>CM035846.1:297119285-298319285 GCA_020510985.1 Pholidichthys leucotaenia
TTCAAGTTCATCATTTCCATTATTGATTCATCTGGTTGTTCAAGGTAAACTATAATATCGTCTGCAAATAGCCCAATCTTGTGTTCCGCCCCCTTTATTGTTACACCTTTTAATTTCTTATTTTGTCGTATCGCTCGAGCCAGTGGCTCTATGAACAGAGCAAACAAGGTGGGCGATAAGCAGCATCCCTGCCTAGTTGATCTTTGTATATTTACTTTGTCTGTTAAGCTACCGTTTATCTTGATTCTTGCCACAGGTTCTTGATACAGCGTCCTTATGCATTGTACTGATTTTTCGTTAAATCCAAAGCGTTCCAGCACACTATATAGGAATTTCCAGTTAACCCTGTCAAATGCTTTTTCTGCGTCTAAACTCATTATTACTGCGCTTTTCTTTTCTTTATGTAGTTGATTAATTATATGTATTGTTCTCCTGATATTGTCATGTGTTTGGCGTCCCTCTATGAAACCAGTTTGATCATCTTCTATCAATTCCGTCAAGAATGTCTTTATTCGTTTACATATAATTGTTGTATATATTTTATAATCCACATTTAATAAAGAGATTGGCCTATAGTTTCCGCATTGTTCTCTATCTTTCCCTGGCTTTAAAATGACTGAAATGATGGCTTCGTTCCATGATGGAGGTATTTTGTTGTTGTTCAACGTCCAATTAAATGACTTTAGAAGCTGTGGCGTGAGTTCTTCTATAAACAGTTTATAAAACTCAGACGGGTATCCATCACTACCTGGTGATTTACCGTTTTTAAGTGACTTAATCACATCTCTAATCTCTTGTGTTGTTATTTCTGCTGTTAGCTTTTCATTTTGTTGATTTCCTATTGATGGCAAGTCCAATGTGCATAGAAATTTTTTAATATCTTTAGTATTTGTTTCTTCAGGTTGCGAGTATAGTTCTTGGTAGAAATTATGGAATATTTCTTCGATGTTTTCTGGGTTAACTGTGGTTTTATTTGTGGTGGGGTCTTTAATCTTATATACATTATTCATTGTTTGTTGTTTTCTTAACCGTTTTGCCAGCAGTTTTGTGGCTTTTGGTCCCGTTTCATAATATTTTTGCTTTAGATATCTATTTTTCCTTTCAATTTCATCCATTTGTGTTTCTTTTATCTTTATTTTTTCTTCTTTAATTTCTTGATATATTTTTGGGTCATTTGTGCTTTGATGTTTATGTTCTAATTCCCTCAGTCTCTCACATCTTTGTTCATATGCTTCCAGTTTAGTCTTATTTGCTTTTCCTGTTTCAACAATTAATTTACCTCTTAACACGGCTTTTAGTGCATCCCATAGTATTGTTGGGTCCACTTCTTCATTGTCATTCTCTTGGATATATTCATTTATGTTTACTTTTATTCTTTCTTTCATTTTATCATCATTTAACAGTCCTACATTAAGTTTCCATGTTGTTTGTCGTTTTCTATTGTTTAAATTTATTTCCATGTATATAGGATTATGATCTGATATTTCTGCCCCTCCAATCCAACAATTTCTCACCCTGTGTCTGTCACCTTCATTCATAAGGAAGTAATCTATTCTAGAGTGTACTTTATGGACTGCTGAATAATGTGTATAGTCTTTTTCGAGTGGGTGCAGGTCCCTCCATATGTCTACCATACCCATTTCTGCCAGTGAGGTTCTTATGAATTTTGTTACATGTTTTTTTGTCTTCTTAACACTTGTTGTATCAATTTCATGATCCATGACAGCATTTAAGTCTCCTCCACAAATTAGGACTCCTTCACTGTGTGTTGCTATGAGATCAAACAGATGTTGAAAAAAACCCTTGTCACTTTCTGGTGGGGCATAGATGCTCACTAATGTGATCTGCATTCCATCTATGCTACCCTTTATTATTACATACCTGCCTTCTTTATCCTGGATTTCCTGTTCACATTCAAATTGTATTTTATTTGAGATTAGTATCATAACCCCCCTTTTAGTTCCTCCCTTAAATGAACTGTAGTAGGAGTTCTTATAGCCAAATCTCTTTAGTTTCACATGTTCTGTCTTGCTCAAATGTGTCTCTTGCATAAATATAATTTCGGCTTTTTCTTTCTTGAATTTTCTTATTATTCTTTCCCTTTTAACAGGTGAGTTCAGACCATTCACGTTTAGTGTTATTATCTTAAGATTTTTACCCATAATCATGTTTTTCCATTTTTTTAACTTGTGCTCCTAGCCCCTTTAACAACAAAAATAACACATATTTATATAAAAACACATTAAAAAATCTCGACCTCCGTACTTTGGGCCTTTCTTCTGCCCACTGGTCCCTGTTGGTGGGTGGAGGGATTGTCCTCACCGAGTGTAGGGCCCTCCCTAGACCTGTATTTACTATCCAAGAAATAGTCATTAGTCTAGAAATGTCCAACAAATATCACTTAAACCTCTCCTAGCCGTCTGTTTCTCTTTTACCTTGTCTTCTTGGCCTTCATTTCTTCTGTGTCTTTCTTAATCTTTGTTATAATCTAGGCTTTCAGTTGAAAGCCTTGTAGTCTTTCCTGGGCCCGCTGCGCCACGTCTCCCCCCGTCTTTTGCCGTTCACTCGCCTCCACTTCGGCTGTCGTGATGCGTTCAGGGCCTCCGCTGCTCCTACCGTTTCCTCCGGCACGTACACCTCAAGGCCCCGCTCCATCATGTCCTGCGCTGCCTCTCTGGCTGTGTTGTATGTCCTCATGCCGTTCTCCCAATGAATCCTCATCTTCGTTAGCGGCGTTTGGAATCTAATTTTTTTTTCTTTCAGCGCTTTTTTAATGTTGGCATATTTCTTCCGCTGCTGCACAATTTCTGCCGGGTAGTCATGATCAAAGAATATCTGCTTGTCGCCGATTCGTATCTTTTTTTTCCACGCTCGTGTCAGGATTCTTTCCTTTACATCATATTTCAGAAAGTTTACCACAACTGACCTGGGTGTAGAGCGTGGGTTCGGGTTCTGTGCCGAGGCTCTGTGCGCTCGTTGAATCTGCAGATCCGCTTCGCTGGGCAGTTCCAGCTCTTTTTTTAAGAACTGATCCATGAATTTCATCATCGAGTTGCCTTCAATGCCCTCCGGGATCCCGAAGATGCGTATATTGCCCCGTCTGGACCTGCTCTCCAAGTCGGTTACTTTCTCCTGCATCCTCTGCATTTGTGCCGTCAGGGTCTGCAGCTGTTCGCTTGCCTCGCTATTCCAATCTTCCAGCTCTGATATTCGGGCCTGCGCTTCTGTCATACACGCCCGCTGGGAGCGCAGCTCCTCCATGTTTTCTGCTAGCTTGCGCTCCATTTCTCTTCGGAGGCCCATAATTTCTTCCTTAATCTCTTTTTTCAGCTCCTCCTTAAGAGCCGCTAAATCCTGTTGTAGCTGCCGTTTGAAGTCTCTCAACTCTTTACCCAAACTGGCGATGCCAGTGTTCATGGTATCGAGTTTTGTGTCTTCCATTTTCTCTGCTGCGGTCACCTCGTTTTTTTGGGCCCCGTGTTCAGCGGTTTCTCCTGCGTTGTTGAAGAGGAATTCTTTAATTTTACTCTGCTTTTGTCCTTGTGCCCGGCTCCTTCGTGTTTTCATCCCTTAGTTTATCGATCCGCTTATGTCGAGTTGGCCATTTACCGATGATTTTTAATCCGTCTAGGGAGAGCTCTCTGTTTAAGCGTTATGTCTCTCCGCCATCTTCCCGGAAGTCATCAGTTATCTGGTTTAAAGGGTTATAGTGGAATGTCAGTATTTGTGTTTTTGTTAGGGTTATCTTGTATCCTGATAATTTTCCAAAATTTTCTATCAAGTCCATCGTTTCCATTATTGATTCGTCTGGTTGTTCAAGGTAAACTATAATATCGTCTGCAAATAGCCCAATCTTGTGTTCCGCTCCCTTTATTGTTACACCTTTTAATTTCTTATTTTGTCGCATCACTTGAGACAGTGGCTCTATGAACAGAGCAAACAAGGTGGGCGATAGGCAGCATCCCTGCCTAGTTGATCTTTGTATATTTACTTTGTTAAGCTACCGTTTATCTTGATTCTTGCCACAGGCTTTTGATACAGTGTCTTTATGCATTGCACTGATTTTTCGTTAAATCCAAAGCGTTCCAGCACATTATATAAAAACATCCAATTAACCTTATCAAATGCTTTTTCTGCATCTAAACTCATTATTACTGCGCTTTTCTTTTCTTTATGTATTTAATTAATTATGTGTAATGTTCTCCTGATATTGTCATGTGTTTGGCGTCCCTCTATGAAACCAGTTTGATTATCCTCTATCAATTCCGTCAAGAATGTCTTTATTTGTTTACAGATAATTGTTGTATATATTTTATAATCCACATTTAATAAAGAGATTGGCCTATAGTTTCCGCATCGTTCCCTATCTTTCCCTGGCTTTAAAATAACTGAAATAATGGCTTTGTTCCGTGATGGAGGTATTTTGTTGTTGTTTAATGTCCACTTAAATGACTTTAGGAGCTGTGGCGTGAGTTCTTCTATAAACAGTTTATAAAACTCAGAGGGGTATCCATCACTACCTGGTGATTTACCGTTTTTAAGTGACTTAATCACATCTTAAATCTCTTGTGTTGTTATTTCTGCTGTTAGCTTTTCATTTTGTTGATTTCCTATTGATGGCAAGTCCAATGTGTATAGAAATTTTTTAATATCCTTAACATTTGTCTCTTCAGGTTGCGAGTATAGTTCTTGATAGAATTTATGGAATATTTCTTTGATGTTTTCTGGCGTAACTGTGGTTTTATTTGTGATGGGGTCCTTAATCTTTATACATTATTCACTGTTTGTTGTTTTCTTAACCGTTTTGCCATCAGTTTTGTGGCCTTTGGCCCCGTTTCATAATATTTTTGTTTTAAATATCTATTTTTCCTTTCAATTTCATCTATTTGTATTTCTTTTATCTTTATTTTTTCTTCCTTAATTTCTTGATATATTTTTGGGTCATTTGTGTTTTGATGTTTACGTTCTAATTCCCTCAGTCTCTCACATCTTTGTTCATATGATTCCAGTTTAGATTTTTTTGCTTTTCCTGATTCAACAATTAATTTGCCTCTTAACACGGCTTTTAGTGCATCCCATAGTATTGTTGGGTCCACTTCTCCATTATCATTCTCCTCGATATACTCATTTATGTTTACCTTTATTCTTTCTTTCATTTTCTCATCATTTAACAGTCCTACGTTAAGTTTCCATGTTGGTTGTCGTTTTCTATTGTTTAAATACGTATATTTCCATGTATATAGGATTATGAGCTGATATTTCTGCCCCTCCAGTCCGACAATTTCTCACCCTGTGTCTGTCACCTTCATTCATAAGGAAGTAATCTATTCTAGAGTGTACTTTATGGACTGCTGAATAATGTGTATAGTCTTTTTCGAGTGGGTGCAGGTCCCTCCATATGTCTACCATACCCATTTCTGCCAGTGAGGTTCTTATGAATTTTGTTACATGTTTTTTGTCTTCTTAACACTTGTTGTGTCAACTTCATGATCCATGATGGCATTTAAGTCTCCTCCACAAATTAGGACTCCTTCACTGTGTGTTGCTATGAGATCAAACAGATGTTGAAAAAAACCCTTTGTAGAAGAGCTTGGAAGAACGAGGCGATGTGATATATAAACCAAAGTTTATTATCAGCTCCTCTAACAAGTCTCATCCTAGTGCAGCAGCAGAAGAAGGAAAAAGAGGCCGAACACTTTCGGCTCTATGAACTTATACTTGCACATAACAAAAGACATGCAAATCCAAAGCTGACATCCCTCCTTATCTTAATCCCCCCATTGTCTTTGTACTCCTCCTCATGGCCCTGGGAGGTCAGGGCAGCTCCTCCGGTCTCCACCGCAGTGCCTGGGAAACTCTTTGATCCTCACTGGGGGTTGAGATCTCTTTGTCCTGTTCTGAGGTGTGAAGTCGCCTTACATATGTAATCACCAAACATTCTCACATGCTTCAACATATGTAGGTTATGGAATATATGATAAATATAGACCACAGCCCCCCCCCCCCAAACGACTAAGAAAAGGACAATAGAAAAATTCACAGTTTAAGATAATTATTATGACATACTAACTGCTATACCTCTTGCCACAGGAGAAACTTTCTAGCAGCCATGCTCCTAAGAGAGTTCAGTGGTAATCATAACAGCATAGTAAAATCACAAGTCAGTCCTAAACTGTTACAGCACAATTAGTGAACAACTGTTGAGTAGTTTGTATCAGTCTCTGTGCCGTCTCGGTTTTAATCTTCTCCCGAAACTGCTGTGGGTCCGCTTGGACGTCCTGCTGGGACCTTCCTGTAAGGAATCTGCAGCTTGGGGAGGAGAGTGATTATTTGTTCCCTGCAGGGGGGCTGAGTCTTTTCTCTTGTGGGGTCTACCCCTCCGAGGTGCTCTCGCCAACCATGCAGGCTCGTCTTTCAACAAGAAGGCAGGTTTAAGTCTGTCAATGCTGATTGTTTCTTTTCTATCCCCCAAATCAAGCACAAACCGGAGTGGTGGCTCAGTTGGTAGAGCATCCGCCCCACACCCGGGAGGCAGGGGTTCAAATCCCGGCCGGGTCATACCAAAGACCATATAAAAATGGTGCTTTCTGCCTTCTAGCATGGTGCTCCGCATAATGGAATGGGGAAAGTAAAGTTACACACAGAGCTACCAGAGGACTGACCCCCCGCTGTAGCTTTCACTACTTACAGTAGCTGTGTGGCCTAGGGTCAGAGAAACGGAGATAGGTGCCGCCCATATACACCTTCAAGTGTGAAGGGATTAACTAACTAACTAAATCAAGCACAAAGTGTTTATCACCAGGTTCCAGCACTCTGAATGGCCCATCGTATGGTGGGCGGAAAATTGGTTTTAAAGCTTCATGCCTAACAAAAACGAATTCAGCGTTCTTTAAAGCTTGAGGGACAAAAACCCGTGGAAAAGAGTGATGAGCCGGACCAGGGAGAGAGTCCGGTCCGCTGCTGCCTAAAAACCTCGGGGCTGGAAGATGCCCTGGCTCTGGGTTCTCTGGTAAAAATTCACCTGGGAGCCTGAGGTTGTGCAAAAACTAATTCTGCTGGAGAGGCGTCTAGATCCTCTTTGGGCGCAGCACGCAACCCCAATAAAACCCAGGGAAGTTTATTTACCCAATTTGTATCCGTTAGTGAGGCTCTGAGGGCGGCCTTTAAAGATCTGTGAAAACGCTTGCATAACCCATTAGCCTGAGGGTGATAAGCGGTGGTGCGGTGAATTGTTGCCCCTAAGCTGCTGGACATGGCTGACCAAAGCTCCGAGACAAATTGAGGCCCCCTATCGGACATGATGTCCGATGGGACGCCAAAACGTGCCACCCAGTTTGTCAAAAAAACACGAGCAACTTCCTCCGCTGTGGTTGACGCCAGAGGGACTGCCTCTGGCCAGCGCGTGGTGCGGTCTATCATTGTTAACAGGTGTGTGAAACCTTGGGAGGAAGGTAGTGGTCCCACGAGGTCGACATGAACGTGGTCGAACCTTCTAGCAGGGATTGGAAAAGGCTCCAGAGGGGCTTTTGTGTGTTTGTGTATTTTGGTGCGCTGACAAGAAATGCAAGTCTTTGCCCATTCTTTTACGTTTTTGCGCAGGCCAGGCCACACAAACTTTTCGGCGACCATTTTAACCGAGGCGCGCACACCTGGGTGCGCGAGGGAGTGAACTGAGTCAAAAATACGGCGGCGCCATGCAGCTGGGACTAACGGGCGAGGTCGGCCGGTTGAGATATCGCATATTAGGGGGGGCACGCCGTCGTGTAAACCCCTTTCCTCCAGCCTTAACCCTGTTGGTCCAGACAAGAGTGCGCGCACGTCCGCGTCACTACTTTGTTCCTCTGCCATGGCTGCATAATCTATCCCTGCATGGATTGGGGCCGCGTACGTGTCCGCATTGGTGAAGAGTTCCGCGGCTGAGGTAGTATAATCTGTCTCCTCGCGCTCTGACGATGTCACAGCGTGAGAGAGGCAGTCTGCTGCCACGTTAAGTTTGCCTGCCACATGTCGAATGTCTGTGGTGAACTCTGGAATCGCAGCCAGCTGTCTTTGTTGCCTGCCTGACCACGGTTCGGAAATTTTAGCCATAGCAAAGGTGAGCGGTTTGTGGTCTACAAAAGCCGTGAAACTCCGCCCTTCTAACCAGAACTGGAAGTGGCGGATGGATAAATGAAGCGCTAGCAGCTCCCTGTCAAAAGTGCTGTATTTACGCTCGGTTTGGTTTAGCGATTTGCTGAAGAATGCCAAAGGTTGCCAGATTCCGCTGACATGTTGTTCTACAACTGCCCCTATAGCTAGGTCCGAAGCGTCTGTGGTTAGCGCAATGCGGGCCGAGGGATCGGGGTGAACCAACAATGTGGCATTAGCTAGGGCACTTTTTACTTCCGCGAAGGCGCGTTCGCGCTCCGGGGTCCATTCGACCGCGTTGGAAGCTTTTTGTTTTCTGAGCGCGTCATATAGGGGCTGCATGAGCTGAGCTGCGTGGGGGAGGAAACGGTTGTAAAAATTAACCATGCCCAAAAATTCCTGCAGCGATTTGACCGTATGTGGCCGTGGGAAACTTTTTATCGCGTGAACTTTGTCTGGAAGTGGGACTGCCCCCTTCGGAGAAACTCTGTGTCCTAAAAAATCAATTTGTGACACGCTGAATTTGCATTTGGCTGGACTGATTATTAACCCGTGCTCTTCTAGCCTCTGAAAAACCATAGTGAGATGCCGCTCGTGTTCTTCCTCAGACGGGCTGGCTACCAGCATATCGTCGAGGTAGACGAAAACAAAAGGAAGGTCGCGTAATACTGTGTCCATCATCCGCTGAAAGGTTTGAGCAGCGCCTTTGAGGCCGAAAGGCATTCGCAAAAATTCAAAAAGGCCGAAAGGGGTTATTACAGCTGTTTTAGGAATGTCCTCTGCTCGAACTGGGACTTGATGATAACCGCGGACCAGGTCTATTTTTGAAAAAATGCGCGCACCCGCCGGATGCAGTGAAAAATCCTGAATGTGAGGAACTGGGTAGCGGTCATGCGCTGTCGCATTGTTTAATCTGCTGTAATCACCGCACGGTCTCCAAGAACCGTCGGATTTCGGAACCATGTGAAGTGGTGAGGCCCAGGGGCTTTTCGAGCGTCTAATAATGCCTAATTTTTCAAGGGTGGTAAACTCGTCCCGAGCTATGGCGAGCTTGGCCGTGTCTAAGCGCCGGGCTTTGGCAAATACGGGTGGGCCCGTTGTGGGAATAAAATGTTCAACCCCGTGTTTAGCCACTGTGGCTGAGAATTTGGGAATTGTGAATGCTGGAAATTGGGTGAGGAGTTGATCAAACTTACCTCCTGCTGTGGTGACGCTAGCCTGCACGGGTGGTGGAGAAATACGAGCTGAGCAGGGAATAGAAGCAAAGGACAGTGCATTAACCAAGCGTCTGTTCGCTAGATCAACTAATAACCCATGTGCACACAAAAAATCTGCGCCCAACAAGTTAAAACTCACCGCCGCTACAACAAATGTCCATCTGTAGTTGCGGCCGTGGATGCAGAGGTGCAGGCTCTTTTCGCCAAAAGTGACGATGATGGAGCCGTTGGCTGCCACCGCTCCATTGCCCTGGGGGCCCATGGCCCGGTCTGCTTGGGAGGGCATGACAAAACTTAGTTGAGCTCCCGTGTCGATAAGGAACCGCTTGCCGGTGTGTCCGTCCGTCACATATAAAAGCTTGCTTTTTTCGCCGAGAACCGCCGCTGTTAACGGCTCTCGGCTTCGGCGTTTTCCGGAAATTGTGAATTTGCAGGGGGGAACGCATTTGTAAGCCTTCTCGGCGAAGCGGTGGTGGTAATAACAAACGTCGCTCTGTCTGTTGCGTCCTGGCCGTGTCGCTGTCACCGCAGGCTGATTCTGCTCGGTGATTCATGGCTCCACGTGGCTCCGGACATCAGCGTTGAGGTCTGCGGATGCTGCTGTGGGTGTCTGCTCCTTGCAGGCGTTGACGAGCCGTTGAGCTTCGTGAGCTAGCGTGCGGAAGTCTTGCTGGGTGCTGCATCGCATGTTGGCCAGCGTCCCTCTCATGTGTGGCGGCAGCGTACTGAGGAATATGAAATGGAAGAGGAAGTTGTCATTGTCCTCTTCTTTAAGTTGCAGCAAGTCCTCCATGAGGGCCTTGGGTCTGCATCCTCTGTGGCCGTAAACCGCCAGGATCCTCTCGGCTCTCTCCTCGGCTGAGGGGACGTAATTTGCCACGATGGTTGCTTTCAGTTCTTCATATTTATCCTGGGCCGGCGGCCGTTGGATGATGCTCCGCGCACATCTCGAAGTGGCGGCGTTGAGTTTGGCGACGATGTGATAGAACTTTGTATCGTCAGCCGTGATGCCCGCAAGTGCAAACTGGGCTTCAGCTTGCAGAAACCACGAGGCGGGGTCTTCCTGCCAGAAGTCCGGCAGGTTGACGGTGACGGCGTTTGTGTAGACCGTCACTGCTGCGTCCGCAGGGTGAGAGTGCCTTGCTTCGGCTCTCTCCGCGGCGCTGGTGCTCGGTTGAGCCCTCTCTATCACTTCTGCCGTGGGGGAACGTCATCCATCTGTTCCCCTGTCTGCATGGGCGCCGGCGTCTGCCTGGGTCGCCACAGATGAGTCGATCGCGGGGGAATGCCTCTGGTCCATCATCACGTCGGGGTCACCAGTGTAGAAGAGCTTGGAAGAACGAGGCGATGTGATATATAAACCAAAGTTTATTATCAGCTCCTCTAACAAGTCTCATCCTAGTGCAGCAGCAGAAGAAGGAAAAAGAGGCCGAACACTTTCAGCTCTATGAACTTATACTTGCACATAACAAAAGACATGCAAATCCAAAGCTGACATCCCTCCTTATCTTAATCCCCCCATTGTCTTCGTACTCCTCCTCATGGCCCTGGGGGGTCAGGGCAGCTCCTCCGGTCTCCACCGCAGTGCCTGGGAAACTCTTTGATCCTCACTGGCGGTTGAAACTCTTTGTCCTGTTCTGAGGTGTGAAGTCGCCTTACATATGTAATCACCAAACATTCTCACGTGCTTCAACATATGTAGGTTATGGAATATATGATAAATATAGACCACACCCTTGTCACTTTCTGGTGGGGCATAGATGTTCACTAATGTGATCTGCATACCATCTATTCTTCCCTTTATTATTACATATCTGCCTTCTTTATCCTGGATTTCTTGTTCACATTCAAATTGTATTTTATCTGAAATTAGTATCATAATTTCATTTAGCTCATTTAGCTAAATGAAAGCTCATGAAATGGAGCTCATTTAGCAGCAGACTACATCATCCCAGGTGCACAACCGAGAGGTTTCGCAGGTCCTTCCTACCTACGGCTGTCAGACTGTACAACCTAAGCAGGGCTGCTCGCAGAGATAGCAAAAAAACGTAACAACCTAATAGTTTTTTGAATGCAAAAGATGCAATAGACTTACACAATGGTCCCCTCCGGCATACAACTAGGAAAATACCGGTAGCTACGGAGGGTGAGAATATGTATGGGCACATAATCATACCATGTAGGATAACTAAGTAGACGGTTGTGCTGTTTCATTCCATCTAGCAACAATGCTCTGCACTGTGTGTGTTTATACATTTACATATTTTTTCCATCTAGCTACAATGCTCCGCACTGGGTGTGTTTATGTTTATGTTTATATTTATATATCTATATATTCATTCCATCTAGCTGCAATGCTCCGCACTGTGTTTATATATTTACATATTTATTCCACCTAGCTGCAATGCTCCGTACTGTGTGTTTATATATCTACATATTATTCCATCTAGCTACATTGCTCCGCACTGTGTGTTTATATATTTACATATTTATTCCATCTAGCTACAATGCTCCGCACTGGGTGTGTTTATGTTTATGTTTATATTTATATATCTATATACTCATTCCATCTAGCTGCAATGCTCCGCACTGTGTGTTTATATATCTACATATTATTCCATCTAGCTACATTGCTCCGCACTGTGTTTATATATTTACATATTTATTCCATCTAGCTGCAATGCTCCGTACTGCACGTTTATATACTCATATATTTATCCCATCCAGCTACAATGCTCTACACTGTGTGTCTGTGTGTATATATATACTGTATACTGTATATATACAGTATATATATATTTATAGTAATATGTACATATGTATATTAGCTGCTCTTGCTTGCTTGCTTTTTTTTTTTTTTTTTTTTCTTGCCTTCTGATTGTTGCTCTGAGTGTTGCTATCCCTGTGCTGTTGCAATCCCGGAATTGCCCCGTTGTGGGACTAATAAAGGCTTATCTTATCTTATAACCCCCCTTTTAGTTCCTCCCTTAAATGAACTGTAGTAGGAGTTCTTATAGCCAAATCTCTTTAGTTTCTCATGTTCTGTCCTGTTCAAATGTGTCTCTTGTATAAATATAATTTCGGCTTTTTCCTTCTTGAATTTTCTTATTATTCTTTCCCTTTTAACAGGTGAGTTCAGACCATTCACGTTTAATGTCATTATCTTAAGATTTTTAACCATTCTATGACACGGTGGTGGCATCAGCCATCACTTTTGGAGTGGTCTGCTGGAGCAGTGGCATTACTGCAGCCGATAGGAAGAGACTGAACAAACTGATCAAGAAAGCTAGCTCTGTCCTGGGGCAGCGCCCTGATCCGGTGGAGGAGATAGGAGAGAGAAGGACGGTGGCTAAACTGTCATCTCTGCTGGAGTCCGAGTTCCACCCTATGCAGGACATACTGAATGCACTGAGGAGCTCATTTAGCAGCAGACTACATCATCCCGGGTGCACAACCGAGAGGTTTCGCAGGTCCTTCCTACCAACGGCTGTCAGACTGTACAACCTAAGCGGGGCTGCTCGCAGAGATAGCAAAAAGACGTAACAACCTAATAGTTTTTTGAATGCAAAAGATGCAATAGACTTACACAAGGGTCCCCTCCGGCGTACAACTAGGAAAATACTGGTCGCTATGGAGGGTGAGAATATGTATGGGCACATAATGATACCATGTAGGATAACTAAGTAGACGGTTATGCTGTTTCATCCCATCTAGCAACAATGTTCTGCACTGTGTGTGTTTATATATTTACATATTTATTCCATCTAGCTACAATGCTCCGCACTGGGTGTGTTTATATTTATATATCTATATATTTATTCCATCTAGCTACAATGCTCTGCACTGTGTGTTTATATATCTACATATTATTCCATCTAGCTACATTGCTCCGCACTGTGTGTGTTTATATATTTACATATTTATTCCACCTAGCTGCAATGCTCCGTACTGTGGGTGTTTATATATCTACATATTATTCCATCCAGCTACAATGCTCTGCACTGTGTGTCTCTGTGTGTGTATATATATATATTTATAGTAATATGTACATATGTATATTAGCTGCTCTTGCTTGCTTGCTTTTTTTCTTGCCTTCTGATTGTCGCTCTGAGTGTTGCTATCCCTGTGCTGTTGCAATCCAGGATGTTGCAATCCTGGAAGGCTTATCTCTCTCTCATATTCATGTTTTTCCATTTTTTTAACTTGTGCTCCTAACCCCTTTAACAACAAAACTAACACATATTTGTACAAAAACACATTAACGAATCTCGACCTCCGTACTTTGGGCCTTTCTTCTGCCCACTGGTCCCTGTTGGTGGGTGGAGGGAATGTCCTCACCGAGTGAGGGGCCCTCCCTGACATAACGCACGGCCCAGGAGACGCACACACACAGGCTCAGAATAGTTCAAACAGTTTATTAACAACAGGCGTGAATGAGTGAGTGTCTGCGGGATGTAAATGTATTGGTGGCGGTGTCTGCTTCAGGCACAGAGGCAGGAGACCGTACAGCCGGGCAACCCTATGGGAAAAGCACAAGGAGAGGGTGACGGGCATACACCAACACAGGAGGAATAATGGCGAGAGAAGGACTTACTTGGATGGAATGGATAGCTGGCACAACAAGGGACGAGACCCGGGAGACAGCCACCTGGAGAGCTCGGTGCAGCAGCGAGGAATAGGCGATGGAGAGGCGTCGTCCGCCGCTGGGAAATCCACCTGTGCACAGGGGAGCAGACTGGAGAAAAAGGAGGTAAGGGCTTCTTACCAAAATGTTTGAACTGAAGTTTGAGAATGACTCACAGCGGTGAGGAACGAAGTCTGACGGCTTCAGGCCGAAGCTCAGGGCGAGACGGCTTTTATCCCTCGCCGTTGATGACGAGCAGGTGCGCGAGCAGGTGGCGCCGCTGATGAATGGCGCGGCGTGACAGTACTCCCCCCTCTAGCAGCGCCTCCTGGCGATGGCTTATCTGGGTGCGCTCGGTGGAAGTCCGCGATGAGCGATGGGTCCAACACAAACGACGAGGGTACCCACTGTCGATGCTCGGGCCCATAGCCCTCCCAGTCCACCAAGTACTGCAACCCACGACCCCGGCGCCTAGAGTCCAGGATGGAGGCGACGGACCAGGCCGGATGGCCATCAATCATCCGGGGCGCGGGTTGCGCAGCAGGAGGGGGGCAAAGGGGGTCGGTGACTGCCAGCTTCACCTTTGACACGTGGAAGGTGGGGTGTATGCGGAGGGAGGGGGGAATAGCCACACGCACAGCCACCGGGTTGATGATCCGGGTGATGGGATAGGGACCCATGAACCGCTGTGCCAACTTCCTCCTCTCGCCCTTCAATGTAACGTCCTGGGTCGACACATAAACTTGTTGCCCAACTCTGTACGCCGGGGCAGGTCTTCTGTGCCGGTCCGCCGCGGTCCTGTTGCGCTCCGCTGTACGTAAAAGCGCACTATGCGCGGCAGCCCAGATGGAGCGGAACTGCCTGAGATGCGCCCTAACTGAGGGGACAGTTACCTCGCTCTCCTGCGCTGGAAACAGCGGGGGGTCGTAACCCAGGGACGCCTTAAAGGGGGACATCCCTGTTGCAGAAGAGCGGGCGGTGTTGTGGGCGTACTCAACTCAGGTGAGATGGTTGCTCCAGGACGTAGGTTTGGATGTGGTCACACAGCGGAGTGCAGCCTCCAGCTCCTGGTTGGTCCGCTCACACTGCCCGTTGGATTGGGGGTGATGGCCGGAGGTGAGGCTCACCTTGGCTCCGATGGCGTTACAGAATGACCTCCAAACCTCAGAGGAAAATTGGGGGCCCCGGTCCGAGACCACGTCCACCGGAATCCCGTGCAGCCTGACCACGTGTTGGACGAGGAGATTTGCCGTCTCCAGGGCAGTAGGGAGACCTCGCAGGGGGACGAAGTGCGCTGCCTTGGAGAAACAGTCCACGATGGTCAGGATGGTGTCAAAGGAGTTGGAAACGGGGAGTCCGGTGATGAAATCCAACGCGATGTGCGACCAGGGCCTGCCAGGGACGGGCAGGGGCTGGAGCAGACCCGCTGGAGGGGCATTTCCCGACTTGCAGGTGGCACAGATTGGGCAAGCCCGGGCATAGCGGGCAGCGTCCCTCCGCAGGCCTGGCCACCAAAAGGACCGTTGGAGGAGGTTGAGCATCCGGGAGGTGCCGGGATGACAGGTGAGCCGGGAGGTGTGGAGCCAATGGATGACCTCTCCTCAGACCGCAGATGGCACGAACAGTCTTCCCTCCGGTCCGCCGCCAGGATCAGGTTCCACCTCCTGTGCCTTCCGGATCTTGCTCTCGATGTCCCAGGAGATGGCTCCCACGACGCACGACCTGGGCAGGATGGTGTGGGGCGTCTCCTCAGCCTCCACGGGGGTGAACTGCCTAGAGAGGGCGTCAGGCAGGCCGTTCTTGGAGCCTGGCCTGAAGGTGATGGAAAAACGGAACCTGGCGAAGAACAAAGACCAGCGCGCCTGGCAGGCGTTCAGGCGCTTGGCAGATCGTAAATACTCTAAGTTCTTGTGGTCCGTCAGGACTACGAACGGCAGGTCCGCCCCCTCTAGCCAGTGGCGCCACTCCTGTAAGGCGAGTTTGATGGCCAGGAGCTCTCTGTCCCCCACATCGTAGTTCCTCTCTGCCGGGGACAAGCGCCAGGAGAAGAAGGCGCAGGGTCGTTTGGCGCCATCGTCAGGCGACCGCTGGGAAAGAACTGCCCCCACTCCCGTGTCCGAGGCGTCCACCTCCATGATGCACTGCAGCGCGGGGTCGACCTGGCGAAGAACCCGGGAGGAGGAGAATTCCGCCTTCAGCGCCTTAAAGGCAGCAGCGACCTCTTCGGTCCACCGGAAAGGGACCTTCGGGGACGTGAGGCGGGTCAGTGGTCCGACGATGGAGCTGAAGTTGGGGACAAAGCGGCGGTAGAAATTGGCGAAGCCAACAAACTGTTGCACCTGCTTCCGGGATGCGGGAGTAGGCCGCTCCACCACCGCCTTCACCTTCTCTGGGTCTGGGAGCACCTGGTCTTGAGAGATGATGAATCCCAGGAAGGATGTGGTCCTAGCGTAGAATTCACACTTTTCAGCCTTCACGTAGAGCCGATTCTCCAGCAGTCTTTGGAGGACCCGCCTCACATGGACCTGGTGCTCGTCCCTGGACCTGGAGAAGATAAGGATATCATCCAGGTAGACGAACACGAAGAGGCCGATGAAATCCCGGAGGACGTCGTTGATGAGGCGCTGAAAGACGGCAGGAGCGTTGGTTAACCCGAACGGCATGACCAGGTATTCAAAGTGGCCGTTCGGGGTACGGAAGGCTGTCTTCCATTCATCTCCCTCCCGGATCCGGACGAGGTGGTAAGCGCTGCGTAGATCCAGCTTGGTAAACCAGGTCGCCCCCTGGAGGGAGTGAAAGGCAGTGTCCATGAGGGGCAGGGTGTAACGGTCCCTCTCAGTGATGTCGTTGAGCGCTCGGTAGTCTATGCAGGGGCGGAGGGATCCGTCCTTTTTCCCAACGAAGAAGAACCCTGCCCCCACGGGTGACGATGATGGGCGAATTATCCCAGCGCTCAGTGATTCCTTCAGGTAGGTGTTCATTGTCTCCTTCTCCGGCGCAGACAGGCTGTAGAGCCGACCAGAAGGGAGGGGAGCCCCCTGGCGGAGGTTGATGACACAGTCATAGGGCCGATGAGGGGGAAGAGACATAGCTTTCGTCTTGCTAAACACCATACCCAGGTCGTGAAATTCCGGAGGCACCAGAGACAGGTCCGGAGGTGCTGTGTCCGTCACAGGGGGAGCAGCGGACGGGGAGCAGGCAGCGGACTGAAGGCAGGTGCCCATGCAAAACGTGCTCCATGCCGATACCCCAGCTGACTTCCAGTCCAGGACAGGGTTGTGGAGGCGTAGCCAGGGATACCCCAGGATGACGGGCGACACAGAGTTGGGCAGGACGTAAAAAACCATCTCCTCCCGGTGGTTCCCTGAGATGATGACTGGGACGGGAATGGTCTGATGTGAAACTCTCCCAAGGGAGGCACGAGAGAGATTGACCAGGGAGATGGGGTTTCTCAGTGCCTGACAGCGGATGCCCAATCGGGTTGCCAGACCTTGTGAAATGAAGCTGCCTTCTGCGCCCGAATCCACCAGTGCGTGGGTGAGGTGCCCAGTGGGGTTGTGGCAGAAACGGATGGGCAGCTTCAATTGGGTGAGGGGATTTTGCCGATTGACGTCCGCGAGGCCCCCTACAGTGACTCGCGGACCCCGCCGTTTGGCTTCTGTGGACAAAGCTCTACCGTGTGTTGACTGTCTCCGCAATACATGCAGAGACCCAACTCACGGCGGCGTTGTCTCTCTGCCGGGGAGAGCTTTGTCCAGCCCGTCACCATCGGCTCCGACTCCTCGGGGCGCGATGGTGGCGGCGTCGCCAGGGGGCGAGCTTGGGGCAGGTGCAGCGAGGCTCCCTGAGGCGAGAAGCAGACGGCTTCCGTCCTGAGGAGCGCTCGCGCAGCCTGTTGTCCAAGCTGATGGCTAGTGAGGTTAGCTCCACTAGCGTTCCGGGGATATCCCGTCCAGCCAGTTCATCCCTCAGATCATTATTGAGGCTGCGGAGGAACAGGCCGCAGAGAGAACGTTCGTCCCAGCCCAATTCCTCCGCCGCTACCCGGTAGTCGATAGCATAGTACGCGGCCGACCGGCTTCCCTGCTGGAGAGCGAGAAGCCGATCGACCTGGACCGTCTCGGTGCGAGAATGATCAAACACCTCCAGGAAGCGTCTCACGAACTCGTCATAGGTGAGGGTGGCATAACTGGGTCTCGCCATTATAGCGTAGGCCCAAGTTAAAGCGCGCCCCTCCAGGAGATTCCCTATGTAGCCGATTCGGCTGTGATCTGAGGGGAAGTCTCCGGGCACACGGTCGAACACGGACTCACACTGCATCACTAACCCCCGCGCTCCGCCGAGCTTTCCGCTAAAGCGAGCGGGGGTTGGAATTGGTGTGAGTCGGGCCGGTGCCACCGGAGCCGGCTGGACGGCCGCAGGAACAGCAGGAGCTGCGCCACCCTGAGGAGCCGGGGGGAACGGCTGCTGGGGGTCCAGGCGGTCCAATCGGTTAGTTGTTATTACCAATTGATTCAGGATCACCTGTTGTTGATAAGCGATTTGATCCACTCGAGCCTCGAGAGTGGTAAGCCGGTGTGCGAGCCCGCCGTCTGCCGAGCTGCTCGGCTGAAGCCGTACTGACATAACGCACGGCTCAGGAGACGCACACACACAGGCTCAGAATAGTTCAAACAGTTTATTAACAACAGGCGTGAATGAGTGAGTGTCTGCGGGATGTAAATGTATTGGTGGCGGTGTCTGCTTCAGGCACAGAGGCAGGAGACCGTACAGCCGGGCAACCCTATGGGAAAAGCACAAGGAGAGGGTGACGGGCATACACCAACACAGGAGGAATAATGGCGAGAGAAGGACTTACTTGGATGGAATGGATAGCTGGCACAACAAGGGACGAGACCCGGGAGACAGCCACCTGGAGAGCTCGGTGCAGCAGCGAGGAATAGGCGATGGAGAGGCGTCGTCCGCCGCCGGGAAATCCACCTGTGCACAGGGGAGCAGACTGGAGAAAAAGGAGGTAAGGGCTTCTTACCAAAATGTTTGAGCTGAAGTTTGAGAATGACTCACAGCGGTGAGGAACGAAGTCTGACGGCTTCAAGCCGAAGCTCAGGGCGAGACGGCTTTTATCCCTCGCCGTTGATGACGAGCAGGTGCGCGAGCAGGTGGCGCCGCTGATGAATGGCGCGGCGTGACACTCCCTAGACCTCTAGTTACTATCCAAGTAATAGTCATTAGTCTAGAAATGTCCAACAAAAATCACTTAAACCTCTCCTAGCCGTTTGTTTCTCTTTTACCTTGTCTTCTTGGCCTTCATTTCTTCTGTGTCCTTCTTAATCTTTGTTATAATCTAGGCTTTCCGTTGAAAGCCTTGCAGTTTTTCTTGGGCCCGGTGCGCCACGTCCGTCTCCCGCCTTCTGCCGCTCACTCGCCTCCACTCCGGCTGTCGCGATGCGTTCCGTGCCGCTGCTGCTCCAGCCGCTTCCTCGGGTACGCTCACCACAAAGCCTCGCTCCGTCATGTCCCGCGCTGCCTCTCTGGCCGTGTTGTAGGTTTTCATGCCGTCCTCCCAATGATTTCTCATCTTCGTTAGCGGCGTTTGGAATCTAATTTTTTTCTCTTTCAGCGTTTTTTTAATGTTGGCATATTTCTTTCGCTGCTGCACAATTTCTGTCGGGTAGTCATGGTCAAAGAATATCTGTTTGTCGCCGAGTCGTATCTTTTTTTTCCACGCTTGTGTCAGGATTCTTTCCTTTACGTCGTATTTTAGAAAGTTTACCACAACTGACCTGGGTGTAGAGTTTGGATTCGGGTTCTGTGCCAAGGCTTTGTGTGCTCGTTGGATCTGCAGGTCTGTTTCATTGGGCAGCTCAAGCTCTTTTTTTAAGAATTGATCCATGAATTTTGTCATCGAGTTGCCTTCAATGCCCTCCGGAATCCCGAAGATGCGTATATTGCTCCATCTGGACCTGCTCTCCAGGTCGGTTATTTTTTCCTGCATCCTCTGTGTTTGTGCCATCAGGGTCTGCAGCCGCTCGCTTGCCTCGGTCCTCCAGTCTTCCAACTCTGATATTCGAGCCTGTGCTTCTACCAAACACGCCCGTTGAGTGCGCAGTTCCTCCATGTTTTCAGCTAGCTTGCGTTCCATTTCTTTTCGGAGGCCCATAATTTCCTCCTTCATCTCTTTTTTCAGATCTTCCTTGAGAGCCATTAAATCCTGTTGTAGTTGTCACTTGAAGTCTTTTATGTCTTTACTTATATTGGCGAAGCCAGTGTTCATAATATCGAGTTTGGCGTCCTCCATTTTCTCTGCTGTAGTCACCTCGTTTTTTTGGGCCTTGTGTTCAGCGATTTCTCCTGCGTTGTTGAAGAGGGATTCTTTAGTTTTACCCTGCTTTTGTCCGTGTGCCCGGCTTCTTCGTGTTTTCATCCCTTGGTTTATTGTTCCATTTATGTCGAGTT
The DNA here is from genome assembly GCA_020510985.1 of Pholidichthys leucotaenia. NCBI lineage: Eukaryota > Metazoa > Chordata > Actinopteri > Cichliformes > Pholidichthyidae > Pholidichthys > Pholidichthys leucotaenia. The sequence continues at coordinate 297,139,710 of CM035846.1, forward strand.
GGCCATTTATCAAAGATTTTAAATCCGACTAGGGAGAGCTCTCTGTTTAAGCGTTATGTCTCTCCGCCATCTTCCCGGAAGTCCAAACATGAGTAGTTTTTGAGCAAGAAGCTGCATTTAATGTCCGCAGTTGTGGAAATGTGAAAGCTGTGTAAATAATTGTGCAAGTTTTCTTATGCACAGAGAAAGTGACTGTGATTTATTGCAGTTGTGGGAAGCCACTCAATATGTTTTCACTCAGATAAAATGGTCATGGGGGTTTGTGTGTTGATGCAAACAGTGACAAAGAGAATGGGAATTGCAAAGTCTTTCATGTTACTGAAGCACCACAGGTGACAGCGGGTCGTAGGCTATAAAAGGAGAGGAGCCTGCGACCTGTGACTTTTTCTGATGCTTGTGATTCTGGATGATGTGAGAGAGAGAAATTAATAAAGCCTGCTTTGTTCTGGACCACTCTGCCTGGTTATTCCTCTCTCCAAACTGGTGACCCTTGACGCACAATGGAACTCGAGGCGAACACCCCGGAGACAACCCGGACTGGAGGTGCCGGCAACGTGTGCGCCATTTCAGTCAAACTCCCGGACTTTTGGCTACATGACCCGAAGTCTTGGTTCCTCCACACCGAGGCCCAGTTCGCGCTCCAGGGAATAACGGCAGATGACACCAGCGTCCAGTGCTGCTACGTGGTTGCAGCACTGGACGCACGCACAACTCAGCAGGTGGCAAGCCTGCTCCAACGGCTCCCATCCACGACAAATACGAGGCTCACAAAACCACGCTCACCTGGAGCTATACACTCTCAGACTGCTAGAGAGCGGAAAGACTCCTGACACGCTCCGAGTTGAGAGACAGGTCGGCGGTCGAGTTAATGGAGAAGATGTTGGCGCTGATGGGCACAGATGACAGGCATTTCCTCTTTGCCCACCTTTTCCTCCAGAACCTCCCGACGGCAGCCAGGGCGGTCCTTGCCAATTCACCGCTGCTGCCTGCGCCCAACTACCAGGCACTAGCGCAAGAGGCGGATCGGATTATCCTCACCACCAGAGCCCTCGCAGTGAACGCAGCAGCATCAGAACCCAGTGTGATGGCCAGCGGGGGCGAGGAGCCAACAATGGTGGCTGCAGCGGAGGCCAAGACGCACCGGAGAGACACACTCTGCTTCTACCACCGCCGTTTTGGAGAGGATGTACGCCAATGCGTGCCACAGTGCCAATTCAAACGCTCGGGAAACGCCAGGGCCGGCAGCCGGTAGCAGCTGCGTCTGCCAGTGAAGCAAGCAAGCCGCTCTATGTGACAGACTCACACTCAAACACACCCAAAAGAGTCTCATCCTGCCGTCCTATGCAGACCGGCTGGTGGGAACTGTGTCAGCTGCGGCTGACAGCCGCAAACGGCTCAGACATTAAAACATTTGGTGAGAGGACACTGACTGTATCCTTGCACGGCCGTACATACCAATGGACATTCGTCATAGCGGCATGCAGCTACCCCATTTCGGGCGCTGATTTTTTGTGTGCACAAGGTCTACTAGTCGATGTGGCTAACAGATGCCTGATTAACACAATGTCTTTTGATTCTCTCCCCTGTACAGCTAGAGGAGCAGGGCCCACAACACTAGCCAACGTCACAGCTCCAGGGGGTAAGTTCCACACACTACTTACCCAGTTCCCAGCACTCACGGTCCCGACTTTTTCGGCGACTTTCACTAAACACGGGGTGGAGTACTTCATTACCACCACGGAGCCACCCGTTTTCACACGACCTTGGCGCCTGGACACAGCTAAACTGGCCATAGCACGTGAGGAGTTTGCCAACTTGGAAAAGTTGGGTATCATCAGACTCTCAAACAGCTCATGGGCATCCCCACTACATATGGTTTCTAAATCCGAGGGATTGTGGAGACCGTGTGGAGATTTCCGCAGATTGAACAATGCCACAGCGCACAACCACTACCCGATCCCCCATATTCAGGATTTTTCCATCCACCTCACCGGGCACGCATTTTTTCCAAGATAGACCTGGTCCGCGGTTACCACCAGGTCCCGGTGCATGCTGAGGACATACCTAAGACGGCACTAATAACCCTGTTTGGTCTTTTTGAGTTTTTACGCATGCCTTTCAGGTTAAAAGGCATGGCGCAGACATTCCAATGCATGATGGATGCGGTGTTGAGCGATCTGCCGTTTGTGTTCGTCTACCTGGATGATATCCTGGTGGCCAGCGCGTCCGAGGACGAACACGTAGCCCACCTCAGGACAGTTTTCCAGAGGTTGGAGGAGCACGGATTAATAATCAACCCGGCGAAGTGCCAGTTCGGGGTGACGGGAATCAATTTTTTGGGACACCACATCCCACTGGAGGGCGCGATACCCTTACCGGACAAAGTACGCGCATCAGTCAAAATGGAGGGAGCAAAGTTCATCTGGCTGAGCCTGTGCAAACAGGTGAAAGTGTGGGCTGCAGCCTGCGTAGTGTGCCAATGAGCCAAAGTGCACAGGCACACAAAGGCCCCCTTGGAGCCGTTCCATATCCCGGCTAAGCGGTTTGACCACATTCACGTGGATCTCGTGGGCCCTCTCCTGCCATCGCAGGGGTTCACGCACCTCCTGATAGTGGTGGACCGCACCACACACTGGCCCGAAGCAGTCCTGCTAGCTTCCACCGCGTCCACAGAAGTTGCACATGCTTTTTTGACAACATGGGTGGCACGTTTCGGCACTCCTTCCGATATCACGTCCAATCGGGGCCCGCAGTTTGTTTCCGACTTCTGGTCCACCATGGCCCGGGGCCTGGGCGTCACAATTCATCGCACAACCACGTACAACCCTCAGGCCAATGGGTTATGCAAGCGTTTCCATAGGTCGCTTAAAGCAGTGCTCAGGGCTTCGCTTACGGATACAAATTGGGTGGACCGGTTGCTGTGGGTTCTGTTCAGCATCGAAGGAGGATTTCACAGCCTCCCCAGCAGAGCTGGTTTTTTCCCAGCCGCTGCGGCTCCCAGGGGAATTTTTGCCGGACAGCCCCGCGCCGAACACTGATCCATCCCCGCTTTCACTGCATAGTGACGGTACCCGGTCTGGTCCTCCTCTGTTTTTCACATGCTTTTGTGCCAAAGGCCTTGAAGGACGCGGCGTTCATATTTGTCAGGCACGACGACCCCCTTGCACCCGCCCTACCATGGCCCGTTCAAAGTGCTGGAACCCGGGGAGAAACATTTTGTGTTAGACTTGGGGGGACGCAGGGAAACAGTCTGTATAGACAGGCTTAAGCCCGCTTTCGTTTTAGCAGACGAGCAGGTGGTGTTGGCCCGAGCTCCTCGGCGCGGACGACCCCCACTGAGAACTCCCCAGGTACATGACTCGTCAGATCAGTCACAATGGCATGCTAAAAATGTTTCCCCCCCTCCCAATGTCCCCCCACAGATGGACGCACCCCCAGGAGCTCCCACCGGCACAGCAGCGCCTTGGAGCTGCAGCCCCCCCCCCCCCCCCGCTACAGCCACTACGGATGTAGGCTGAAGCCCAAGGCTCAATCTGAGTTTCGGGGGGGGGGGGGCGTTGTGGGAAGCCACTCAGTATGTTTTCACTCAGACAGAATGGTCATGGGGGTTGGTGTGTTGATGCAAACAGTGACAAAGAGAATGGGAATTACAAAGTCTTTCATGTTACTGCAGCACCACAGGTGACTGAGCAGGTCGTAGGCTATAAAAGGAGAGGTGCCTGCAACCTGTGACTTTTTCTGATGCCTGTGATTCTAGATGATGTGAGAGAGAGAAATTAATAAAGCCTGCTTTGTTCTGGACCACTCTGCCTGGTTATTCCTCTCTCCAAACTGGTGACCCTTGACGCACAATGGAACTCGAGGCGAACACCCCGGAGACAACCCGGACTGGAGGTGCCGGCAACGTGTGCGCCATTTCAGTCAAACTCCCGGACTTTTGGCTACATGACCCGAAGTCTTGGTTCCTCCACACCGAGGCCCAGTTCGCGCTCCAGGGAATAACGGCAGATGACACCAGCGTCCAGTGCTGCTACGTGGTTGCAGCACTGGACGCACGCACAACTCAGCAGGTGGCAAGCCTGCTCCAACGGCTCCCATCCACGACAAATACGAGGCTCACAAAACCACGCTCACCTGGAGCTATACACTCTCAGACTGCTAGAGAGCGGAAAGACTCCTGACACGCTCCGAGTTGAGAGACAGGTCGGCGGTCGAGTTAATGGAGAAGATGTTGGCGCTGATGGGCACAGATGACAGGCATTTCCTCTTTGCCCACCTTTTCCTCCAGAACCTCCCGACGGCAGCCAGGGCGGTCCTTGCCAATTCACCGCTGCTGCCTGCGCCCAACTACCAGGCACTAGCGCAAGAGGCGGATCGGATTATCCTCACCACCAGAGCCCTCGCAGTGAACGCAGCAGCATCAGAACCCAGTGAGATGGCCAGCGGGGGCGAGGAGCCAACAATGGTGGCTGCAGCGGAGGCCAAGACGCACCGGAGAGACACACTCTGCTTCTACCACCGCCGTTTTGGAGAGGATGTACGCCAATGCGTGCCACAGTGCCAATTCAAACGCTCGGGAAACGCCAGGGCCGGCAGCCGGTAGCAGCTGCGTCTGCCAGTGAAGCAAGCAAGCCGCTCTATGTGACAGACTCACACTCAAACACACCCAAAAGAGTCTCATCCTGCCGTCCTATGCAGACCGGCTGGTGGGAACTGTGTCAGCTGCGGCTGACAGCCGCAAACGGCTCAGACATTAAAACATTTGGTGAGAGGACACTGACTGTATCCTTGCACGGCCGTACATACCAATGGACATTCGTCATAGCGGCATGCAGCTACCCCATTTCGGGCGCTGATTTTTTGTGTGCACAAGGTCTACTAGTCGATGTGGCTAACAGATGCCTGATTAACACAATGTCTTTTGATTCTCTCCCCTGTACAGCTAGAGGAGCAGGGCCCACAACACTAGCCAACGTCACAGCTCCAGGGGGTAAGTTCCACACACTACTTACCCAGTTCCCAGCACTCACGGTCCCGACTTTTTTGGCGACTTTCACTAAACACGGGGTGGAGTACTTCATTACCACCACGGAGCCACCCGTTTTCACACGACCTTGGCGCCTGGACACAGCTAAACTGGCCATAGCACGTGAGGAGTTTGCCAACTTGGAAAAGTTGGGTATCATCAGACTCTCAAACAGCTCATGGGCATCCCCACTACATATGGTTTCTAAATCCGAGGGATTGTGGAGACCGTGTGGAGATTTCCGCAGATTGAACAATGCCACAGCGCACAACCACTACCCGATCCCCCATATTCAGGATTTTTCCATCCACCTCACCGGGCACGCATTTTTTCCAAGATAGACCTGGTCCGCGGTTACCACCAGGTCCCGGTGCATGCTGAGGACATACCTAAGACGGCACTAATAACCCTGTTTGGTCTTTTTGAGTTTTTACGCATGCCTTTCAGGTTAAAAGGCATGGCGCAGACATTCCAATGCATGATGGATGCGGTGTTGAGCGATCTGCCGTTTGTGTTCGTCTACCTGGATGATATCCTGGTGGCCAGCGCGTCCGAGGACGAACACGTAGCCCACCTCAGGACAGTTTTCCAGAGGTTGGAGGAGCACGGATTAATAATCAACCCGGCGAAGTGCCAGTTCGGGGTGACGGGAATCAATTTTTTGGGACACCACATCCCACTGGAGGGCGCGATACCCTTACCGGACAAAGTACGCGCATCAGTCAAAATGGAGGGAGCAAAGTTCATCTGGCTGAGCCTGTGCAAACAGGTGAAAGTGTGGGCTGCAGCCTGCGTAGTGTGCCAATGAGCCAAAGTGCACAGGCACACAAAGGCCCCCTTGGAGCCGTTCCATATCCCGGCTAAGCGGTTTGACCACATTCACGTGGATCTCGTGGGCCCTCTCCTGCCATCGCAGGGGTTCACGCACCTCCTGATAGTGGTGGACCGCACCACACACTGGCCCGAAGCAGTCCTGCTAGCTTCCACCGCGTCCACAGAAGTTGCACATGCTTTTTTGACAACATGGGTGGCACGTTTCGGCACTCCTTCCGATATCACGTCCAATCGGGGCCCGCAGTTTGTTTCCGACTTCTGGTCCACCATGGCCCGGGGCCTGGGCGTCACAATTCATCGCACAACCACGTACAACCCTCAGGCCAATGGGTTATGCAAGCGTTTCCATAGGTCGCTTAAAGCAGTGCTCAGGGCTTCGCTTACGGATACAAATTGGGTGGACCGGTTGCTGTGGGTTCTGTTCAGCATCGAAGGAGGATTTCACAGCCTCCCCAGCAGAGCTGGTTTTTTCCCAGCCGCTGCGGCTCCCAGGGGAATTTTTGCCGGACAGCCCCGCGCCGAACACTGATCCATCCCCGCTTTCACTGCATAGTGACGGTACCCGGTCTGGTCCTCCTCTGTTTTTCACATGCTTTTGTGCCAAAGGCCTTGAAGGACGCGGCGTTCATATTTGTCAGGCACGACGACCCCCTTGCACCCGCCCTACCATGGCCCGTTCAAAGTGCTGGAACCCGGGGAGAAACATTTTGTGTTAGACTTGGGGGGACGCAGGGAAACAGTCTGTATAGACAGGCTTAAGCCCGCTTTCGTTTTAGCAGACGAGCAGGTGGTGTTGGCCCGAGCTCCTCGGCGCGGACGACCCCCACTGAGAACTCCCCAGGTACATGACTCGTCAGATCAGTCACAATGGCATGCTAAAAATGTTTCCCCCCCTCCCAATGTCCCCCCACAGATGGACGCACCCCCAGGAGCTCCCACCGGCACAGCAGCGCCTTGGAGCTGCAGCCCCCCCCCCCCCCCCCGCTACAGCCACTACGGATGTAGGCTGAAGCCCAAGGCTCAATCTGAGTTTCGGGGGGGGGGGGGCGTTGTGGGAAGCCACTCAGTATGTTTTCACTCAGACAGAATGGTCATGGGGGTTGGTGTGTTGATGCAAACAGTGACAAAGAGAATGGGAATTACAAAGTCTTTCATGTTACTGCAGCACCACAGGTGACTGAGCAGGTCGTAGGCTATAAAAGGAGAGGTGCCTGCAACCTGTGACTTTTTCTGATGCCTGTGATTCTAGATGATGTGAGAGAGAGAAATTAATAAAGCCTGCTTTGTTCTGGACCGCTCTGCCTGGTTGTTCCTCTCTCCACACAGTAAGCTTTTTCTAAGCGGTGAACTTTCATTTATCTGTGCTTTCTGTTTTATTACCTCCACCAAGGAGGTTATGTTTTTGCCGGGGTTTGTTTGTTTGTCTGTATGATTGTGACCAACATAACTCAAAAAGTTATGGACAGATTTTGATGAAATTTTCAGAAATGTCCGAACTGGTACAAGGAAGAAATGATTAGATTTTGGGAGTGATCTGGATCACCGTCTGGATCTAGGAATTTTATAAAGGATTCTTTATCACTGGGAGATAGGGCTATTTGAGCATATGCACATGTAGCTCCACAATAACTAGTCAGGGTGACTGGAAAAAATATACAGAATATTGTAAGATGTACCTGTATTTGCAATAGTTTATGTTTGACATGTGTTCTGATGGGAAGGAGGTAATAAAGACATAATATATTGGATGTTAATAAATACATTATATTTGTAAAGTTCTACCAACACATTTTTTTATTTTTATAAATTGGCAAAACATATGAAATAGAAGAAAAAACAACAAAAAAGACATCAATGCTAATCGCAGGTTTTCAAAGTCCAGCAATTACATTTTTGAGTAGATCACAGCATGGGGGACTGAGCTGCCTTGGCGGAGGTCTGCGCTCTCTCCGAGTGCTTTTCTAGTTTTATCTCATTCATTTACATGCTGTTGTGATCTGTAACTATTTCATGGAAGTAAATCCTCTAAATATGCGTTTTTAATGGGCTGGTCCAGGGGTGTCAAATGTATGGCTCGTGGGCCAAAAATGGCCCACCAGGGGGTCCAAAATTTTCTCTGTAAATTTACAGCTTTATTTCTAGTAAATTTCTGACTTTCTACTGATTACAATAGGTTGTGTAAATCTGAGACATTTTTTCTCATCAGTTTTCTTTTTCTTGTTTTTTTCTGATGAGAACAAGGGGCCTTTGCTGTGTGTGCAAGAGGATTTAAGTATGCATTTAAAAGTAACGTGAAAGTTACTTTTCCAAATAACTAGTTACTTTAATCATGCAGTAACTCAAAAGTAACTCAGTTGCTTTTGAAAAGAAGTAACTAGTAACTGTAACTACTTAATATTTTTTAGTAACTTGCCCAACACTGGTTGCACTCAAACTTTTTAAACAGTTTAGTGAAGCTAGAAATAGGCCGAAGGACAGCAAAGGCAAAACCTTTGGAATCCCACAGTCAGTAGTCATGACTGTCACATCAAGCAGCTGATTGAAGACTGCAAAGAGATACTGGATCAGACCAACTTGATATTGGTGACGATTAACAACACCCCAGTGTCCTCCTGGTGATTTTTTTTTTTTTTTTGCTTCATGTCTTTATTTGGCTAAAATTTTATATTCATATAATGAGTCAGTTATCAGACACTGCATCAGGCCAAACTAACTGACTGGAAGAGCTCTTTGAACAATGACTGAACAATAGCTGAATCCATCCATCCATCCATCCATCTTCTACCGCTTTTCCGGAGGTCCGGGTCGCGGAGGCAGCAGTTCAAGCAGAGCTCTAGCAGAGCTCTCAGTTCAAGCTCTCTGCTTGAACTGCAATAGCTGAATGTACTGTAAATACATTTTACTGTTTTTTACTGATTTTAAAACTGATTAGAAATTTGCTTGCTAAATCTGTAATAACTTGTTCTTATTAGAAATGACTCCCTTTTTTACTTAATTTTTGACCCCTCTCAACCACCTTATTGTTGCTTGTCCAGTGAGCTTCTCCCAGTTTTCAAGCTACAACTTTTATTTCAGTGTCTGTACATGTATGGAATATATGCATATTGTACAAGGTTAAATGATTTTCTGATATTTTCTCTAAATTTGTTCCACTTTGAAATGTAGATTGTTTCCTTTGTTTAAAGTCCTTAAAATTACATGGTTATTAGTTTTACGACAGTTCTACTGTGTCCGGTGATTTTGTTACACATTTTATTGTAATGGTGTTTGTCTACACTGATTTTAAAAAACAACAACAACACAACTCTTGTGGCGTAACAGCAACACATCCATCCTCCTGGCAAGAGTGTTGACATGTGGACAAAATTAATATTTCATTCAGAACAACAAAACCTTCAAAGTCTCTGACCATGTGTGTTATGTCTTGACAAAGCGAGACGTGAGCCATGTTGTCCTGAGCAACGAACTGAACTGTATTGAGAAACAGGCACAATATACACACTGGCCATAGCCCTCCTGACATCACCACATCGACTATCTGGCGTCGGCTACGGCAAGCCCCAAAGGCCAAATCCCCACACAATACCCCCCCTTTACAAAATGGTAGGAACATAATTCAAAACACCTCCCCCCCTTACATTTAGCAGAAAAGCCCCCTCTTCAACATAGAACACACATTTTCAGTATATATTTATGTAATGTGCGGAGCAAGGTGTTAGACTTCTCCACCCAGAGATCAATGAACCAAGAGAGGAGAGGTCACTGGGGGGTCCAGATGGAACAGCAAAGGCTAGGCACCCCCCGGGGAGAGAAGGAGATGCTGGGCTGCCAGGACATGAGTGAAGTGTGGCACCTATGTAATATCATGTTAATGCACTGCACAGGCTTTGTTATGAAATGAATATGAGGTCGGAGCCCCGGGCCACTATGCATGTAATTAAAGGTATAAAAGTGAGATGCACAGTGGCCTGAGAGTTCTTATTATGTTCCTGATCTGTTAGAGGGAGAATAAAGTCTGTGTTGTTCCAGCTCATTGCCTCGCCCGTTTATTTCCTCTACACTGGCGACCCTGACGTGCCATGGAAGGCGAAACAAGCACCCCAGAGACATCCTGGAGGGAAAGCACCGGCGCTGTGTGCGCTGTTTCAGTCACACTCCTGGATTTCTGGCTGCATGACCTGACAGCGTGGTTTCTACACATTGAACCCAGTTCACTCTCCGCGGGGAAACAGCAGACAACATGAAGTACTACTATGTGGTTGCTGCGCTGGATGCGCACACCACACAACAGGTGGAAAGCCTGCTCCTAGAGCCGCCGGTCCGGGTAAAACACGGGGCGCTCAAAAGGATGCTTATCCAGCGCTACACCCCTTCAGACAGTGAAAGAGCGGAGAGGCTCCTAACACGTTCAGAGTTAGGGGACAGATCGGCCGTGGAGTTGATGGAGAACATGTTGGCGTTGATGGGCAGAGACGACGAGTCCTTCCTGTTCCCCCACCTGTTTCTCAGGAACCTCCCAGCTGCAGTGAGGGCAATCCTGGCAAATTCGCCACTGCTGGTGATGAGGAACTACCGCACACTAGCGCAGGAAGTGAATCGCATCATCTTAGCGACCAGAATCTTCGTCGTGAATGCAGCGGCACCGGAGCCCAGGAGGGCTGCCAGCGAGATCAAGGAGCCATTGGTGGTGGCTGGAGCAGACACCAGGAGACACAAGAAGGAAGCGATCTGCCACTGTCATCGCCGTTTCAGATCGGATGCACAGCGATGCTTGCCACCGTGCCAATTCAAGTGGTTGGGAAACGCCAAATCCAGCAGTCAGTAGCAGCTGCAACCGCTGGTGACAGAGACAAGCTGCAATATATCACAGACACACGTTCGGGGAGACGGTTTCTGGTGGACTCCGGCTCCCAGAAGAGCCTCATCCTGCCGTTCAACACAGACAGGGTGGCAGGACGTAGCGGTCCCGAGCTGGCAGCCGCCAATGGATCAGACATCAGGACATTTGGTGAACGGACACTGACAATATGTTTGCATGGCCGCAACTTTCAGTGGAATTTCGTTATAGCCACATGTCCCTCCCCCATTTTGGGCGCAGATTTTCTATGTGCTCATGGTTTATTAGTTGATGTTGCTAATAGATGACTAGTGGATGCTGTCTCTTTTGATTCTCTGCCCTGTACAGCTCGGGGAGCCAGGTCGACAACACTGGACAACGTTACAGCTCCAAGGGGCAAGTTCCAACAGTTACTCACCCAGTTCCCAGCACTCACAGTTCCGACGTTTTCAGCGGCAGTAACTAAACACGGGGTCGAGCATTTCATCACTACTAAAGGATCGCCCGTATTCGCACGACCTCGGTGCCTGGACGCAGCTAAACTGACCAGTGTGCACGAAGAGCTTGCCAACTTGGAGAGGTTGGGCATCGTCAAGCGCTCAAACAGCCTGTGGGCATCCCCACTTCACATGGTGCCTAAAGCCGACGGGTCATGGTGACCATGCGGTGATTTCCAGCGATTGAACAATGCTATGGCACACGATTGCTACCCTATTCCCCATAGCTAGGATTTTTCCATGCACCTGGCTGGGGTGTACGTTTTTTCCAAAGTCGATCTGGTCCGCGGTTACCACCAGGTCCCGGTGCGAACAGAAGATGTCCCAAACAGAGAAATAACTCTGTTCGGCCTTTTTGAATTTTTATGCATGCTGTTTGGATTAAAAGGCACAGCGCAGACCTTCCAAAGGATGATGGACACAGTGCTGCGCGATTTGCCCTTTGTTTTTGTCTACCTAGATGACATTCTGGTAGCCAGCGTGTCCGAGGACGAGCACATCACCCATCTCAAGATGGTTTTCCAGAGGTTGGAAGTGCACGGTTTGATAATCAATCCGGTGAAGTGCCAGTTCGGGGCTCCAGTGATTGATTTTTTGGGCCACTGCATTTTGCCGGAGGGCGCAATCTCGTTACCGGACAAGATGCGCACGGTGTTGGACTTTCCGCATCCGCAAACCATGAGGGCACTACAGGAGTTTTTGGGAATGGTTAATTTTTACAACTGTTTCCTCCCCCGGGCAGCCCAGCTGATGCAGCCGTTGTATGACGTGCTTAAAAAAACAGAAGCCTGCGGACAGCATCGACTGGACTCCCGAGCGGGGCCAGGCTTTTTTGAATGCCAAAACGGCGCTGGCAAAGGCTGCGTTGCTGGCTCACCCAGATCCATCTGCACGGATAGCACTCACTACAGATGTGTCTGATGTGGCCATAGGGGTAGTGGTAGAGCAGTGCATTGCAGGTTCGTGGGAGCCGCTCACATTTTTCAGCAGAACTTTGTGCAACGAGTGCAAATACAGCACATCCGACAGAGAGTTGCTGGCTCTCCACCTGGCGACACGTCATTTCCAGTTCTGGCTGCAGGGGCGCGAGTTCACCGTGTTTGTAGACCACAAGCCGCTGACGTACACCATGGCCAAGGTCTCGGAACTGTGGTCGGCCCAGCAGCAACTGCAGCTGGCCGCAATCTCAGAGTTTACTACTGACATTTGGCATGTTGCCGGTAAACTCAACGTGGTGGCTGATTGCCTCTCGCATGCATTGGGTGCCCCAGTCTACGTGGAAATAGATTTCCCCGACATGGCCACGGAGCAAGACGGGGATGCGGATATTTGCGCGCTCCAGTCTGCGCCAACAGGGTTAAGACTGGAGAGCAGGGTGCTGCAAGAAGGGTGCCCTCCCCTACTCTGTGATGTCTCCACAGGCCGCCTGCGCCCGATGGTTCCACAATCTTGGCGTCGTTGTGTTTTTGAGTCAGTCCACTCCCTTTCGCACCCAGGAGTGCATGCTTCAGTGAAACTAGTGGGGGAGAAATTTGTCTGGCCGTGTTTGCATAAAGAGGTGAAAGAGTGGGCTGCAGCGTGCGATGAGTGCCAGTGGGCAAAGGTGCACAAGCACACCAGAGCTCCCCTTGAGCCATTCCAAAGCCCGGATAAGAGGTTCAACCACGTCCACATGGATCTGGTGGGATCCCTCCCGCCATCGCAAGGTTTCACACACTTTTTGACGATCGTGGACTGCACCACGTACTGGCCCGAAGCGGTGCTGCTTGCTTCTACCACGTCTGTGCAAGTGGTGCATGCTTTTTTGTCAGCTTGGGTGGCACATTTCGGATCTCCATTGGACATCACATCTGACAGAGGCCCACAGTTTGTTTCGGAACTCTGGTCCACCATGGCCCAGAGCCTGGGGGTCAAAATTCACCACACTACCGCGTACAACCCCCTGGCTAACGGGTTATGCGAGCGTTTCCACAGGTCACTTAAAGCAGCGCTCAGAGCTTCACTCACGGACACAAATTGGGTAGACCGCCTGCCTTGGGTTCTTTTAGGGTTGTGTTCCGCATCGAAGGAGGATTTGGCAGCCTCCCCAGCAGAACTTGTTTTTTCCCAACTGCTGCGGATCCCCGGAGAATTTTTACTGGAAAACCCCATGCCCGAGGCTGAGCTGCCCCTGCATTCTCTATGCAACACAGAGGTGGGGCGTGTACTGGGCCCGGCCCACCATTGTTTTCCCCACACATTCGTCCCAAAAAGTTTGCAGAATGCCAGTTTTGTGTTCGTCAGGTACAATGCGCACCAGACCCCGCTGTGCCCACCATATGACGGGCCGTTCAGAGTGTTGGAACCTGGGGCAAAACATTTCGTGTTAGACTTGGGGTGACGTAGAGATACCGTCTGCATTGACAGGCTTAAGCCCGCTTTTGTGTTGGCAGACGAGCAGGTGGTGTTGGCCCAGGCTCCCCGGCGTGGACATCCCCCACTGGGGACTCCGCAGGATGGTGATTCCTCAGCAGGGACCGGCACTCATGACGAGGATGTGTTTTCTCCCCCTCCCCTTTTAGACTGGCGTGCCCCCCCCCCACGCACCCCACCGGCAGGGCAGTTCGACCAGATCAGCGACCCCCCGCTACAGCCGCTATGGACGCCGGCTCAAGCCCAAGGAACCGGGGGGGGTCAAGGTGTTAGACTTCTCCACCCAGAAATCAATGGCCCAAGAGAGGAGAGGTCGCTGGGGGATCCAGACGGAACATATATATATTTTTTTCCATCCATCCATCCATCCATCTTCTACCGCTTTTCTGGAGGCCCGGGTCGCGGAGGCAGCAGTTCAAGCAGAGAAGCCCAGATTTCCCTCTTCCCAGCCACGTGCTCCAGCTCTTCAGAGAGGATAACAAGGCGTTCCCAGACCAGCTGGGAGACATAGTGCATGTCCCGACATAGTGTTTCGCACACCAACATAGTGTTTCGGGCACGTCCCACAACACCGCAAGTGGGAGGCGTCCAGGAGGCATCCTAATCAGAGGTCCATACCACCTCATCTGACTCCTTTCAATGTGGAGGTGCAGCGGTTCTACTCTGAGCCTCTCCCGGATGACTGAGCTCTTCACCCTATCTCTGAGGGTGAGTCCAGCAATCCTACGGAGAAAGCTCATTTCAGCCGCTTGTATCCGCGATCTTGTACTTTCGGTCATTACCCAAAGCTCGTGACCATAGGTGAGAGTAGGAACATAGATTGACTGGTAAATCGACAGCTTTGCCTTAGAACTCAGCTCCCTCTTCACCACAACAGACCGGTACAACGTCCGCATCACTGCAGATGCTGCTCCAATCCGTCTGTCAATCTCTTGCTCCATTTTCCCCTCAGTCGTGAATAAGATCCCAAGATACTTAAACTCCTCCACTTGGGGCAGGAGCCTGTCCCCAACCCAGAGAGGACAATCCACCTTTTTCTGGCTGAGGACCATGGACTCGGACTTGGAGGTGCTGATTCTCATCCCAGCCATTTCACACTCAGCGGAAAACCATCCCAGCAAGAGCTGTAGGTCATTGCTGGATGAAGCCAACAGGACAACATCATCTGCAAACAACAGAGATGAGATCCTGTGGTCACCAAGCATGACACCCTCCATTCCCTGGCTGCGCCTAGAAATTCTGTCCATAAAAATTATAAACAGGATCGGTGACAAAGGGCAGCCCTAGCGGAGTCCAACTCTCACTGGGAATGAGTCCGACCGAGTGTTGGCAATACAAACCAAACTCTCACAACGGTCATACAGAGACCGAATAGCTCGTAACAACAAGCCCGATACCCCATACTCCCGAAGCACCCCCCACAAAAAACCACGAGGGACGCGGTCAAATGCCTTCTCCAAGTCCACAAAACACATGTAAACTGGTTGGGCAAACTCCCACGAACCCTCGAGAATTCTCGAGAGGGTAAAGAACTGGTCCGATGTGCCGTGGCCAGGACGAAAACCACATTGCTCCTCCTGAATCTGAGGTTCAACCAATGGCCAGACCAGTATCTCCAGTACCTTGGCATAGACCTTCCCAGGGAGGCTAAGGAGTGTGATCCCTCTAAAGTTGGAGCACAACCCCCAGTCCCCTTTTTTGAAGAGAGGAACCACCACCCCGGTTTGCCATGCCAAAGGCACTGCCCCCGACCTCCACGCAATGTTGCAGAGGCGTGTCAACCATGACAGCCCAACAACATCCAGGGCCTTGAGGTACTCAGGGCGAATCTCGTCCATCCCTGGGGCCCAACCACCAAGGAGACTTTTAACCATCTTGGCGACCTCAGCCCCTGTGATAGGCGAGTCGTCCCCCTCGTCCACAAACCCTGCTTCCTCTGTGGAAGGCGTATCAGTGGGATTGAGGAGATCCTCGAAGCATTCCTTCCCACCACCATCCCCAGTCGAAGTCAACAGTGCCCCATCCGCACCATACACAATGTGGACAGGGAGCTGCTTTCCCCTCCTGAGCCACTGGACAGTTTGCCAGAATCTCTTTGAGGCCGACCGAATGTCTTGTTCCATGGCCTCACCGAACTCCTCCCATACCCGGGTTTTTGCTTCAGCAAAAACTAGCTAGCTGGCTGGCGTCTAGTGGCCGGGTTTCCACCCATGGGACCCGGCCGGGCTCAGCCCGAAGGAGTTACATGGGTCCGTCCTCCAGTGGGCTCACCACCTGCAGGCGGGATCATGGGGGTCCGGTGCTATGTGGATTAGGTGGCGGTCAAAGGCGGAGACCTTGGCGGACTGATCCCAAGCTTTATATATATATATATATATACAGTATACTGTATATATATATATATATATATATACAGTATATATATATATATATATATATATATTTTTTTTTTTTTTTTTTTTTTTACAACACACAGATTAATAACCCTAATAGGCTGAATGGGCACCTGGGTAGACTGCCAGGGTACCCCCCCCCCCCCACCTTCCTGTGTTGGGGCAGATTATTCTGCTGCCCATGACCAACATGCTTCGGCTAGAGCTATGCCCATCACAAAGTCATCGAGATGTCTGGGCCTCTGACGTGTCCTAGCTGAGCACCTCACAGGCGGAGGACCTGTTCCAGGCTCCGTCAGCCGCACCTGAGTATCCCCAACACCCCCATCAGTCAAGTCACAACTCTCATCAGTCACATCCTCTGCAGCTCCCAGACCCTGGGTTAGCAGCGACTTCCTGAGGTGGCTGGAATGCCACCGTGACCTGTCTGAGAGCTGGAACGTGTCTGGGCCCAGCTGCTTCATGATCTGCAGTGGTCCCATCCAGAAAGGTTGCAGCTTATGCATATGGTTGGGGTGCTTGATCCTGACCCAGTCTGACACACTGAGTCCATGAGCCCTCGCCCTGTGCTTTCTGTCAGAACGTTGTTTCATTTTCCACTGCTGAGCTACTACTCGGTCTCGTGATGGTTCCATGTCCGCCGGAGGGGAGGTCATGGCGGGCCGCAGCCGGTCCAGGGTCAGATGTAATTTGCCCCCAGCGTGAGCTTCACTGGAGAGCACCCCGTCGTGGCTTGGGCCGCCACCCTGTAGTGGAGATGCGTGTTTTGAATGGCATCAGGGAACGTAAAGCTGTCTGCCAGATGGGCCCGCAGACCATTTTTCAGTGTCTTATTGAAACATTCTAACATTCACCCCCATTACCCTGTGGATAGTAGAACGCGGTTCTAATGTGCTCCATGCCCCTTTCTTCCAAAAACTCCTCAAACCCCCAGAGGTGAACTGTGGGCCACTGTCCATTGTGATGGCATCTGGAACCCCCCACCTGGCAAACAGCGACGAGAGGAAACCGGTGACCACGCCCATCGTGACTGAATTAGTGGGCAACACTTCCGGCCATTTTGAAAACAGATCATAAACCACCAGCAGAAAACGGCTGTTCGCGGGGGCCATGTGCAGTTTGTCACAGATGTCCAAATGGATGTGCTTCCAAGGGCCCTCTGGATACTGCAAAGATAGCAGAGGTGGAGGAGGTGGCACGCCGGTTTTCCCACTTTCCAAACACGGCACACAGTTTTTAACCATATTCTCAATGTCCTTATCAATGCCAGGCCACCAAACCGAATCTCTGCGTAGTTGTTTCACCCTGACCACCCCTCAGATGACCCTCGTGGAGCATAGCCAAGACACGCGATCTCAGTGACACTGGAATCAATGTGCAATGTCCTCTCACCACACACTTCATTCCAGCAACTCAGTTTGTCCCTGAACCTGTGCCAAGTCACCCTGCATTTTCGTGGGTCAACCCCCCCGATGAAAGAGCAACATTGTGACAATGTCAGGTCCCGTTCCGACTCTGCCTGGAGTTCCTGGAGTGACACCATGTCACGGAGGGGTCCGTGCAACATGTTGATCAGGTCCGCCTCCAAGGAATCGCTGTTGTCTGGTTGTGTGGTGTTGGTTGTGGCACGGGACAGGCGGTCCGCCACTACGTTTTCTTTGCCAGGGGTGAACTGAGTAGTGAAGTTGTAGGCCCGCAGCCGTTTCGTCCACCTGTGGATCCGCCGGGGCCTGTGTCCCAAACCAGTCATCTCCAACAGTGTCGTCAGCACCCGGTGGGCCGTGCGCAGGGTAAAATGGCGTCCATAGAGGTAGATGTGCCACCATTCGCATGCCCAAACACATCCGAGTGTCTCTCTCTCATCCACGGTGTACTTCTGTTCAGCTGGCGTGAGGGACCTCGATGCGAACGCCACTGGGCGCTCCATACCATTTTGCATTTGATCCATAACTGGCCCCACAGCTGAACCAGATGCATCACAAGTCACAAAAGTGGGCCAGTTGGGCTGAAAGTGTGCCAACACCGGCGGGAAGGTGAGTTGAGACTTCAGTTTAGCGACCGCCACTGAGCAGGCCAGGGTCCATTGCCACAGAGCATCCTACTTCAGGAGGGCTCAGAGAGTTTCAATAGTCTCTGAATAATGGGGAATGAAACGCCCACAGAAGTTCACCATGCCCAGAAACAAGGAAATTTGCGCAGGTGTTGTGGGGTCGGGGAGACGCAGGACTGCCTCCACGTTCGAGTGCAGGGGGCTCAGCCCCTCAGTCGATAGCCGGAACCCACTGCGAAGATGCACTTTTCCCCATTCAGTGTAACCCCGTGCTCCAGCAGCACCTTCATTACTCATTCCAAACATTCATCATGTGCCACCCGTGACGCGCCATGGACCATGATGTCATCCAGGTACACCACCACACCCCTGAGGCCACCAAGGATCGTAGACATCATTTTTTAAAAACAGCTTAGCACGGAACTCAGGCCAAAAGGCATGCGGGTGTACCTGAAAACGCCCATGTGGGTCATGAACGCTGTCAGGTCATGGCTGGCTGGGTGGAGGGGCGCTTGTAGACAACCTTGGCGGAGGTTCAGTTTCCAAAACACTGTAGAGCCTCTGAACATCGCAGTGAGTTCCTCCATCATGGGCAGTGAGTATTTGTCAGGGATGATCACTTTATTAACCATCCTGAGGTCGATGCACGGTCGGATGCAGCCCATCTTCTTCTTGGCCACCATGATGTTTAAGATCCATGGCGAGGCATCCACTTTCTCGATAATGCCGGCTTTAAGCAATTATTCAGTTCCACCGTAACGTTGTCCCGCAGGGTGAGGGGAGTCGCTGTAATGGTTGGATTTTGGGCGTTACACCCGGGTCAATGAGCAGGCGGTGGTTGAAAGCCTTCATACAACCCAGTCCCGCAAACAATGCTGGCCAGCGAACATGCCACCCGGGAGACACAGTCAACACTTTCGAACTCGCTGGGTCCATGATGGAGAATCCTAACTCTCCCAATAAGTCAATCTCCAACAAGTCAGCCCTCTGGCGCGAAACCTGGAAAGTAAATGTGGGAATAGTCTTTGACCCACACACTACCGAGAAACTGGCTGTGCCCACCATGCCAATCTTAGTGTGCCTGTAGCCAAACATTTTCATAGTACCCACCTTAATAGGTTTCTTTGGGAAACGTTTTCTTACTGTGGACAAGCTCAGTATAGATTTACCAATGCCCGAATCCACCATAAGCGGCACATCGATGCTGTTGAGCTGTAAAACGTACCACTTTAGCAGCCTATTCTTGGCACCTGCGACACACACTGACACTATGCCCATGGGCCCCGAGTCCCTCGGCTTGCTGGCGTGATGCAAACCCTAGCCAGGTGATTAGCACGACCACAGTTGTAGCACTTTTTCCCTTTAGCTGGGCAAGTGGACGAGCCTGCCCGGTGGCGAGGGGAGCCACAGCTGCCACACAGTGCCCGAGTTCCCCCTCCTGCCTGTGCCACGGTCCGTCACCCTTTGGGGGTCCGCCCCGAGGAATTAGCTGAGTTGCTAGCAGCCTGGAGTGGAGAGGAAGCTTGGGCGGCTAGGTTTTCCTTAGCCAGTACTTGCAAACCTAGCTGGGTAGCGGACTCAATTTGGTTAGTCAACTGCATTACTTGGTTCAATGTGAAATCGTCCTTAGTTAGCAATAGCTTCTCCTTTAGCCACTCGTTGCTCGTGCTATGCGTTAGTTTATCACGGCTTAGCTCTTCTTCAACAGGCCCAAAGGTGCACGTGCTTGCCAGGTTACGGAGTTCCATAAGAAAGTGCTGAGTGGACTCACTCGCTTGCTGACAGCGGTCAAAGAATCTGTATCTCCGAGCCATGATATTACGCTGTTCATCAAAAAATTCATCCATCCTGCCCAAGCACTCGTCGAAAGAGCCTGTGCTATCCAGCGCGCGAAGCACACGTTGACCTTCTTTACTGAGGCAGTGGATTAGCATGCTCTTCCGTCTCTTTTCGTTGGCGCCGCCCAAGCCAGCTGCGACGATGTAGCTATCAAATGCCTCCAACCAGCGGCGCCACGGTGTACTTTGCACACCCAGAGACTCCAAGAACGGAGGAGGTGGTCTTGCGCATGCCCCCATGGTTTAATCCGACATCGCCAAATGTTATGTCTTAACAAAGCGAGACGTGAGCCATGTTGTGCCAAGCAATAAACTGAACTTTATTGAAAAACAGGCTCAATATACATACTGGCCGTAGCCCGCCTGATGTCACCACATCGACTGCCTGGCATCGGCTACGGTAAGCCCCAAGGGCCAAATCCCCACACAACAATGTTGCCTTGACCTTTGGCCTCAAAATGTAGACATTTTTAGAACTTTCCATTTACTCTTCCTCCATCAAGTTTAGTGTTGATATCTGCAGTCTTTGTTTTCAGCTTCATCTCACCCCATAGCACTTTCGACTGTAGGGCAAAGACCCAACAATCAGGTGATCCCGTGAGCAGCACTCAGCGATGGACAGGAAAAACTCCCTTATCATGACAACCTCCAACAGAATCAGGCTCAGGAAGGACAATCCAAAAAATACAGTCATCCTGTGACCTTGACCCTTTGGCCTTTTGACCCCAAAAAACATAGTTACAAGTGCTGATCTCAAGGTCAACCTATGTACCAAGTCTGGTGACCCTAGTTTAATTTGTTCAGCATTTTCCCTTTTTCCTTCTTTTTCTCCTTTTCCCCTCAGTTGTCCTTTTTCTTCCCCCACCCCTAGCAGTCAATTTTGCCCCACCTCTGGTACAGTTAATGGTTAGCAGTCTGCACTCTGAATCCAGCAATCGGAGTTCAAATCTTGGTGTGATCCGAGTTTTTACCTCCGCCAAGGAGGTTATGTTTTCATCGGCGTTGGTTTGTCTGTCTGTCTGTTTGTTTGTTAGCAACATAACTCAAAAAGTTATGGACGGATTTTCATGAAATTTTCACAGATTGTCAGAAATGGGGTATCCTACAGATGATTACATTTTGGTGGTGAGTGAGTAATGAGTAAAACTGTAGGGAGCTTGAAATAAGGAAGCGAAGTGATTTTATAAATCAGGTTTATTGTCGGCTTCCAGTCCCTAACATGTCTCATCGCAATGCAGAAGCAGAAAAGAGGCTGAGCGTAGTCAGACCTTCATACTTATACATCACATAACAAAAGCCGACCTCACACATCCTTGTTAATCCTTCAATTGTCCTCTCTCTCCTCCACCTGACCTTGGGGGGTCAGGAAGTCCATTTAGGTCTCCACCGCTGCGTCTCCATCTGCTCGTTGATCTCTGCCGGTGGTCAAGACCTATTGTCCTGCTCTGAGACGTGAGGTCAATCCACATATGCAATCTCTAAACATTCCTCTTGTGTCTATACATATGTAGGTATGGATATATGAACAATATAAGCCACAGCCCCCCCCCCCCCCCCCAAACGTCTAAGAAAAGGACAATACAATTACGTTCACAACCTATGGTAACATCCTTGACATATTATACCGTTATTCACATCAAAAGGAAAAGAGGAAAAATATCCTCAGCAGCCACGCCAACCTTCAAGCTATACGGCATGATCTTGTTAAAAATTCAGTGATAACAGCAGCAGTATAGTCTATGTCATATGTCAGCCCTAAAACTGCAACGGCAAAATTCGACAGCATAGCTTACAACCCCTTGTCAATTTTACATCAGTCTATGTGTTGTCTGGGTTTCAATCTTCTCCCAAATCTGCTGTACGCCCATCTCGGCGTCCTGGCGGTGCCGTCCTGTAAGGAATCTGCAGCTTGGGGAGAAGGGTGGTTATTTGGTCCCTGCGGGGGGGCTGAGTTGTGTCTCTTGGGGGGTCTACCCCGTCAAGGTGCTCTCGCCACCTGTGCAGGTTCGTCGCTCAACATGAAGGCAGGTTTAAGTCTGTCAATGCTGACTCTTTCTTTTCTGTCCCCTAAATCAAGCACAAAATGCTTATCACCAGGTTCCAGCACTCTATATGGTCCATCATATGGTGGGCGGAGGGTTGGTTTTAAAGCTTCGTGCCTAACAAAAACGAACTCGGCGTTTTTCAAAGCTTGGGGAACAAAAACCCACGGAAAAGAGTGATGTATGGGTCCGGGGAACGTGTCCGGTCCCGTGCTGCTTAGGGGCCTCAGGGCTGGGAGGTGCCCGGGCTCTGGATGTTCTGGTAAGAACTCACTCGGGAGCCTGAGAGGTTGTGCGAAAACTAATTCTGCCGGAGAGGCGTCTAGATCCTCCTTAGGCGCAGAACGCAACCCTAATAAAACCCACGGAAGTTTTTTTACCCAATCTGCATCCGTCAGTGAGGCCCTGAGGGCGGCCTTTAAAGACCTATGAAAACGCTCGCATAAACCGTTAGCCTGAGGGTGATACGTGGTGGTGCGATGAATTGTCGCTCCTAAGCTGCTGGCCATGGCTGACCAGAGCTCTGAGACAAATTGAGGCCCCCTATTGGACGTGATGTCCGACGGGACGCCGAAACGCGCCACCCAGGTCGTGAAAAAAACGCGAGCGACTTCCGCGGCCGTAGTTGACGCCAGCGGGACCGCTTCTGGCCAGCGTGTGGTCCGGTCTACCATTGTTAAAAGATGTGTGAACCCCTGGGACGACGGTAGTGGGCCCACGAGGTCGACGTGTATGTGGTCAAACCTCCTGGCCGGGATTCGGAAGGGTTCCAGAGGGGCTTTCGTGTGCTTGTGAATTTTGGCGCGTTGGCAAGCCATGCAAGTTCTCGCCCACTCCTTTACGTTTTTACGCAGGCCTGGCCAAACAAACTTCTCCGCGAACATTTTCACCGAGGTGCTCACCCCTGGGTGCGCGAGGGAGTGCACCGAGTCAAAAACGCGGCGGCGCCACGCGCCTGGGACTACCGGGCAAGGTCGACCGGTTGACACGTCGCAGGTTAGGGGGGGCACACCGTCACGTAAACCCCTTTCCTCCAGCCTTAACCCTGTTGGTCCAGACTGGAGCGCGCGCACGTCCGCGTCACTGCTTTGTTCCGCTGCCATGGCCGCGTAATCTATCCCTACGTGAATTGGGGCCGCGTCCGCGTCTGCGTTGGCCTTGTGTTCTGCGGCTGCAGTAGTATAATCTGCTTCCGCGTGCCCTGACGGTGTCACTGCGCGAGAGAGGCAATCTGCCACTAATAGTGCAGCGGTTAATTGCATATTTCATAAGAATCCTTCAAATGGTGACACAAGCATGAAATTCTCCACAAATATGCTTTAATGTCCTCTCTTTCAGAAAAGGGTCCTGGCCACGCCAAAAATTCAAGATGGCCGCCATTTTCCAAGATGGCTGCCAGAATGTGACAATTTTTTATTTTTCCTCTTTTCTTAATTTAATTTTCCAAGTGAACCATGTTTATGCTCTTATATACTAATTTTACAGATTTTGTTGTCTCTGATATAAATTTAAGAAGGTTAGCCTTCAATGTGGTGCCCAAAATGGCTGCTACTCCTTGAAAATTATGATTTATCCATCGTAAATTGAGCATATTTAACACACACATGTAATCGTTTCTGGATGTGGATCTTGGTTGGTGTGGTGCAGATCCCATTCAACCGTTTTTATAAACTACAGTTGTGACTGTGATTGCAATTAAAAAAAAACAAGAGTGATTGTCAGCACACAACCAGGGCACACTGGTGTCAATCACTGCTGTGTAACTCGGCATGGGGTTCAGTGTCAACTGATCTAGCTTTACTAACACTGCAGTATTAGACTAGTTGTAGTAGTATATGCATAGTTTAGTGTCCCAAATGCTTTCTAACAGCCCCATATCATGTAGCTACTAAACTGTAGTTTTTTAGTTATTAGATACTAGTTAGAGAGTCGCACCTGAATTGACAGGATGTGCCAGCGCGGGAGAGCCGAGCCAAGGGTAAGGGGGTTATGCATGTCTCGCCAAATGTTCATGTACTTACCCGGATGGTGTACAGATCACACGGGACTTAAATGGCACTGGATGAATGATCGGGCTAGGTGTAGGGCAACCGAACCTAGTTGAATCCCATACAGTAATGTGTGCACAATTTGATTAGGGTGGTAAAAGGATAGCCCCTCGGCCTTAATCAAGACACATCATGGCAGAAGCGAATGTGATATCTGCCAATCGGAAAACAAATTGGAGCTTGTGTTGCCTTTGCCAGAAGGACAAAATAGGTGAGGGCCTGACATCCACTCCAAGTCATCATTCCCCAGAACATGATGGATACAAAATGCTGGCAAGGAACATTCCCATGTTCAGCGAAATCAATGACATGCCATTGAGAATAGATCCAACGAGGCTGGATGAAGGTGATGGCATAGAAGCCACACTCAGGAAAAATATGGCAAAATACCATGTGAGCTGTCGCTTGTTGTTCAACAACACTAAATTGCAACGGGCACAAAAGCGCCATTCCAGTAGTCAAACCAGTGAAACTGAGACTGGAGCTTGTCAGTCAAAACTGCGGCGAAAAAGTCATGACAGTCAGACATGCATTTTCTGTGAAAAAGTGGCACCTGCATCAGACCTCAGAGAGGCCAGTACAACGGGCCTAGACAAGAGGCTGCGCGACATTGCAGAGATGCTTGGTGATGGTAAGCTTCTTGCAAGATTGACTGGTGGTGATGTCATTGCACAGGAGTTCAAGTACCATAATGTTTGCCTTCGGGCTCTCTACAGCAGGGAAAGGGCGCACCTGAGGAACCTTGAGAAACGTGACACTAAGTCACAACCAGATGTGTATCCAATGGTGATCTCAGAATTGGTTGCATACCTTGTTGAAAGCAACCTATGTTCAGAAGGACCAGTTACATTTCGCATGCCAGATATCTGCCACATGTACCAAAAGCGTCTGGAACAGCTGGGGGTGGACTCACCAAATGTGAATTCCACAAGACTGAAAGAAAAGCTATTGGCTGAAATTCCAGGACTTGAGGCTCACAGATCTGGCGCAGATCATAGAGAAGTGATACTTACATTTCAGGAAGATGTAGGCAAAGCGCTTGCTCAATCCACAGATCTTTCAGATGCACTTATCATTGCTAAAGCAGCAAAGATCCTCAGAAGATGTATACTTGACCACAAGTCTAGATTTGAAGGTACATTTTCTCAGGGTTGTGTGCAAAATGCTATACCTCCCCTTCTGCTTCAATTTGTGGGGATGGTTGAGCATGGTGCTGACATAAAATCACAGCTGAGATTCGGGGCATCAAAGTCAGACCAGGCAATTGCTCAGCTCATGCAATTCAACTGCTACACCCGCTACAAGGAAGGAGCAGCAACTCACAGGCATTCTAAAGACAGAGAGACCCCATTTCCCGTGTACATGGGGCTCTCTGTTTATGCCAAAACCAGAAAGAGGAATCTGGTTGAGATGTTGTTCGATCATGGTCTCAGTATCTCTTATGACAGAGTGCTGGAGATCTCTGCTCAACTTGGAGATGCAACAGTCAGCAAGTATGTTGAGGAGGGTGTGGTTTGTCCTCCAGTGCTGCGGAAAGGGTTGTTCACTACTGCAGTGATGGATAACATTGATCACAATCCCTCTGCAACAACTGCAACTACCTCCTTTCATGGCACAAGCATCTCTCTGTTCCAACATCCCACAAAGGATAATAGTGGACAGGAACGAGGGCAACTCAGGTTTGGGCCTGAGAAAGTAAAGTCAGTTCCTGAACTTCCTGATACATTCACAAATATCTCTCCAGCTTCCTTCCGGACAACAAATCCTGTTCCACCAGGTACTGCGATGCCAAAACCACCCACAGATATTCTGGGGCCACAACTAGCACTAGAGTACCAGTGGCTGGACAAGGTCTCAGTGACACAAGAAGTTGATGATGCATTGAACCTAACATGGTCAGCACATCATGCTTCAATGAAGAGAAGCCCTGAATTTGAAGTTACCATTACTTCTTTGCTTCCTCTCCTGCGGGATCCAGCTCATTCAGTTGCTACAGTCAAACATGTAATGAACAAAGTAAAAGATGTTGTTGATTTCCTCAACCCTGGCCAGGTACCTGTCATCACAGCTGACCAGCCAATCTACGCCATAGCAAAGCAGGTGCAGTGGCAGTGGCCAGGTCAGTATGGTGAGGACAAGTACCTGGTCATGTTTGGTGGTCTGCACATTGAGATGGCAGCACTGAAGTCGCTGGGTACTATCCTCCAAGCCAGTGGATGGACAGGAGCTCTAGTTGAAGCTGGTGTGGCTTCATCTGGCACTGCAGAGTCCTTCCTGTCAGCTGCAAGTGTTACCAGGACGCGACAGGTGCACCAAGTGACAGCCTCCAGCTTGTACAAACTCTTGAAAGCTGCATATGATGAGTACTGTACTGAGCAGGAAAATCAAGATGAAGAGGCACTGGACTTTGAGAAGTGGTGTGACTCCCGAAAACAGGATAGTCCACAGTTTCACTTCTGGCACATGGTACTATCCATGGAGCTTGTTGTCTTTCTGCTGATTAGATCTTTCCGCGAGGGAAATTTTGCTCTCTACTGCCAGGCACTACATGAACTGATACCCTGTTTCTTTGCCAACAACAATACAAACTATGCTCGTTGGCTGCCCATCCACCTCAGGGACATGCTTATGCTAGAGATTTCACACCCAGAGTTAGACAAAGAGTTTAAAGCTGGCAACTTTGTGGTGCACAAGACCCGTCGTCCTTTCTCAGCAATGGCTCTAGATCAAGCCCATGAGCAGACCAATGCCATCATCAAGGCTGATGGTGGAGCCATTGGGTTGACAGAAGATCCATCTGCACTCAGGCGATGGATGTTAGCTGGCCCAGAGGTCAGTCGCTTGTTATCTGTTTATGACACAGAGGCCCAACGCAAAGAAATTCCCGAGCAAGCAACACACCATGAGCAAAACCCACAGGCACAGAAGACTTTTCTGGACAAGGTCAACAAGCTTTCTGCAGCCTTGCAAAACCTAGGCAGTCCTTTTCAGGAAGAAAGTTCTGACTTGTATTCCATTGACACCAAGGATATTGCCCACCCCAACACAGCAGAGCTTCTCAAGACACACATGAACAGAGGCCATGCCAAGTTCCAGGAGTTCTCAGATGCTCTGGCAAGCCGCCCTGCCTCCATGTATGAACCCATCAAGAAGAATGTGACCGACTTCTTCCAACAAGAATCGGCTAGTCCTGTACAGTCAAAGCAAAGGCTATTGAAAGAAGACTGTCAGTTATTCTCCTGACAGTCTCTCTCTCTTGTGAGAAACAGTTCATGATCACAATCCCATGATTTAAAGTTCATTTAAATGAAAAAAGCATGTTTATTTCAACAGATATATGGTCTCGGTGTGAGATTGCCAGATACTGATGGCGGCCATCTTGAAAAAAGGTCGCCATCTTGAATTTTCACGTGGCCAGGACCCTAATCTGAAAGAGTATATCCAGGAGGGTATCTGTGCAAAATTTCATGCTTGTGTCACCATTTGAAGGATTTTTTTAGTTATCTGCTCCACTATAAATTAAGTTTGCCTGCTATGTGTCGAATGTCTGTGGTAAACTCTGAAATTGCAGCCAGCTGCCTTTGTTGCCTGCCCGACCATGGTTCTGAAATTTTAGACATCGCAAAAGTGAGTGGTTTGTGGTCGACAAAAGCCGTGAAACGCTGCCCTTCCAGCCAGAACTGGAAATGGCGGATGGATAAATGAAGCGCTAGCAGCTCTCTGTCAAAAGTGCTGTATTTGCGCTCGATTTCGTTTAAGAATTTACTAAAAAATGCTAGCGGTTGCCAGGTTCCGCTGACATGTTGTTCCACGACCGCCCCTATGGCCAGGTTTGAAGCGTCTGTGGTCAGCGCTATGCGGGCCGAGGGGTCGGGGTGGACCAACAATGCAGCATCCGCTAGTGCTCTTTTTACTTCCACGAAAGCGCGTTCCCGCTCCGGGGTCCACTCGATTGCGTTGGAGGGCTTTTGTTTTCTGAGCGCGGCGTATAGGGGCTGCATGAGTTGAGCTGCGTGGGGGAGGAACCGGTTGTAAAAATTCACCATTCCTAAAAATTCCTGAAGCGATCTGACCGTTTGTGGTCGGGGAAAATTTGCCACTGCGCGCACTTTGTCCAGTAATGGAACTGCCCCTTCTGGTGAAACTCTGTGTCCCAAAAAATCAATCTGTGGCACGCCGAATCGGCATTTGGCTGGGTTAATTATTAACCCGTGCTCTTCCAGCCTCTGAAAAACCGTAGTGAGGTGTTGTTCGTGTTCTTCCTCAGACGTGCTGGCTACCAGAATATCGTCGAGGTAGACAAACACGAAAGGGAGGTCGCGTAATACAGCGTCCATCATACGCTGAAAAGTTTGTGCAGCGCCTTTGAGGCCAAATGGCATTCGCAAAAATTCAAAAAGACCAAAAGGGGTTATTACGGCCGTTTTGGGGACGTCTTCAGGTCGAACCGGAACTTGGTGGTAGCCACGGACCAGGTCTATTTTAGAAAAAATGCGCGCACCCGCCAGATGTAGTGAAAAATCCTGAATGTGAGGCATTGGGGAGCGGTCATGTGCTGTAGCATTGTTTAATCTGCGATAATCACCGCAAGGTCTCCAGGAACCGTCGATTTTCGGGACCATATGCAGTGGCGAGGCCCATGGGCTTTTCGAGCGCCAAATAATGCCCAGTTTTTCCAGGCTGGCGAACTCGTCGCGTGCTATGGCGAGCTTGGTCGCGTCTAAGCGCCGAGCTTTAGCGAACACAGGTGGGCCCGTTGTGGGAATGAAGTGTTCCACCCCGTGTTTTGCTACTGTTGCCGAAAATTTGGGAACTGTGAGTGCTGGAAATTGGGTGAGGAGTTGGTCAAACTTACCTCCTGCTGTGGCAACGCTAGCCTGCACGGGTGGTGGGGACACTCAAGCTGAACAGGGGATAGAAGAAAATGACAGTGCATTGATTAAGCGTCTGTTTGCAAGATCGACTAACAACCCATGTGCACATAAGAAATCAGCGCATAACAAGTTAAAACTCACCGCCGCTATAATAAAGGTCCACCTATAGTTGCGACCGTGTATGGACAGAGGCAGGGTTCTTTCACCAAAAGTGTTGATGATCGAGCCGTTGGCTGCCGTCGCTCCGTTTCCACGGGGTCCCGTTGCTCAGTCTGCGTAGGACGGGGTGATGAAGCTCACCTGAGCTCCGGTGTCAATGAGGAACTGTCTCCCGGAGCGTCCGTCAGTCACGTCGAGCAGCTTGTTTGTCTCGCCGAGAGCCGTAGCTGCTAACGGTTCCCGGCTTTGAAGTTTCCCGAGCTCTTGAAACTGCAAGGGGGCACGCATTTGTATGCCCTCTCGGCGAAACGTCGATGGTAGTAGCAGAGGTCGTCCCGTTTGTTGCGCCTTGGTCGCGTCGCAGCCATGGTGGGCGGGTTCTGCTCCATCGCCTCTGATTCCCCGATGCTCTGGGCTTCCACGCCGAGATCTGCCGATGCTGCTGTGGCCATCTGCTCACCGCAGGAGTTGATGAGCCGCTGCGCTTCTCAGGCAAGCGCGCGGAAGTCTTGCTGGGTCTTACATCGCATGTTGGCCAGGATCCCTCTCATGTGCGTCGGCAGAGTGCTGAGGAAGATGTGTTGGAAAAGGAAGTTGTCGTTGTCTGCCTCCCTCAGCTGCAACATGTCCTCCATGAGGGCCATCGGTCTGCGCTCCCCGTGGCCGTAAATTGCCAGTATCCTCCCGGCCCTTTCCTCGGCTGAGGGAACGAAACTCTCGATGAGGGTCGCCTTCAGTTCCTTATACTTGTCGTTGGCGGGTGGCTGCTGTATCATGCTCCGCGCGCATCGTGCTGTGGCGGCATCGAGTCTGGCAACGATGTGGTAGAATTTGGTTTCGTCAGCCGTCACCCCCGTGAGTGCAAACTGAGCCTCAGCCTGCTTGAACCACGAGTTTGGGTCATTCTGCCAGAACTCTAGAAGTTTGACGGCGACGGCGCTTGCTTGGGCCGCCTCCGACGAGTCTGCAGCGCGAGAACGTCTTTCCTCCGTTCTCACGATAGGGTTGGGGACGGCGCTTGCTTGGGCCGTCTCCGATGAGTCTGCTGCGGGGGAACGCCTTTCATCCGTTCCCGTGTCAGGGTTGGCGACAGCGCTTGTCTGGGTCGCCTCTGACGAGCCTGAAGCGGGAGAACGTCTTTCGTCCATTCTCACGTCTGGTCACCAATGTAGGGAGCTTGAAATAAGGAAGCGAAGTGATTTTATAAATCAGGTTTATTGTCGGCTTCCAGTCCCTAACATGTCTCATCTCAATGCAGAAGCAGAAAAGAGGCTGAGCGCAGTCAGACCTTCATACTTATACATCACATAACAAAAGCCGACCTCACACATCCTTGTTCCATTGTCCTCTCTCTCCTCCACCTGACCTTGGGGGGTCAGGAAGTCCATTCAGGTCTCCACCGCTGCGTCTCCGTCTCCTCGTTGATCTCTGTCAGTGGTCAAGACCTATTGTCCTGCTCTGAGACGTGAGGTCAATCCACATATGCAATCTCTAAACATTCCTCTTGTGTCTATACATATGTAGGTATGGATATATGAACAATATAAGCCACAAAAACAAACTAAAACTAAAACACGAGTAAAACAAACTATTGTTGCTATGGCTGTGTAGTTGTGCATGCACATGTTGGACATTGATTTAACCTCACGATGAAGGAGAGCTGGACCCCCTGTGGTGGACAGAAGATTTCCTGACCTCTGAAGGAGAGCCGGACCCCCTGTGGGGGACAGAAGACTTCCTGACCTCTGAGGTTCAAATATAGGTGTGAACAGATGGCTTCCTGACCTCTAAGGCTCGAGAGGAGAGAGGGGGGAAGTTATGTAAATAAAAGGTTGATGTAGGGGAATAAATTGATGTAGGGGGATAAAGGGAAATTCTTTGATGTGAGATGCTTTGATGTGAGATTGTTTAAAGGTGAGGACTGAGGTGTGTGTCTCCCTCTTGTTTCTCTGCTCAGGGATGAGAGCAGACTGTGGGAATGTAGCTTGAAATAAACTGGAATTAAATGCAACTCAGTTTCGTTATTCAAGGCTCCCCACATTGGTGACTAACGACGTTGAGAATGACCGGAGAAGGTCTCAGGGTCCCGGACTCACCAAGTCCAGAGCTGGCGAACGCTGTGGCCGTCAAGCTGCCGGATTTCTGGCAGGATAACCCACGGTCGTGGTTCCTACAAGCGGAGTCGCAGTTCGCTCTCGCAGGAGTAACGGTGGATGACACTAAATTCCACCATGTCATCGCTAAACTGGATAACAGCACAGCTCGGTGTGTGCAGAGTTTGGTGGAGCAGCCACCAGCGACCGGCAGGTACGACAAGCTGAAATCCACCCTCATTAAGTTTTTCACCCCCTCGGCCGAAGTGAGGGCGAGGAGGA
Source organism: Pholidichthys leucotaenia (assembly GCA_020510985.1). Taxonomy (NCBI): domain Eukaryota; kingdom Metazoa; phylum Chordata; class Actinopteri; order Cichliformes; family Pholidichthyidae; genus Pholidichthys; species Pholidichthys leucotaenia. The sequence goes on from CM035846.1 coordinate 297,171,095, forward strand.
TCCTGTCTTTGCTAGACCAGGGAGGACACAGGCCGAGCGCCCTGATGGAGGAGATGATACAGCTGAGAGGGTTGGACAAGGATGATTTCCTTTTCCAGTTCATCTTCCTCTCCACCCTCCCGACGCATGCGAGAAGCACGCTGGCTGGCAAGAAATGTCACACCCCGGAGGAGTTCCGGGAGCTGGCCCAGGAAGCAGATGGGATTCTGGACGCCTGCGGCGGGCAAGCAACCACAGCAGCGACCCACGACAGCGGGGAGCCAGAGGCGGCAGACCCAGGCTGGCCGACAACGGCGGCAGCACGGCCGCGACGAGGTGGAGCCATTGGGTCGGCGGCAGAGGCGCGGCCCCGACGCAGCGGAGGAGAGGATCTCTGCTTTTACCATCGGAGGTTCGCTGAGAGGGCACGCAGGTGTGTGCCACCCTGCAACTTCAGGAGTTCGGGAAACGGCAAGACCGAGAGTCGTTAGCAGCTTCGACTCTCGGGGAAGGCAACAAGCTGCTCTACATCGCGGATGCGCGCTCCGGACGAGAGTTCCTCATAGACACCGGAGCCCAAGTGAGCTTCATCACCCCAACATACGCGGACCGGGTGGTGGACCCCACGGTAGCGGAGCTACGGCGGCAAATGGCTCGAGCATCAACACCTACGGGAGAAGGACCTTGCCTTTATGCTTACATGGCCGCACATATGAATGGACTTTTGTAATAGCGGCGGTGAGTTTCAACATGTTGGGCGCGGATTTTTTGTGTTCACACAATCTGTTAGTTGATCTTGCTAATAGACGGCTGGTAAATGCACTCTCTTTTTACTCTCTCCCCTGTTCAGCTCGAGTGTCCCCGCCACCAGCACAGACCCACGTCGCTACAGCAGGTGGTAAGTTTCACACACTCCTCACCCAATTTCCAGCGCTCACTGTGCCCACTTTTTCAGCGGCAGTCGCGAAGCACGGAGTGAAACATTTTATACCTACATCTGGTCCTCCCGTGTTTGCAAAAGCTCGGCGCTTGGATGCAGTTAAGCTTGCCATTGCGTGCGAGGAGTTCGCCAGCCTAGAGAGGCTGGGCATCGTTCGTAGGTCAAAAAGCCCGTGGGCTTCGCCGCTGCACATGGTACCGAAAGCCGATGGCTCCTGGAGACCGTGCGGGGATTACCGCAGGCTAAACAATGCTACGGCGCACGATCGTTATCCCATCCCACACATTCAGGATTTTTCGGTGCACCTGGCGGGCGCGTGCGTTTTTTCAAAGATCGATCTGGTTCGCGGCTATCATCAAGTCCCAGTCCAGCCGGAGGACATTCCTAAAACAGCGGTGATAACCCTGTTCGGACTTTTCGAGTTTTTACACATGCCGTTTGGTCTCAAAGGGGCGGCGCAAACGTTTCAGCGGATGATGGATGCCGTGTTACGCAATCTCCCTTTCGTGTTTGTGTACCTCGACGACATTTTGGTCGCGAGTACTTCAGAGGACGAACATGAAAAGCACCTCACAGCAGTTTTTAGGAGGCTGGGAGAGCACGGCCTAATAGTTAACCCAACAAAGTGCCAGTTCGGCGTCGAGCAGATCGATTTTTTGGGTCACCGCGTATCCCAAGAGGGAGCGGTTCCGTTACCAGATAAAGTACGCGCGGTAGCGGATTTTCCCCGGCCACAAACGGTCAAATCACTACAGGAATTCTTGGGGATGGTGAATTTTTACAACCGATTCCTGCCCCACGCAGCTCAAATCATGCAACCGTTATATGCCGCGCTCAAAAAACAAAAACCAACCCAGGCGGTTGAATGGTCCCCGGAGCGGGAGCGCGCGTTCACAGAGGCTAAAAAAGCCTTGGCTGACGCTGTGCTCCTGGCCCACCCAGACCCGGCAGCACGTATCGCGCTGACGACAGATGCTTCAGATGTAGCCATAGGGGCCGTTATTGAGCAACAGGTCGCCGGAGTTTGGCAGCCTTTGGCTTTCTTTGGCAAATCCTTAAGCGCGGCTGAGCGAAAATACAGCACGTTCGACAGAGAACTGTTGGCGCTGCATTTGGCTGTTCGTCATTTCCAGTTCTGGCTGGAAGGACGGTGCTTCACCGCTTATGTAGACCACAAGCCACTCACATACGCCATGGCTAAAATTTCAGAACCGTGGCCCGGCAGGCAGCAGAGGCAGCTGGCCGCGATCTCGGAATTTACCACTGACATTAGGCACGTTGCGGGAAAATTCAATGTTGTAGCAGACTGTCTCTCGCGCGCGTTCACGACGCCACCACGCGCAGAGGCAGAACGGGCCACCGTGACCGCGCCGCAGGAGAGCGGCACGGTGGCGCGCGCAGCCCCGGTGCACGTGGGTATAGATTATGCAGCCATGGCAGCGGACCAGGAGGCAGATGCAGACGTGTGCGCGCTCCAGTCTGGACCAACAGGGTTAAGGCTGGAGAGCAAGTGTTTACAAACCGGTATGCCCCCCCTGATCTGCGACGTGTCGACGGGGCGCCCGCGTCCGGTGGTTCCGGCCACGTGGCGCCGCCGTGTTTTTGACTCGGTCCACTCGCTGGCGCACCCGGGGGTGCGTGCGTCGGTGAAAATGGTGGCAGAAAAGTTTGTTTGGCCGGGCCTGCGCAAGCACGTGAAGGAATGGGCGAAAGCCTGCATTTCCTGTCAACGGGCCAAAATTCACAAGCACACAAGGGCCCCGTTAGAACCGTTTCGCATTCCAGCCAGAAGGTTCGACCATGTACACGTCGACCTTGTGGGTCCCCTACCGGCATCGCAGGGGTTCACGCATCTTTTGACAATGGTGGACCGGACCACACGTTGGCCGGAAGTGGTCCCGCTTGCGACGACCACGACCGCGGAGGTGGCTCGCGTTTTTTTAACGGCTTGGGTGGCGCGCTTCGGGGTTCCGTCGGACATTACGTCCGATAGAGGACCTCAATTCATCTCTGAGCTGTGGTCAGCGATGGCCAACGGCTTAGGAGCCAAAATTCACCGCACTACGGCTTACCACCCTCAGGCTAATGGTTTATGCGAGCGTTTTCATAGGTCTTTGAAGGCAGCACTCAGAGCGTCGCTCACGGATGCAGATTGGGTAAAGAAACTGTCATGGGTTTTATTAGGGTTGCGTTCTGCGCCCAAAGAGGACTTAGACGCCTCCCCAGCGGAGCTGGTATTCGCACAAACTCTTAGGCTGCCAGGCGAGTTTTTACCAGGGCACCCGGAGCCGCCACCTCTCCCTGCTCTAGGACCGTTAGTTCGCACGGGAGCAGACACGCTTCCGGGTCCGGTTCATCACGCTTTTCCACGAGTTTTCGTCCCCAGGGCTTTGAAAAATGCCGATTTCGTTTTTGTCAGGCGCGAAGCCCTAAAAGCAATGCTCAAACCTCCTTACGAAGGGCCATTTCGAGTGCTGGAGGCAGGTGATAAGCAATTTGTGCTAGATTTGGGAGACAGAAAAGAGACAGTCAGTATTGACAGACTAAAACCTGCTTTTGTCATGAAGGACGGATCTGTGCCGGTCGCAGTGGCGCCTCGACGAGGCAGGCCCCCGCAAGGGGCACATAACCACTCTCTCCCTCAGTCAACAGAGCCGAAGCAGGACGGCGCCGCAGGCAAGGCGGGGCCAACTCACAGCAGATTCGGCAGACGGTTGAAGCCCAAGCGGCGCACAGACTGAATGTTTGTATTGATTATACAGTAGCCAGTAATATGTTATTGAATTTTAGGGAATAGTCCTTTCTTCATCGTTTGGGGGGGGGGGGTTATATGGCTGTGTAGTTGTGCATGCACATGTTGGACATTGATTTAACCTCACGATGAAGGAGAGCCGGACCCCCTGTGGTGGACAGAAGATTTCCTGACCTCTGAAGGAGAGCCGGACCCCCTGTGGGGGACAGAAGACTTCCTGACCTCTGAGGTTCAAATATAGGTGTGAACAGATGGCTTCCTGACCTCTAAGGCTCGAGAGGAGAGAGGGGGGAAGTTATGTAAATAAAAGGTTGATGTAGGGGAATAAATTGATGTAGGGGGATAAAGGGAAATTCTTTGATGTGAGATGCTTTGATGTGAGATTGTTTAAAGGTGAGGACTGAGGTGTGTGTCTCCCTCTTGTTTCTCTGCTCAGGGATGAGAGCAGACTGTGGGAATGTAGCTTGAAATAAACTGGAATTAAATGCAACTCAGTTTCGTTATTCAAGGCTCCCCACAGTTGCTAATGTTATTAACAAACTAAACTGATGTTGGTTATTGTTTATATTAACTGAATGTAATAAAAATATATTTGTATTAATATTTTATTTAGGAAATATAAATTATCCGCCAAAATATCAGTACGTGTCTATGGTTACCGTGGTAACGTACGAAGGTTACAGGGTGTTTCAAATGGAGAGGAAGTGGTATCGCTGCTGCCAGACTGTCGCTTGTTGAGCCGGAAGTGTAATAAGATCGGAAGCTAGTTCATCTGTAGTGTGAACGTGTGGAGTGCTTTAACACGATAATTTGTTTGTTTTCTTTTTAGACTTTTATCAAGACCCTCCGTGGTTTAACATCGTAACAATGATGTTCAACAGACAAACGAGTCTCTGGATGGGTGATGTATGTTTAAAACCATTTCCTTTTTCTCTCTATCTGTTAGCTTAGCTGCTGCAAGTTGTCGTTACGTTGGCCCAGAAAAGGGACCGTAAAAACTTAAACTAAATTCTGTTTGTGATAGATAATAGTAGATTGAATTGGCGAAAGAGGTTTCAGTAACACAATATCTTGCACTTTATAGCCACAAAGTGGACACCGTCTGAGCCCTTCCATACTTTGTGAAGACTGTTAGCTTACCTGGTCATTTGAGGGAAGCTAACCATAATAATGCATCACTACGTTTATTTGTAAATTCACTGATGTTTGTGTTGTATGCAAATGACCACTCTTGCATTGCTATCGTAACGTAGTCGGACTACTCCAAATCAGTCAGGTGTGAACAAAGCACACATGATGGGAATTACCCTACATGCATTTGGACAACTATTTTTTTTTTTTTTTTTTTGTAATTGAGATCAACACTTACCAAATTGGACCAAAAATAGAGTGGTGGCTTTATTAAATCCATTGAATGTACATAAGCAGACTTCAAGAACAGCCCTGTAGAGATAATAAATACTAAAACTGAATTTTTAATTTAAAGGTGGTGTGGTTGTGGAAGCTTCAAAAATAGAATCATTTGTCTATGAGTAGGACACTCATCTTAATGTTGTTTCAACATTAAGTTACTACTGTTGACAGTTGTCTGGGACTCATGCCACTTGAGAAAAAGGCTGATGAATCACATCTCATTAAAGATGGCATCATGCTCCTCTGGCTTCTTTGGTTTGAATGTCCTATTTATAATATGGAGGCACTTTGGGGAGTGTCTCTGGGCCTGGAGCATTTATTTGCCCACCCTAATGGTATTTCAGAATAAATATTGGCACTGGCTATGGATACGGAAGCTGTAGCCCAACACGTATTATCTATTGCTACAGAAGAGTTGATCAGTCCAACAAAACCTTTTCAGATCAACTCAACAGCCGCCACTGCTGTAGTGTAGGTGAAGAGTGTGGTCTGCCTGTGATCAAAAGGTGTGGGGTTCATATCCCGCTGTCACCGCCCGCTGTCTGTGGCATGTTGTGTGTGAATTAGGGATGTTAATGATTAATTGACTTTCAATTAATTGTTGATAAGAATTTAGCTGACTAAATTAAATTAGTTGTCAATTGATAACTCAGCATTCCTTTTCAATGGGAGCTTATTCTATGAAATGTAATGGCGTCACTGTCCAGGCACTTGTGCACGAGGTTACCCACTGCCGTGTTTCAACCGAAAAAGCAGAAGACGACACTAAATCCCCAGAGCGCATGTGTGTGACCCTTCCGGGTTACGTCGGAGAATCACAATAAGTTCCAATGGCACGTTCCAATGTCCACACGCCTACTTGAAATCAGCAGGGCAGCGAAATGGGCTGCAGCAAGTAAAAAGATTTCACGAGTGCAAAAACCTTTCCGTGCTGCCTTCAGCCTGCTGCTAGATGGGAAAGCAGACCGGACTCAAGTTCCCACTGAGGTAACAGACAACAGAGGGAGCCCAGATCGTACTGGGTTTGTCTGGATTGCGGGGTACTGTGATAATGTTTAACATGCAACAGGTGAAGCAGCTCACAATTATTTTCCAGTCAAAACAGTCTACCAGTGTATCTCAGTAAATTAGAATGTGAAAGTTTTTTTTAATGTAACTAAAAAAAGATATATTTATTGTATTGGTAATAGTTCTTAAAATAAATTAAAAATCATGACATCTAATTTACTGAGATGTACCAGCACATAGGTTCAGGTTCAGGTTACTTTATTTGCACTCGTAGGTAGATTTGTTTTGCAGTCAGGCGACATCCATATTTACAAACCACAATTACATTCAACATGAACACAAACACAGGCACACATGAAGCTGACTATAAACATGATAAAAGTACTCAAGGCTCGACCAATCAGGACATAGGACAAAGAGATAAGCAGAAAAACAACGAGATAGGAGAGAAGGGTCATATTAAAAAGTTAGACTAGTCAAAGAGGTTAAAAACTCAAAAGTCTAAAACCCAATAAAAGATTTAGAACCCAAATAAAAAACCTACAAAAATAAGTAAATATAAAATAAAATTAATAAATAGGTAACTAAATTACGTGCAATATAATGTTACATCTTGTTCAACTCTTTAACAGCAGCAGGAACAAAGCTGTTTTTGTAGCGCTGGGTTTTACTTTTTGGGACAGCAAACCTCCGTCTGGAGGGAAGAAGCTGAAAGTGGCAGTGCAAAGGGTGGGAGTCATTTAAAATGGAGGTAGCAATCCTCTGTACCTGTCTGGTGTACTGGGATGTCAGGCTCAGCTGTGACTCACCAAGCAAACGACTGGACCATCTAACTACCTGATCCAAGGATTTCCTGTTTCAGTTTTGTCTGACCAAACCATGACACTAAAGAAAAGGATAAAACAGTTTCAATAAAAGCCCGATAAAACGAAAAGATGGCGGAGAGACATAACGCTTAAACAGAGAGCTCTCCCTAGCCGGATTAAAAATCATCGGTAAATGGCCAACTCGACATAAGCGGATCAATAAACTAAGGGATGAAAACACGAAGGAGCCGGGCACAAGGACAAAAGCAGGGTAAAATTGAAGAATTCCTCTCCAACAACGCAGGAAAAACCGCTGAACGCGAAGCCCAAAAAAACGAGGTGTCTACAGCAGAGAAAATGGAGGACGCCAGACTCGAAAACATGAACACTGGCATCGCCAGTTTGGGTAAAGAGTTAAGAGAATTCAAGCGGCAGCTACAGCAGGATTTAGCGGCTCTTAAGGAGGAGCTGAAAAAAGAGATTAAGGAGGAAATTATGGGCCTCCGAAGAGAAATGGAGCGCAAGCTAACAGAAAACATGGAGGAGCTGCGCTCCCAGCGGGCGTGTATGACAGAAGCGCAGGCCCGAATATCGGAGCTGGAAGATTGGAAAAGCGAGGCAAACGAACAACTACAGACCCTGACGACGCAAACGCAGAGGATGCAGGAGAAAATAAACGACTTGGAGAGCAGATCCAGACGAAGCAATATGCGCATCTTTGGAATTCCGGAGGGCATTGAAGGCAACTCGATGACGAAATTCATGGATCAGTTCTTAAAAAAAGAGCTGGAACTGCCCGGAGAAACGGATCTGCAGATTCAACGAGCACACAGAACCCCGACACAGAACCCGAACCCACGCTCTACACCCAGGTCAGTTGTGGTAAACTTTGTGAAATATGACATAAAGGAAAGAATCCTGACGCAAGCATGGAAAAAAAAGATACGAATCGGCGCAGGGATGGCAATTTTCCGCCGATCCGCGGATTTCCGCCGATTTTATCATCTATGTCATAATTTTGTACCTTTACCTTGTTCTCAATAAAGTTTGGAAAAAAAAAAACATACGCGCTCGGCGCTTCCCCAAAGTCTCGCGATAACCCGGATGTACTCAAGCTACTGCTGTATTGTAAACAGCCCTGCGATTGGATAGTTGCAAACGATTGGACCAATCAAATGGCTCGTATGCTTTGTCCTAAATCCATTTCGGCTTGTTCTCAGGGATGTGATTTTTCCGGTAATTCACCGAATTCCGCTTTATTTGTATATTATATGTACGTTAAGTACGTTAGCGGCTTATGGTCCACGACGCAGTGAAAGTGTGCCCTTTCAGCCAGAACCGGAAGTGGCGTACGCCAGGTAGAGAGCCATTAACTCTTTGTCGAACACGCTGTATTTACGCTCACTGTTGTGCAAAGACCTGCTTAAAAAAAAGGTGAGCGGCTGCCAAGAACCGACAACGCATTGCTCCACGACGGCCGCTATGCCCATGTCCGAGACGTGGGTAATGAGCGCTGTTTTAACCTCAGAACGCCTGCTCCCGTTCAGGAGTCCAGTCGACTCGCTTTCCGTTTGAGTGCAGCGTACAGCGGCTGTTTGAGCTGAGCTGCGCGGGGGAGGAAAATGAACGGCTCAAGACTCAATGGAGATTGAAACTGGTGATCTGAAATGAATGCTGAAATTATAAAAAGTAATGGTATGTTGGAATTTTATTTCTATTATGGAATAGATAAAATTAACTGATTTTGATTTGATCAATAATATCAATATAAAAGTATCATTAATACATATAAAACAAACATATATCCACTCTTTATGCTTCAAAAGAGAGCTATTAGAATAATCAACAAAGCAGCTTACAGGGAACCAACAAACCCACTTTTTCTTAAACAAAAAACTCTCAAGTTGAAAGATCTGATCGACTTTAAAACCGCAATAATAATGTTCAAAGTGAAGAATCTATCACTGCCCGCAAATATCCAAAAGTTGTTCCAAACAAGGGAGAAACGATATCACTTCAGAGGAACATGTATATTTCAAAAGCCTACAGTGAGAACAACTACCAAGCAACACTGTATTTCAGTGCAAGGTGTCAGATTATGGAACGATTTTGGACCTGAATTAAAATCATGTACAAAGCTTGGACAATTTAAACAAAAACTAAAGGAAGAAATACTCCAAACATATTTACAAGACGACATGTAAACTCACATAAGGATTGACATTTCCAGCCTGTGTTGTGTTATAGCTTAGTTTTTCTTTTTTCTCTGTGACACTATGTCTTAGATTTGTTTTTGAATAGTAACCGCTTAACTTAGACTAGCTCAGTTTTCTTTTTCTCTCAGTCATATTTTGTCTTAGCCTTGTTTTAAATTGTAATCGCTCTTGTCTTGTTTTCTCTTTTTTCTCCTTTGAATTCTTGGATGGAATATGGGTGGGCAATATAAGCTGCGGCTTCAGCCATCACCCATTTCGGATAACTCACGTGGAATTGTATAGTAGAAGGAGTCTTTGTCTAATTTGACCTTGTTGTTATATTATACAGTTTCTTTTAACCTGTAATGCACTATCCGAAATAAATAAATTCATTCATTCATTCATTCATTCATTCAAATTCATTCATTCATTCATTCATCAAGTGTTAAAGCATGTGATGGATAATGCTTGTTGGAATATTTACCTCCGCCAAGGAGGTTATGTTTTCATCGGCGTTGGCTTGTCTGTCTGTTTGTTAGCAAGGAAAAGTTATGGACGGATTTTCAGGAAATTTTCAGGAAAGGTGTGCAATGGCACGGGGAACAGATGATTAGATTTTGGTGATGATCTGAGAGTGCATACCTCTATCAAGGGCTTTTTTTGTGTTTGTGCAGCAGGATTACACAAAAACTACTGGATGGATTTGGATAAAATTTTCACCAGAGGTGGTTCTTGGGCTAGAGAGGAACCCATTATATTTTGGTGATGATCTGAGAATGCATACCTCAGCCAAGGCGCTTATCTTCTCACATTGTGTTAGCAACAATACTCCAAAACTGATGGACAGACTTTGATGCAATTTTCATCACAAGTGGCTATAGGCCTACACACAAACCCTTTACATTTTGGAGTTGATCCATGACAAACGGAAGGAGCCTTGGCGGAGGGATGCGCTCTGAGTGCTTTTCTAGTTTAGGAATGCTATCTTCTTGGAACATAAGTCAATATTATACAGTAATAAGTGGCATTCAGCTGTTTGTTTTATGTCATGTAAGCACAGTTCTGGTACTTAAAAATCATAAAAACCCAGGAGCTTCGGGGAGCGAAGTGACAGTAAAGGTGAAAATTGGCTCAAAGTTCAATGAGGTAACAGAAACACTTGGACAGTTTCTGAAGAAACCAGAAAAGGAGATGAAGTTCAAAGTTCAGAGACTGACACAGCTTGCTGCCAAAAGGAAGAAAGTTTCACATTAGAAGTGACTTGGTGACCAGTGTAAATAGTGTAAAAAACTCTAATAGAACTGTTAAATATGTTGGACTAAAGACAGTGAGACAACATTGAAGAAAAAGTAAGTTAACTTTTCATTAAATTTAATGATTTATCTAAGTCTAGTATTTCATTTTTTAAATCATTTTTTTCAGTCTAAATTGCTTGTATTTTACTGAAAACCTCCCAGCTTCTGGGGGGCTGCGCCCCCCCGGCCCCCCCGTAAGTCAATCGACCAAATTAGATTTCAGCTGAAATCAGAATTTCCTGTTGCCATCCCTGATTGGCGACAAACAGGTATTCTTTGACCATGACTACCCGACAGAAATTGTGCAGCAGCGAAAGAAATATGCCAACATTAAAAAAACGCTGAAAGAGAAAAAAATTAGATTCCAAACGCCGCTAACGAAAATGAGGATTCATTGGGAGGACGGCGTAAGAACCTACAACACGGCCAGAGAGGCAGCGCGGGATATGATGGAGCGAGGCCTTGAGGTGAGCGTGCCGGAGGAAACGGCTGGAGCAGCGGCGGCCCTGAACGCATCACGACAGCCGGAGTGGAGACGAGTGAACGGCGGAAGAAGGGGGAGAGACGTGGCGCAGCGGGCCCAGGACAAGCTACAAGGCTTTCAACTGAAAGCCTAGATCATAACAAAGATTAAGAAAGGCACAGAAGAAATGAAGGCCAAGAAGACAAGGTAAAAGAGAAACAGACGGCTAGGAGAGGTTTAAGTGATATTTGTTGGACATTTCTAGACTTATGACTATTACTTTGATAGTAAATATAGGTCTAGGGAGGGCCCTTCACTCTGTGAAGACAATCCCCCCACCCACCAACAGGGACCAGTGGGCAGAAGAAAGGCCCAAAGTACGGAGGTCGAGATTTTTTTAATGTGTTTTTATATAAATATGTGTTATTTTTGTTGTTAAAGGGGCTAGGAGCACAAGTTAAAAAAATGGAAAAACATGAATATGGGTAAAAATCTTAAGATAATGACACTAAACGTGAATGGTCTGAACTCACCTGTTAAAAGGGAAAGAATAATAAGAAAATTCAAAAAGGAAAAAGCTGAAATTATATTTATGCAAGAGACACATTTGAACAAGACAGAACATGTGAAACTAAAGAGATTTGGCTATAAGAACTCCTACTACAGTTCATTTAAGGGAGGAGCTAAAAGGGGGGTTATGATACTAATTTCAAACAAAATACAATTTGAAAGTGAACAGGAAATCCAGGATAAAGAAGGCAGGTATGTAATAATAAAGGGAAGAATAGATGGTATGCAGATTACATTAGTGAACATCTATGCCCCACCAGAAAGTGACAAGGGTTTTTTTCAACATCTGTTTGATCTCATAGCAACACACAGTGAAGGAGTCCTAATCTGTGGAGGAGACTTAAATGCTGTCATGGATCATGAAGTTGATACAACAAGTGTTAAGAAGACAAAAAAACATGTAACAAAGTTCATAAGAACCTCACTGGCAGAAATGGGTATGGTAGACATATGGAGGGACCTACACCCACTCGAAAAAGACTATACACATTATTCAGCAGTCCATAAAGTACACTCTAGAATAGATTACTTCCTTATGAATGAAGGTGACAGACACAGGGTGAGAAATTGTTGGATTGGAGGGGCAGAAATATCAGATCATAATCCTATATACATGGAAATATATTTAAACAATAGAAAACGACAAACAACATGGAAACTTAACGTAGGACTGTTAAATGATGATAAAATGAAAGAAAGAATAAAAATAAACATAAACGAATATATCCAAGAGAATGACAATGAAGAAGTGGACCCAACAATACTATGGGACGCACTAAAAGCCGTGTTAAGAGGAAAATTAATTGTTGAAACAGGAAAAGCAAATAAGACTAAACTGGAAGCGTATGAACAAAGATGTGAGAGACTGAGGGAATTAGAACGTAAACATCAAAGCACAAATGATCCAAAAATATATCAAGAAATTAAAGAAGAAAAAACAAAGATAAAAGAAACACAAATGGATGAAATTGAAAGGAAAAATAGATATCTAAAGCAAAAATATTATGAAACGGGACCAAAAGCCACAAAACTGCTGGCAAAACGGTTAAGAAAACAACAAACAATGAATAATGTGTACAAGATTAAAGACCCCACCACAAATAAAACCACAGTTAACCCAGAAAACATCGAAGAAATATTCCATAATTTCTACCAAGAACTATACTCGCAACCTGAAGAAACAAATACTAAAGACATTAAAAAATTTCTAGGCACATTGGACTTGCCATCAATAGGAAACCAACAAAATGAAAAGCTAACAGCAGAAATAACAACACAAGAGATCAGAGATGTGATTAAGTCACTCTACTTCCGCTTCTGAGAGAGAGCAGACGCTTTTCTTCCCTCTCCCTCCTAATCCTCTCCCTTCTGATCCCAGCTTGCAATGTCACTCTTCTCCTGGCTGAATCTTAATCCAAATGGAAATTATGGATCTGGAAAGCGGCTTATATGCGATTGTCACCTTTAAAAGAAGAAGCGGGTCAGGGGGAACCCAAGGGAGACTCATGGCATTGGAATTCATGTGTCTGTGTGATTCGACTGAGATTGAACTGATCACAGGATCTTCTGTTTTGGCCCCTGGAGTTTTCCTAGTGTATCGAAATTATCTGGGTGAGCTAATCAAATGCGGACCCCGGCGTAGCTCCCTTAACAAATTCAACAATTCGTCCAGCTGGGGGGAGCACTGACTGTCAGCGGCAGGATTAACATGGAATTTACTACCTGGCATGCATTGAAGAGAGAACGAACTCTCTGGACATGTTTTACCTATGTTTCGGTAGGTGGATAACATCTGTGGATCGCTGAGTGCTCTCCAGAGAATGATCTAAAGTATGATTCAAGCCTGTATGAAATTGAAGCACAGAATCGAAGAGAGAGAAATTTTTTTATTCTCTGAGTGCACTGTGCAGATTTGACCTTGTGTTTTGGTACCCTTGTTTACATTCCTCCTCGATAAGATAACGCCAGAGAAGTGGCTTATGTCTACCCATACATCAACAATCAGTTGTTGTCGTCAGCGGATTGGTCTCTCGAGGACAATGCCCATGTGCCTTCTGCAAGGAAGAGGAAAAGAGAGACAGACTCTGATCTCTGGTCTTGTTTATAAGTCACATGATTATAACATCTATCCACTGCCTGGAGGCGCCCTCTGCTGCCCACTAACAACTGTTACACTCACACTACACAATGACATGCAAATATACACACACTGCTCTCCCTCCCTCTGCTGTGTGATTGTATCTCTTGTCTGCTAATGCATGAGGGTTTTTTTTTCTGTGTAGTCAAAATTTGGCTCATATACGAGCGTTTATTCTGATTACTATGTTTTTTTCTCTCTCCTATTGTGTTTTCCTCCCCCTCCCCTCCCCTCTTTACCTCCACTGTTGGCAGGCGCCTTGTATGGCGACGCGTCATTGGATGCGCCTAACGTGCACGTCCAATGTCAAGTCAAATTCCTTGTGTGTTTACTTGTAAATATACTTGGCAATAAAGCTGATTCTGATTCTGATTAAAAACGGTAAATCACCAGGTAGTGATGGATACCCGTCTGAGTTTTATAAACTGTTTATAGAAGAACTCACGCCACAGCTCCTAAAGTCATTTAATTGGACGTTGAACAACAACAAAATACCTCCATCATGGAACGAAGCTATCATTTCAGTTATTTTAAAGCCAGGGAAAGATGAAGAACAATGCGGAAACTATAGACCAATCTCTTTATTAAATGTGGATTATAAAATATATACAACAATTATATGTAAACGAATAAAGACATTCTTGACGGAATTGATAGAAGATGATCAAACTGGTTTCATAGAGGGACGCCAAACACATGACAATATCAGGAGAACAATACATATAATTAACCAAATACATAAAGAAAAGAAAAGCGCAGTAATAATGAGTTTAGACGCAGAAAAAGCATTTGACAGGGTTAACTGGAAATTCCTATATAGTGTACTGGAGCGCTTTGGATTTAACGAAAAATCAGTACAATGCATAAGGACGCTATATCAAGAACCTGTGGCAAGAATCAAGATAAAAGGTAGCTTAACAGACAAAGTAAATATACAAAGATCAACTAGGCAGGGATGCTGCTTATCGCCCACCTTGTTTGCTCTGTTCATAGAACCATTGGCTCAAGCGATACGACAAAATAAGAAATTAAAAGGTGTAACAATAAAGGGGGCGGAACACAAGATTGGGCTATTTGCAGACGATATTATAGTTTACCTTGAACAACCAGATGAATCAATAATGGAAATGATGGACTTGATAGAAAATTTTGGAAAATTATCAGGATACAAGATAAACATAACAAAAACACAAATACTGACATTCCACTATAACCCTCTAAACCAGATAACTGATAAGATCAAACTAAACTGGAAACAAAAAGAAATAAAATACCTTGGGGTGAACATACCTAAAGACCTAAGCAAAATATATAAAGCAAACTATGATAGGTTGGAACAAGAAATAAAAAAAGATATTGACAGATGGTCAATCTTAAATATGGATCTGAATTCAAAAATTGAGACAGTCAAAATCAGCATACAACCTAGATTACTTTACCTCTTCCAGGCTATACCAACAGAGATTCCAGATGCCCAATTCTCAAAGTGGGACAGGATGATATCGAGATTTGTTTGGGGAGGTAAAAAACCAAGAGTGAAATATAAAACTCTCCAATTACCAAAAGAGAAAGGAGGCATGGGCCTACCGAGTCTAAAGGAATATTACTACTCAGCACAAATAAGATATATCATATGTTGGTGCGACGAGGGATATGAGGCAAAATGGAAAGAAATGGAAAAGGAAATTGAGGGACTCCCAGTACAAAGCATAATAGGAGATAAAGATGCATATAAGCAAATCAAACAAATAGACCCAATCACTAAATTTACTTTAGAACTGTGGTATAAAATAGTACAAAAATATAATATAAAGGAAGACATAAAACTATTGAAATGGGTAGCATTTGACAGTCAGTTTGAACCGGCAAAACAAGATAGGGGATACAAAAATCTGGTGAACAAGGGAATCACAGCATGGGGCAATATCGGAAAAAAAGATCTCGGGAGCTTTGTAAACATCAGGAGAAAATTTAAACTAGAAAGATCTGAATTTTTCAGATATCTGCAGATGAGAGATTATATGAAGAAGATTAGGCATAACCTCCAAACAGATGTGAGCGAGATTATACAACTCATTTTAAGCTCATATACAGGAAATAAAATAAGAATTATTTCAAAGCTATATCAGAAACTTATGACAAACAATCATACAAGTAACTATATAAAGGAGAAATGGGAGAAAGAGCTCAATTTAAACATAACAGAAGAAAGCTGGCAGGAAATATGGAAAACACAACACACATCAACAAATTCAAGGACATGGAGGGAATTTGGATGGAAAAACCTGATTCGCTTTTTCATTACACCACAGATTCAAGGAAAATATACAAATACCCAATCTTTATGCTGGAGGGGATGTGGGGCTCAAAATGCAGACCACTCACATATGTTTTGGAAATGCTGCAAAATCTCATCATTCTGGAAATCTATACATGTGACAATACAGAGGATATTAGGATATAATATACCAATGAACTGTAACCTGATGTACTTATGTGATCTTAAAAGAGACAATGTTATACAGGCTGAGGACAGATATCTAGTTAAAATCTTGTTGATTGCATGTAAAAAAAACTATCACAAAAAAATGGCGATCAGAAGTTCTTCCTGACCAAGAACAATGGACTGACATTGTTGAGGACATACGTATGATGGAAAAACTAACATATCGACAAAGAATGCAAGAAGGACTATGGGGGGAAAAAATGGCGGAAATGGACACACTACAAAGTGCAACAACGAGGCAGAAATTGAAAGAATAACCAAAGACACTGAAAAAACCAGAAGAATTAAGAGATGGAAACTAAAAACTTGATGCTCCAACATTTGTCCCCCCCCCCTTTTTTTTCTTTCTTTTTTTTTTCTTTTTCCCTACCCTAACCCCTTTGTTTTTTAAATGTAGAATGTGATCTGAATGCATTATATATGATGAAAAATGAATAAAAATCTAAGTTACAAAAAAAAAAAAACACTAAAAAAAAAAAAAAAAAAAAAGGCCGATAAAACATTGTCATTATGGTTCGGTCAATTTGGAAGCGTGTAAGTTTCTTTAGACAATGCAAATGTTGCTGACCCTTTTTGCACACCCTTTCACAGTTCTCTTCAAAGTTTAAATTACTATCGATAATCGTCCCAAGATATTTGTAGGATTGTACACATTCAGTGGCCTGGCCTTTTAGTACAGTGACTTTGTGCCTGGGAGTTTTCCTCCTAAAGTCAATAATCATATCTTTAGTTTTTGTTGTATTCAGCTGCAGGTAGGAATCCTCACACCATTGAACAAAATCATCAACTACTGGGCCATGGCCACTCTCACCATCCTGGAGGAGACTGACAACTGAATCATCAGCATACTTTATAATGCGTCTGTTGTCATGTCTGCTCCAACACATGTTTGTGTACAGGATGAAGAATAGTGGTGACAACACACACCCCTGAGGAGAGCCAGTAGAAGAACACTTTTGGTCAGACAGTGTACCATTGACCCTTACTCTCTGTGTCCTGTTGGTTAAAAAATCCAGAATCCAACCCACCAGATTATTACTCAAATCAAATTGTTGCAGGAGCCTTTCAACTAAAATATGAGGTTGGATTGTATTAATGGCAGAAGAAAAGTCTACAAATAAAAGCCTGGCGTGTGTCCCATTAAAATCCAGATGTTTAAAAAGCATGCTACATAGAGTGACAGTGGCATCCTCCACTCCTCTGTGAGGCCTATAGGCAAACTGCAAAGGATTCAATGCATGCTCAGTCTGCTTTAGGACCTCAAATCTGACCAGTTTTTCAAAAATTTTCATTAAAATTGAAGTCAGAGCAACTGGTCTAAAATCATTACTGGTGCATTCCAAATAAGAGTATAGGTAGGAATAATAGTATAGGGTGGAAAAAACTGAAAATTTTAATAAGCATATAGGGCGTAATAATAGTATAGGCTGGAAATTTGTTAAAATTTCAATAAAAGTATAGGTGCGCAATAATAATATAGGGACGCACAATACATACAAAGTTAAATAATGTTCATAATTATTATTTTTTTAATTTATTTTTTATTTATTTATTTTTTTTTGTTACTTATTTGTATCCGTAGGTAGATTTGGTTTGCAGTCTGGTGACAAGCCACCGGCTGCTGGTTGCTGCGTGCGCGAGCGCCCTAAACCTACATGTTTTTGGTATGTGGGAGGAAACCGGAGAAATCCCGGAGTAAACCCACGCAACACGGGGAGAACATGCAAACTCCACACAGCTCACTGTTGGTTGGGGGCTGGGATCGAACCCACGATCTCATGATCCCCGCGATCCCCCGGCCGAGGGTAAAACTGTGCTGCCACAGTGCTAAACCACTGCGCCACCGTGCAGCCCAATTATGCCTGAGATATTGAAATATCTACAAAATTAAAAGAAACCACCTTCTGAATTGGTTTTATTTCTTTTGAAAATATTGTATGAACAATTTATCAGAGGAACATTAATAGCAATTTAAAATTTACCAAATTTAATGGTGAAGTTTAAACATTTGAAAAAAAAATAATACAACAAATGTACCAGTATATTCATAATATTGCAAATCAGCTTACAAACCTGCTTTCCCAACTCCTCTTTCTGTTTCATAGAGTATTTCTTCAACTTTAAATCAAAACCGTCAGACACCGGGTCAGACACTTCAGAAGCCATCGTCTGCTGCTCCGCGCATGGCCCCGGGCACATGGCATGACGACATGTAGACTGTTTTGTAAACAACCGGCACGTGTATCCCGAACACAGCCGAAATAATACGGAAATAAAGGAAGTGCCTCCGACAGCTTTTTCAGCCAATTACGAGGAGTGATTTAGTGGCTGCGGGCCTGCTGCATAGTACACACACACTTGAAAAAATATATACATACGAGTGCCACACTTCAATCGGTAAAGCTTTGAATAAATCTCGAAAAAATGTCCTTCATGTCAAAGCTGGCGCGGACCCCGAAAATGCACACGCTTTGTGCAACGCAACCTTCTGGTTTGGACAGCCACTCTGGTGTCCTGATGGCAACGAACGCAGCACCCGGCGGTGATTCTCCGACGACAAGTGAACGCAGCAGCCTGACTGATCTGCTCTCCCTTCCGCTTCAGGGAGACTTACGACGCAGAGTTTCCAGGCGAAACTCTCCGGAGAACACCCACGACTGGGACCTACATTCAGGTCCACGCATTCTGATAAGCGTATAGACCCAAATAAAACTGTATAGGGTGACATAGGGCATATCCCAATAAAGCGTATAGACCCAAATAAGACCATATAGGGCTGCATTTTTGGGCGAAATAAATACCCGTACATGTACGGTTATTTGGAATGCACCAGTACCCGTTTTAGGACAGCTGGAGTTTGGAACGGGGACAACCACAGCATCTTTCCAGATCTTAGGCACATGTTGTGTCTGTAAGGACTTATTGAAAATGTAGTGAAACACAGGACTCAGTTCATGTGCACAGGACTTTACCAAACGCCCACATGTATTATCAGGGCCCAGACTTTTGTTCACTTTTACAGCACAGAACGCCCTTTTAACATCCTGCACCTCAATATTAAAGTGCTGATTGTCTTTGAGTTTCTGTTTCAAATCTTGGGTTTCTGTGCTAAAATCAAAGGAATCAAAACGACCATAAAAACAATTTAAGAGCATTAGCCAGCTATGTGTCTGAACTAAAACCATAAAAAAAAACACAATTATTGCGCTCTGTGCTCTGAAGGCCTGCAATAGTTTTCATACTGGCCCAGGCTGAACCAAGTTTCTTTGTTGCCATCTTGCTTTCCAACTCTGATTTATAATTCTGTTTTGCGCTTAAAATTTCGGCCTTCAGCTCTTTTGTGGCAACCTGCAGCTCAGAAACAACCCCCTGTTTAAAGGCAAGTGCTTTCCTCTGTAAGCAGGATTTAACTGATTTTGTAACCCATGGCTTGTTGTTGGGATATATTTTGACACGTTTACGTGGAACGATCATGTCTCTGCAGAAAGCCATGTGTGAGCATGTCACGTCCACTAAAGAGTCCAAATCTTCTCCGCAGGCAAGTGTGAATACCTCCCAGTCCGTACAGTTAAAGCATTCCTGGAGGCAGTGCACTGAATCCTCTGTTCACATGTCTGTCTCTGGTCTTCGCCTTGTCTCTTCTGAGAGCAGTTTTATATGTGGGCAGCAAATATACACAGTTGTGATCTGAGGATCCTAAAGGAGGAAGGGGAAGAGATTTAAAGGCCCTCTCTATGGATCCGTAACACAGGCCCAGTGTCTTTTTTCGCCTGGTTGGGCAAGAGACATACTGATAAAAGTTTTTAAGTGTCTTCTTTAAAGAAACATGGTTAAAATCCCCAATGATAAAGTTTGGAGCCTCTGGGGAAATCGACTGCAACCGCTGTACCACATCAAAAACTGTGCTGGAGGCGGAGGCAGTGTCTGCCCTCGGGTGAATGTACACAGTCATTATGAAAAGTTGGGGGAACTCGCGGGGCAGATAAAAGGGGCGTAGTGACACTGACAGAAGCTCCACATCTGGTGTACAGATGCGCTCTCTGACCGTAACAGATGTACAGTACTATTTATTAATATATAAACATACGCTGCCCCCCTGACGTTTCCCCGTTACCTCTTCCTGCCGATCCGAGCGAAGTGGGGCTCCAAAGCCGTCAATACACAGATCCGCATCCCGGTCATGCGCCGTAAGCCACGTCTCCGTGTAAGCCATGACACAGCAGTTCTTGAAATCCTTATGATATCGTACATTTCCTTGAATTTCATCCACTTTATTTCTCAGGGATTGTACGTTCCCTATAATAATGGAAGGAAGAGGGATGCGGTTAAGCTGACGCCTGCTCATATTTAATCTTACACCTCCACGCTTTCCGCGTTTCCTCTTATGTTAACATAAGAAGTTGAACAGTTGGACTTTAAAATGCAGCAGGAGAGACTGATCAAGCTTACAAGTCAAAAAGTAAGTATATGTAAATTGAATGTTCTATCGGCATTCCAAATTCAGAGAATTACAATACTTTAGAAGGAGTGTAGCATCATCTAAACGGAAAATAATAATACTGTTGTTCCAAACGTTGACCTGAAGGTGAAAAACATGATTTTTTTTTTTTATTCAGTACATCCAAAATGCCCTAGGATGTAAAAAAAATAATACAAATTGGTGTTGGCCAGTGTGCCACTGTCTCATTATTTAATACGAATAAAAACAAGTTTCAGCTCATTATTTCTAGGTCATTTGGCAGTTAATTCAAAACAAAAGTGACTTGTGTTGTTGCAGCTTTTTTTATCAGAGTTTCTCCAGTTTTGGAGCATATAATCATCCGTCCCTTAACTGTTAAACATTAAATAACAGCAGACAGATTGGCAAAGGATACACAATTGTGTTGCTGTAGCCTAAAACCGCTGTGACCCACTGCTTGTGGTGCTACCTTTCATGTGTGTGCTTTTTATGAATATTCACACGTTTTTGTAAGTACAAGTGGGATAGTATTAAATTGAAATATTCATTCATATTTCATCTCGCTGCCTGTACCCTTGTCTGGTGGTCCTTTTTGGCGTTTATGGTGAAAAAAGCCACAGACCGAGGAGTGGCCTTGTACAGCTATGTGTTATGTTTTGCTTGGGTCTTCTCTATAAAGTTTTGGGAAAAAAAATGTTTTGCTTGGGTCGCGTGCGTACGTCACGGGAGTGTGGCACCGCCTCGCTGTTATAAACCCACCCACCCCAGCACAACACCCATGCCAAACACCGTGCTAATGGAAACAGAAGCATGCCGAGCCGTACTGAAGTGAATCGAGCCGTACCGAGGTGTGCTGGGCTAGTGGAAAAGAGACTATTATCATTTTCAATCTTTTCTAGGGGTACCATCATTTTTGTCCAGGCCTGTTTCATGAGTTTATTTTTTAAAGTAATTGTGTTGAACCACAATTCAAGAGCATTGTCTGATTTTCATTGGTTAATTTTCATAGAATTTTTATTTATTACCACTTTTGTCAGATTCAAGTTATTTCTGTGACCATTGTGGGTTTTTCTTTCATTAACAGAGGGGTACCAACAATTTTGTCCACGTGTGTAGGCAAAACTTCAGCGTCCGGAAGCATCTTGAACAGACTAGCAGCCCAGCCCACCCACCAGGAATCGTGGTGACCAATAACATGCAAGCCCTGCAGGCCGGGAAGAAGGAGTCCTATCAAGCTTGGTTGGCTTGTGGGACTCCCGAATCAGCTGAGATGTACCGGCAGGCCATGCAGAGTGCAGCTCGGGTGGTTGCAGAAGCAAAAACTTGGATGTGGGAGGAGTTTGGTGAAGCCATGGAACAACACTTTCGGTCGGCCTCAAAGAGATTCTGCAAACTGTCCGGTGGCTCGGGGGAAAGGGGGGCAGCTCCCTGTCCACACTGTGTATGGTGCAGATGGTGCGCTGCTGACTTTGACTGAGGACATTGTCGGGCGGTGGAAGGAATATTTTGAGGATCTCCTCAATCCAACTGATGTGCCTTCCACAGAGGAAGCAGGGCTTGAGGACGAGGAGGACATCTCACCCATCACAAGGGCAGAGGTTGCTGAAGTGGTTAAAAAAAACTCTTTGGTGGCCGGGCCCCAGGGGTGGATGAGATTCACCCTGAGTACTTCAAGGCCCTGGATGTTGTAGGGTTGTCATGATCGACACGCCTCTGCAACATTGTATGGAGGTCGGGGACAGTACCTTTGGCATGGTAAACCATAGTGGTGGTTCCTCCTTTTTAAAAAGGGGGACCGGAAAGTGTGTTCCAACTTTAGGGGGATCACACTTCTCAGCCTCCCTGGGAAGGTCTATGCCAAGGTACTGGAGAGGAGAGTCCAACCGCTGATCAAACCTCGAATTCGTTACCCTCTTGAGAATTCTCGAGGGATTGGGAGAGTTTTAGGGATGTGATTTTTCCGCTAATTCACGGAATTCCGCTTTTTTTAATCTTCCAAAAAATTTCAGACCAGATGGTGGCGCGTGCACAACGCGAGGCTCAGTGTCTCTTCAGATTTTGTGGATTAGCAGCGATATTTCTGCTCATTTCGGGTCTGTTCGTTCAGAACAGCTTCGCTTTTACATCCTACACCCGAAATGAACTTTTGGACATTGGATTACAAAATAACGACCTTTTTATCAGCAACCTACATTTCATCCCTGAGCTCTGGAGAACACCCGACGCTAGGTAAGCTACCCGGCCGACCGGAAGTGCTCGCAGGCGGCATAGAGACCGTAAACAAAGGCGGGGGAAGCGCGGAGGGCTAAGAGCTAAGCTAAAGCTAACACCGCACCGGCTTTCTCTACCCAGCGTTTTCCTCGCTAATGTACGGTCAGTGGCGAACAGAATGGATGAGCTACGGCTTCGGATCACCAACAATAAGAAACTTATGAACTGCAATATCATGATTTTCACGGAAACATGGCTACATAGTGGAATACTTGACGGTGCTGTCGAGCTGGCCGGACGGCACACTCTCTGGGCAGACAGAGCAGCTGATGACTCCGGTAAGACCAGAGGTGGGGGAGTATGCATTTATATTAACAAGGCTTGGTGCACGAACTCTGTCACTGTTGGGAGACACTGCTCAGCTAACCTGGAGTTTCTCATGGTTGAATGTAGACTTTTCTAACTGCCACAGGAGTTCACTTTTCACTTTTCTTCATCTTGCCTGCTGAAGATGTTTTGGACTTGATTTAAAAAATATTTTTAACGCCACACATGTGATGGATAATTCTTGTTGGAATATTTTAGGAATGCTATCTTCTTGGAACATAAGTCAATATTATACAGTAATAAGTGATATTCAGCTGTTTGTTTTATGTCATTTAAGCACAATTCTGGTACTTAAAAATCATAAAAACCCAGGAGCTTCGGGGGGCTTCGCCCCCCTTGCCCCCTGCATCCCCCAGACCCCGTGCTAAGTTTTCAGATAATTTCCCCAACCCCAAATCACATCCCTAGAGTTTGCCCAAACAGTCCACATGTGTTTTTGTGGATTTTGAGAAAGCATTCAACTGTGCCCCTCGTGGTTTCTTGTGGGGGCTACTGCGGGAGTATGGGGTATCGGATTCGTTGTTACGAGCTATCCCGTCCCTATACAATTGTTGCAAGAATTTGGTTTATATTGCCAACACCCAGTCAAACTCGTTTCCAGTGAGAGTTGAACTCCACCAGGGCTGCCCTTTGTCACGATCCTGTTCATAATTTTTATGGACAGGATGTCTAGGTGCAGCCAAGGATTGGAGCGTGTCATGCTTGGTGACCACAGGATTTCATCTCTGCTGTTTGCAGATAATTTTGTCCTGTTGGCTTCATCGAGCAATGGCCTACGGGTCTTGCTGGGATGGTTTGCTATTGAGTGTGAAGCGGCTGGGATGAGAATCAGCACCTCTGAGTCCGTGGTGCTCAGCCACAAAAAGGTGGATTGTCCTCTCTGGATTGGGGATAAGCTCCTTCCCCAAGTGGAGGAGTTTAACTATCTTGGGGTCTCATTCACAAGTGAGGGGGAAAATGGAGCAAGAGATTGACAGACAGATCGGACCAGCCTCTGCAGTGATGCAGACATTGTACTGGTTTGGTGAAGAGGGAGCTGAGCTCTAAAGCAAAGCTGTCGATTTACCGGGCAATCTACGTTCCTACCCTCACCTGTGGTCATGAGCTTTGAGTAATGATTGAAAGAATGAGATTGCGGATACAAGCGGCTGAAATGAGCTGTCTCTGTAGGATTGCTGGCCTCACCCTTAGAGATAGTGTGAGGAGCTCAGTCATCTGGGAGAGGCTCAGAGTAGAACTGCTGCTCCTCCACATTGAAAGGAGCCAGTTGAGGTGGTTTGGGCATCTGGTCAGGATGCCTCCTGGATGCCTCCCACTTGAGGTGTTTCGGGCTCGTCCAACTGGGAGGAGACCCCAGGGCAGACCCAGGACATGCTGGAGAGACTGTCTCCCAGCGTGTCCTGGGAACATCTTAGTATCCTTCCTGAAGAGCTGGAGCAAGTGGCCGGGGAGAGGGAAGTCTGGACTTCTCTGCTTGAGCTGCTGCCTCTGTGACCCAGACCATCGGAAATGCAGTAGTGGATGGATGGATGAACGTTTTTTCTTTGTGGGTAAAAAGCCAATATTTTGGGCAATGCATATTTGTTTTTGAGGTGGTTTTAGAGCCGCTAGAGTGCACCTTTAAAAACAGACGCATATCTATATGTGAATAATATCTATTTATTACCTTTTTAACCTTACTCTTTTATAAATCCTAAAGACTAACCTCTTGATGTTCATTTAGGATTCTAAATTCCATCTCATGTAAAAATACAATATTCTTTTATATAAGCCTTTAAGGGCGCATTCAGACGACCACTGTTTTGTCCGGACCAAAAAACCAAACAGTGGATTCCGCGGATAGTTTGGTTCGTTTGGTGCCGTCTGAACGTGCGTTGGAACTCTGGTGCGCACCAAACAATTTTGTTGTGCTCTACAACTGTACAATGACAATAAAGCCTATTCTTACTCTATTCTATTCTATTCTAAACAAGCAAAGTCTAGACCCCCTGAAAAAAGGGGTCTCGGTTCTCTTGCAAACGAAGTCTGGTGTGCTCCAGTTGCATTGCGAATCCAAATGGAGTATTGAGCGGACCAAAGGGTGGACGTGCCCCTCGGTGTTTGTGTAACCATAGCAACATGTAGTCTGAGAAGAGGAAGTGGCATTTACCGTAGTACATTTTGGGTAGAAAATAACAATAAAGACAACTGTGTGAACCCAAGAAATCTTACCAGTGGAAGCTGAGGAGAAAAGTTAAATGTCTCGTTTGTGGCGGACAAACAACCCGGCTGAAGGGAACAGATTTCCGTTTTCAGTCCTGGCCAATTGATGAGCCTGATTTTTCTTCTTCACCAAAATTTTTTCTTCCTGGTCAGTGGTGGTTTCGGTTACAACACCCCAAACGAGCAGTTGTTGTGACTGCATGACATTGTCAAGGCAGTTGGGTCCACTGCAGTGTGAATGCAAACCAAACGAAGGTGTGAAAATTCTCGGCATTCTCCGCCCAGTTGAACTGAGACTCCCGGACTATCCTGGTCTGAATGCAGCCTAAAAAAACCCCCAAAACCTCTGGATGACCAAAGTGCTTAACAGATTCGATTAGCTACCCTTTCGTACAAATTACATATTCACACACACACTCATTACAAAGACAGCGGGCAGCAACAGCGGGAGATAACCATTCACCTTTGGATCACAGGTAGACCACACTTTTCCCCTACACTACAGCGGCAGCTGCTGTGATCTGATTTGAAAAAGTTTTGTCAGATTGATCAACTCTTCCATAATGGTGGACAATGAATGTAGGGCAATGGCATTAATATAACTTATTCATAGATTTTTTTTGTAAATGAGGTACAGCATGCAGAGTTGCATGACACTAACTGGCCATTCAGATTCAAGCCGTATCTGTAGAAAACATTCCATGGCTACGGTTCCATAGCCACTGCCATAAATATTTGTGCCCCCCCCCCAAAAAAAAAAAGTTTTGACATTTAACATTAGATAAAAGTATTTTAACTAGAAAAGAGTATTGTTTTTCTAAAAATGGTTTTCTTTGAACACAGACTGAAGTTTAAAGAATCAGTTACAATAATTTTGACAGACTTTAAATCTCTTCTAGCAGTGTGAAATTCTGTCTACAAATATATCTTGGACTTTGCTTCTGGTGATCCTATTTTTGTCACAATCCTCTCTTCACCTTTAGAATGTAGTTAGACATACCATTGTTGTGTGTGCATATTAGACAGTTATAAATGTGTCTTTGGTTTAGATGGAACCCATTTTATGTAATATTTCATTTTATCTGTGTAGTTGGACCCATACATGGATGAGAGCTTCATCAAACAGGCCTTCACTGCTATGGGAGAATCACCATTTGGAGTCAAGATCATCACTCACAGGATAACGGGGTAGGCATCCAATACAGAGCTGTACTTCTCTTCAGACAAGACATCTGAATGCCATTGAATACGTGTACAAATGGGCTCCTGTGAAACATTTGTTACTAACATTACTGTCCTCTTGCGCAGTGGTTCGGCGGGATACTGCTTTGTAGAGATGGCGGATGAAGCAAGTGTTGAGCGCTGTGTTCAAAGACTCAATGGAAAACTGGTTCCTGGATCAACCCCGGTCAGTGCTGTGTCATACTTTTCAAATATTTATTCAATTGTAAATGTTGAAATAATTTTACAATTGTAAATTCTCCATAAAAATGTAAATATTATTGATGCCTTTTACTGCTTTCCCTTTTTCCCAATCGTCTTAATTACATTAGGCAATATGTAATTGTTTATTTGATTGTGGATAGTGGAGCTCATCTAGTCTTGGACCTGCTTTGTTACTGTTAAAACTCAACAGTGTTGGGTGTTTAGAAGTCTGTATAATATTAGGTTGTTATTTCTGCTCTGTATTCACTCCTGATTGTTGTTGAAATATTGGTTAAATATTTCAGCCCCTTTTATTTGCTGTTAGTGCTGTCTCTGACAACTTTTGCTGTTAAAAAGAAGTATGTACAAGGTAAATGTCATGTTAGGAATAATTGCCAGTGGTGAAACCCAGTGCACTTAAGTCTGGTGATTTGGAGTGGGAGTTACTTCAGTCGCCAAATTCAAGTATCAAGTAGTGTGTGAGATCTTGTGAGCTTTAGCTACTTTTGAAATACTGTTGGTCCTGTGGGCTGGTCCATCTGTTGGGCTCCCCTGTTCACCGGCTGTACCGGCTGCTGAAGGTGGCTAAGAGGCTGCTTGTACATGAATGTACTTTGTTTGAAGCTGGTGAATAGAGTCTCTGGTAGGAACTAACTGAGGAATGGGCTAAAGGCTGGTCTGGGTGGTGGAGGTATGTAAATCCAAATAACAGCCATAACTCCACTCTCTATTTTCAGCAATATCAGTGCTATACTACACGTCTTTTGTGTGTCAAGTTGACTTAATGTCTATTCTTTTCTCTCCCACTGCACAGCCACGGAAGTTTAAGCTAAACTATGCCACCTACGGGAAACGGCCAGAAGCAGGGTAAGTTATGCTTTGCTTGCCACTATAGAGTTAAAATAACAACTTTTTTAATAAAAGAAATGTTTTGTATCTTTCAGTTGTCTGGAATCTAGGCCAGGGGTTTGCAACCGTTGTCAACCAAAGAGCTATTTTGCCCCTGTCTGACTAAAATAGATTAGCTGAGAGCCACACCAGCATTTTGACTTGAAAATAAAGATTATGCTGCTTATAAAGTTTTATGTATATATTAGGGCTGTGTGATATGACCAAAAAAACCATATCACAATACAAGTCATCTTATATCACAATAACGATATATATCACAATAGACATTTTCTGTAAATTCTACAGTTTAATCACATAAAAAGGACCATCTTTTTTTTTTTTTTTTTTTTACATGTACTGTTTTCCCTCATAATTTTGCATTGTTATAAAATAGTTTTTTAATGTGCATTTGAGACTTCATTCTCATAAATTTCAGGTTTTTCTTCTAAATTATATGAATAAAAAGTAAACATCAATAAGTTAAATATTTCCTGGGCCAGAGGAGAATAGCAAAAGAACAAACAAACAAACAAACAAAAAAAACCAGATAACATAAAAAATGTCTGAAAATGACAATTATCCATGGCTGTCACCTACAGATATAAATTAGCTGTTTAAATCAGTGAAAATTTAAGTGTAGACCTGCAGCCTGCCATTCTGGCCTGATTTAAAGGCCAAATGTCACGTAACAGGGTACTTTAAATGTCTTGAAACTAGATATAAAAGGGAACCGATCCGTTCGGGTCTTGGTGCATATGCTTCAGTAACGCCGGAATATTCGTTAATTTAAAACTGCCGCGCTTGGCCTGACATTCCTACTCATGGCCCCTGGAATCGCCTGGGGAAGAAGGCGGAAGTGACGAAATAGATTGTACCCTAGTTTGATGCTTGGGGTATTTCGATTGATTGTTTATATGGAGACTGGAAGATTGAAGTGAGCAACAAGAAAGAAAAAATTGGATATTTCACCCATACCTTAAAACGGGACTATCAGGGACAGCTGGGTAATAAGGGACACTTCTCTGGGAAATGTTTTCATACCTGTCAAGTGAGACGTTTTCGCCGTATTTTAATACCGTAAAACGCGGCTATAAGGGACGGCGGAGTAATAAGGGACACTTTTCTGGGAAATGTTTTAAATGTAATTCGTGTTGTTATTGTCAAATATTTTAAGGATTCATGGATATTTGACAATAACAACACAACTCAGCGTCCGGCGCAAAATAAAAAAAAGCAGAATTTTGTATTTGTAAGGCAATTCCTCTCTGTTCCGCAGCCGCAGCACAGCTGAAAGTGTTAAACCATTGTCCTAATGACTTCTCATTGTAGTGATAATAGCTCCCGCTGAGCGATCTGCCCGCCCCGACAATCAGAATAATGATTGAGTCCACACTTCTCAATGTAGTGCGAATAGCTCAGGCTGAGCCATCTGCCAGCCCCCTAGCTGTGGGGGAATCACACACACGACGTGCTGCTCAACACACTCAATTTTTTTTCCCCGTATTTTTCTTTTGGGCGTACAGAAATGGCAATACGCCCGTTTTTGCTAAAATTGCATTTTCCCCGTATTTTCCTTAAAATATTTGACAATAACAACACGAATTACATTTAAAACATTTCCCAGAAAAGTGTCCCTTATTACTCCGCCGTCCCTTATAGCCGCGTTTTACGGTATTAAAATACGGCGAAAACGTCTCACTTGACAGGTATGAAAACATTTCCCAGAGAAATGTCCATTATTCCTCCGCCGTCCCTTATAGCCGCGTTTTACGGTATTAAAATACGGTGAAAACGTCTCACTTGACGGGTATGAAAACATTTCCCAGAGAAATGTCCATTATTACTCCGCCGTCCCTTATAGCCGCGTTTTACGGTATTAAAATACGGCGAAAACGTCTCACTTGACAGGTATGCGCCTCCATTTTCATATTGATCTGGTAAATTTCTTGACAGCAGCGGCTCTCCTCCACTGTAATAATAATGGCTTCCGAAAAATCAATATTTATGGGGCGCCCTGGACAGACCCCCTTCGGCTTCCCAATTCTGGAGGCGATTAATGTCCAGTTCAATGACATTTTCCACTGGTTCTGCTCTCTGGTCATCGTCGGAACTGTTGTCATCAGACAAAGCATCTGATTCCGTCTCGGACGGCTCAAACCTGTAAGGTTCTATGCCTCTGTCACTGTCTGAACCACTGACAAAAAAAAGACAAAAAAAAAAGAAGACAAAACTAAATTAATTTGTTCACAATCGCTGTCACTTTCCGTCATGATTGTCCAATGTTGATAAGTGTGAATGTGGATAGGCAGGGCAGCCAGGGTACAACTTGTGACGTCAAAAACATGGGCGTGGTCTGGACTGGCTGTCACAAGCCAGCGAGCAAGGTGGGGCCTTCACCTGGTGTATTTTGTGCAATTATGTAAATACAGGTGGGTGATATGGTCTCCGGTATGAATATTTGGTTTAAGCTATGTGTATTTTATCTAAATTCGTTGTCATTTAGAAAAAAAAATTACGTGACATTTGGCCTTTAACCTGTGTCAGCGTTTTCTTTGGCTTAAAGACCTTGGTGTGGTGGCAACATATTTTTCCGGGGGCGGGGGGGGGAAAGAGAAAACACATGACACTATTGTAACTGGAATATATTAATTTTATACTATTTATTTCTTTTTGTAAATTTTGCACAGTAACTTTGCATATGGAAGTTACCATTTGAAGGTATTGTACAACCGAGGTGAATGTTGGAATATTGGGCCAGTTGGGGTCCCACCCAGGCGTCCTGATTGGACTTTTTACTGCTGTCATCCTTCTCTCATTCCTCTGCTCTCACCTCTCCTGGACCCTTTGTCTGAACTCTTTCCTCTCCTTGGCTCCTCTCTTCTGTCGCATCTTTTCCTCTCTGAGCTCTATCTAATTCAGGTTCTCTCTCTGTCTATGTTGATATACAAACAGGTTAGAAAAATTTTCTTAGTTTTCTACTTTTCTCTGTAAATTTATCTAAATTTGAAACCATTTTCCTCAAATTTGTAATTTCCTCTTGTAAAATTGACTTTTCTTGTACATTTGAGACTTTATTACAAATTTGTGGATTATTTTATGGCTAATGTTTGTCTATTTTTTAAAATAATTTTTTTTTTAAATAAATTTGAAACACTGTGGTAATTTTTTTTTTACTTTTTCCTTATAACAATTTAAATTTTTGACCATAATTTTGCAGAGCCAGAACAGAACAATAATTTAACTCTGATTTCAAAGATAAAATATTAATAAAATTGTATTTAATGAAATAAATTAACTTACAGTGGGGCAAAAAAGTATTTAGTCAGCCACCAATTGTGCAAGTTCTCCCACTTAAAAGATGAGAGAGGTCTCCAATTTTCATCATAGGTATACCTCAACTATCAGACAAAAAGAGAAAAAAAAATCCAGAAAATCACATTGAAGGATTTTTAATGAATTAATTGGTAAATTCCTCGGTAAAATAAGTATTTGGTCGCCGACAAACAAGCAAGATTTCTGGCTCTCACAGACCTATAACTTCTTCTTTAAGAGGCTCCTCTGTCCTCCACTCGTTACCTGTATTAATGGCACCTGTTTGAACTCGTTATCAGTATAAAAGACACCTGTCCACAACCTCAAACAGTCAGACTCCAAACTCCACTATGGCCAAGACCAAAGAGCTGTCAAAGGACACCAGAAACAAAATTGTAGACCTGCACCAGGCTGGGAAGACTGAATCTGCAATAGGTAAGCAGCTTGGTGTGAAGAAATCAACTGTGGGAGCAATTATTGGAAAATGGAAGACATACAAGACCACTGATAATCTCCCTCGATCTGGGACTCCACGCAAGAGCTCATCCCGTGGGGTCAAAATGATCACGAGAATGGTGAGCAAAAATCCCAGAACCACACGGGGGTACCTAGTGAATGACCTGTAGAGAGCTGGGACCAAAGTAACAAAGGCTACCATCAGTAACACACTACGCCGCCAGGGACTCAAATCCTGCAGTGCCAGACGTGTCCCCCTGCTTAAGCCAGTACATGTCCAGGCCCGTCTGAAGTTTGCTAGAGAGCATTTGGATGATCCAGAAGAGGATTGGGAGAATGTCAGATGAAACCAAAATAGAACTTTTTGGTAAAAACTCAACTTGTCACGTTTGGAGGAGAAAGAACACCATGCCTACTGTGAAGCATGGGGGTGGAAACATGATGCTTTGGGGCTGTTTTTCTGCAAAGGGACCAGGACAACTGATCCGTGTAAAGGAAAGAATGAATGGGGCCATGTATCTTGAGATTTTGAGTGAAAACCTGCTTCCATCAGCAAGGGCATTGAAGATGAAACGTGGCTGGGTCTTTCAGCATGACAATGATCCCAAACACACCGCCCGGGCAACGAAGGAGTGGCTTTGTAAGAAGCATTTCAAGGTCCTGGAGTGGCCTAGCCAGTCTCCAGATCTCAACCCCATAGAAAATCTTTGGAGGGAGTTGATAGTCGGTGTTGCCCAGCGACAGCCCCAAAACATCACTGCTCTAGAGGAGATCTGCATGGAGGAATGGGCCAAAATACCAGCAACAGTGTGTGAAAACCTTGTGAAGACTTGCAGAAAATGTTTGACCTCTGTCATTGCCAACAAAGGGTATATAACAAAGTATTGAGATGAACTTTTGTTATTGACCAAATACTTATTTTACCGAGGAATTTACCAATTAATTCATTAAAAATCCTTCAATGTGATTTTCTGGATTTTTTTTTTCTCATTTTGTCTCTCATAGTTGAGGTATACCTATGATGAAAATTGGAGACCTCTCTCATCTTTTAAGTGGGAGAACTTGCACAATTGGTGGCTGACTAAATACTTTTTTGCCCCACTGTAAATGACCAAAGAGGCAGTTTTTTCTGTTATGTCTATATATTTATAGTTTTTTTTAGAAATCTCCTCACCACCCAGACAGCAGGAAAAACCTCCCTTATTTTGAAATCCAAATGTTGGCACATTTAGTTTGTCTGAAGGCTGCTGACAGTTGGTCATCTTAACTTGCCAGGTACATAATAGGGAACATAACTTAATATTGTAGTGGCTGGTGAAATATATCCTCAGCAATTCATCAGTCCTCCTTGCCTTTCCCTTCATATGAAGCCGGCTGCATATGAATTCTAATCACATGTTAGCAAAGCGACTCTTCCGTTATTGCTCCCATTACCAGCAGGTTAAAACCATGATAAATGCCTACAGTACTTACATACCTCTTCTGATTTTTTTTTTTTCTTTTTCCCCGTTTAAAGTACGTTAATAAACTCATGTTTGTCTCTCACGGTCATGCTAGTGAGACACACTCTGCATGGCGACTGGAATGCTCATGTGGGCGGGGCACTTCTGAACTCCGCTCGGATGACGGTCACTTGTGTTGTTCGTGTGGGCGCTTGCAGACCGTCATTGCTTCATATATTTTTCTTGAATTTATATTTCCTCATAAGAATGGCGGAAAATTTTCAGGGGTGGCGGGCTGCCATCCAGAAATGTTACCAGAGGAAACCCCGTGTGTGCTTCTTGGTAAAAATATTTCAGATTGGTCACGATCTGGAAGTCAAAGACACAAAAGGTAATGTAATAAAATACATGTGATGACTTTAACTTTATCACTACTTGACTAATTAAAATTATCAGAAATCAAATAAATTACATTAAGAGTCAACTTCCTCCTCCGACCTGTTTTAATGTATTTATTTTCTGTGTATGTGCCACTGTCATGCACGTTTGCAGCTTTAATAAGTTTTTTCAGACAAAACTAAGAAACTCAGCAGTAATTTAAACCAAAAAAACGATGGTCTAAACGATGGTTTTAAACGATGATGCTCCATGTTTTCAGTTAGCACAACTTAGCATCGCCATTTACATTTTATAATTAGACATGGGGGTAATGTTACTTACCTCCTATTAAAACGAGGTTAGCCAACTATCCTGTCTGACGCAGTATGTTGGAAAACAGTCCCACATCCCTGGCAAACAGGAGTAGTAGCTATCTGAACAGGTAGTTTGGAGTTAGCATTAGCAACCACCGGACTGAAGCGTAGCCACCTACGACACACCTGTTCTGCTGTGCGCACTGTGGAGGAGAGATGGGACGCTGACAAGTAGTGGTGAGGAGCTTTACTGAATAAACGGTAGTATGTGCATTTTAAATAATGATATAAACGATAAGAGTATTCTGTGATATGATACAGGTTTTTATATTGTCATCCGATGTATATCGTCATATCGCACAGCCCTAATATAGTACATAGGTCTGTATATTTTGTGGCATTAATGAATTCATACTACAACAGTAGGGAAAAAACTGTCAAGTTTTATATATAGCTTCATTCACAAAATAAAGTATTACAAATATATATTGTTTTGTGCTGAAAAATAAAGGCTATATCTGAATATCTTAAGTTTTTTGTATAGTTTTTAATTATCAGCACATTGATAAATTGTTTGAATCTGAAAAATGTCAACCATATCCTGCTTTCAACAGTGGTCACACAGCTTCAGTTCCTGATAGTTTAATAAATTAAAGACTACAGTTTTATTTGGAAGAAGCTACTTTTCCTCCTTGTTGTTTCCTCAAAATGCTCCTGATTCAAGTCTATTAATATAATATAAAACTGTACCCTTCACCTTTTCTCTGGGCTTGCAATTTGATAACTCGTGGATTGGTTGTCTGATAACTTGTCCATATTTATTTTGGAATCAAGCAAAAAGAATGTTAAACAACTTTATGATTAATATAACTTTAGACAATCATTTGGTGCAAATTAAGCCAATTAGAAATAATTACAGTAGAGTGGGGGGTGATGTTTAAAAATGCCTTCTTCTGCTGAGCTAAATGTTGTGCCTTTACGATTCAAAAAATGCATGCCATTGAGATAGTTGGCACATATAATTAACTGTTTGCCCAAAACCCCATTAACGCCAGGTAACAAGCTAGCAGTTATCCTTGAAGTTGAAAACATCCTTAAAACACAGTATAAGGCTCACTTAATATCACTGTCAGAGAATCTTGTCTCCTCTCTTTTCACTCATTTGAACTCCTTTTACTATTTTTTTCTTTTTTATATACAAATTGTGAGGAAAAACTGTGGACTGTAGGTTGCTGATCTCAGACAAGTAGATCCATTTAATGGTGTTTCACAGTAAAAGCACATAACAGAAACAATTCACATTAATTCAGACTTCGGTCATGGCTGTGAATCCTGCATTTATAGTGCATTTATAGTGCAGGCTACTAATTTTAAGGTTATTGAGCAGGAATTCAAGGATTGTTTCTCATTTTTAAGGATAATTAAGGACTTGATTTTAGATTATCACATTTAAGACTTTTAATGGACCTGCAGACACGAATGAGGCAGCTGGTCCCCCCCCCCCCCCCCCCATAGTGTTCTTGGGGAGAAATTCTCACCACATAACAACCATACATGAATGCAAATGAATTTCACATAAAGTTAAACTATTTTTACTCTGATTTTACTTTTTCTGCATTTGTCCATGTCTTACTGAGGGTGGGGAGGATAAGCAGGAAGTTGCTGGGCTCTCTGTGCTCTCCACATGCGTGGAGAGGCTTAGCAGCTCTCCGTGCATATGAGCCACTGTCATATGTGACCATAGCTGATAACAAATAATTTTAGAATATATTTTACATTCAAAAAAGTATGCGTTTCATTTGAAAAATGTATCCAATAAACAGTAATAGGACTAGAGGCTGCAATGTTGCATCATTTCCGAATGACCTCAACTCTTTTTTATTTATTTTTTTTACAAGATTTGAGAAGGATAATAGCACTAAGCTGTCGACTGTTATTTCCTCACTTCATCCTGGTGAGTCAACCCTCTCCTTCAGCAGAGAGGAAGTGGTGAGTGCCTTTAAGTGGACTAAACTCAACACTGCCTCAGGACCTGATAGCATCTGTGGATGGACCCTGAGACACTGTGGAACAGCTGGGGAGCGTGTTCTACCACCTCTTTCAAGCCTCTATAAACTAAAGCACAGTGCCCCAGAAGTGGAAACATTCAATCATCATCCCCATACCAAAGAAGGGCCCCACAAAGGTTCTGAGTGATCTATGGCCTATAGCTGTCACCTCACTGGTGATGAGGGCTTTGGAGAGAATTATTAAAAGCCACATCAGCAGGATTGTTGCTCCACTGATGGACCCACTTCAGTTTGCATACAGGGCTGGCAGGGGAGTGGATGATGCAAAAATATTTATCCTTGATACCATTCACAAACACCTTGAAGTCCCCAAAAGCCATCGCCAGGCTCCTGTTTGTGGAATTGTCTTCTGCATTTAAAACCATGCAACCGCAAGTGGTGTTGGCGTTATCATGTTAATTGCCCGTTAACGCTTTGCCCCTGTTAATGGTGACAAATTTTGTGATCGCAGTTAACGGCAGAAAGCGCAAAGTACTTTCTGGCCTAGCAGCTCTCTGTACCAAAGCTGCTCTGGCCACAGACACTGTGCGTGCCATACAGACATTGCAAAGTCAAACAAGCTGGATTACAGCGATGGCAATCCCCAAAGTGCTGTCATGTTTTTTGTAACTTTGATTTTTATTCATTTTTCATCATACATATTACATTCAGATCACAGTCTCTATATTTAAAAAAAAAAGGAGCTAACCATACAGCCAAAAAGAAAGAGAAGAAGGGAAAAAAAAGGGGGGGGGAGACAAATGTTGGAGCATCAAGTTTTTAGTTTCCATCTCTAAATTCTTTTGGTTTTTCCAGTGTCTTTGGTTATTCTTTCAATTTCTGTCTCGTTGTTGCACTTTGTAGTGTGTCCATTTCCACCATTTTTTTTCATATTGTCCTTCTTGCATTCTTTGTCGATATGTTAGTTTTTCCATTAAACGTATATCCTCAACAATGTCAGTCCATTGCTCTTGGTCAGGAAGAACTTCTGATTGCCATTTTCTTGCGATTGTTTTTTTTTATGTGCAATCAGCAATATTTTAACTAGATATCTGTCCTCAGCCTGTATTACATTGTCTCTTTTAAGATCACATAGGTACATCAGGTTACAGTTCATTGGTATATTATATCCTAATATCCTCTGTATTGTCACATGTATAAATTTCCAGAATGATGAGATTTTGCAGCATTTCCAAAACATATGTGAGTGGTCTACATTTTGAGCCCCACAGCCCCTCCAGCATATAGATTTGGTATTTGTATATTTTCTTTGGATCTGTGGTGTAATGAAATAGCGAATCAGGTTTTTCCATCCAAATTCCCTCCATGTCCTTGAACTTGATGTGTGTTGTGTTTTCCATATGTCTTGCCAGTTTTCTTCTGTTATGTTTAAATTTAGCTCTTTCTCCCATTTCTCCTTTATATAGTTACTTGAATGTTTGTTTGCCGTGAGTTTCTGATATAGCTTTGAAATAATTCTTATTTTATTTCCTGCATACGAGCTTAAAATGAATTGTATAATCTCACTCACATCTGTGTGGAGGTTATGCCTAATCTTTCTCATATAATAATCTCTCATCTGCAGATATCTGAAGAATTCAGATTTTTCTAGTTTAAATTTTCTTATGTTTACAAAACTCACAAAATCTTTTTTTCCCATATTGCCCCATGCTGTGATTCCCTTGTTCACCAGATTTTTGTATCCCCTATCTTGCTTTGCCGGTTCAAACTGACTGTCAAATGCTACCCATTTCAATAGTTTTATGTCCTCCTTTATATTATACTTTTGTACTATTTTATACCACAGTTCCAAAGTAAATTTAGTGATTGGGTCTATTTGTTTGATTTGCTTATATGCATCCTTATCTCCTATTGTGCTTTGCACTGAGAGTCCCTCAGTTTCCTTTTCCATTTCTTTCCATTTTGCCTCGTATCCTCCGTCGCACCAACATATGATATATCTTATTTGCGCTGAGTAGTAATATTCCTTTAGACTCGGTAGACCCATGCCGCCTTTCTCTTTTGGTAATTGGAGAGTTTTATATTTCACTCTTGGCTTTTTACCTCCCCAAACAAATCTCGATATCATCCTGTCCCACTTTGAGAACTGGACACCAGGAATCTCTGTTGGTAGAGCCTGGAAGAGGTAAAGCAGTCTAGGTTGTATGCTGATTTTGACTGTCTTAATTTTTGAATTCAGATCCATGTTTAAGATTGACCATCTATCAATATCTTTTTTTTATTTCTTGTTCTAACCTATCATAGTTTGCTTTATAGATTTTGCTTAAATCTTTGGGTATGTTCACTCCAAGGTATTTTATTTCTTTTTGTTTCCAGTTTAGTTTGATCTTATCAGTTATCTGATTTAAAAGGTTATAGTGGAATGTCAGTATTTGTGTTTTTGTTATGTTTATCTTGTATCCTGATAATTTTCCAAAATTTTCTATCAAGTCCATCATTTCCATTATTGATTCATCTGGTTGTTCAACTGGCTATAATATCATCTGCAAACAGCCCAATCTTGTGTTCCGCTCCCTTTATTGTTACACCTTTTAATTTCTTATTTTGTCGCATTGCTTGAGCCAGTGGCTCTATGAACAGAGCAAACAAGGTGGGCAATAGGCAGCATCCCTGCCTAGTTGATCTTTGTATATTTACTTTGTCTGTTAAGCTACCGTTTATCTTGATTCTTGCCACAGGTTTTTGATACAGTGTCTTTATGCATTGCACTGACTTTTCATTAAATCCAAAGCGTTCCAGCACATTATATAAAATCATCCAATTAACCCTATCAAATGCTTTTTCTGTGTCCAAACTCATTATTACTGCGCTTTTCTTTTTTTTATGTATTTAATTAATTATGTGTATTGTTCTCCTGATATTATCATGTGTTTGGCGTCCCTCTATGAAACCAGTTTGATCATCCTCTATCAATTCCGTCAAGAATGTCTTTATTCATCCATCCATCCATCCATCTTCTACCGCTTTTCCGGAGGTCCGGGTCGCGGAGGCAGCAGTTCAAGCAGAGAAGCCCAGACTTCCCTCTCCCCAGCCACCTGCTCCAGCTCTTCAGAGGGGATACCAAGGCGTTCCCAGACCAGCTGGGAGACATAGTCTCTCCACCGAGTCCTGGGTCTGCCCCGGGGTCTCCTCCCAGTGGGACGTGCCTGAAACACCTCAAGTGGGAGGCATCCAGGAGGCATCCTAATCAGATGCCCATACCACCTCAACTGACTCCTTTCAATGTGGAGGAGCAGCCGTTCTACTCTGAGCCTCTCCCGGATGACTGAGCTCCTCACCCTATCTCTGAGGGTGAGTCCGGCAATCCTACGGAGAAAGCTCATTTCAGCCGCTTGTATCCGCAATCTCGTTCTTTCGGTCATTACCCAAAGCTCGTGACCATAGGTGAGAGTAGGAACGTAGATTGACTGGTAAATCGACAGCTTTGCCTTAGAACTAAGCTCCCTCTTCACCACAACAGACCGGTACAACGTCCGCATCACTGCAGATGCTGCTCCAATCCGTCTGTCGATCTCTCGCTCCATTTTCCCCTCACTCGTGAACAAGACCCCAAGATACTTAAACTCCTCCACTTAGGGCAGGAGCCTGTCCCCAACCCGGAGAGGACAATCCACCTTTTTCCGGCTGAGGACCATGGACTCGGACTTGGAGGTGCTGCTTCTCATCCCAGCCGCTTCACACTCAGCGGCAAACCGTCCCAGCAAGAGCTGTAGGTCATTGCTGGATGAAGCCAACAGGACAACATCATCTGCAAACAACAGAGATGAGATCCTGTGGTCACCAAACATGACACCCTCCATTCCCTGGCTGCGCCTAGAAATCCTGTCCATAAAAATTATGAACAGGGTCGGTGACAAAGGGCAGCCCTGGCGGAGTCCAACTCTCACTGGGAATGACTCCGACCGAGTGTTGGCAATAAAATAATCCAGTGCTATGTGGATTAGGTGGCGGTCAAAGGCGGAGACCTTGGCGGACTGATCCCAAGCTTTCTAAACTGGCTTTTGGTACGTGGAATGTCACCTCTCTGGTGGGGAAGGAGCCTGAGCTGGTGTACGAGGTTGAGCGATACCGGCTAGATATAGTCGGCCTCACCTCAACACACAGCTCCGGTTCTGGAACCAGTCTCCTGGAGAGGGGCTGGAGCTTGGCCTTTTATGGAGTTGCCCCGGGCGAGAGGCGACGAGCAGGGGTGGGTATTCTTGTATCGCCCCACCTTGCTGCCTCTATATTGGAGTTTTCCACGGTGGATGAAAGGGTTGCTTCCCTGCGCCTTCGGGTTGGGAAACGGGTCCTGACCATCATTTGTGCCTATGCACCAAATGATGTTTCAGAGTACCCACCCTTTTTGGAGTCTTTGACTGGGGTGCTGGAGGGTGCTCCTCTTGGAGACTTCATTGTCCTACTGGGGGACTTCAATGCGCACGTGGGCAACAACCGTGAAACTTGGAGGGGGGTGATTGGGAGGAACGGCCTGCCCGATCTGAACCCGAGTGGTGTTCAGTTATTGGACTTCTGTGCTAACCACAGTCTGTCCATAACGAACACCATGTTCAAGCATAAGGGTGTCCATATGTGCACCTGGCACCAGGACACCCTAGGTCGCAGGTCGATGATCGATTTTGTTATCGTATCATCAGACCTGCGACCGTATGTCTTGGACACCCGAGTAAAGAGAGGTGCAGAGCTGTCAACTGATCACCACCTGGTGGTGAGTTGGATCCGATGGCAGGGGAGGAAGCCATTCAGACCTGGTAGACCCAAATGTATAGTGAGGGTGTGCTGGGAGCGTCTGGCTGAGGCCCCTGTCAGGGAGGTCTTCAACTCCCACCTCCGGAAGAACTTCAACCACATTCCGAGGGAGTCTGGAGGCATGGAGTCTGAATGGGCCATGTTCTCCACCTCTGTTGTTGAAGCGGCGGCCCAGAGCTGCGGCCGCAAGGTGGTCGGTGCATCTCGTTGTGGCAACCCCCGAACCAAGTGGTGGACACCAGTGGTGAGGGGGGCCATTAAGCTGAAGAACAAGTCCTATCAAGCTTGGTTGGCTTGTGGGACTCCTGAAGCAGCTGAGGTGTACCGGCAGGCCAAGCGGAGTGCAGCTCGGGTGGTTGCTGAAGGAAAAACCCGGGTATGGGAGGAGTTCGGTGAGGCCATGGAACAAGACTTTCGGTCGGCCTCAAAGAGATTCTGGCAAACTGTTCGGCGGCTCAGGAGGGGAAAGCAGCTCCCAGTCCACACTGTGTATGGTGCGGATGGGACACTGTTGACTTCGACTGGGGATATCGTCGGGCGGTAGAAGGAATACTTCGAGGATCTCCTCAATCCCACTGATACGCCTTCCACAGAGGAAGCAGGGTTTGGGGACGAGGGGGATGACTCGCCTATCACAGGGGCTGAGGTCGCCAAGGTGGTTAAAAATCTCCTTGGTGGCCGGGCCCCGGGGGTGGACGAGATTCGCCCTGAGTACCTCAAGGCCCTGGATGTTGTTGGGTTGTCATGGTTGACACGCCTCTGCAACATTGCGTGGAGGTTGGGGGCAGTGCCTTTGGCATGGCAAACCGGGGTGGTGGTTCCTCTCTTCAAAAAAGGGGACCGGAGGGTGTGCTCCAACTTTAGGGGGATCACACTTCTCAGCCTCCCTGGGAAGGTCTATGCCAAGGTACTGGAGAGGAGAGTCCGGCCGTTGGTCGAACCTCGGATTCAGGAGGAGCAATGTGGTTTTCGTCCTGGCCGTGGCACATCGGACCAGCTCTTTACCCTCTCGAGAATTCTTGAGGGTTCGTGGGAGTTTGCCCAACCAGTTTACATGTGTTTTGTGGACTTGGAGAAGGCATTTGACCACGTCCCTCGTGGATTTTTGTGGGGGGTGCTTCGGGAGTATGGAGTCTCGGGCTTGTTGTTACGAGCTATTCGGTCTCTGTACGACCGTTGTGAGAGTTTGGTTCGTATTGCCATAATTTGTGAGAGAGTTTGGTT
This sequence comes from Pholidichthys leucotaenia, assembly GCA_020510985.1. Classification (NCBI taxonomy): domain Eukaryota; kingdom Metazoa; phylum Chordata; class Actinopteri; order Cichliformes; family Pholidichthyidae; genus Pholidichthys; species Pholidichthys leucotaenia. The sequence goes on from CM035846.1 coordinate 297,212,678, forward strand.
TGAGATGTCTTTATTCGTTTACAGATAATTGTTGTATATATTTTATAATCCACATTTTATTTCTCAGACTATCTCCCAATGCAACTTCTCCGCCAGTTTCTGCTGCTGATCTGAAGTTTTTTCAGTCGATCTTAGCTGTGGGAGCAGCGGCTATTGGCACTGGCTGGAAACGAAGGCGGCGTGGTAAACGTGCCGGTGCGCTAGTCAGGCTGAAGAAACGAGGATATCGCACGCCGCTCCCATCGATCCATCTGGCGAATGTCCGCTCTTTGGCTAATAAAATGGACAAACTGCTGCTCCTGACTCACAAAAACCTGGATTTTAGCAGATCTGGCGCCCTGTGTTTCATGGAGTCCTGGCTGAGTGAACACATCCCAGACAGCGCGGTGCGCCTGGACGGATTCCAACTGTTCCGCGCTGATCACAGCCGAGAATTCTCTGGAAAGACTAAAGGTGGTGGAATCTGCTTCTACATAAACGAAGGTTGGTGTTCTGATGTCACAGTGTTGAAGAAGTTTTGTAGCCCAAACCTAGAGTCACTGTTCATAAACTGTAAACCCTTTTATTCACCGCGAGAGTTCTCCTCGTTTATTCTGGTCGGAATTTATATCCCGCCTGTTGCTTGTACAACGGAGGCACTGCAGCACCTCGCTGACCAGATAGCAGAGGTGGAGGAAAAACATCCAGACTCTCTGCTTATCATTCTGGGTGATTTCAATAGAGCTAATCTCACAAATGAGCTTCCTAAATACAGACAGCATATTAAATGTCCCACCAGGGACATAAATACGCTCAACCACTGTTACAGTTTTAAGAAACGCCTATCATGCCGTCCCCTGTGGAGCTCTGGGTTTTTCTGACCACTGTCTGCTCCATCTTATTCCAACATACAGACAGAAACTAAAAACTTCCAAGTCTGTTGTAAGGACTGTGAAGAAATGGACTGAGGAATCAAAGCTGGAGTTACAAGCCTGCTTTGACTGCACAGACTGGAGTGTTTTTGAAGATGCAGCCATTAACCTAAATGAACTCACTGACACTGTGACATCATACATCAGTTTCTGTGAGGACATGTGTGTGCAGACCAAGACCTTCTGCACATACAACAACAATAAACCCTGGTTCACTCCTAAACTCAGGCAGCTACGTCAGACCAAGGAGGAGGCCTACAGGACTGGTGACTGGTCTCTGTACAAGTGGGCCAGAAACATGCTGACGAAGGAGACCAGGCTTGCTAAGAGGAGCTACAGTGAGAAGTTACAACAAAACTTCTCAGGCAACAACTCTGCTTCTGTTTGGAGAGGCCTACGGAATACAGTGATCCCTCACTTATCGCGGTTAATGGGTTCCAGAACCGACCGTGAAAAGTGAAAAACCGCGAAGTAGCGTCACCCCTAATGACGTCATCCATAAATAATACGTACGTTCATTCTCTCACTCTCTCTCTCTCATATGATACGTGTGTGTGTACGTGTACATACATACGTAGATGTAAATAAAGTGTACATAAATATGTTTTTAGAACTCTTTTATTCTTATAACAAGATACGTAACTCAAGATGAAAATGATTTACTGTACAGGTTAATGAGAGCTTTACTGCTCCTCAGGTGACGCCTCATCGTCAGGTGCTAGAAGCGCAGGATCATCGAGGGCAGCTTCCGATAGAGCTGGAGAAGCTGCAGGAGGCGGCGTAGTGGCTCGACGGGAAGACTATTTCGCACAAAATGGCACAAGAGAACAGCAAAAAGTTCCACGCGACGAGACTAAAAGTAACACGAGCGATAAAGAGCAATGAATGCGGTCTTCCTTCCCTTAATGGGCGCTCGGCAGGGAGAGGAGGTGGGTGAAACGTCTCGGCCAATCAGCTTGCAGGGTGAAACGTCTCGGCCAATCAGCTTGCGAGATTTCCGAGCTGAGCCAACACGAGAACAGCGAACAGAGAGGTGGATTTTTTGAGTTGTGCGGCTCTCCATGTTGATACCTGATGGTCTAATGTAGTCTCCCTGCCTTCTGCTAGCGCCCGGCCATTATTTCTCAATTTTGAATTTTTGATGAATATTTTTGAAAAATCCACGATGCACTGAGGGCGCGAAAGGTGAAGCGCGAAGTAGCGAGGGATCACTGTATCACCAACTACAGGAGACCATCCCCCCCACCCTGTGGAAAACCTCCAGCTGGCTAACGACCTAAACAGCTTTTACTGTAGGTTTGAAAAGAACCTACAGTTCTCACCTCCCACCCACACAAAAGGATTATCTGCAGCCCCAGGAACTCCATCCCTCCTCCACTCTGACCTCCCACCAGCACTAACGATCTGTGAAGAGGAGGTGCACCGGGTCTTTCAGAGACACAAGATCAAGAAGGCTGCAGGACCTGATGGTGTGTCTCTGTCATGCCTGAGAGTCTGCTCCAACGAGTTGGCCCCCATCTTCACACGGATTTTTAATAGATCACTCTAGCTGTGTGAAGTGCCTTCCTGCTTCAAACACTCCATCATCATTCCAGTTCCCAAGAAACCCTCTGTTACAGGATTAAACGACTACAGACCTGTTGCCTTGACCTCTGTGGTCATGAAATCCTTGGAGAGATTGGTGCTGAACCACCTGAAGGTCGTCACAGGCCCCCTGATGGACCCACTGCAGTTTGCCTACCGGTCAAACAGGTCAGTGGATGATGCAGTGAATATGGGACTACACTACATCCTGCAACACCTCGACTCCCCAGGGACGTACGCCAGGATCCTGTTTGTCGACTTCAGCTCGGCGTTCAACACCATCATCCCAGGCATTCTTCATCAGAAACTCCTCCAGCTCAGGGTGCCCCCCTCCACCTGCCAGTGGATCTCCAGCTTTCTGACTGACAGGTGGCAACAGGTGAAGCTAGGGAGATTTACATCCAGCTCCCGAAAAATTAGTACTGGCGCCCCCCCCCAAGGGTGTGTCCTTTCCCCACTGCTCTTCTCCCTCTACTCCAACGACTGCACCTCAGAGGACCCTTCGGTGAAGCTCCTGAAGTTTGTGGACGACACCACAGTCATCGGTTTGATCCGGGATAGTGATGAGTCTGCATACAGGCGGGAGGTGGAGCAGCTGATCCTCTAGTGCGGCCAGAACCATCTTGAACTTAACCCAGCCAAAACGGTGGAGATGACTGTGGATTTCAGGCGACACCCTCCTTCATTCCCCCCACTCACCATCCTCAACAGCACAGTGTCCACTGTGGACTCCTTCAAGTTTCTGGGTACCACAATCTCCCAGAACCTGAAGTGGTCCTCCCATATAGACACTGTCCGGAAAAAGGCCCAGCAGAGGTTGTTTTTTCTGCGTCAGCTCAAGAAGTTTGATTTGCCTCAGGAGCTGCTGGTTGTCTTCTACACTGCCATCATCCACTCTGTCCTCTGCTTTTCCATCACTGTCTGGTTTGGATCTGCCACTAAACAGGACAAGACCAGACTGCAGCGGATCATTAAGTCTGCGGAGAGGATCATTGGTACCGACCTACCCTCCATTGAGAACTTATATCGGTCCATAACCAGGAAACGGGCGGGAAACATCTGTGCTGACCCATCACACCCCGGCCACAAACTGTTTGAACTTCTATCTTCTGGTCGTCGTTACAGATCACTGAAGGTCAAAACCACCCGTCACAGGAACAGTTTCTTTCCTCAAGCCATCACTCTGATGAACTCCTAACATTCACCTAGTCCTACCTGTTGCTGTTCTCATGACTTTTCATCCATTCTTACATTGCACATAACTCTCACACTGCTTTTTACTTCATTCACATTATATCACTGAATCTGAGTTCACATTGAAATACTGTATGACTGTATATTTTTTTCATATATTTCTGCAAAGTGTGGATAGTCTGAGTAAATAACTGCATATATTCCTGTATATATTTGCGTCCTTTTATAGAAACGTGGACAGACTGTAATTTACTGTACATACTCTGTTGTCATTGAATCCTTATTTAAATCTTATTTGTGTTGTGCATACTTGGCCAATAAAGCTGATTCTGATTTAATAAAGAGATTGGCCTATAGTTTCCGCATTGTTCCTTATCTTTCCCTGGCTTTAAAATAACTGAAATAATGGCTTTGTTCCATGATGGAGGTATTTTGTTGTTGTTTAATGTCCACTTAAATGACTTTAGTTGCTGTGGCATGAGTTCTTCTACAAACAGTTTATAAAACTCAGATGGGTATCCATCACTACCTGGTGATTTACCATTTTTTAGTGACTTAATCACATCTTTAATCTCTTGTGTTGTTATTTCTGCTGTTAGCTTTTCATTTTGTTGGTTTCCTATTGATGGCAAGTCCAATGTGTATAGAAATTTTTTAATATCCTTAACATTTGTCTCTTCAGGTTGCGAGTATAGTTCTTGATAGAATTTATGGAATATTTCTTTGATGTTTTCTGGGGTAACTGTGGATTTATTTGTGATGGGGTCCTTAATCTTTTATACATTATTCACTGTTTGTTGTTTTCTGAACTGTTTTGCCAACAGTTTTGTGGCCTTTGGCCCCGTTTCATAATATTTTTGTTTTAAATATCTATTTTTCCTTTCAATTTCATCTATTTGTATTTGTGCCATTTGGCACAATTTGGCACAGTTCCAAAATGCCTGGGAACTACCTGAGGAAAAAGCTGTGTAATATATTCATTTTTTGTGGTATTGTTACAAAATTTGGACCTCAGCTGGATAACACTTGGTTCTACATTTCTGTTGCATTTTCCAGCCCGGATCTGAAGCTGTGTGTTATTTGCAAGCATTTTGTATCCAAAAAAACATCCAGGCCAAATTTATTTTCTTCAAGTTCACTGTGTTTAGATGACTGTAACTCAGTGGCCGGAGCACTTAGAGAGATTATGACTGTTTTGCCAAAAAATTCAAAGTGTTTTCTTTTAAATGAGACCAACCCCATGAAGATGCTGCAGAGGGTTGAAGAACAGCTTTGGATTTAATTTGGGCACGTTATTTTTTGGCGTTTTTAGGGAAATTGACCGGAGTGCAAGGGGTTAACATGCGTGTCTATAATTTTCTTTCTAATCTCCTGAGACAACTCTCTCCTTTGCTTCCTCTGGTCCATGTTTAGTGTGGTACACACCATGTCACCAAACTTGTCACCCTTTAAATAGGCCGACTGACTGATTACAAGTTTGTAGACACCTGTGATGTTAATTAGAGGACACATCTTGGTTGAACATGTCCCTGTGGTCACATTATTTTCAATCTTTTCTAGGGGTACCATCATTTTTGTCAAGGCCTGTTTCATGAGTTTGTTTTTTAACCCTCAAGTGACCGAGTGGGGTCATTTACGACCCCAGCCATATAATTTAATGTGCCGTCTCTGTATTTTTTATCCAAATTTTCTTTCCTAGCATGAATTTGTCAGTCTACTAATCCTACACACTTTCATAGTTTTTTGCAGGGATCAACCAATTGGTGTGGCGTAGACATCGCAAACTCTTGTGGGGTCATTTATGACCCCGAAGAGAAGCACTGGTTTTTAAACATTGGTTTTATAAATTTTATTCAAATGTTCCACTTCTAATAGTTAGTTAGTTAATCCCTTCACACCTGAAGGTGTATATGGGCGGCGCCTATCTCCGTTTCTCTGACCCTAGGCCACACAGCTGCTGTAAGTAGTGAAAGCTACAGCAGGGGGTCAGTCCTCTGGTAGCTCTGTGTGTAACTTTACTTTCCCCATTCCATTATGCAGAACACCACGCTAGAAGGCAGAAAGCACCATTTTTATATGGTCTTTGGTATGACCCGGCCGGGATTTGAACCCCTGCCTCCCGGGTGTGGGGCGGATGCTCTACCAACTGAGCCACCACTCCGGTTTCCACTTCTAATCAGTACTTTATATTGTATTGCAGTGAACCATGGCTAACAGACCTAGGATAGCAAGATTTACATTTGTCTGTTTGTCTGGATTTGTCTGTTTGTTTGTCTGTTTGTTAGCAAGATAACTCAAAAAGTTATGGACGGATTTTCATGAAATTTTCACAGATTGTCAGAAATGGGGTATCCTACAGATGATTAGATTTTGGTGGTGATCCGGATCACCGTCCACAAGAAAACCGCCATTACGCAAAATGCCATAATAGGTACCATGATCATCATCATAACTACAATAATAGGTATCATCATCATCGTGATGATGATATGATGACTATGATGATGATGATGATACCTATTATTGTAACTATGATGATAATAACTATGATGATGATGTTCCAAGAGTGAACTGACAAGGACTGTCTAAATCAGTCCTTCTCAAATAGCAGGGGGGCGCGATGCGATGCCAGGGGGGGTGCGTATGACCCCGGGGAACAGGCTTTGCTTTTGCCGTGTAAAGTGTAATTGCACATCCACGGCAGCAGGTGGTGCAGTTGCGCTCTCATTGTCAAAGTCTGTGCGGGAGTTTAAAACTTTTTAAATTGCTGTCAACAAACCCCTCGAGAGACACCATGGAGAAATATTTAACAGTAACGAAAAGAAAGGCGGAGAGTGACACAGGTAAAGAGACAAATGAAAGTCTCCCAAAAGCTAAGACGAGGAAATATGACGAAGCTTATCTAGCGCTTGGCTTCACTCTGACTACGGTGGGAGACGAGGAAAGACGGGTGTGCTCACTGTGTCTGAAAATGTTTGCAGCGGACAGCATGAAGCCAAATAAATTAAGACGTCACCTACAGACATTACATCCTCAACACACTGATAAGCCGCTTGATTTTTTTCAGCAAAAACGTGCGGAGTACGGCCAACAATCATCCCGCTTTGTGAACGCTACATCAGTAAACCAGGGAGCACTTTTAGCATCATTTAAAGTGGCGTACCAAATTGCGTAGTGCAAAAAACCCCACACAATTGTTAAATATATTGGTGCTCCTGTGTTAATGTTCCAGATCAATTTACATTTAATATCATTTATTGATTGAATTATTTTTCTCAGCATCAAATGGTTCAATTGGTCAAAAATGTTTCTAGTTTAAATAAGGATTGACATATTTTTTATTTCAGGCACTTTGATGCACTTTAAGTTTTTTTTTTTTCTGTTTTAGACTATAACAGGGTTTCTGTGTGGCATAATAAAGTTAATATTTGTTGAAAGTTGATTTATATTGCTTTTTTCTTTTGTTAATGTTAAAAAGGATACAATTTTAGGTATACTTATACAATTTTTATAGATAATGATCTTATTTATAGTCACCGCGGCGAGTGGGGGGGGGCGCAAAATATTTTCTCTTTCCTAGGGGGGGGCTTTGCAAAAAATAATTGAGAAGCACTGGTCTAAATAAATGTAATGTTGTTCTTACAGTCTGCGTTTTGGTTATTTCTTGCAATAAAAGTATTATTAGCAAACACATTTTACATTAGATCATTATAAAATACCTGTCTTAAATACAGGGAGTAGTTTTGGTATGATAAACCTCCAACCAGCCATTTATAATAAGGATCCCTGTACAGAGCACAATGGGGTCATAAATGACCCCACTTGGTCATTTCAGTCCGTAAAATAGCTTGGTCGCTTGAGGGTTAAAGTAATTCTGTTGAATCATAATTCAAAAGCATTGTCTAATTTTCATTGGTTAATTTTCATAGAATTTTTATTTATTATCACTTTTGTCAGATTCAAGTTATTTCTGTGACCATAATGGGTTTTTCTTTCATTAACAGAAGGGTGCCAACAATTTTGTTGGTACCCCAACAATGTGTGATCACACATTGTTGGTACCCCAACAATGTGTGATCAAAGAACACATTGCCACAGATCTCCAAGTTAAACACAGATAAACCATGTGATAGAGCATGGTCTAATGTGTGTCCGTGTTCATGTGTAGGACAAACTGTTCCAGGTTTTTTTCCACAATATCTTTATTGAACCTTTTTTTTTTTTTTAACAAACATGATACAAACAATCAAACACTAACACTAAAGTACTACAAAAAAAAAAAAAATGCACTAAAAACACCAACAACCACCAACAAAATCAAATCTTCAACAATGCTCCTCTGTTTAGTCTAGACAATCCAATACATAAGTATACATATTATGTTCACCAGTTTGGAATTTACAAGGTCCACACACATCATTCACCTTCTTCTTCAAGAGTTATGTTTAAATTTTTTACATAATCAATAAAAGGTCTCCATATATTCTCAAACACAATTTCCTTTGATTTTAGTATATATGTTATTCTTTCTAATGGAAGGTTTGTTAACATCTGTCTTAACCACTGAGTCACATCTGGTCTATGAGTCTTTTTCCATAATAGTGCAATACATTTTTTGGCATTAAGCAAACTGAGGTCTATGAATGTTCTTTCACTTTTATTAAAATTATGCTTTTCTGGGTACAGACCCAGCAAAAACAGTTTAGGATTCAATATGATTTGTTTTGAGATTATTTTTTCAATTGTTACCCTCACCTCTTCCCAAAACATTCTTATTAATCTACATTCCCATAAACAATGAAATAGGGTTCCTTTACTTTCCATGCATTTTGTGCATGTATCTGGTATATTTTTGTTATATCTATTTAACTCCTCCGGTGTAACATACATCCGCATTAACCATTTGAAATGTATCAATTTAAGGCGTGCATTTATTGATTTGGTTTGAGCTTCTGTACAAGCCAATTCCCATTGTTCCTCTGAAATTTCAATTTGCAGATCTTCTTTCCAGTAGTTTAATCTTTTCAGTGAATTTTCACTTGAAGATAGTGTCAATGAGTTATAAAACTCTGAAATAATACCCTTTCTTTTACTATCTTTCATCATCATTTTTTCCAAGGATGAATAAATAGGTCGAGTGAGAGCTTTATTTTGATTTGATCGAATAAAGTTTCTAAGTTGAAGATATTTAAAAAAATGTGTTCTATTGAGATTAAATTTGATCCTCAGCTCTTCAAAAGACATTATGTTGTCTGCACATGGCAAATATAAATCCTGAATCTTTTGTATCCCTTTTAAATTCCATACTTTAAATACAGCGTCCGCTCTCCCTGGTTTAAAATATTGATTACCCCATATTGGACTAAATTGTGACAATAACTGTGGTTCTTTTAAATAGTTTTTAGCTTCACACCATATTTTGATCATATGCTTTACAAATGGATTTTTAACTTGTTTTTGTAATTTTTTTGCCGAATCTGAGTATATGAATATGGGAAGAGGTAAAGGTAAATTGTATGATTCCATTTCAGTCCAGTGAGGGAGATCATTTGATGAAAAATAATATGTCATAGACCTCAGTTGTGCCGACCAATAATACAACATAAAATTTGGACATTTCAGACCTCCACGATCAAATGGTAAATATAATAAAGACAAACGTAATCTAGCCCTCCTGTTGTTCCATATAAATTCCACTAACTTTTTTTTTTTTATTCTTGAGAATAGATCTAAAGGTGGTGGTAAGGGAATGTATTGAAATAAATAAAGTATTTTAGGTAAAATATTACTTTTAAGTATATTGATTCTCCCGATCATCGACATTGGTAGTGACCTCCATCTCTGAGTTAACTCACTGATATCTGACATTAAGGCTTCATAGTTGACACTGGCGACTGATTCTAGCTTAGGCATAATTTGGATTCCTAAATATTTAAACTGATTTACAACATTGAATTGATTTACCTCAGGGGCTGGGTAATTTCTCTGGGTCTCATTTAGCATTAATATTGAAGATTTAGTTTTATTTATTTTATATCCTGATATTTCCCCAAAATTCTTTATTAAATTCAACAAGGTTGGAATTGATTTTTTTAGATTCGACATAAACAAAATTATATCATCGGCGTACAGGGAGATTTTATGTTCTGTTGGTCCAACTTTAATTCCATATATTTGTGAATGTAAACGTATCGCTATCGCTAAAGGTTCAATTGCCATAGTAAACAGTAAAGGTGAAAGTGGACAGCCTTGTCGACATCCTCTATTGATTTTTATTGGTTTTGAAATATTGTTATTTGTTAGGATTTCTGCTGTAGCATTATTGTATATTATTTGAACCCATTTTATGAAATTATTTCCAAGTCCAAACCTTTGTAGGACTTCAAAAAGAAAGGGCCATTCAACTCTATCAAAGGCCTTTTCGGCGTCCAATGATAGGAGAGCTGTATCCGGTGCTTCTTTATTAAAATAAATAATATTAAATAGTCTTCTTACATTATGGAAGCCTTGTCTACCCTTTATAAAGCCATTCTGATCTCGATTAATAATATTTGGTAAAATTTCTTGTATTCGTCTTGCTAAAATTTTACAGATTATCTTAAGGTCGGCGTTTAATAGGCTTATTGGTCTCATATTTTCACATTTATTAGAGGGCTTACCTGGTTTTGGCAGCAGTATAATTAAGGCATTATTTATGTATGATGGTAAATTATTATTTTGAAATGCTTCTAAAACCATTTCCAAAAAAGGTTTTATTAATTTATTCTTAAATTTTTTATAAAGGTCAACTGGAAGACCATCTGGTCCTGCACTTTTTCCTGATTTCATATTATCAATGGCTAGCCCAACTTCTTCTTGACTAATTTTAGACTCCAATATCTCCCTGTTTTCATTTGGAATACACGGTATAGATAGTTCGTTCAAAAACCCATTTAGTTTTGTTAAATCAGGTTCATTTTTGGTATCATATAATTTTTCATAGTAATCTCTAAAGGCTCTATTAATTTCTAAAGGATCTATAACTACCTGTCCATTACTTATAATACTGGTAATTGGTGTTTTAATTTCCAATTGTTTAATCTGCCATGCTAATAATTTTCCTGATTTTTCACCTTGTTCATAAAAAGATTGTTTCAATCTTAGAAGACTCGAGGCAGCTCTATTCGCTGATTTTTTGTCGTATTCAGCTCTCAAAATCAGTAATTCATTCTCCAACCTTGGGTCACTTCCTGCATACACTTTTTCCTGAAGATTTTTTATTTTATGTTCCAATTTAGCTCTCTCCTCTCGAGTCTTCTTAGATTTTGATCCTGTATAACTAATAATATGTCCCCTAATAAAAGCTTTGAAAGCCTCCCACTTTACACATGCTGATGTTTGTGTAGTATTGATGTCAAAGAACTCGTCTATCTGTTTTTCTATATACTTGACAAATTCCTCATCCTGAAGCCATTTATGCTGAAATTGCCATCTACCTGATTCCTTTGTCAATTTTTTATCTACATATATTAGACAACAGGGTGCATGATCAGAGATCACGATGTTATCATAAAAGCAGTTTTGAATCTTGGACCTTAATTCTGTGGAAATCAAAAAATAATCAATACGTGAGAATGTCTTGTAGGTACTGGAATAACAAGAATAGGCTTTAACTTGTGGTTTCATTTCTCTCCATATATCTAACAATCTCAATTCTTTCATAAAATGATTAATAGTCATCCTACATCCAATGTGCGTACAATCCAGTCCTGTTGATCTATCTATACCTGGATTCAATGTACAATTAAAATCCCCTGCTATTATATGTTGCCCTATAAGTGATGATAAGATGAGAAATAAATTAGCAAAGAACTTCTGATCATCTATATTGGGACCATATAAGTTCACAAGATTTATATTTTCTAATAGCAAAGAACCTTGAATGATTACATATCTTCCAAATTTGTCTCCAATTACATTTTTCACTTGAAAAGGAACTGATTTATGTATGAGAGTCATAACTCCCCTGGCTCGGGATGAAAATGAAGAGGTGAATACACTTCCCTGCCATCTACTCCTAATTCTTTTAACATCCTCCTCTATCAGATGAGTTTCTTGTAAAAACATAATTCTTGAACCCATGTCCTTTATTTTATTCATAACTTGTTTAAGTTTTTTTAAATTTTGTAGACCTCTGCAATTCCATGAAGTTAAATTAAGATTAACACTTTGGTCCATGATCAATAGAGAGTTTGGGATTACCTTGCAGTGTAAACATGCTCATACAGAGAAGCAAAAACATGAGTGGTTGAACATTCATCCTACAAACTACACACAAACAAATTTCCCCTTCCCACACTTGTGGCAAACCCCCCAAAATCAAAAGAAAAATTCTGTCTCCCGATATAGCCATCGACCGTTCCACACCCACGGGGAACAGCCTAAGCCACTCCTTCTTCATCCTCCCAATCACCCTAACTCTACTGCTTTTAATGACGTAACATTAACTCTCCTCTGTAGTTTTCCAACTTAACTCCAAAATTTTTAACAACTTTGTACATCATAGTTTTTTTTTTTGTTTGTTTGTTTTGTTTTTGTTTTGTTTTTTTAATATATAATACAATCTATATTTTGTAAACTTACTATTTACTTCAAGTCAGTCAGATGCCTGTGCAAATGCTTAATTATTCTACCTTATATTTTGTTCATGCTTAGCTCCCACCAGTCTCTTCTTCTTCTTTGATCTTCTTGATGAACTCCTGCGCCTCCTCTGGGGTCTTGAAGATGTGGGTTCTGCCCTCATACGTGGTCAGCAGTCTCGCAGGATAGATTACACCATGACGAATCCCAAGGTTGCGCAGCTCCTTACGTACGGGATCAAACTGCTTCCTCAATTGCTGGATTCCTGTGGCCAAATCTGGGTAGAACCGCACCTGCTGGTCCTGGTGTTTAATCTCTCCTTTAGCACGTGCAGCGTTGAAGATCTTCATCCTGTCTCTGTTGCTAAGAAACTTCATAATTAAGGTCCTCGGCGGTCCCTTATCTCTCCGTGGGCCAATACGATGTGCTTTTTCCAGAACCACTGCTGATTGCAACTCCTCGCTGCCCAGCACCTCCGGAATCCACTTTTCCAGAAAGGAACATACGTCCCGACCTTCTGATTCCTCTGGAAGACCCACCAGCCTCAAATTATTCTGTCTCGACCGAGATTCCAAATCCAAAATATTATCTTCCAGAGATTTATTTTTTTTTTCCAAAGTGCGCACCTTTAATTGAAGACGGGTGACGTCATCTTCAGCACTAGCGAGACGGAGCTCCATCTGCGCCGTTCGTTCTACACAGTCACCCAATTCCTTTCTTATTCCTTCCAACGCTGTCATAATCCCATCAAATCTAGAGGAAAAGTCCGCTCTCATTGAACTCATGGCTGCCATCAGCGCATCTGCGCCATTCCCCGCAGAAATCGCAGCGTTGCCAGCCTCCTCCGCCATATATGGAGTTTTGTTTGCTGCGTCACAGACCTGAAAGTCCGTTAATTTGGACTGTTTCGGCGGCTCGCTTTTTCCTTTTCCTGGTTTTCCAGCCTTAGGCTTCGCCGACATATCCTCGCTCAAATGCTGGGATACGTTCTGTCCCAAATGAGAGAGTTATTTGCCGATTTTTTTTTCCAGGAGCAGAGCAGAGCGAGACACGTCCGTCCTACGTGGCAGCCATAACCGGAAGTCCAACTGTTCCAGGTTAAAAGAATAAATAAGGTTTAACCCCTTGAACTCTGGTCAGTTTCCCTAAAAACACCTAAAAATAACATACCCAAAGTAAATCAAAAGCTGTTCTTCAACCCTTTGCAGCATCTTCATGGGGTTGGTCTCATTTAAAAGAAAACACTTTGAATTTTTTGGCAAAACAGTCATAATCTCTCTAAGTGCTCCTGCCACTGAGTAACAGTCATCTAAACATCTCTCTAAGTGCTCCTGCCACTGAGTAACAGTCATCTAAACATACTGAATCTGAAGAAAATAAAGTTCGCCTGGGTGTTTTTTTAGATACAAATGCTTGCAAATAACACACAGCTGTCAGATACGGGCTGGAAAATGCAACAGAAATGTAGAACCAAGTGTTATCAAGCTGAGGTCAAAATTTTGTAACAATACCACAAAAAATGAATATGTTACACAGCTTTTTTCTCAGGTTGTTCCCAGGCGTTTTTGAACTGTGCCAAATTGTGCCAAATGGCACAGTTTGGAACAACGTCTATAACTTTTGAATGCTTCAACATAGAAGCTTCATCTTGGGCTCTAATGAAAGGTGACACTCAGGGCTGTGTGTGTGTGTGGGGGGGGGGTTGTTTGTTCATTCATGAATGAATGAATGAACAAACAAGCCCCCCACACACAAAGAAACATGCCACGTAAAAAATGTATGGCCTTTTTTATTTTACAAGAAAAAATAACGTACGGTGCAATAGAAATTATACTAAAATATCAGGAATGTAAAGGGTAACAACTCCCCCCCCCCCCCCTCCGCTACAGAGGAGCTCGGCACACAAAAAACGGTCCATCATGGGGCCATGACGGACCGTTGGAATTACCAATCGGTCAAAAGTCATTTTTATTACTCTTTTCATTGATCAAGAATAATTTAGCTTATAACACTTACATGTCCACAACAGCAGTGTCGTTGGCGAACATCTGTTCCTCATTGTCAGACGAACATGAAGCTGGTCTGGTTGTTACGGACTCGTGGTTCTGGTCACCCGACCCAGTCAAACCATCTCCGCTTCCATGATTGCGGTTTTTGCGAACGATTTTTCAAAACAAATAAGAACGGTAGTGTTATATCTTTCACCCGTTACGTTACTCGATATAACAAATAATAACTCGGACCATTGACGTACCGTTAACGGTTTATTGGCGAGCAGCAACTCATAGCACACAGCCAACGACAACACACTCAGCATACACTACATTACCCATAATGCATTTACAAGACACTACGACGGGTGCCGCAGTAAGCCGAAATACATAACATCTCCTCCCCTCTTACAATAAATGTCCTATAGGAGATATCAAGTGTCTGCTGCAATTCTTATGTCTTTGTTTGTCTCTTTTTTTTTTTTCTTTAATTATTATGCTACCTTAGGAGTGAGGGTAGACTGCCTCATCCCATAACTGTACCTTTGGGGATTATTCTGCCCCATAAATGTGGGTCAGTTGCTATCTAGTCTAATAACCCAGACGGACAGGAGGTCGTCGCTCCCTGGTAGGGTATCGGCGCTCTGCAGGAACATGAGTCTGAGTTCTTTCTAATGTGGAGGTTGCTTCTGGTGCTGATGCAGAAGAAGATGTCACATCTACAGCTGGAACTCCGGTCTCTGAAGTGGTTGAGTTCTGCACTGGTGTAGGTGGATCGTTAGGATATCCAAGAGACGGTTCTGCAGGCGCTGGTGGTGTCTGCAGGAGTTGATCCACGTGCCTTTTCCAAACACTGTCCGTGGTTTGAACTGTATATGAGACTGGTCCAGTTTGTGCGATAACAGTTGCAGGAACCCACTTAGGTTCACCTCTGTAGTTCCTGGCCAGCACAGATTCTCCTGACGTGAATGCTCTGTCCTTTGCCCGATGTCCTCTCTGCATAATTTGTTTCTCTTGTTGCTTTTGCACAGTGTCCTTTAATCCTGAGGGTTTCAAAAGGTCAAAGGTAGTGCGCAGATCTCTCTTGAACATCAGACTAGCAGGGGTTGTCTTTGTGATTGCATGTGGAGTGTTGCGGTAGTTTAGCAGGAACTTGTGCAGCCTCTGATGCAGTGTTCCTTGACCTTGTGATGCTTTCAATGCATGTTTCATTGTCTGCACAAACCTTTCTGCAAGGCCGTTCGTCGCAGGATGGTATGGAGCTGATTTAATGTGCTGCACTCCATTAGCTTGTAGAAAAGCGTCCATTTCTTGTGAAACTAACTGAGGTCCATTGTCAGAAACTAGTTGTATAGGAGACCCAAAACGACTAAACATTTCTCCTAATGCCTCTGTGGTCTTCTCTGTGGTGGTTGACCTCATAATAGCCACTTCAGGCCATTTACTATGTGCATCCACAGCAACGAGAAACATTCTGTCCTCAAACGGACCTGCAAAGTCAATGTGCACACGATGCCATGGCTCCTGTGGGAACTCCCAGGGATGGAGAGGAGCCAGTGGTGGGTTGTTCCGTACCTTGTGACACGATGAACAACTTTTGGCTATTTCTTCAATGTGCTTGTCAATGTTTGGCCACCAAAAATAGCTTCTCGCTATTTCTTTCATTCTCACGATTCCACTATGTCCTGCGTAAAGTTGCTGTAACACTTTTGTTCGACATGACAGGGGAATAATCACTCTCCTCCCCCACAGCAAACAACCCGACTGAACAGACAATTCTGTCCACTTCCCAAGGAAGGGCTTCAAGGTTGCGTCATCACCCGCAGGTTGTCCTTTAATAACCAAGTCCATGACTGCAGACAACACAGGGTCATTTCTAGTCCCCTTTTTCACCTGCACAGCTGAAACAGGTGCGTTTTCTACCTCTGTGAAGTAGAAGATGTCCACAGTGCTTGACTCTGGCTTCATGACAGGAAGTGGTAATCTGGATAACCCATCTGCATTACCATGACAGTCTGACTTTCGATACCTGATGTCATAGGAGTGTCCTGACAACAGCAACGCCCACCTCTGCAGTCGGGACGCTGCAAGAGATGGTATTCCTGTGTATGGTCCAAGGATGGTTGTGAGAGGTCGGTGGTCAGTAAAAAGTGTAAACTTCCGTCCATACAAGTACTGGTGGAATTTTCTCACACCAAACACAATGCTCAGAGCCTCTCTTTCTAGTTGAGCATAGTTAGCTTCTGCCTTGTTTAATGTCCTTGACGCAAAAGCGATTGGCTTTTCCTCACAGTCTTTTATTACGTGGGAAATCACCGCCCCTACGCCATAAGGAGAGGCGTCGCAGGCAAGCTGGATCGGAAGTGATGGGTTGAAGTGGGTCAGAACCTCTGATGCAGTCAGCGCATCCTTTGCCTTCTGAAAAGCTTCCTGACAGCTTGCCGTCCACCTCCATGCTTCCTCTTTGCGCAGCAGGTTATGCAATGGTTTTAATAGTGATGCCAAGTTTGGTATGAACCGTCCATAATAGTTCAGCAGTCCTAAGAAAGACTTCAGCTGACTGACATTTTGGGGTGGAGGTGCATCCACGATGGCTGTGATTTTCGATGGTGCAGTGTGTAGTCCCTTAGCATCGATCACATGACCTAAGTATTCCACGGATGACTGGAAAAACTCGCATTTATCCTTGCGGATTCTCAATCCATATTCCTCCAGTCTCGTGAGAGTTGCATCCAAGTTGCGCAGATGCTCTTCATCATCTGCTCCTGTACACAGGATATCATCCAGGTAGCACTGCACTCCTGGTAATCCACTCAGGATTTGATCCATAGCTCGCTGAAAAAGTGCTGGAGCAGATGTGATGCCAAAAGGCAGTCTGCGGTATCTGAAGAGTCCTTTATGGGTGTTGATAGTCAGCATTTCACATGACTGCTCGTCTACATGCATTTGTAAGTAAGCCTGGTTGAGATCTATTTTGCTGAACTTTTGTCCCCCACTCAGCCCCGCAAATAAGTCATCAATCAGTGGAAGGGGATACTGCTCTGCTGTTAGTACAGGGTTTACTGTTACCTTAAAGTCTCCACAGGTTCGGATTCCTCCGTCCTTTTTGGGTACTGGAACTATGGGCGTGGCCCACTCACTGGTTGTCACAGGCTCCAGAACTCCATTCTTGACCAGAGCATCCAAGTCAGCCTCCACCTTTGGTCTGATGGCGTACGGCACTGGTCTGGCTTTCATGAACACTGGTTTACTGTCAGGTTTGACATGCAGCTTCACTATAATTTTTTCCATACTGCCTAGTTCATCACGAAAAACCTTTTTGTGCTTTTCCAGTATGGCCTGCAGCTGAGTGGAACTGTGTGACAGCTTCCTTACTTCTTGCCAGTCAAGTTGGATTTTCTTTAGCCACACACGCCCCATTATAGCTGGACAGTTGTTCTTGGTAACATAAACTGGAAGCTCAGCAATTTGGCCATTGTACTGAACAGTTACCTCTGTCATCCCTTTCATGGGCACTCTGTGTCCAGTATACGCCCTGAAGACGGTGTCTGAAGGCCAGAGTGGACGATGTTTCAGAAACTTCTTGTAAATGCCATGCGACACAAGTGATGCCTTTGATCCGGTGTCTATCTGCATTTTAATAAAATGTCCCTCCACTTTTGGTTTAGTCCAAAAGCCTTCTGAGCCTTCATTCACATTCATAATCCGGACAGTATTTATTGCAGTTGACACCTCTTCCTCTGAGGAGTCGCTCACTCTGTCCTCGCCATGTTTAACTGTGTGAACATTTCTTTTCTTTTTGTATTTTACCATGTCACTTTTATTCCTTGTCTTTGGGCCTTTGTCTTTGCTCCTTTTGCTTCTACATGCCCGCTCCACGTGGCCTTTTTTTCCACAGTTGTTACAGTTCATCTCTTTGCACCAACAGTCATTAGGAAGGTGTCCCACCTTGCCACAGCGGAAACAAGGACCTGTTGCATTGGTTTTACCACTGTTGAGCTTATGTACTCTGCCTGTAGCATGCAGTTGGTGTGCTTCTTTGGAAGCCATCTCCATCATCACACTAATGTTAATGGCTCTTTCAAGCGTCAAATCACTTTCTGTGAGTAACTTCTTCTGTGCTGCTTCATTTCGTAGTCCACACACAAGCCTGTCTCTTAATGTGTCATTTAAAACATCTTTAAATTCACAGTGTTCGGCTAACTTGCGTAGCGCTGCAACAAACATGTTAACAGACTCACCCTCTTCTTGGTTACGTCTGTGAAACCTGTATCTTTCTGCAATCACTAGAGGCTTGGGTGAGAAGTGGTGGGTCAGTGTGTCCACCAGTTCTTTGTAGGTTTTAGAGCCTGGCTTTACTGGCTGTAGGAGGTTGCGTAGTAGGTTAAATGTCTTGGGACCCATCACACTCAGAAAAGTGGGCACTAACTTTTCATCCGTTATTCCATTGGCCACGACGAAATAGTCAAAGCGCTCTGTATAGGAGCTCCATTGTTCCGCGCTCTCATCAAAGGGCCCGATAGAGCCAATGACTCCAGCCATTTTAACACTCCTGGTTGAATGTCGCTCTTTCCCTCGCGGCTCCTTTCTGTAACGTCGTTTCTTCCCTCCGGCGTTACTCACGGAGTTTTTTTATTTTTTGTCCTTAATGATTTCCACTGCTCCGCTCCTCCCCGTTTAGCAGACAGCCCGCAGCATCCACCTCAGCACAGTGACGCGGTGTATCACCCTGTCAGCACGGAGTAGCGGCGGGGAAAAAAAAAACGACAAAAAAACTCTCCTCCGTCGCAGACTGCAGCGTCGGTCCAGACGTCCTCGTCGCCACTTTTTGTTATATCTTTCACCCGTTACGTTACTCGATATAACAAATAATAACTCGGACCATTGACGTACCGTTAACGGTTTATTGGCGAGCAGCAACTCATAGCACACAGCCAACGACAACACACTCAACATACACTACATTACCCATAATGCATTTACAAGACACTACGACGGGTGCCGCAGTAAGCCAAAATACATAACAGGTCGTAATAAAAAAAAGACTGGCTAACGGCTGAAAGTGGCTAACGCTATCGTTACACACAGGTCTCAATGTGTGTCACCCAGCGGCTTAGACAAAAAAGATTTTACGCACGGCGACGCACGCATTGTAATCGTCAGACTTCTCTGCTTCAATTGGCTCATTGTATTCGCGGCCGTTGGTAGACAGGTCCTTCTTGCTAGGTTTTCAGTCATTGGTTCTTCAGGGTTTCAGAAACCCAATTCAAGGCTCTTATTAGTCGAATGAGAGGTCAGTCAAATCTAAACCAATCAAACACTCCTTTGGCTTTCTGTTCGCGGCTGTGTCTGTACTGGAAGAACGGAAATGCAGCTTTTTTTTTTTTTTTCGGTGTGCACTGAGACGCACTATGACGCAGAGACGTGACCGCCCGCGGAATCCCGGAGTCCGTCAGGCTAAAAAGTCACCAGTGGCTTATCTGGACAGCACACATGGATATTAAAATCTCCAACAATAGGACTCCGTCATACTTTGTCATAATTTCAGCCAGAGAATTGGCAAGGTCATTCACAAAGTCCTGATTATATTTGGGGAATCTGTAGATGACAGCGCACAACACCGGGTCAGAGTGACCCACTTCAAATAAAGTCACTTCAAAACTGGCGAAGGAAGAGGATAAAAAGCACTGCTTGCATTTCAGATAATTTTTATAAATAGTTGCCGTTCCTTCTCCTCGATCTGACATCCGCGGGGAGGTGAAGAACAACCAGCTGATAAATGTTTAGAAAAATTGCTACAGTCACCAACTCTCAGCCAAGTCTCGCATATACAGAGGAAATCCAGACCACGGGAGGTGAAGAAATCCCTAAGAATGAAAGTTTTATTTACCAGTGATCTGGCGTTTACAAGGCCAATCCTAGCAGGAGCTGGGGCTGGCGGTGGAGCAGACCGGGGAGCTCGACACAGTAGCCTCAGGTTTTCGAGGTTCACACTGCACTGGCAGAACCGGGGAGAGCAGGGGTGGCGGGGCTGGAGCACCTGATTGAAGCAAGCTACAGGTACCAGTTAGACATTGATGGGATCCAGTTAGCACTGAGACACCAGCAGATGAAACAATAATCCATATTGTTTTGGAGAAGCAGCAGAGCACACCAAGGAACGTTTTAGCTTCACCAACCGACTGCCACGTTTACCACGGTGACTCTTCCGCCAGGAGGATGGAGCAGCCGAGCCCCGGTAAAGATGAGAGGGAATTCCGGCTAAGAGCCGAGTGCAAGGCTTTCTGTCCACCGTACTCAAAAGAAACTCAATCTTTGACAGAGCTTCGAAGATCCAGTAGAGTTTGGTGATCATAAACCAGTAGAGACTTGATTTGTTGAGTGCAGAAGCTTAAAACAACAAAAACAAACAGATGTGTCAGTGACAGACGATCAGCCACACACACCAGTGCCATCTTGCCACATACTGATTGTTAAATATGTGAACATTTCTTTTTTTTTTTTTTGTAATTTGAATTTTATTGGGTTTTCAATTTAGAAAATAAAACAGAAACAAACAAACACAAAAAAAAACCAACCAAAAAAAAAAAAAAAAACAAGTATACCCAGTGAGAGGATAAAACATTCCATTTCCACCCTAATACTCTTAAAATGATTAGCTTAATTTACTACACCTATAAAGGTAAGATAGGATCCCCACTTATTATAGAAGCTGTCCATCCTGTCCAGAAGCTTATATGAAAGGCGTTCTAGTGCAGCAAGCTTGCCCAACTCCCTGAGCCATTGAGCTACGGGTGGGGCAGAGGAAGATTTCCAGTAAAAAGTGATCAACTTTCGGCCCAGCATCAAAGCAGTCTGAATCCACTCGTCATCAGAGATTGGGTCTTGAATCATTGATGGATCCCCAAGGACAAAAAGTCTCTGAGTAAATGGCACTTCTTGCTTAACAATTGTCATAATATGTCTATGGATCTGCAACCAAAAGTCCTGTATTACCGGACAACTCCAGATCATATGGATTAATGTCCCCTCCCCCTGTAGACATCTCCAGCAGCTTGAAGAGTGAATGAGATTCGCTCTCAACATTTTACGAGGTGTCCAGTAAAATCGATTCAAAATTTTAAATTGAACAAGTCTGGTTTTCAATTCCCTAGACACTTTCTTCCCATTCTTTAAAATATTTGCCCATTCAACATCAGTAAATTGTGAATTCAGATCTTTTTCCCATACGTGTTTAAGGAATGTAGAATCTTTATTTGAGCTCTTAAGGAGCATTAAATAGAAATTTGAGGCCTTAGATCTTTTGCCACAGCAACTCAAAGCCTGGATGAGCCAATCTACATCAGGAGGAGGGGTAGTTGTAGATCCAAAGACTTGACACAGCAGATGTCGAAGTTGTAAATATTTCCAAAACTGATTCTGTGGTAGTCCATACTGTGCCCGTAGAACATCAAATGATTTGAGAGCTCCCCCTTCATATAAATCTTTTAACATCAAGATGTCCTTTTTCACCCAGATTTTCCACATAAATGGGGATTTTCCAATATGGAGACTTGGGTTAAGCCAAATAGAAGCCATAGAATGAAGATGAGAGCTAAACTCTAGTATAGAAGCAACTCTCTTCCAAACGTATTGTAAAAAGGATATAATAGGATGCGACTGAAATTCAGAAGACAGTTTAATTGTGATTAGATGTACTAAGGGAAGAGGGCTGCTCAAATAATTCTCCAAATAAAACCAAGGGGGAGCTCTCTCAGGGGGGAGAGCCCAATGAATCAAATGTCTAAGACTAAAAGCGTAATGATATAAAACCAAATTTGGGACCCCCAAACCTCCTGAATCTATAGACTTCTGCAATCTTTTCAACTTTAATCTAGGGCGCTTACCATTCCATAAAAACTTATTGCACAACCTATCAAATTGTCGAAAATAACCAACTGGGATCCTAAGAGGAAGAGATTGCAGAAGGTAATTAAATCGGGGTGCACAAATCATCTTAATAACATTGACCTTGCCCCAGAGAGACAAAAAAAGAGGTGACCACCTTTCTATGTCTATTTTAAATTTTTCAAGCAAGGGTTCAAAATTAATCTGAATCAGATCTGATAAAATGTGAGGAAACAGGATGCCAAGATATTTAATTCCTAATTTTGGCCAAGAGAAGCCTATATTTTGACCAAATGTAAACAGTGTTTTAGGGCAATAAGATGTTAGAGGGAGAATTTCTGATTTTATCCAGTTAACTCTATAACCAGACAAACGTGAAAATTGGTTAATAATTTTAAGAAGAGCTGGAATTGATTTTTGAGGTTGTGTAATCAGTACCAATGCATCATCAGCATACAACATTATCTTATGGGTACTGCCATGGACCTGAATACCTGGAAAATTGCCGTCTTTGCGGATAGCAACAGCTAATGGTTCTAATGCCAAAGCAAAAAGCAAGGGACTTAAAGGGGAGCCCTGGCGCGTACCCCTATAAAGTCTAAAAGATTGTGATGTAACTCGATTTGATATCACTGAAGCTCTAGGTTCATTATATAGTAATTTAATCCAAGAAAGAAACTTTGAACCAAAACCAAAAGTCTCTAGAGTTGCAAAGAGATACTGCCACTCAACCCTGTCAAATGCTTTTTCAGCATCCAGGGAGAGGGCTGCCACTGGAGAGAGGTGTGCAAGTGAGGGATCATTTTGAACTAACCATATGATATCAATAAATCGCCTAATATTGTCTGCCGCACCCCTGGAACGAATAAAACCCACCTGATCAGGATTTATAAGAGATATCATTACTTTATCTAATCTTAATGCCAAAATTTTGGAGAGAATTTTACAGTCACAGTTTATAAGACTAATTGGTCTATAATTCTTACATTCTAACGGATCTTTATTGCTTTTTAAAATAAGCGAAATGAAAGCCTCTGTTAAAGAAGGGGGCAAACGGCCTTGTTCAAAAGATTCCGCAAACATTTCCAAAAGTAAAGGAGAAAACTCATCAACACAGGCCTTGTAAAATTCCGCAGTGAATCCGTCAGGGCCCGGTGCCTTTCCAGTCGGGAAGCTCTTAATCACTTTCACAATTTCCTCTTTAGTAATTGGGGCGTCAAGTAAGTCTATTTGTTCCTTCGTTAGGGAGGGCAAAGATAGGGATGATAAAAATGCATAGATCTCTTGAGATCCAGCCTCTATTTCAGAAGAATAAAGCGAGGTGTAAAATTCTCTGAAAGCACCATTAATTTCATTTAAGTCTGACACCAGAGTACCATCCTGTGTCCTAATAGCAGATATAGTACACTGAGCTTCTTTCATTTTAATATATCTAGCCAGCATTTTGCCAGCTTTATCCCCCTCCTCAAACTGTTTGTGCCTAAGACGAAATAGGGAAAATTCAACTTTTTGTGTTAGAATTGAATTCAGCTCATACTTAAGCTTCAGAAGGGGTGACAAATTTACTAAATTTGTGTCTTGTTTGAATGAAGTCTCTAATATAGCTATTCTCCTCTCCAAATCAATCTGTTTAGCAATGTTAGTTTTCTTTTTAAAAGATGCATATTGAATAATATGTCCCCTAATAAATGCCTTAAAGGCCTCCCAAGCAACACTGGCAGAGGGAGCAGAATCCCAGTTTGTCTCAAGATATAAGGAGATCTCTGCTTTCAAAGAGGACACAAAATCTGGATTAAAAAGGAAGCTTGAATTAAGCCTCCATCTAGAATTTTTTTTCAACTGACAAGGCGGGATCATATGTAGAAAAACAGGGGCATGATCTGATAGTATTATGCTACCAATGAAGCTCGAATTTACAGAAGAAACAGAAAATTTTGACATTAAAAAATAATCAATCCTGGAAAACACATTATGAACAGTGGAATAAAAAGTGTAATCCCTTGTGGACGGATTAAAAAGCCGCCAAACATCTACCAAACCAATTGCATTGCACATGTCTTTCAATATAGAGCCAGATTTAGATGAACGCTGTGAGGGGGTGCTCCGATCTAAAATGTTGTCCATGACCTGATTAAAATCCCCACCTACTAAAATGGGATAATTACCCATTTCGCTTAATTCGTGTTCCAATTGTGCAAAAAATGCACAATCAACTATATTTGGTGCATAAACATTAGCGAGTATCATCCTATGGCCCTGAATTTCTATAAGAATTATAAGGAGTCGTCCATCATCATCACTAACCTCTTTTAGACACTTGAACTGCAAATGTTTATGAATAAGGATTGCCACCCCCCTGCTCTGGCTATTACCACAAGACGCAAACCCATGGCCCACCCAGTCCCGACAGAGTTTTTTAGATTCTGTTTTAGTGAGGTGGGTCTCCTGAAGCAACGCTACATCCACTTTTTTTGATTTAATAAACGCCAAAAATTTTTTCCTCTTAATTGGGTGGTTAAGGCCTTTAACATTCCAAGTAATGAGGTTAAGAAAGCTCTGACAATTAGCCGACATCATAAACGGTACATATTACCATCCAAAATATCCAGCAATTCTCCACCAAAAACCCCCTCACTGGGCAAAAGACAAACACAATAAAAATTAAAAATACAACCCCCCCCCCCCCGAAAACCACATAATCATAAAGTAACATAATCGGTGACCTGAAACCAATGTCACCCATCGGTGCACAAAAACCGCACCAACCAAAAAAAAGAAAATAAAAAACTCTAGGACCGTGACTGTGAACAGTGCAATAAACTTAGGGAGAGCCGCAACATCGCAGCAGCCTCATGCCTATAAACAATAAAGCGTGGGCAAAAAAAAGGAACCTTACATTAATACTGCATCAAATCCTCAGTCAAAAATATATAACAATAAACATATAGCATATATTCCTACCATTGTTCATCAATGTCTCACGGTAGTGAAAGAATCAGGTTCAATGCTTTTTTAGGGTCAGTGAACTCCTGTTTACCACTTGCCAACTTCACAACGAGAACTGCAGGGTACCTGAGAGAGAATGCAATCTTCTTCTGGTGCAGCAGGTGTTTACACTGTTTGAACGCCGCTCTCATCTCGGATACTCGTCTGGAATAATCCGGGAAAATCATGATGTGATGACCATTCCAATCCAGCTTTCCCATCCTGCGCGCTGCCTCCACAATACGCTCCCTATCCTGGAAGCGCAGAAGTCGAATCAGGATAGCCCTGGGCGGCTGCCTGTCAGGTCTGCGTCCAGCGAGGCTCCGATGCGCACGGTCAATTTCCAGCCCTCCAGGGAACTCAATTTTCAGCAGATGTGGGATAGCTTTGCGCATGAAGGTAAGGGCATCTGATTTTTCACAATTTTCTGGAAAGCCGACAAAGCGTAGATTGTTTCGGCGTGATCCATTTTCTAAATCGTCCAGCTTCAAAAGTAAATCTTCTACCTGCGTCTGGGTTGCGGGGGGATTAGCATCCAGAGCTGTATTAGCATCCTCAAGAAAAGCGATGCGAGACTCCACATCTTCCAGCCGGGTAGCTAACTCCGTTAGCTTGGTGTCCACCGCCCTCATTGACGCCTCAATAGAGTTGAGTTTGGCGTCTTGCCTCTCCGATATTTCCTTCAACAGTTCAAAGATCTTAGAGATGTCCTCCGCCATTTGGTCTTTGGCAACACCTGCACCTGTTGAAGGTGGCGGAGAGGGAGGAGGGCTCGATGTGGTATCACCAGCTCTAGCCAGATTTTCCTTGCTAGCACCGGCTTTGGGGCGAAGATTAATTTTCTGCTGTTGCGTTGGCATTTTAATCCTGTTCTCCACAAATCCAGTCTCGATGTAAAGTGTATTAATAATAGTAATTTCAGCTGAGGAA
Source organism: Pholidichthys leucotaenia (assembly GCA_020510985.1). Taxonomy (NCBI): domain Eukaryota; kingdom Metazoa; phylum Chordata; class Actinopteri; order Cichliformes; family Pholidichthyidae; genus Pholidichthys; species Pholidichthys leucotaenia. Next base: position 297,238,779 of record CM035846.1, read on the forward strand.
ACAAGAGAAAAACGCCCTTGTAGAAGAAAAAAAAAAGGCTGTCTGCACTGCGGTGCTCCTCACCTAAGCAGCCATCTTCACTGCCCGCGTCTCATGTGAACATTTCTTAATAAAGAACTGGATATTTAATGGGATGTCCTGATTTTTTTTTCACAACTAACTGCAGGGAGAAGCCACAGCATGGGGGCTGAAGGGCCGTATGTGGCTCTTGAGCTGCGGGTTGCCAGCCCCTGATCTAGACCATCTTGACTCTAGATGGTTACTTCTTGTAGGAGTGTACAGTTGTACTTGAAATTATTCAGTCAGCAGTGTAGTGTAATTAAGCAATATTACGCGAGACGAAGTACGGTGTCATGAGTATCGTAACTACAGGTGTGATATGTCCAATACCCATTAGAGAGACATGCCCGTAATTAGTATATCATACCTGCCAACTACTCCGGTTTTGCCGTAATGGTTACGGTTTTCAAGACCCCATTCCGGATTACGGCTTTATTAATCAAAATTACGTTTTTTCACTAAAAATTCAGTCAAAAATTTTAAATCATAAAAAAAACACGAAAGCAATTCCAAACACGAGAGGAATCGTATCTAAATTTACCTGAAGCGTTTGCTAAGCTAACGCTATAGCTAGTCGTAGCACCTAACACCGATACAAAGAAGCGACTCCGTCCCCGGTGATTGGGGCTCGCCGGAGGAACCAACCGAGGCAACAGTTGGACGGGAGCCGGATCGGAGTTCAAGTACAGCGGTGGTAGGAGACGGGGACCAGTGGAGGAGCAGCCGGGGCCCCAGCTGGATAAGTCGACTGTAGCTGGAGCCCAGCTACAGTGGCGGGGCTTGGCGGAGGAACTACTGAGGAAGACGGCGGTAGGTGGCGGGGCTCAGCGGAGGATCTACCGGGACCCCAGCTGGACAGGAGCAGGATTGGAGCTCAACTACAGCGGCGGTGGGCAGTGGGACTCGGTGGAGGAGCTGCCGGTACCCCGGCTGGACAGGAGCTCAATTGCAGCGGCGGTAAGCAGCGGGACTAGCAGTGGAGGGGGCTAGCTGAGGCCCAGCTGGATTCGAGATCGGTCAGATCGGATATCGGCATCACCAGCAGAGATTGTTGTGCTATCAACAGGTCAGTAAAAATGGCACCAAAGAAGGAGGAAATGGAAGAGATCAAAAAATCTCTGAACTAAGTTCAGAGATTTTATCTTCTTAGAACATAAGTCAATATTATACAGTAATAAGCGGCATTCAGCTGTTTGTTTTATGTCATTTAAGCACAGTTCTGGTACTTAAAAATCATAAAAACCCAGGAGATTCGGGGGGCTTCGCCCCCCCACTGGGACTCCACCCCAAACCCCACTGGGGGACTGCGTCACCCAGACCCCCTACTAAATTTTCAGATAATTTCCTCAACCCCAAATCACATCCCTGGGTAAAGAATGACATACTGAGGCAGGCCAGAAAGTTACGGGGAACAGAAGTTTACCTAAATGAACATCTAACAAAAACTAATGCTCAAATAGCACGGCAAATCACGGATGCTGAAAAGACAAAATAAGATACAGGCAACATGGACAAGAAATTGTAGAGTTTGGATCAAACTAAATGGAACACCTGAGGAAGCAAAAGAGTATAATAATCACAGATCTTACTTACTTAAAGTAGAACTGAACTGAACGGCATTGAACGGCACTGGGTGATAGTACATACAATTATAAAGATAATTTATCATTGGCACCCCCTCCACAAATCCCGGAATCTTGGAGAAAATTGCGATTTTGAATTTCCCGCCCTGAAAAATCAGACAAATCCGCCGAAGCGCAGCCGGAGTTCCGCGTGACGTCACGAGTGTGACCCAGTCCTCATGTTTACCATTGCGAGCACGTCGACACTGGTTGTTTTTGGTGCATTTTGTCGTGATAGTCGACTACAAAACACTTCCAACACCTGGGAAGATCTGTTCAGTGGCCAAGGAAAGCTGTCATGGCGACGAAAGAAAAGAAAGGGGGAGGAAAAGTGACCGGGAAGCGATGCGTTTATAGATATACAGTGATCTCTCACTTATCGCGTTTAATGGGGACCAGAACTGACCGCGAAAAGTGAAAAACCGCGAAGTAGCGTCACCCCCCCCCCCCAAGGGCGTCACAAGCACTATTTTGCACAAAAAGGCACAAGAGAACAGCGAAAAGTGCCACTAAGCAACACGAACGATAAAGAACAATGAAATGCGGTCTTCCTTCGCTGGGTAAAACGTCTCGGCCAATCAGCTTGCGAGATTCCCGAGCGGTGAAGAGGTGGGCGGAGAGGAGTGGAGCGGTGGTCAGAGAGGTAGATTTTGAGCTGTGCGGGCTCTCCGTGTTGATACCTGATGTTCTAATGAGAAGGCAGGGAGACTACATTAGAACATCAGGTATCAACACGGAGAGCCCGCTCTCCCCGGCTCCCCAGCCCGCTCGGGAATCTCGCAAGCTGATTGGCGGAGACGTTTTATCTCGCAAGATGATTGGCGGAGACGTTTTACCCAGCTTCGCTCCCTGCCGAGCGCCTATACCCAGCGAAGGAAGACCGCATTAAACGCGATAAGTGAGGGATAACTGTAATAAGTTGGAAAAATGCTGATGTTTTTTTTTCCCTTTCTTTTTTATTGTTAATTTTCCTTATCCTGACACCCCAAACATGCCAAAGTAAAGACTCACCATTCTGTATTCAATAAGCGACTCTCCTCCCCATCACTGCTGCGGTCTGAGTCGGTGCTGGAATCCCCCGAAAATTCTGGCTCTAATCTGTACGGTTTGATGCCTCCCTCGCTCTCTTCCTGTTCACTTGACACTCCTGCATCCTCCTCTGTCTTGTCACCGATCTTGAATGCCTCTTCACTCTGAAAACTCTGGTGTTCTTGACTGCTGGAACTGCTATCATCTGCCATTGTTGTTTTGATAAGGGTCACACTCGTGACGTCACGCAGCGTCGTCTGCACTACTTCCGGTTTGTTTGGCACTGCCAGCCAGAGGCAAAAGTTTATCGGCTTATAGCTTGGCCATCGCACGGCCTAAAAATTTCTTTTGTGTTGAAAAATACAATAGGTAATAAGGAATTAATCTGCTATTCTACTTTTTTGGCAAAAAGGTGAGTTCAGTTCTACTTTAAATAAATATAGATGACCACTGATTAAGAAAATTAAGAGACTATGATAATCCATATCCACACACATGGCAAGTCTTTTCGTGAGGAATACTCCAAAGCATTTCCAGGAATTATTACTGCGGACTGTGAGCGCATATTCAGCCATGTGAACAAGAACAAAACTGAGTTCAGGTCCAGTCTGTCAACTAAAGTTCTGGGCAACCTCATGACCAGGAAAATGATGACCGCTTCGGGTAACAAGTGCCACAGTGTGTTCCATTCAAAAGACCAACTGAAGAAAGCTAAGAGGTGCACCATGGAAAAGAACAATGCTTGAGAGTTACCATAAGTTTGTCCTTGATCTTTTCCATCAGCATATCTGCATTGACAATTTAAGGAAAATAGAAACATGATTGTTGAAGAAATATGAGGTTGTTGGCCACATTTTAACTTGATTTAATGCTAATATTTGTTTGCCGTCGGGGGGCTTCGCCCCCCTGAACCCCCCACCAGGACTTTGTCCTGGACCTACCGGGGCCTGCAGCCCCTGAACCCCGGCTAGCTACAAGGGTTTTCAGGTTGGCAGGTATGGTATATTCATGATACCGTAATGACGTTGAGTGCAATATTGCTTTTATACAACAGTTCCAGCAAGCACAATTTATTAATTGACAGCAATACTGAACAAAATGTGCACAGCTGAGAAAAAAGTCCTTTCTCAATGTAGCCAGTAACTGTTGCTAAACATCTCAATCAGCATAAAGACGTCTATTGTCATTTCACACACACATGTAAATAAATAAACATTTTCAAGTGCAAAAGTGTTTATAAAACATATATCAGTTGCATTAGTACTGCAGAAGACCCCAGAGCAAAACGTATCCAATGCTGGTCATCAGAACCACCAGTAGATAGCTGGTAGCTAGTAGTTAGCATGCTAGCAATTTAGCACACTTTGCTCACTTTTTCTTGGCATTCTCAGATGAAACAAAGAGTCCATCACCACAGAGGTATTGTGGTTTGTTAATCAAGACAGTAAATCAAACTCTAGCACTGCCTATTTTTGTTAAACAGACGTGAAAATGAGCTTAAAATGACACCAGGGCCGAGGTAGATGGAAACATTTTTTTTTTTTTTAAAGGGTGGGACTTCTGGGTCACGGTTGTACAATTTCTTGTCAAACAGCACCTTGCTGTGGAAATTAAGGTATCCAAAACAGTACTGCAATTGTCAGAGAGTTGATAGTAAACCCCTGTTAGTAATTAACGGTTACGTGAACACCTCTGAAGTGATAAATATCCATTGAAGTTGGAGTGCACTTAACGTGGAATATAGTAACTTGGAATCCCTATTGTCCAATCAAATTGCTTGGTCGGAGCTAACTGTTGTATAATTGTTCAATGATTTCGGAGTGGTTAGCACTGCGGCAGCACAGCAACTCACCCTTGGCTGGGGGATCCTGGGTTCGATCCCAGCCCCCGACCAACAGTGATCTGTGTGGAGTTTGCATGTTTTCCCCGTGTCTGCGTGGGTTTACTCTGGGATTTCTCCGGTTTCCTCCCACATGCCAAAAACATGCAAGGTAGGTTAATTGGCATCAAACTGGGGATTCTAAATTGTCCTTAGGTATGAATGTGAGAGTGAATGGTTGTCTGTCTCTCTGTGTTGGCCCTGCGATGGACTGGTGATCTGTCCAGGGTGTACCCTGCCTCTCACCCAAAGATGCTGGGATAGGCTCCAGCCCCCCCCCCCCCCCGCAACCCAAAAAGGATTAAGTGGAATAAGATGGATGGATGAATTTCACTAAATCTTTAGTCACAGTTTATTATACTCTCCTGATAACAATCTTAAGCCTGGGGGAAAATAACAAGTATTCACATTTCATGCTAGTGGCTCCTAACCAGGTTGTAAGTAGAGCTTCAAAATACAAAAAGAAGAAATAGGAGCAAGAGACAAAAAATAGAGGAGGCAATTTATTGAAAAGTGCATTTAAACTCAAACAGGATGTTTGTCAGCTGATCAGAAGTTTAAGACCATAGTTTTAAAAAACAAAACAGAACTAAAAGTGTCAAAAAAGGACTCAGTAGTGAGTAGTCCCACCATTCTTGTTGATCACTTCAAAAATTCGTTTGAGTTTGCAAAAATGCTTGATGCGAGTGTTTCCATGAGGCTGGTGGGAACGTTGCTCCATGTGGGGAAGATGGCTTTGCGAACGGCATCCACGATCTGGACCTGACATCCGTTTTTGTAAACTTCCCTTGCCATCCATCCCCAAATGTTCTCAGTAGGATATGGATCAGCGGGAACATGCAGGATGCATGTACGCCACGTTCCAAATTATTATGCAAATAGGATTTTAGTGTCAAACATTCAATTTTTTGTTTTTCAGTTAAACTCATGGATGGTATTGTCTCAGGGATTTTTGGATCACTGATATCAATCTCGGATGCCTGCCATAATTAGTTTGCCAGGTGAGCCCAATTAAAGGAAAACCACTTAAGAAGAATGTTTCACATTATAAAGCATGCCACAAGTTTCAAGCAATATGGGAAAGAAAAAGGATCTCTGCTGTCGAAAAGCGTCAAATAGTGCAATGCCTTGGACAAGGTATGAAAGCATTAGATATTTCACAAAAACTTAAGCGTGATCATCGTACTGTGAAGAAATTTGTGGCTGATTCAGAGCACAGATGGGTTTGTGCAGATAAAGGCATAGTGAGGAAGGTTTCTGCCAGACAGATTCATCCAATTAAGAAAGCAGCTACTAAAATGCCATTACAAAGCAGCAAACGAGTATCTAAAGCTGCTGGTGCCTGTACAGTCCCACAAACCTCAAGGTGTAGGATCATCCAGAGGCTTGCAGTTGTGCATAAACCTACTATTCGGCCACCCCTAACCAATGCTCACAAGCAGAAACGGTTGCAGTGGGCCCAGAAATACTTGAAGACTAATTTTCAGTCTTGTTTACTGATGAGTGCCGTGCAACCCTGGATGGTCCAGATGGATGGAGTAGTGGATGGTTGGTGGATGGCCACCGTGTCCCAACAAGGCTGCAATGCCAGCAAGGAGGTGGTGTAGTCGTGTTTTGGGCCGGAATCATGGGGAGAGAGCTGGTGGGTCCCTGAAGGTGTGAAAATGACCTTGGCAAAGTATCTAGAGTTTCTGACTGACCACTTTCTTCCATGGTACAAAAAGAAGAACCTTGCCTTCTGTAGCAAAATTATCTTCATGCATGACAGTGCACCATCTCGTGCTGCAGAGAATACCTCTGTGTCGTTGGATGCTATGGGCATAAAAGGAGAGAAACTCATGGTGTGGCCCCCATCCTCCCCTGACCTCACCCCTGTTGAGAACCTTTGGAGCATCCTCAAGCAAAAGCTCTATGAGGGTGGGAGGCAGTTCACATCAAAACGGTAGCTGTGGGAAGCTATTCAGACATCTTACAAAGAAAGTCAAGCAGAAACTCTCCAAAAACTCACAAGTTCAATGGATGCAAAAATTGTGAAGGTTATATCAAAGAAGAGGTCATAATTAATTTGGAATAATTGCATAATTATTTGGAATGTGGTATAGCAAAACATTAATATTTTCTTTAAAATGCAGAGTACTAAATCATGCATGGTCAACATTAGAGTAGTTGATTTATAGGCTCAAATATGTTATTGGGCACTACACAGATAATTGAAAATTATACCCTATGCATTGAAGTTCCGGAAGGTGTAATGATTTTGACCAGCCTGTCTGTCCATCCATTTGGCATTTTGGGCCTTGTTACCACCAGTCAACAGCGGACGCTTCTCACCTTGCGTCAGTGCTTTTGTCAGTTTCTGCCAGAGCATAGTCTGTTTTTCATGCTTTGTGTCATGCCATCTAATTACCAGTAGACGGTGTGCTGGTTTTGCACTGGGAGGAGGAGTAGGAGGCTCATTTCAAAGAGGTGTGACAGCAGCGCAGTGTCAGCGCATCAGAATTTGGTGCATTTTGTGCCAATGCGCTTTTCCATCTATGCGTCCATCTTCTTCCGCTTAATCCTTTTTGGGTCGCTGGGGGGGGGGGGGGGGCTGGAGCCTATCCCAGCATCTTTGGGTGAGAGGCAGGGTATATACCCTGGACAGATCGCCAGTCCATCGCAGGGCCAACGCAGAGAGACAGACAACCATTCACTCTCACATTCATACCTAAGGATAATTTAGAATCCCCAGTTTGATGCCAGTTTACCTAACTTGCATGTTTTTGGCATGTGGGAGGAAACCGGAGAAATCCCAGAGTAAATTCACGCAGACATGGGGAGAACATGCAAACTCCACACAGATCACTGTTGGATCGTCACTTCCTTGTGGAAACGTATTGTCACTTTCTGTTTTGCTGTCTCCCTGTGTGGTTTGCCTGTGTGGTTGCTCTCCAGACACTAGCTATGGCTACTAGCTCTCTTTCCTCTCCTCCTCTGGTGTGCTCTCTCTGTCAGATGTTTAGCTACACCTCTGCCTCTTTTAGTGATAACGGTAAATGTAATAAATGTTGTCTTTTTGAGGTGCTCGAGGCGAGGTTGTCTGATTTGGAATCCCGGCTCTGCTGCATTGAAACACTGTCTGCGCCAGTTAATCTTGACGGACGCCCATTAGCTGCAGCGGAGCTAGCTAGCTTAGGCCCCCCTGTCAGCGGTCCCTCGGCTCTCCTCAGCAGCGAGGAGACTGGGTGGGTGACGGTGAGAAGGAAGCCTAGTCGCAAAGCCCCGGTTCACCACCAACCTGTTCACATTTCTAATCGTTTTTCCCCGCTCAGCGACACACCCGCTGAGGAAAAAACTCTGATCATTGGCGACTCTGTAGTCAGAAACGTGAACCTAGAGACTCCAGCGGCCATAGTCAAATGCATTCCTGGGGCCAGAGCAGGCGACATCGAGTCAAATTTGAAAATGCTGGCTAAAAGTAACTGTAAATATTCCACAATTGTTATTCACGCCGGCATTAATGACATCCGTCTCCGGCAGTCGGAAGTCACGAAACTTGATGTAGAATCGGTGTGTGACTTTGCAAAACCGATGTCTGCCACTGTAGTATTCTCTGGGCCCCTCCCCAATCTGACCAGTGATGACATGTTTAGCCGCTCGTCATCCTTGAACCGCTGGCTGTCTGTGTGGTGTCCTAAAAATGACGTGGGCTACATTGACAATTGGAGCTCTTTTTGGGGAAAACCTGGTCTTATGAGACGAGACAGCATTCATCCCACTTTGGATGGTGCTTCTCATTTATCTAACAATCTGGCATCTTTTTTACCCAAATTTCCAAAACCATGACTACTCAGAGTTGGGACCAGGAAGCAGAGTCGCAGTCTTACACGCCTCTCTGCAGCTCCTCTTCATCCGCCACCCCTCAGCTTAGCCCCTGTCTTCCCCATCAGAGAATCGTTGTCTGCTCCCGCCAAAGTGAATAAAAATATAATATATAAGCATCCCAAAGTGATAAAGCAAAATATTGGTAAAACTCAAATTAAACATAAAGCCTCTAAATTGAATGATTTGGCCTCTGTTCCTCCTCATAATTTAAAAATTAAATGTGGTTTATTAAATATTAGGTCTCTAACTCCCAAGTCTCTGTTAGTCCATGATCTGTTAATTGATCATCAGATTGATTTAATTTCCCTTACAGAGACTTGGTTAGGGCAAGAGGATTATGTTGGTTTAAATGAATCAACTCCCTCTGGTTATTTAAACTGTCAAAATCCCAGAAGTTCTGGTCGTGGAGGAGGAGTAGCAACAATTTACCATTCCAAATTACTAGTTAATGTAAAGCAAAAAACATGTTATAATTCCTTTGAGGGCCTGGTCCTCAGTATTGGGCACTTTAGCAATTTTAGGTTAAACCCAATTTTATTTGCCATAGTTTATCGTCCCCCATCAACCTACTCAGAATTTTTATCCGAATTTGCTTATTTCTTAGCTGATTTAGTGCTGAAATCTGATAGAATAATTATAGTAGGGGACTTTAATATACATGTGGATGTAGATAGTGACTGCCTTAATGTGGCATTCAATTCAATATTAGATTCGATTGGGTTTTCTCAGAAAGTAGGAAATTCTACTCGTTACCTTCACCATACATTGGACCTTGTTCTGACATATGGCATAGAAATAGAAAATCTTGTAGTGTCTCCTCATAACCCTGTACTGTCAGACCATTGTCTGTTAACCTTTGATTTTACTATTTCTGACTATTTGGCTCCTAAAGAAAAATATTATTACAGTAGATGCCTCTCAGATGATGCTGTTTCCAAATTTATGCAGATTGTTTCTTCTATGCCATGTGTCAACACAACGGAAATAAGCTATAGACAGCTTGCTCCTTCTGTAATTAATAACATGGTGGATAGTGTTTCAGCTTCTCTGCATCAGGCTCTAGACTTGGTGGCCCCCTTAAAAAAGAATAAGTCTAATCAGAGATTTCTAACTCCTTGGTTCAACACAGAAACTCGTAGCTTAAAACAGAAGACTCGTCAATTAGAAAGAAAATGGCGCTCTACTAATTTAGATGAAATCTATTTAGCTTTGAGAAATCATCTTTTAATTTATAAAAAATCTCTTAGAAAAGCTAGAACAAGTTATTACTCTGCATTAATAGAAGAGAACAAGAATAATCCCAGGTTTCTTTTCAGTACTGTAGCCAGGTTGACAAAGAGTCAGGACTCTGTCAGTCCTAGCATTCCCTTAGACCTTACTAGTCAGGACTTTATGAACTTTTTCAATAATAAAATTTCATCCATCAGAGATAAAATCAATCAGATTCTTCCCACAGTTAACTTAAATACTGTAACTACTACAACTCCTTCTTTTGATGTCTGTCTTGATGAGTTTACTCCAATCGACCTTTGTGAGTTAGACAAAATAGTTTCCTCATCCAAACCTTCAACTTGTCTTTTAGACCCTATTCCTACCAGGTTATTTAAAGAAGTCTTCCCACTTATTGGTAGCTTTATTCTTCATATAATCAGTTCTTCATTAACTTTAGGCCATGTACCGCAGGCTTTTAAAACGGCTGTAATTAAACCCTTACTCAAAAAGCCAACGCTAGATCCAGGAGCTTTAGCTAACTATAGACCAATCTCTAATCTCCCTTTCATTTCAAAAATCTTAGAAAGAGTTGTTGCTACGCAATTATTTGACCACCTGCAGGGAAATGGTTTACTTGAAGAGTTTCAAGCCGGGTTTAGAATCCATCATAGTACTGAAACAGCCTTAGCGAAGGTCACTAACGACCTCCTCATTGCATCTGATAATGGACTAGTTTCTGTACTTGTCCTTTTAGACCTTAGTGCAGCTTTTGATACTATCGATCATAATATTCTACTTGATAGATTAGAACACTATGTTGGACTTAATGGAACTTCGTTGCAGTGGTTTAGATCTTATTTATCTGATAGGTTCCAGTTTGTTCATGTAAATGAGTTTTCTTTCAACTCAAAGCTTAGTCATGGAGTTCCACAGGGATCTGTGCTAGGCCCTACTCTTTTTAGTTTATATATGCTTCCGTTAGGCAACATTATTAGAAAGCACTGTATACATTTTCATTGTTATGCAGATGACACACAATTATACCTGTCAATGAAGCCAGATGATAGTAATCAATTAGCCAAGTTAGAAGCCTGTCTTAAGGAAATCAAAGCTTGGATGACTTGTAATTTCCTGCTATTAAATTCAGATAAGACTGAAGTCATTCTTGTTGGTCCAAAAAACCTTAGAAATTCCTTTCCAAATCAAACTTTCAGTTTGGATGCAGTTACTCTTTCTCTTAATAGCTCTGTGAGGAAGCTTGGAGTTATTTTTGATCAGGATTTGTCCTTCAATTCACATATTAAATTTGTTTCTAAGACTGCCTTCTATCATTTGCGTAATATTGCCAAGATTAGGAGCATCTTGTCTCAGAGTGATGCTGAGAAGCTGATCCACGCTTTTGTTAGCTCGAGATTAGATTATTGTAATTCTTTATTATCAGGCTGTCCTGAAACATCTTTAAAAAGTCTTCAGCTGATCCAAAATGCTGCAGCAAGAGTTTTAACAGGTACTAGAAAGAGAGATCATATCTCTCCGGTTCTGGCCTCCCTTCATTGGCTTCCCATAGAGTTTAGAATTAAGTTTAAAATCCTTCTTCTTACTTACAAAGCTCTAAACAATCAGGCTCCTTTTTATTTAAAAGATCTGATACTACCGTATTATCCTAACAGAGCACTACGCTCCCAAAATGCAGGATTACTTGTAATACCTAGAATCTCCAAAAGTACAATGGGAGGCAGAGCCTTCAGTTATCAAGCTCCTCTCCTGTGGAATCAGCTGCCAATCTGGATTCGGGAGTCAGACTCGATCTCTGTTTTTAAGAATAGGGCTAAAACCTACCTTTTTGATATAGCCTACAATTAGGGGAGGGATCATGTGTTTCTGAACCCTCCCTTAGTTATGCCGCTAATAGGTTTAGTCAGCCGGGGGACCTCCAGTAATGCACTGGGCTTCAGTCCTTTCCTCACTCTCTATGAAATATTTTTTTTTGCTGGTCATTAACATTTGTTTGTTCTCTCCCATAGATTGAGTCCCCATCGTGCTGTTTGCCCTCTACATGTCTGTTCTTTTCTTCTTCTCTATCCCCTCACCCCCCAGCCAGTCGCAGCAGATGACTGCCCCTCCCTGAGCCTGGTTCTGCTGGAGGTTTCTTCCTGTTAAAAGGGAGTTTTTCCTCTCCACCGTCGCCAAGTGCTTGCTCACAGGGGATCGTCTGATTGCTGGGGTCTTTCTGCAACTGTGGGGGTTCCCCCCTACAGTTGATAGTGCTGTGAGATGACTGTTGTTGTGAAATGGCGCTATATAAATAAAGTTGAATTGAATTGAATTGTTGGTCGGGGGATGCACTTTTGATTAGGAAAAAAGAGGTCTGTTGTGCTAAGCGTATTGTTTAATGCTGTTTCAGCAGTGTGTTTTGAAATTTTGCAGCTCCGCAACACATGAAGAAACACAGCATGTGCTGGGATTTTCTTTTAATAGAGAGTTGTAACAGTTATATTATCTAATCACCCGTCATTTTAATTATAATATGATGATGCACTTCAGTTTTTTTTATTCCATCCACATTCTCTTTTAATTGCAAATTTACTGTTGGAGTCTATAGATTAGGTATTTATTTTTTTAGGGCAGTGAATGAAGTTTTGTGACCACAGGAACTCATCTCTGCTGTTTGCAGATGATGTTGTCCTGTTGGCTTCATCAGGCAATGACCTGCAGATCATGCTGGGATGGTTTGTTGCTGAGTATGAAGCGGCTGGGATGACAATCAGCACCTCCAAGTATGAGTCCATGATTCTCAGCTGGAAAAGGGTGGACTGCCCTCTCTGGGTTGGGGATGAGTTCCTGCCTCAAGTGGAGGAGTTTAAGTATCTTGAGGTCTTATTCACAAATGAGGGGAGAATGGAGCGGGAGATTGACAGATGGATTGGACCAGCATCTGCAGTGATGCGGACATTGTACCGTTCTGTTGTGGTGAAGAGGGAGCTGAGCTGTAAGGCAAAGCTGTCGATTTACTGGTCAGTCTACCTTCCTACCCTTAACTGGATACAAGCAGCTGAAATGAGCTTTCTCTGTAGGATTGCTGGCCTCACCCTTAGAGAGAGGGTGAGGAACTCAGTCATCCGGGAGGGCTCAGAGTAGAACCGCTGCTCCTCCACATCGAAAGGAGCCAGTTGAGGTGGTTTGGGCATCTGATCAGGATGCCTCCTGGACGCCTCCCACTTGAGGTGTTTCGGGCACGTCCCACTGGGAGAAGACCCCAGGGCAGACCCAGGACACGCTGGAGAGACTATGTCTCCCAGCTGTCCTAGGAATGTCTTGGTGTCCTCTGAAGAGCTGGAGCAGGTGGCTTTGGAGAGGGAAGTCTGGGCTTCTCTGCTTGAACTGCTGCCTCTGCAACCCGGACCTCTGGAAAAGTGATAGAAGATGGATTGATGAATAAACAGGGAGCTTGTGTGCATTCCGGTATGGATGCAGCACACGGGGGAGGCATGGTGGGATACTGTCAGTCTGAAGATTTTAAACGACAAACCTCTTCTGTGACAAAGTATTCTGTCCACTCTCCATATCTGTCCACTATTCAGTCTACTGTCTTGTGTTGAGTCATCATATCATATCTTGTCTTTTTGTACTCACATGTCCCAATTAATGAACTCAGCCAGTGTTTTCTGTTAAATGAGGACAGTGAAATAGAAACTATTTGAAGACACAGCAATTTTTCCACTGCACAGAGGAGAAATAAACAGTAGGTGGGTTTATGATTCAATCATTTTTAACTACCGCAACAGCAGGACCAGACTGCCCCTATACTGGGGAAAAAAGAGCTGTCACTGTGGCCGGAGAAGAGTCGGCAGATGTGCACAAAACTTAACATTCATCATTATTATCTAATAAGAGATTTTACAATATTTTATTCTCATTCACTGTCATTCTTTTAACAGAATGATTCAAAATGAAAACATCCTGAAAGTTGTTTTGCGTTTAAACAACAATTTTAACATTCAGCAGAGTAGGTTAATAGACCTTGGCCAAGATGAGTGGCTCTTCTTTCTTGGTTTAAAAGAGAATCTCAGTTGAATGATAATATAACTAAAGGAAATTTTTACAACTCTGTCAAAATCATGGACAAAAAGAAAGACTGGCATATTCTCTGAATTGTAGTCGACAGCTCTCATTTGTAATTATGATCACATCTTCAGTGCAAGCAGGGCTGTGGAGTAGTTACAAAGCTCCTTAAAAGCTCCTTGCTCTTAAATGCATTTTCACACTGTGAATATGAGCCCGCATTGTTCTCAGTGCAAAATGGATTTGTCCTCCCATTTAAAGACTGGCTATGTTTACATGGACACAAGTAACCGGATTAAAAGCCTGATCGGAATAAAAATGCTTCATGTAAACACGCTAATCTGAATATTCTGACCCGATCACGCTCATTCGGATCAAAATGTCATTCCGATTGAGAGGGGTGGGTTATGCCGATTGTTAATCGGAATGGTGCGCATGAAAACACTTATTCCGAACGTAGGGCAGAAAATACACTACCGTTCAAAAGTTTGGGGTCACTTAGAAATGTCCTTATTTTTGAAAGAAAAGCACTTTTTTTCAATGAAGATCACTTTAAACTAATCAGAAATACACTCTATACATTGCTAATGTGGTAAATGACTGTTATAGCTGCAAATGTCTGGTTTTTGGTGCAATATCTACATAGGTGTATAGAGGCCCATTTCCAGCAACTGTCACTCCAGTGTTCTAATGGTACAATGTGTTTGCTCATTGCGTCAGAAGGCTAATGGATGATTAGAAAACCCTTGTGCAATCATGTTAGGTCTGCAATGCTGTAATTACTGCAAATGGAGGATTCTTTGACGAAAGCAAAGTTTGAAGGAAAAAATTATTACTTCAAATACAAATCATTATTTCTAACCTTGTCAATGTCTTGACTATATTTTCTATTCATTTTACAACTCATAGTGGTAAATAAGTGTGACTTTTCATGGAAAACACAAAATAATTGTCTGGGTGACCCCAAACTTTTGAACGGTAGTGTATGTTTACTGCGCATGTCTGTGCACCAGCCGCACGTCGACGTGACGTATTTCCGCCTTGGCAGCAGCTAGCGGAAAACATAGCAGGAGTAAAACAAAACTGGTCTGTATCGTCCTGCTGTCTCCCTCTGTTCATCATATGCAGAAGTATGTACTTGTAGCTTCATTACGGAGACCAGCAGAAGCAAAAGTACAGTCTGAATAACACAATACAGGTCAATTTCGACATAAAGCGGGGCTTGCTAACACCGGAAGTTGCTTCTTCTTCTATTTTCGGAATGTCGAAATGTCAATGTGCGCATGTCAAAATTATTTATTCCATTCAAACGTGTGACACATGGAAACGCACATCCTAATCAGATCAGCTTTTTCAGGATCCATGTAAACAGTAAAATTCTGATCTGAATTGTAATGAGATTGAAGAAATTTTGCCCATGTAACTGTGGCCATTATTAAAGAGAATGAAAGCAAAGACAGAGATTGATTCATTTCACATTACACTCCAACACACCTGAGTAATTAAGAGCAATAGAACAGCTTCTTTCAGCTTCGCGCCTAGTGGAAAATTTGGTTTTGCACTGCTGTAATAGTGAAATGAACTTGGAAACGTCCATAAACACGCCCACGCCTCTGACAACTGATTATGGACTGCATCCTTATAATACGACCCTTTCTCTTGTTGCCACTCTAGCGTCTTCATTTCTGATTGGATTGACTTCAAATTTATTCAGAAGCTTGAACTGGATGAGTTCAGTTTTGACATACAGTACCAGTCAAAAGTTTAGAAAAATCTGCTCACTTAAAATAAATGTGTAGGCGTGTCCGAATTTTTTGACCAGTGCTGTATATCTAATGAAGGGTTAACCTGCAAGTTTAACAAACAGCTAGAAGGACTTGAATATGATCTTTTTTCTGCTGAAAAAGACACTAATGCTTTGGCAAAATGCTAGGTTTATATTCGCATCAGATGAGGGCCTGCATTACAGTGTTCATCTAGAACTTGGTGATATAGGGATGCATGGGGTATGTGAGCTTGCGCGCTAAGGTTATTTCATTTAAAAATGTATCTTTTGACACCTGGTTTGCCATTGAATAAATGAGGTAACGCTGTACTAGACGTTTGTTTTATGAGAACATGCCCAATACAGTGCAGTAATGTGGTACATTTTCCTAATCTCTCATGCCTAACAATTGAATTCAACCTTTAGTGTGGTCATGTGGTGTAAATCTATCGGTCTTTGTTTATGTTGACAGTAGTGCAATGTCCTTTTTGCAGAAAGAATATTTGAGCAAATTGTCTGCTTTTGTCAGGCCAGAGTTCTCAGTGTTTGTGGGCGACTTGGCCACTGAGGTGGATGACTTCCAGCTGCATCAAGTTTTTAAGAAGTACCCTTCCTGTAAAGGAGCCAAAGTCGTCACTGACCAGTATGGATACTCGAGGTATGTCAGCTCCTGATGTGGATCAGAGCGCTGTGAGATATTGAAAGATAACACACCTAACATATGAAATGTTTCCTGTTTTCCGTGATACAATTCTGATTTGAGTGACAGTGCTATGGACGTTGACCACCAGTGCATCTTCTTCTATTTTCGAAAAAAGGCTGAAGAAATGTTTTCTTGCCGTCTTATGCTAAAACTATTGTTTTCCCCATATAGGCTAAGCAAGAGCAACTCACAATTCAAGTGATGCTACCTCATGTTAAAAGTAAAACAACAAGTTTCAGTTCTACCATAATAATACCCATTATATTCAGTTTCTCATAAGTGGCTTTTAAATGCCAAGTATAGAGTGTGTGTTATGGACAAAGGAGGTGTGACTGTCATCTGGTTTACAGAGGATACGGCTTTGTCAAGTTTGGAGAAGAGACCGAGCAGAAGAAGGCGATCGAGGAATGCCAGGGTACGATGCTGGGAGGGAAGGCCCTAAGACTTAGTATCGCTGTAGCAAAGAGGTAAGATGCAGACAATGACAATATGCTAAGAAGAAACATCCCCGTCAGAATCTTATGTCGTATGATAATAATAACTATGCTAAGTTCATGGTTTGTTTTTGGTGTCTTGAACTAGAGTTTGTGTGTTGCTAGCTTTGCCTGGCAGTGTACTGTTTAAGTAATGTGGAATAGAGTGCAAACAAGACTTTTCCATGTCTGAAAGCCAACAGAAATGAAGCAAATACAGTGTTTCCCCTAGGTTTACAACCTTTTGGAGGGGGGGGGGGGGCGTTTATTGTAGGTCGACATCGACAAACTCTTAAAGGACTCAGGGTGTTCATAAGTTTCGTTTAACAGTTTCTTTTAAGAACTACAGTCAGTATAAATAAAAACTGTAAAAAACAGTTATTGAACTAAACAGAATATTTGAACGACATTGAACGAAATATCTGAACATTCATTTATATTGCAGTTATTCACAAAGTGTGCAGCTTTTGTCACTGCAGTGTATTTTTCTGGGCTTCTGGAAGAACCTTTCAAGAGCTTCTTGATATGGGAAGTCTGACACATCTGGCCCATTTATTGAGATTTGCATGCAGGCTGCAAGATATTCTGGGTCAAAACCTGTCATCCAGTGATGACCAGTCTTTTGCTGCTTGTCAAGGGCAGGGCGTGCAGCACTTGGGCTTTTTTCTATACTTGAACCCAGAACAGGAGAGCAACTTCAACTGGTACTAGCAGGAGAGCTAGTGTTGCAACCTTCATCATCCTGGGTGCATTTAAAAAAGCAGATTTTTTTTCTTTTTCTGCTTCTGGGTTGGCTGATGCAACATGGTATGCGCTCTCTCTCCGTTGGTGCAAGTGGGTTCACCTGTGTGTATGCATGTGTGTCTGTGTGTGTGTGTGTGTGTGTGTGAGCACACGTGTCTGTGTTTATGCGCAGCGGAGTTCCACCCCACTGCATGAGAGCACAGAGAGGCATAAATGAGCTGCTGTCAAGAAAATAAGATAACTAATATAAGGATATTATGTTTAATAAAAGGACAAGGTAAATACTTGTTCTGGAGTGAATGCATCTTAAAATGACTTCTGTTGTGATCTGGTGCAAAATAGAAAAATAAAATTGGGTCCGTTGGAGGGTGCTGATGGCTGGGCATTCTCCTTCGGGGTTTTTTGGTAGAGAGCAGAGTTCATGGTTCCATCAATTACGGTAAGTCGTCAGGTCCTGAAGCAGCAAAGCAGCCGCACACTATCACACTACCACCACCATGTTTGACTGTTGGTATGATGTTCTTCTTATGAAATGCTGTGCTAGTTTTAAGTTTTAGTTCGAATCCCCAGGTTGGCAGGGGTTGGAACCTTTCTGTGTGGAGTTTGCATGTTCTCCCTGTGCTGCGTGGGTTTACTCCGGGGGCTCCGGTTTCCTCCCACAATCCAAAGACATGCATGTTAGGTTAATTGGTTGTTCTAAATTGTCCCTAGATATCCGTTTCCTATAGGCCCTTAGAGTAGAGGGTTAGTATTAGTGAAAGCGCTTTGAGTGGTCTTTGTGACTAGAAAAGCGCTATATAAGTGCAGGTTAGTTAGTTAGTTAGTTTTATGATCTTGTCGATCATCAAGATGTTCTTTGACAAATGTGAGACTTTTTGGTCAGCAGTAGCTTGTAACATGGGAACGTGTACAGAAACTGGGCAGGAAAGTCAATTTTAAATTTTTTTACGCATCCCTGATTGTAATATCATTTGAAAGGGCAGTCTCTTGTGGTTGTGAAAATACAGGTTTCATTGCTTAATTTTAATTTGTTTCCTAGATATGGACCATTAAATCTTGTACCCCTGTCACACCATTTTCTTGTCAGATTGGTTGGTACATATCTTTTAACATGGCATCATTTGTGTCATTAGCTTTTTATCCTTGAGTAATGCCATGTCTGAAAAAAGAGGAAACTAAATTTCAAGATTACCAGTGATAGTTTATCAAAAGACAAATACAAGTAGGTACTTGTAATTTAAACATAACATGTAAAAATTGAACTACCGGAAACAACCATAACATCGTCAAAATGTAGAATGATTAATTTTCAGATATATCATGAGATATCTATATCAAGGGTCACCAACTAATGGACTCTAGTCCAGATCCCAGACCCCGAGAGTCCTCTGTCCTTGACCTCAAAGCCTTTTGATACAATTTGAGGAAAAAGACTTGTTTTGGCTGCAAGAAAAAAGTGAAATTGAAAACCTGTATCAGCAGCCACCCAGACATTTTATGGCCCAAGCCCTTGGGTGCTCCCTACAGACTCATGCAAACTCCACTAGTCTCCGCTCTCCACAGAGACTGTGCGGATCTGACTGCTCCAGTGAGTATGTAGCGGTTCGCTGCAGATCTCTCTCTCTCTCTCTCTCTCTCTCTCACTCACTCACTCACTCACTCGTGGCTTGTTTGGACTTTTTTTGGTTTTCTACTGCTGGCCGCTTTTAAAGTTTTTGTTTTTTTGGGTGGAGGATGGCGGCCTTGGGAAAGCCACCTCCATCTATCCACCAGGGGGTGAGGATCGTTCCCCCGGACAGCGAAGTTACTGTGGAGGAGGTCCTGGAGGCTGTGGCCGAGCAGGTGGGCCCTGACGCGGTCTGCTTTGCTTCCCGAATGAATAGAGCTGTGGTTGTGTTTCTGGCGGCTGAAGACGATGTTCACACCCTGAGTGTCCCCCTTATCCGTCCCATCAACGAGAATCACCGTCTCAGGTGTTCCACCTTTCATCACTGACGAGCAGCTGGCGACGGAGCTCCACAGATTTGGGAAGTTTGCGGGCCCATTTACGACTCTGTCTTTGGGATACAAGGCCGCCAAGTTCAAACATGTGAAATCGCTCAGGCGACAGGTGTTCATGTTTCTCGACTCGCCCACTCAGACTCTGGAAGTCTCCTTCAGGATCAAGCACGGGGACAGATCTTACATGGTGTATGCGAGCTCGGGACAGATGAAGTGTTTTGAATGTGGAGACGTGGGCCATAAACGGTTCGCTTGTCCGCACAGGCAGCGGGCGGAGGGCCCTGATGGGGCCGCGGATGTTGCCGGCGGCGAGCCCTCTGCTCACGCCGCAGCTGCGGACGGCGGCGCAGCCTCCGCTCCCGCTACTCCAGCTCCGGAGCTTGCCGCTGTGTCTGTGGACGGCCCAGCTGCCCCTCCCGCAGCCCAGCTTACGGTCAGGAGCGTGGATGGCGATGGCGCCAAAAAGGTCACTGATGGTGCGTCACAATCATCTCGCTGTGTGACGTCAACAGCTGTGCCGCCGGCAGCTGCTACCGCTTCGGAGGAGGGGATGGAGCACCGACCTGATGGTGCGTCACAATCATCTCGCTGTGTGACGTCAGCGGCTGTGCCTCCGCCAGCTGCTGCCGCTTCGGAGGAGGGGACGGAGCACCGACCTGATGGTGCGTCACAATCATCTCGCTGTGTGACATCAGCGGCTGTGCTTCCGGAGGCTACTACCGTTACACAGCGGGGGATGGAACAGCGACAGTCAGCTGCTGAGGGTGGCGTCCAGGAAAATGTGGCCCATGATGAATCCACTGGCCCGGGAGAACCAAGCAGTCAGCTGAGTTGTGCTGACGAGGAAATGGAATCTGAGAACAACACTGTGTCTAATGCTGAGTCTATTGAGGCAAAATGCAGTACAAACACGAGTTTGTACTCACTGGAAGAAATAAATGCATTTCTGGATGAAACCTATAACAAAGCCATTAGGGTCGCCGACTACTTCAGTGACACTGATAAATTCATTAAGTCTGTGGATGTGCTAAGAAGGCAGGTTGGTCTTGACCTCCTGGATGAAAGGAAGCGTTATCGCCTCAAGAAACACCTGACAGCCCTGCGTAAAGCAGCAGGGGGAACGCCGGTCAAGCGCGCCCGACAGGAGGAATGAATGGCGGTCGTTCCTCTGCCTGTTTTACACATTTTTGGGATATTGTTTGAACAGACTTGTATATGACATTTAATTGACTGTAATTGACTGTCACAGAACTGGATCTTTGAATAGGTGGACTGCAGGGACTGCTCTGTGTTGTGTGGGGGGGGAACATTTCAGTTTGCACTTTTTCCAATGTGACACACTTGGAGGAATGAAGTTGGTGTGCTTACATTTTTTTGAAGTGTGCAATAAAAGCTTATTTTAAAAGTCAAAAGTCACTCACTCACTCTCTCTCTCTCTCTCTCTCTCTCTCACTCACTCACTCACTCACTCACTCACTCACTCACTCACACACACACACACACACACACACACACACACACACACACACACACACACACACACACACACACAAGGCCAGGATATCCACCCAGATAGACATGCTTCATTCCTGGTCTGTACCCATGGAATGAACCGCTGTTGTGAAATTGAGTGTATTTACCGCGGGGCTTCTGTCTCTGAATTCATGCTGAAGCGCAGGGGTGAAGTCAGCTCTTCTGGGACCACATGACACTTGAAGTCCTTTTCATAGCCTCCAATACCAGGTAAAAACTCTATAAAAGCTCTGTGTGATACTGAACACTGAAAGTTCCACCTCCCCTCTTCCTGTACCCATGGAGTTACAACTTCATCCATGCTGTAACAAGGCAGCTTGGTGGCGCAGTGGTTAGCAAGAAAGTTATGGGTTCGATCCCACCCCTGACATTGGTGACCCTTCTGTGTGGAGTTTGCGTGCTCTCTCCGTGTCTGCGTGGGTTTTTTTCTCCAGGTACTCCGATTTCCTTCCACAGGCCAAAGACATGCACGTTAGATTAGTTGGCATCAATTGGGGATTATAAATTATCCTTAGGTAGAATGTGCGAGTGAATGGTTGTCTGTCTCTCTGTGTTGGTCCTGTAATGGACTGGCGATCTGTCCAGGGTGTACCCTGCCTCTTGCCCAAAAGATGCTGAGATAGGCTCCGGTCCCCCGCGACCCGAAAAGGATTAAGCGGTAGTATTACGACCTTTTTAAACAAAATGCTGGGGGTACCAAAAGGAGGTAACATAAAACTGGGTTGCAACACAAAACCCACTCAAAAAACCCACAAAAGGACTGATTATGTGCCAAACAAAGGTGATGATTTATTTACATGTGAATCTGTGACTAACTGAAAGGATAACTCGACTAAAGAGGAAATGACGAAAACTTAAGTGTTCTCCCAGGCCAAAATAACAAACAAAGCCTCCCACTCTTTCTAGAAAATAAAAGTTCTACCCTACTGAAACTGAAAATACAAAATCTTGCCTACCTGGCTTACCACAAAACAGGAAAAAACATAGTGGGGGAAAAAAAGGCGGAGAACCCTTACAGTCATTCCTACAACAACACTGAGCAAAACACTAAAGTGCACAGGCACAAAACAGGCCTGAAACTAAGAGATCCTAGGCGCTGATCAATAATGGCTCTTCTGGAGACACCACTGAACACGTTGCAACATAACTAAAGCTTAGTGGCCCTTTCTGTTTCAACCCACTTTCTGGGCCAAGGTCAGAATTGCCTATTCAGCCTGGGATCTCCAAATCCGTTTCGACCCTTACGCCAAGGTGGACCATCCTAGTCGTTTTCGCCCTCAGCCAAGGTAGACATACACCTACAAAGTCTCTTGTGCACACGGGCAAGGCAGACATGAACCTACATCTCAGGCCAGGATTTGAACCCATGACACGGATCTCAAAATCTCTCACTCTTACCACTGAGCAAAAGAGGAATTCCTCTACTAGCACAAGGCCAGTAGTGAAAGTGTATCTTAAGGTATCAGGAATTGCACCACTGACTAATTCCTTATGGAGGAGGGATCAGTAACAGGTAGAAGATGAATAAATCCATGCTGTAACAGAGTTTACTGTGGAAATATACAGTGTATAAATATATATATATATATACAACTCACCGGCCACTTTATTAGGTACACCTGTCCAACTGCTCGTTAACACTTAATTTCTAATCAGCCAATCACATGGCGGCAACTCAGTGCATTTAGGCATGTAGACATGGTCAAGACAATCTCCTGCAGTTCAAACCGAGCATCAGTATGGGGAAGAAAGGTGATTTGAGTGACTTTGAACGTGGCATGGTTGTTGGTGCCAGAAGGGCTGGTCTGAGTATTTCAGAAACTGCTGATCTACTGGGATTTTCACGCACAACCATCTCTAGGGTTTACAGAGAATGGTCCGAAAAAGAAAAAATATCCAGTGAGCGGCAGTTCTGTGGGCGGAAATGCCTTGTTGATGCCAGAGGTCAGAGGAGAATGGCCAGACTGGTTCGAGCTGATAGAAAGGCAACAGTGACTCAAATAACCACCCGTTACAACCAAGGTAGGCAGAAGAGCATCTCTGAACGCACAGTACGTCGAACTTTGAGGCAGATGGGCTACAGCAGCAGAAGACCACGCCAGGTGCCACTCCTTTCAGCTAAGAACAGGAAACTGAGGCTACAATTTGCACAAGCTCATCGAAATTGGACAATAGAAGATTGGAAAAACGTTGCCTGGTCTGATGAGTCTCGATTTTTGCTGCGACATTCGGATGGTAGGGTCAGAATTTGGCGTCAACAACATGAAAGCATGGATCCATCCTGCCTTGTATCAATGGTTCAGGCTGGTGGTGGTGGTGTAATGGTGTGGGGAATATTTTCTTGGCACTCTTTGGGCCCCTTGGTACCAATTGAGCATCGTTGCAACGCTACAGCCTACCTGAGTATTGTTGCTGACCATGTCCATCCCTTTATGACCACAATGTACCCAACTTCTGATGGCTACTTTCAGCAGGATAATGCGCCATGTCATAAAGCTGGAATCATCTCAGACTGGTTTCTTGAACATGACAATGAGTTCACTGTACTCAAATGGCCTCCACAGTCAGCAGATCTCAATCCAATAGAGCATCTTTGGGATGTGGTGGAACGGGAGATTCGCATCATGGATGTGCAGCCGACAAATCTGCGCCAACTGTGTGATGCCATCATGTCAATATGGACCAAACTCTCTGAGGAATGCTTCCAGCACCTTGTTGAATCTATGCCACGAAGAATTGAGGCAGTTCTGAAGGCAAAAGGGGGTCCAACCCGTTACTAGCATGGTGTACCTAATAAAGTGGGCGGTGAGTGTATATATATATATATATATATATATATGCTGGAAGCATTCCTCAGAGAGTTTGGTCCATATTGACATGATGGCATCACACAGTTGGCGCAGATTTGTCGGCTGCACATCCATGATGCAAATCTCCCGTTCCACCACATCCCAAAGATGCTCTATTGGATTGAGATCTGGTGACTGTGGAGGCCATTTGAGTACAGTGAACTCATTGTCATGTTGAAGAAACCAGTCTGAGATGATTCCAGCTTTATGACATGGCGCATTATCCTGCTTATTTTATTTAGCGAATGCAAAGTCCTTAAGCCAAGCAGTTGCCTCCTGGTTTGCTGTATGGAGGGTGTGTAATCCTCCTTCCAGTCTTTGGAGCGGGCAGGCCTCTATGATGTGTTCCATTGTTTGCTCCTCTCCACATGCGCACAGTGGGCTAGGGCTACTGCCCCATCTGTAAAGGCTGGCCAAGCAGGGGCCATGTCCAGTCCTGAAGCGATTGAGTGTAGACCACTGTCTCCTTGGGAGGTTGGTGCCCGGGACCTGTTGGTTGGGGTTTATCACCAGCTGTTTGTTTGGGACCTCCTTGGTCTCCCATTCCTCTTGCCAAGCTGTCTGGATGGTAAAGTCAGCTGGGGGAGGGTTTTTCCAAATCGGCCGTCTGGATGAAAGTCGGGCAGTGGGTGGAGTGTAGATATCTGCATGGATTGGTAAGTGAGGAGAATCTTTAACTTTTTGGAGCATCCTTTGAGTTAATGCTGCTCGCCGGATGTGTGGAGGGGCTATGTTTGACAGTACAGAGAGCCAGGGGAGTGGTGTTGAGCGGATTGTTCCAGTTATAGTTCTCATGGTTGTGTTGAGCTGGGTGTCCACATGGTGTGTGTAAGATGACCTGGACCAGACAGGGGCACAATATTCTGCTACAGAGTATGAAAGGGCCAGTGCTGAGGTGCGCAGGGTGGAGACTGCCGCCCCCCATTTTGCACCAGCGAGCTTGCAGAGCAGGTTGTTTCGTACCTTCACCTTAGCAGCCGTCCCCTTTAGATGTTCCTTGAAGGATAAGGTCCTATCAAGGGTCACTCCAAGATAAGTTGGATTTGGGGCATGCTTAAGCTTGAGTCCGCTCAGGTGGATGTTTAGTTCTCTGGCAGCTTTTGCATTGTGGAGATGGAATACACTGGAGACGGTTTTTGCTGGGCTTGGTTTTAGGCGCCAGATTTTGCAGAACTGGTCCAGTTTGGCAAGATCTTCCGTGAGCACCCGTTCCAGTGGTTCAAAGTCTGGTGCTTGGAATGCCAAACAGATGTCGTCTGCATAAGTGAATTTGCGGGATTTTGTAGTAGGCAGGTCGTTTATGTAGAGGTTGAACAGAGTTGGAGCTAGAACTGAGCCTTGTGGGAGTCCGTTTTTCTGCATTCTCCATGCACTTGTCTTCTGACTGAGGTGGACTCTGAACCTTCGGTTGGTCAGCAGGGTTTTTATAATTGCTGTTGCCCAAGCAGGGATCGCCTTTATAAGTTTCAGGAGGAGGCCTTTGTGCCAGACCGTATCATAGGCGGCTGTAAGGTCGAGAAACACAGCCCCTGTCTTCAGTCTGCTCTCGAAGCCATTTTCGATGAAGGTGGTTAGGGCCAGTACTTGTTCTCCTGTACTGCGGTCCTTGCGGAAACCTGCTTGATCCACACTTAGAATATCCTCTACCTCTGGGGAAATGCGTTGCAGAATTAGGCGCTCCATGATTTTGTAAGGAACGCTGAGTAGGGAGATTGGGCGGTAGCTTGCTGGTAATTTGTGGTCTTTGCCAGGTTTTGGGATGGCAATGACCTTTGCTGTCCGCCATTTCTTTGGGATCGAGTTTGTTTGTGTGATCCTTGTGTAGAATTGTGTCAACCAGGTTAGGGCTCGGGGGCCAAGATTTTTCATGAATTCTGGGAAGATGTTATCGTATCCTGCTGCCTTTCCACATTTCAGGCTCTGTAGGACTTTCTCCAGTTCAGCAGCCTCGAAGGGTTCAGGGTTCGTTTCCTCTACAGGCATTTTTTGGTGTTTTTTTAGCTCAGTTGTAACTGCTCTTTTGGTGTCTTTGTCTTGGGGTGCTTTGGCGATAGTCAGTAGGTGGGATGCAACTTGGTTGGGTGTGACGGATGCTCGGCTTAGGCTAGGGGGCTTCTGTGCAGCTCCTAGGCGACGGATGAGGCTCCAACATTTCCTGCTAGAGTGGGTAAAGCTCCGGTCAGCAACTGTCTCCTCCCATTTCTTTCGCCGAGCTGTATTTAGCGATTCAATGAGATGGTCTGCTATCTCTGGGTCCCCTGATGTTTGATAGGATTGTAGGAGGGCAGCACTTTCTCCGTCCAAACATGGGACATAGAGGGGTCGGTAGCCTCGTGGGATTGCAGTATGGGCAGCCTTGAAGATTGCGCTGCAGAAGCGGTTGTATGCTTCATCTACAGTGATGGTGTGGAGTGGGATGGTAACAACGCTCCGGTCCAGAGTTTCACTGAATTTCTTCCAGTTGGCTTTGCGGAAGTTCCAGCGCATCTTCCTTGGGCTGTATATGACTGGAAGTTGTAGGCCAATGTGTACAAGCAGGGGCCGGTGTTGGCTGTGTGGAAAATCATCAAGAATGAGGATCTGTGTAGGATATGGCTCCCCATTCAAAGAGCTGACCCAACACAGGTCAGGAGAATAGTCCTTCTTCCACCTAGCAGAGTGGAAGGTTCCTCTTTGTTTGGGGTCGTATATCAAAGCGAGGTCATTTCTGGATGCCCAGTCTGAAAGTGCCTTCCCATCACTGTCCACTGCTGGGTACCCCCAGTCAGGGTGATGGCTGTTAAAGTCCCCCACATAGATGGCAGGGTGGGGTAGGGTGGGTAAGACCTGCAGATCCCAGTTGGCATTAGGGGGCTTGTACACATTGACAATATGGAAGCCACCAATGATTATGGTGTCTGAGAAATGTGTTGTTATCAGGTGATTTGCTTCAACTATGTCAGAACGCACATAGGTGGCACGTCCATGTTTAGCATGGAGAACATAGCACAGGAGGTCAAAGCCTTTGATGGTGAAGCGGCCAGCTTCCTCTGTGCCAATATGAGTCTCTTGGAGGCAGATTACATCAATCGAATGTTGGAAGGCGAGGACTTCGATAAGGCTTCGCTTGGCTGCAGATAGGCCTTCAACGTTTAGTTGTAATATGCGAAGGGCCGATCCTACCACAAAGTGCTCTTGGGGCTGTTTGCTTTCGGCTTTAGGACTGTGACTAGGATTCTTCTTTGACTTGGCACAGAGGCGTCGTCTCTTCGAATTTAGTCTGCTGGTAGGATCATTAGCTTCCCCAGGCGAGCCCGGGTACTGGCGGAGGGCGCGACGAGAACGCTGATCCATTGCCCCCCATTATCCTGCTGAAAGTAGCCATCAGAAGTTGGGTACATTGTGGTCATAAAGGGATGGACATGGTCAGCAACAATACTCAGGTAGGCTGTAGCGTTGCAACGATGCTCAATTGGTACCAAGGGGCCCAAAGAGTGCCAAGAAAATATTCCCCACACCATTACACCACCACCACCAGCCTGAACCATTGATACAAGGCAGGATGGATCCATGCTTTCATGTTGTTGACGCCAAATTCTGACCCTACCATCCGAATGTCGCAGCAGAAATCGAGACTCATCAGACCAGGCAACGTTTTTCCAATCTTCTATTGTCCAATTTCGATGAGCTTGTGCAAATTGTAGCCTCAGTTTCCTGTTCTTAGCTGAAAGGAGTGGCACCCGGCGTGGTCTTCTGCTGCTGTAGCCCATCTGCCTCAAAGTTCGACGTATTGTGCGTTCAGAGATGCTCTTCTGCCTACCTTGGTTGTAACGGGTGGTTATTTGAGTCACTGTTGCCTTTCTATCAGCTCGAACCAGTCTGGCCATTCTCCTCTGACCTCTGGCATCAACAAGGCATTTCCGCCCACAGAACTGCCGCTCACTGGATATTTTTTCTTTTTCGGACCATTCTCTGTAAACCCTAGAGATGGTTGTGCGTGAAAATCCCAGTAGATCAGCAGTTTCTGAAATACTCAGACCAGCCCTTCTGGCACCAACAACCATGCCACGTTCAAAGTCACTCAAATCACCTTTCTTCCCCATACTGATGCTCGGTTTGAACTGCAGGAGATTGTCTTGACCATGTCTACATGCCTAAATGCACTGAGTTGCCGCCATGTGATTGGCTGATTAGAAATTAAGTGTTAACGAGCAGTTGGACAGGTGTACCTAATAAAGTGGCCAGTGAGTGTATATATATAGTGGTATGAAAAAGTGTTTGCCCCTTCCTGATTTCTTATTTTTTTTTGTATGTTTGTGTCACTTAAATGTTTCAGATAATAAACAAATTTAAATATTAGACAAAGGAAACACAAGTACACACAAAATGCAGTTTTTAAATGAAGGTGTTTATTATTAAGGGAAAAAAAATCCAAACCTATATGGCCCTGTGTGAAAAAGGGATTGCCCCCTAAACCTAATAACTGGCTGGGCCACCCTTAGCAGCAACAGCTGCAATCAAGTGTTTGCGATAACTGGCAGTGAGTCTTTTTACAGCGCTGTGGAGGAATTTTGGCCCACACATCTTTTGAGAATTATTGTAATTCAGCCACATTGGAGGGTTTTCGAGCATGAACCGCCTTTCTAAGGTCATGCCACAGCATCTCAATCTGATTCAGGTCAGTACTTTGACTAGGCCACTCCAAAGTCTTCATTTTGTTTTTCTTAAGCCATTCAGAAGTGGACTTGCTGGTGTGTTTTGGATCATTGCCCTGCTGCAGAACCCGAGTGCGCTTCATCTTGAGGTCATGAACAGATGGCCGGACATTCTCCTTCAGGATTTTTTGGTAGACAGCAGAATTCACGATTCCATTTATCACAGCAAGTCTTCCAGTTCCTGAAGCAGCAAAACGGCCTCAGACCATCACACTACCACCACCATATTTTACTGTTGGTATAATGTTCCTTTTCTGAAATGCTGTCACTTTTACGCTGGATGTAATGGGAGACATACCTTCCAAAAAGTTGAAGTTTTGTCTCGTCAGTCCACAGAGCATTTTCCCAAACATCTTGGATCATCTTGGTTTTTCTGGCAAAACTGAGATGAGCCTTTGTGTTCTTTTTGCTCCTCACTGGTTTTCATCTTGGAACTCTGCCATGCAGGCCCTTTTTCCCCAGTCAATTTCTTATGGGGGAGTCATGAACACTGACGTTAACTGAGGCAAGTGAGGCCTGCAGTTCTTTGGATGTTGTTGTGGGGTCTTTTGTGACCTCTTGGATGAGTCATCGCTGCGCTCTTGGGGTAATTTTGGTCGGCCAGCCACTCCTGGGAAGGTTCACCACTGTTCCATGTTTTCACCATTTGTGGATAATGGCTCTCACTGTGGTTCACTGGAGTCTCAAAGCTTTAGAAATGTCTTTATAACCTTTTCCAGACTGATAGATCTCAATTACTTTTGTTTCTCATTTGTTCCTGAATTTCTTTGGATCGCAGGATGATGTCTAGCTTTTGAGGATCTTTTGGTGTACTTTGTCAGGCAGGATCTATTTAAGTGATTTCTTGATTTAGAACAGGTGTGGCAGTAATCAGGCCTGGGTGTGGCTAGAGAAATTGAACTCTGCTTTCCAAAGATGTGATGAACCACAGTTAATTTGTTTTAACGGGGGGTGGGGGGATCACTTTTTCACACAGGGCCATGTAGGTTTGGATTTTTTTTCCCTTAATAATAAACATCTTTTTTTAAAAACTGCATTTTGTGTTTACTTGTGTTATCTTTGTCTAATATTTAAATTTGTTTGATTTGAAACATTTTAAGTGTGACAAACATGCAAAAAAAACGAGAACTCAGGAAGGGGGCAAACACTTTTCACACCACTTTGTTTGTGTGTGTGTGTGTGTGTGTGTGTGTGTATATATATATATACAGTATATATATACACACACACACTACTCACAAAAAGTTAGGGATATTTGGCTTTCGGGTGAAATTTATGGAAAATGTAAAAAGTTTATGCTACAGTGATATTATATCATGAAAGTAGGGCATTTGGGTGGAAGCATGCAATGGTGAGTTCCTCATCTCAAACAATTTATTGAAACAGAAGCGAACAACAGTGGTGGGTATACCACAACAAAAAATGTCTGTCTCAATAACGTCATGTGCCCTTGAGCATCATTTAGAGCTTGACAACGACGTCTCATGCTGTTCACAAGTCGACTTACAGTGGGGAAAAAAAGTACTTAGTCAGCCACCAGTTGTGCAAGTTCTCCCACTTAAAAGACGAGAGAGGTCTCCAGTTTTCATCATAGGTATACCTCAACTATGAGAGACAAAATGAGAAAAAAAAAATCCAGAAAATCACATTGAAGGATTTTTAATGAATTAATTGGTAAATTCCTCGGTAAAATAAGTATTTGGTCAATAACAAAAGTTCATCTCAATACTTTGTTATATACCCTTTGTTGGCAATGACAGAGATCAAACACTTTCTGTAAGTCTTCACAAGGTTTTCAAACACTGTTGCTGGTATTTTGGCCCATTCCTCCATGCAGATCTCCTCTAGAGCAGTGATGTTTTGGGGCTGTCACTGAGCAACACAGACTTTCAACTCCCTCCAAAGATTTTCTATGGGGTTGAGATCTGGAGACTGGCTAGGCCACTCCAGGACCTTGAAATGCTTCTTACGAAGCCACTCCTTCGTTGCCCGGGTGGTGTGTTTGGGATCATTGTCATGCTGAAAGACCGAGCCACGTTTCATCTTCAATGCCCTTGCTGATGGAAGGAGGTTTTCACTCAAAATCTCACGATACATGGCCCCATTCATTCTTTCCTTTACACGGATCAGTCGTCCTGGTCCCTTTGCAGAAAAACAGCCCCAAAGCATGATGTTTCCACCCCCATGCTTCACAGTAGGTATGGTGTTCTTTCTCCTCCAAACACGACAAGTTGAGTTTTTACCAAAAAGTTCTATTTTGGTTTCATCTGACCATATGACATTCTCCCAATCCTCTTCTGGATCATCCAAATGCTCTCTAGCAAACTTGAGATGGGCCTGGACATGTACTGGCTTAAGCAGGGGGACACGTCTGGCACTGCAGGAGTTGAGTCCCTGGCGGCGTAGTGTGTTAATTCAATTTCAATTCAATTCAACTTTATTTATATAGCGCCATTTCACAACAACAGTCATCTCATAGCACTATCAACTGAAGGGGGGACCCCCACAGTTGCAGAAAGACCCCAGCAATCAGGCGATCCCCTGTGAGCAAGCACTTGGTGACGGTGGAGAGGAAAAACTCCCTTTTAACAGGAAGAAACCTCCAGCAGAACCAGGCTCAGGGAGGGGCAGTCATCTGCTGCGACTGGCTGGGGGGTGAGGGGATAGAGAAGAAGAAAAGAACAGACATGTAGAGAGCAAACAGCACGATGGGGACTCAATCTATGGGAGAGAACAAACAAATGTTAATGACCAGCAAAAAAAAAATATTTCATGGAGAGTGAGGAAAGGAGTGAGGCCCAGTGCATTACTGGAGGTCCCCCGGCTGACTAAACCTATTAGCAGCATAACTAAGGGAGGGTTCAGAAACACATGATCCCTCCCTAATTGTAGGCTATATCAAAAAGGTAGGTTTTAGCCCTATTCTTAAAAACAGAGATCGAGTCTGACTCCCGAATCCAGATTGGCAGCTGATTCCACAGGAGAGGAGCTTGATAACTGAAGGCTCTTCCTCCCATTGTACTTTTGGAGATTCTAGGTATTACAAGTAATCCTGCATTTTGGGAGCGTAGTGCTCTGTTAGGATAATACGGTACTATCAGATCTTTTAAATAAAAAGGAGCCTGATTGTTTAAAGCTTTGTAAGTAAGAAGAAGGATTTTAAACTTAATTCTAAACTCTATGGGAAGCCAATGAAGGGAGGCCAGAACCGGAGAGATATGATCTCTCTTTCTAGTACCTGTTAAAACTCTTGCTGCAGCATTTTGGATCAGCTGAAGACTTTTTAAAGATGTTTTAGGACAGCCTGATAATAAAGAATTACAATAATCTAATCTCGAGCTAACAAAAGCGTGGATCAGCTTCTCAGCATCATTCTGAGACAAGATGCTCCTAATCTTGGCAATATTACGCAAATGATAGAAGGCAGTCTTAGAAACAAATTTAATATGTGAATTGAAGGACAAATCCTGATCAAAAATAACTCCAAGCTTCCTCACAGAGCTATTAAGAGAAAGAGTAACTGCATCCAAACTGAAAGTTTGATTTGGAAAGGAATTTCTAAGTTTTTTTGGACCAACAAGAATGACTTCAGTCTTATCTGAATTTAATAGCAGGAAATTACAAGTCATCCAAGCTTTGATTTCCTTAACTTGGCTAATTGATTAGTATCATCTGGCTTCATTGACAGGTATAATTGTGTGTCATCTGCATAACAATGAAAATGTATACAGTGCTTTCTAATAATGTTGCCTAATGGAAGCATATATAAACTAAAAAGAGTAGGGCCTAGCACAGATCCCTGTGGAACTCCATGACTAAGCTTTGAGCTGAAAGAAAACTCATCATTTACATGAACAAACTGGAACCTATCAGATAAATAAGATCTAAACCACTGCAGCGAAGTTCCATTAAGTCCAACATAGTGTTCTAATCTATCAAGTAGAATATTATGATCAATAGTATCAAAAGCTGCACTAAGATCTAAAAGGACAAGTACAGAAACTAGTCCATTATCAGATGCAATGAGGAGGTCGTTAGTGACCTTTGCTAAGGCTGTTTCAGTACTGTGATGGATTCTAAACCCAGATTGAAACTCTTCAAGTAAACCATTTCCCTGCAGGTGGTCAAATAATTGCGTAGCAATAACTCTTTCTAAGATTTTTGAAATGAAAGGGAGATTAGAGATTGGTCTATAGTTAGCTAAAGCTCCTGGATCTAGCGTTGGCTTTTTGAGTAAGGGTTTAATTACAGCTGTTTTAAAAGCCTGCGGTACATGGCCTAAAGTTAATGAAGAATTGATTATATGAAGAATAAAGTTACCAATAAGTGGGAAGACTCCTTTAAATAACCTGGTAGGAATAGGGTCTAAAAGACAAGTAGAATAGTAAAATAGAAGTAAAATAGATTTCATCTAAATTAGTAGAGCGCCATTTTCTTAATAATTGTGATAAAGCAAAATATTGGTAAAACTCAAATTAAACATAAAGCCTCTAAATTGAATGATTTGGCCTCTGTTCCTCCTCATAATTTAAAAATTAAATGTGGTTTATTAAATATTAGGTCTCTAACTCCCAAGTCTCTGTTAGTCCATGATCTGTTAATTGATCATCAGATTGATTTAATTTCCCTTACAGAGACTTGGTTAGGACAAGAGGATTATGTTGGTTTAAATGAATCAACTCCCTCTGGTTATTTAAACTGTCAAAATCCCAGAAGTTCTGGTCGTGGAGGAGGAGTAGCATCAATTTACCATTCCAAATTACTAGTTAATGTAAAGCAAAAAACATGTTATAATTCCTTTGAGGGCCTGGTCCTCAGTATTGGGCACTTTAGCAATTCCAGGTTAAACCCAATTTTATTTGCCATAGTTTATCGTCCCCCATCAACCTATTCAGAATTTTTATCCGAATTTCCTGATTTCTTAGCTGATTTAGTGCTGAAATCTGATAGAATAATTATAGTAGGGGACTTTAATATACATGTGGATGTAGATAGTGACTGCCTTAATGTGGCTTTTAATTCAATATTAGACTCGATTGGGTTTTCTCAGAAAGTAGGAAATTCTACTCATTACCTCCACCATACATTGGACCTTGTTCTGACATATGGCATAGAAATAGAAAATCTTGTAGTGTCTCCTCATAACCCTGTACTGTCAGACCATTGTCTGTTAACCTTTTGATTTTACTATTTCTGACTATTTGGCTCCTAAAGAAAAATATTATCACAGTAGATGCCTCTCAGATGATGCTGTTTCCAAATTTATGCAGATTGTTTCCTCTATGCCATGTGTCAACACAACGGAAATAAGCTATAGACAGCTTGCTCCTTCTGTAATTGATAACATGGTGGATAGTGTTTCAGCTTCTCTGCATCAGGCTCTAGACTTGGTGGCCCCCTTAAAAAAGAAAAAGTCTAATCAGAGATTTTTAACTCCTTGGTTCAACACAGAAACTCGTAGCTTAAAACAGAAGACTCGTCAATTAGAAAGAAAATGGCGCTCTACTAATTTAGATGAAATCTATTTAGCTTGGAGAAATCATCTTTTAATTTATAAAAAATCTCTTAGAAAAGCTAGAACGAGTTATTACTCTGCATTAATAGAAGAGAACAAGAATAATCCCAGGTTTCTTTTCAGTACTGTAGCCAGGTTGACAAAGAGTCAGGACTCTGTCAATCCTAGCATCCCCTTAGAGCTTACTAGTCAGGACTTTATGAACTTTTTCAATAATAAAATTTCATCCATCAGAGATAAAATCAATCAGATTCTTCCCACAGTTAACTTAAATACTGTAACTACTACAACTCCTTCTATTGATGTCTGTCTTGATGAGTTTACTCCAATCGACCTTTGTGAGTTAGACAAAATAGTTTCCTCATCCAAACCTTCAACTTGTCTTTTAGACCCTATTCCTACCAGGTTATTTAAAGAAGTCTTCCCACTTATTGGTAGCTTTATTCTTCATATAATCAATTCTTCATTAACTTTAGGCCATGTACCGCAGGCTTTTAAAACGGCTGTAATTAAACCCTTACTCAAAAAGCCAACGCTAGATCCAGGAGCTTTAGCTAACTATAGACCAATCTCTAATCTCCCTTTCATTTCAAAAATCTTAGAAAGAGTTGTTGCTATGCAATTATTTGACCACCTGCAGGGAAATGGTTTATTTGAGGAGTTTCAATCTGGGTTTAGAATCCATCATAGCACTGAAACAGCCTTAGCGAAGGTCACTAACGACCTCCTCATTGCATCTGATAATGGACTAGTTTCTGTACTTGTCCTTTTAGATCTTAGTGCAGCTTTTGATACTATTGATCATAATATTCTACTTGATAGATTAGAACACTATGTTGGACTTAATGGAACTTCGTTGCAGTGGTTTAGATCTTATTTATCTGATAGGTTCCAGTTTGTTCATGTAAATGATGAGTTTTCTCTCAGCTCAAAGCTTAGTCATGGAGTTCCACAGGGATCTGTGCTTGGCCCTACTCTTTTTAGTTTATATATGCTTCCATTAGGCAACATTATTAGAAAGCACTGTATACATTTTCACTGTTATGCAGATGACACACAATTATACCTGTCAATGAAGCCAGATGATACTAATCAATTAGCCAAGTTAGAAGCCTGTCTTAAGGAAATCAAAGTTTGGATGATTTGTAATTTCCTGCTATTAAATTCAGATAAGACTGAAGTCATTCTTGTTGGTCCAAAAAACCTTAGAAATTCCTTTCCAAATCAAACTTTCAGTTTGGATGCAGTTACTCTTTCTCTTAATAGCTCTGTGAGGAACCTTGGAGTTATTTTTGATCAGGATTTGTCCTTCAATTCACATATTAAATTTGTTTCTAAGACTGCCTTCTATCATTTGCGTAATATTGCCAAGATTAGGAGCATCTTGTCTCAGAGTGATGCTGAGAAGCTGATCCACGCTTTTGTTAGCTCGAGATTAGATTATTGTAATTCTTTATTATCAGGTTGTCCTAAAACATCTTTAAAAAGTCTTCAGCTGATCCAAAATGCTGCAGCAAGAGTTTTAACAGGTACTAGAAAGAGAGATCATATCTCTCCGGTTCTGGCCTCCCTTCATTGGCTTCCCATAGAGTTTAGAATTAAGTTTAAAATCCTTCTTCTTACTTACAAAGCTCTAAACAATCAGGCTCCTTTTTATTTAAAAGATCTGATACTACCGTATCATCCTAACAGAGCACTACGCTCCCAAAATGCAGGTTTACTTGTAATACCTAGAATCTCCAAAAGTACAATGGGAGGCAGAGCCTTCAGTTATCAAGCTCCTCTCCTGTGGAATCAGCTGCCAATCTGGATTCGGGAGTCAGACTCTATCTCTGTTTTTAAGAATAGGGCTAAAACCTACCTTTTTGATATAGCCTACAATTAGGGAGGGATCATGTTTTTTCTGAACCCTCCCTTAGTTATGCTGCTAATAGGTTTAGTCAGCCGGGGGACCTCCAGTAATGCACTGGGCCTCACTCCTTTCCTCACTCTCTATGAAATATTTTTTTTTTGCTGGTCATTAACATTTGTTTGTTCTCTCCCATAGATTGAGTCCCCATCGTGCTGTTTGCTCTCTACATGTCTGTTCTTTTCTTCTTCTCTATCCCCTCACCCCCCAGCCAGTCGCAGCAGATGACTGCCCCTCCCTGAGCCTGGTTCTGCTGGAGGTTTCTTCCTGTTAAAAGGGAGTTTTTCCTCTCCACCGTCGCCAAGTGCTTGCTCACAGGGGATCGCCTGATTGCTGGGGTCTTTCTGCAACTGTGGGGGTCCTCCCTACAGTTGATAGTGCTATGAGATGACTGTTGTTGTGAAATGGCGCTATATAAATAAAGTTGAATTGAATTGAATAATTGACGAGTCTTCTGTTTTAAGCTACGAGTTTCTGTGTTGAACCAAGGAGTTAAAAATCTCTGATTAGACTTTTTCTTTTTTAAGGGGGCCACCAAGTCTAGAGCCTGATGCAGAGAAGCTGAAACACTATCCACCATGTTATCAATTACAGAAGGAGCAAGCTGTCTATAGCTTATTTCCGTTGTGTTGACACATGGCATAGAGGAAACAATCTGCATAAATTTGGAAACAGCATCATCTGAGAGGCATCTACTGTGATAATATTTTTCTTTAGCTAACTAACTAACCTGCACTTACATAGCGCTTTTCTAGTCACAAAGACCACTCAAAGCGCTTTCATTAATACTAACCCTCTATTCTAAGGGCCTATAGGAAACAGATATCTAGGGACAATTTAGAACAGCCAATTAACCTAACATGCATGTTTTTGGCATGTGGGAGGAAACCGGAG
Organism: Pholidichthys leucotaenia; assembly: GCA_020510985.1. Lineage (NCBI taxonomy): Eukaryota > Metazoa > Chordata > Actinopteri > Cichliformes > Pholidichthyidae > Pholidichthys > Pholidichthys leucotaenia. The sequence goes on from CM035846.1 coordinate 297,275,587, forward strand.
AAATCCCGGAGTAAACCCACGCAACACGGGGAGAACATGCAAACTCCACACAGATCACTGTTGGTCGGGGGCTGGGATCGAACCCACGATCCCCACAATCCCCTGGTCAAGGGTAAACTGTGCAGCCGCAGTGCTAACCACCACTATTTAGGAGCCAAATAGTCAGAAATAGTAAAATCAAAGGTTAACAGACAATGGTCTGACAGTACAGGGTTATGAGGAGACACTACAAGATTTTCTATTTCTATGCCATATGTCAGAACAAGGTCCAATGTATGGTGGAGGTAATGAGTAGAATTTCCTACTTTCTGAGAAAACCCAATCGAGTCTAATATTGAATTAAAAGCCACATTAAGGCAGTCACTAGCTACATCCACATGTATATTAAAGTCCCCTACTATAATTATTCTATCAGATTTCAGCACTAAATCAGCTAAGAAATCAGCAAATTCGGATAAAAATTCTGAATAGGTTGATGGAGGACGATAAACTATGGCAAATAAAATTGAGTTTAACCTGAAATTGCTAAAGTGCCCAACACTGAGGACCAGGCCCTCAAAGGAATTATAACATGTTTTTTGCTTTACATTAACTAGTAATTTGGAATGGTAAATTGTTGCTACTCCTCCTCCACGACCAGAACTTCTGGGATTTTGACAGTTTAAATAACCAGAGGGAGTTGATTCATTTAAACCAACATAATCCTCTTGTCCTAACCAAGTCTCTGTGAGGGAAATTAAATCAATCTGATGATCAATTAACAGATCATGGACTAACAGAGACTTGGGAGTTAGAGACCTAATATTTAATAAACCACATTTAATTTTTAAATTATGAGGAGGAACAGAGGCCAAATCATTCAATTTAGAGGCTTTATGTTTAATTTGAGTTTTACCAATGTTTTGCTTTATCACTTTGGGATGCTTATACATTATATTTTTATTTACTTTGGAGGGAGCAGACAACGATTCTCTGATGGGGAAGACAGGGGCTAAGCTGAGGGGTGGCGGATGAAGAGGAGCTGCAGAGAGGCGTGTAAGACTGCGACTCTGCTTCCTGGTCCCAACTCTGAGTAGTCACGGTTTTGGAAATTTGGATAAAAAAGATGCCAGATTGTTAGATAAATGAGAAGCACCATCCAAAGTGGGATGAATGCTGTCTCGTCTCATAAGACCAGGTTTTCCCCAAAAAGAGCTCCAATTGTCAATGTAGCCTACGTCATTTTTAGGACACCACACAGACAGCCAGCGGTTCAAGGATGACGAGCGACTAAACATGTCATCACTGGTCAGATTGGGGAGGGGTCCAGAGAATACTACAGTGGCAGACATCGTTTTTGCAAACTCACACACCGATTCTATGTTAAGTTTCGTGACTTCCGACTGCCGTAGACGGATGTCATTAATGCCGGCGTGAATAACAATTGTGGAATATTTACAGTTACTTTTAGCCAGCATTTTCAAATTTGACTCGATGTCGCCTGCTCTGGCCCCAGGAATACATTTGACTATGGCCGCTGGAGTCTCTAGGTTCACGTTTCTGACTACAGAGTCGCCAATGATCAGAGTTTTTTCCTCAGCGGGTGTGTCGCTGAGTGGGGAAAAACGATTAGAAACGGGAACAGGTTGGTGGTAAACCGGGGCTTTGCGACTAGGCTTCCTTCTCACCGTCACCCACCCAGTCTCCTCGCTGCTGAGGAGAGCCGGGGAACCGCTGACAGTGGGACCTAAGCTAGCTAGCTCCACTGCAGCTAATGGGCGTCCGTCGAGATTAACTGGTGCAGACGGTGTTTCAATGCAGCGGAGCCGGGATTCCAAATCAGACAACCTCGCCTCGAGCACCTCAAAAAGACAACATTTATTACATTTACCGTTATCGCTAAAAGAGGCAGAGGTGTAGCTAAACATCTGACAGAGAGAGCACACCAGAGGAGGAGAGGAAAGAGAGGTAGTAGCCATAGCTAGTGGCTAGCTAGTGGCTGGAGAGCAAACCACACAGGCAGACAGCAAAACAGGAAGTGACGATACGTTACCACAAGGAAGTGTTACTGATGTAGCCTTTGTTACTTTGGTCCCAGCTCTCTGCAGGTCATTCACTAGGTCTCCCCATGTGGTTCTGGGATTTTTGCTCACCGTTCTCGTGATCATTTTGACCTCACGGGGTGAGACCTTGCGTGGAGCCCCAGATCGAGCGAGATTATCAGTGGTCTTGTATGTCTTCCATTTTCTAATAATTGCTCCCACAGTTGATTTCTTCACACCAAGCTGCTTACCTATTGCAGATTCAGTCTTCCCAGCCTGGTGCATGTCTACAATTTTGTTTTTGGTGTCCTTTGACAGCTGTTTTGTCTTGGCCATAGTGGAGTTTGGAGTGTGACTGTTTGAGGTTGTGGAGAGGTGTCTTTTATACTGATAACGAGTTCAAACAGGTGCCATTAATACAGGTAACGAGTGGAGGACAGAGGAGCCTCTTAAAGAAGTCATAGGTCTGTAATCTTGCTTGTTTGTAGGTGACCAAATACTTATTTTACCGAGGAATTTACCAATTAATTCATTAAAAATCCTTCAATGTGATTTTCTGGATTTTTTTTTTTTCTCATTTTGTCTCTCATAGTTGAGGTATACCTATGATGAAAATTGGAGACCTCTCTCATCTTTTAAGTGGGAGAACTTGTACATTTGGTGGCTGACTAAATACTTTTTTTAAGATAAGATAAGATAAGATAAGCCTTTATTAGTCCCACAACGGGGAAATTCCAGGATTGCAACAGCACAGGGATAGCAACACTCAGAGCAACAATCAGAAGGCAAGAAAAAAAACAAGCAAGCAAGAGCAGCTAATATACATATGTACGTATTACTATAAAATATATATATATACACACACACACAGACACACAGTGCAGAGCATTGTAGCTGGATGGAATAAATATATGAATATATGAACACACAGTGCAGAGCATTGTAGCTAGATGGAATAAATATGTAAATATATAAACACCCACAGTACGGAGCATTGCAGCTAGGTGGAATAAATATGCAAGTATATAAACACACACAGTGCGGAGCAATGTAGCTAGATGGAATAATATGTAGATATATAAATATATAAACACACCCAGTGCTGAGCATTGTAGCTAGATGGAATAAATATGTAAATATATAAACACACACAGTGCAGAGCATTGTTGCTAGATGGAATGAAACAGCATAACCGTCTACTTAGTTATCCTACATGGTATGATTGTGCCCATACATATTCTCACCCTCCATAGCGACCGGTATGTTCCTAGTTGTATGCCGGAGGGGACCATTGTGTAAGTCTATTGCATCTTTTGCATTCAAAAAACTATTAGTTTGTTACGTCTTTTTGCTATCTCTGCGAGCAGCCCTGCTTAGGTTGTACAGTCTTACAGCCGTTGGTAGGAAGGACCTACGAAACCTCTCGGTTGTGCACCTGGGATGATGTAGTCTGCTGCTAAATGAGCTCCTCAGTGCATTCAGTATGTCCTGCATAGGGTGGAACTCGGACTCCAGCAGAGATGACAGTTTAGCCACCGTCCTTCTCTCTCCTATCTCCTCCATCGGATCAAGGCGCTGCCCCAGGACAGAGCTAGCTTTCTTAATCAGTTTGTTCAGTCTCTTCCTATCGGCTGCAGTAATGCCACTGCCCCAGCAGACCACTCCAAAAGTGATGGCTGATGCCACCACCGTGTCATAGAATGACTTCAGCAGCGCCCCTTGTACACCAAAAGACCTGAGTCTCCTCAGCAGGAACAGCCTGCGCTGTCCCTTCTTGTAGAGTGCATCAGTATTGTGTGACCAGTCAAGTTTATTGTTCAGATGAATACCCAGGTACTTATAGGATGTCACCATCTCGATGTCTGTTCCCTGTATATTTACTGGTACTGTGAGGGGCTGCCCATGCCTGCGGCAGTCCACCACCAGCTCCTTAGTTTTCCTCGCGTTGATCTGGAGGCAGTTCCGATGGCACCAGTCCACGAAGTCCTGGATAAGCCCTCTGTACTCAGCTTCATCTCCATTGGAGATGAGGCCAACGATCGCAGAGTCATCAGAGAACTTCTGTAGATGGCAGTGTGTTGTGTTGTGTGAGAAGTCCGCAGTATAAAGAGTGAACAGGAAGGGAGCCAGCACCGTTCCCTGGGGGGCCCCCGTGCTACTGATGATCGTGTCGGACACACAGTCCCGGGTTCTCACAAACTGAGGCCGGTTCGTGAGGTAGTCCAGGATCCATGATGACAGGTGCTGGTCCACCCCTGCGCGCAGCAGCTTGTCCTTCAGGATCATCGGTTGGATGGTGTTGAAAGCACTGGAGAAGTCAAAGAACATGATCCTCACCATATTCCCGGGCTTCTCCAGGTGGGACAGAGAACGGTGAAGGAGGAAGATCACCGCATCCTCCACCCCAATGCCATGCTGGTAGGCGAACTGGAGTGGATCCATCGCTGGTTCCACCAGGGGGCGGAGGTGAGCAAGGAGCAGTCTCTCCAGGGTCTTCATCAAGTGGGACGTCAAGGCCACCGGTCTGTAGCTGTTCAGGTCTTTGGGGTGGGAAGTTTTTGGTACAGGTACCACACAAGATGTTTTCCACAGCTGCAAGCGGACTGTATTGTCCGCTTGGCATGGCATTTCACTCTTCTTGAAGGGCGGCCCTCAGGTCATTAAGGTTGTGGAGTGCAGGGTTAAGAGCCTCTACACGGTGACTCAGCTGATCCCATACACACGTGGACAAAATTGTTGGTACCCCTCTGTTAATGAAAGAAATTACCAATCCATGCAGATATCTACACCCCACCCACTGCCCGACTTTCATCCAGACGGCCGATTCGGAAAAACCCTCCCCCAGCTGACTTTACCATCCAGACAGCTTGGCAAGAGGAATGGGAGACCAAGGAGGTCCCAAACAAACAGCTGGTGATAAACCCCAACCAACAGGTCCCGGGCACCAACCTCCCAAGGAGACAGTGGTCTACACTCAATCGCTTCAGGACTGGACATGGCCCCTGCTTGGCCAGCCTTCACAGATGGGGCAGTAGCCCTAGCCCACTGTGCGCATGTGGAGAGGATCAAACAATGGAACACATCATAGAGGCTTGCCCGCTCCAAAGACTGGAAGGAGGATTACACACCCTCCATACAGCAAACCAGGAGGCAACTGCTTGGCTTAAGGACTTTGCATTCGCTAAATAAATAAAATGAAAGAAAAACCCACAATGGTCACAGAAATAACTTGAATCTGACAAAGGTGGTAATAAATAAAAAGTCTATGAAAATTAACCAATGAAAATCAGACAGTGCTTTTGAATTGTGGTTCAACAGAATTATTTTAAAAAACAAACTCATGAAATAGGCCTGGACAAAAATGATGGTACCCTTAATATTTTGTTGCACAACATTTTGAGGCAATCACTGCAATCAAACGATTTCTGTAACTGTCAATGAGACTTGTGCACCTCTCAGCAGGTATTTTGGCCCACTCCTCATGAGCAAACTGCTCCAGTTGTCTCAGGTTTGAAGGGTGCCTTCTCCAGACGGCATGTTTCAGCTCCTTCCACAGATGTTCAGTAGGATTTAGATCAGGGATCATAGAAGGCCACTTTAGAATAGTCCAATGTTTGGCTCTTAGCCATTGTTGGGTGTTTTTAAGCTGTGTGTTTTGGGTCATTAACCTGTTGTAAGACCCATGACCTGTGACAGAGACCAAGCTGTCTGACACTGGGCAGCACATTTCTCTCTAGAATACCTTGATAGTCTTGAGATTTCATTGTACCCTGCACAGATTGAAGACACCCTGTGCCAGATGCAGCAAAGCAGCCCCAGAACATAACAGAACCTCCTCCATGTTTGCCAGAAAGTTCCAGTTTTGTCTCATCTGTCTATAGGACACTCTCCCAGAAGCTTTGTGGCTTGTCAGCATGCAGTTTGGCAAATTCCAGTTTGGCTTTTTTATGATTTGTTTTCAACAGTGTTGTCCTCCTTGGTCGTCTCCCATGAAGTCCACTTTGGCTCAAACAGCGACGGATGATGCAATCTGACACTGATGTACCTTGACCTTGGAGTTCACCATGAATGTGTTTAGACTTTGTTCTGGGCTCTTTTGTTACCATTCGTATTATCCGTCTCCTCCTGTGGCCACGTCCAGTGAGGTTGGCTACAGTCCCGTGGATCTGAAATTTCTGAATAATATGTGCAACTGTAGTCACAGGAACATCAAGCTGCTTGGAGATGGTCTTATAGCCTTTACCTTTAACATGCTTGTCTATAATTTTCTTTCTAATCTCCTGAGAGATTAATAATTATAATAATTAATTATATAATTATTAATAATTAATTAATTATAATAATTAATAATAATCTCTCCTTTGCTTCCTCTGGTTCATGTTTAGTGTGGTACACACCATGTCACCAAACAGCACAGATAGGCCGACTGATTACAAGTTTGTAGACACCTGTGATGTTAATTAGGGCTGCACGGTGGCGCAGTGGTTAGCACTGCGGCAGCACAGTTTACCCTTGGCCGGGGGATTGTGGGGATCGTGGGATCGTGGGTTCGATCCCAGCCCCCGACCAACAGTGATCTGTGTGGAGTTTGCATGTTCTCCCCGTGTTGCGTGGGTTTACTCCGGGATTTCTCCGGTTTCCTCCCACATGCCAAAAACATGCATGTTAGGTTAATTGGCTGTTCTAAATTGTCCCTAGATATCTGTTTCCTATAGGCCCTTAGAATAGAGGGTTAGTATTAATGAAAGCGCTTTGAGTGGTCTTTGTGACTAGAAAAGCGCTATATAAGTGCAGGTTAGTTAGTTAGTTAGTTAGTTAATTAGAGGACACATCTTCGTTGAACATGTCCCTATGGTCACATTATTTTCAATCTTTTCTAGGGGTACCATCATTTTTGTCCAGGCCTGTTTCAGGAGTTTTTTTTTTTTTTAAAGTAATTCTGTTGAACCACAATTCAAAAACATTGTCTGATTTTCATTGGTTAATTTTCATAGAATTTTTATTTATTACCACTTTTGTCAGATTCAAGTTATTTCTGTGACCATTGCGTGTTTTCTTTCATTAACAGAGGGGTACCAACAATTTTGTCCACGTGTGTAGGTTTTCTATAGGATTCAGATCTGGAGATGGTGCAGGACACTCCATTTGATGTATCCCAGCCTCCAGCAGCCGTTCCCGAGTGATGTGACCTCCATGAGCTGGAGCATTGTCGTCCATGAAGATGGAATTCGGCCTGTGCTGTTTATGCAGGGGCACAATGACTGGATTAATGATGTTATTGAAGTCCTATTGACTTGTTACTGTACCATTGACAAGGTGTAGGGCAGTTCTCTATTGACTAAACACACCTGCCCTGACTGTAACACCACCACCACCAAAGGCTCTTCTGATGACAACAGAGGATGATGCATAGGGCTCTCCTTCACGCCTCCAACATTATTGGCGGCCACTATTTCTGCTCAACCTGAGTCGACTTTCATCAGAGAACAGCACTGAGGCCACACGGTCCCTTGTCCAGCGTAAATGCTCCCTGGCCCATGCAAGGTGATGACACCTGTGCCTGGTGGTGTGCTCAGGTACCCTTGCAGATCATCTAGCATGCAGACTACACTGATGTAAATGGTTTCAAATGGTCTGACGTGGCACTTGGGTGCCTGTCACCTCCCTTAAATGTGCCTGGAGTTGAGTGGCATTAATCATCCGGTTTCGCAGGGCACTGTTCACAATGAAGCAGTCATCAGTGTGGGATGTGACCAAAGGACATTCACTTCTATGCCTTTCTCTGACTCTTCCAGTCTCTCTGTATCTCTGTTGCAACCTGCTGATGACACTCTGTGACACTCTAAGCTCAGTGACCACTTCCCTCTGAGAACATCTTGTTTGAAGCCTTGCAATGGTGAGGTAATGCTGATCAGTTGTTAGGTGTCATCTTGGTCTTATCATGTCAAAATGTGAACAGCATGATGAAGTGGACTGTTTAAATACCCATTCTTATTGAACCTGAAAATTTATTGGTCAATTCATGGATCAAACATCTGTTGTGAATTTTGCCGTTAAGCACCTTGTTAGAGAACAAGTTACGCAAAAAGAACTGAAATATTGAACAGTTGGACATGCGCATTCAAAAGGTTAGAGAAGGTCAAAGTAAGTTCACCTGTAAAGGTTAGAGTGCATTTTAGGTGCATTCTGAAATTTCAACCAAATGCCAAAATCCCTAACTTTTTGTGAGTAGTGTATTTCTGATGGAGCCATTGACCTGAGATTTTCACCAGATATCAGTAACAACCCAAGTAATCCATACATACAAGGCAAGCCAAGTTTATTTGTATAGCACATTTCATGTACAAGACATTTCAAAGTGCTTTATATAAAAACATGAGGAATTTAAAAGGAAACTAAAAAGTAAATTAATGCACAACAAAAACAAGCTAAAATAGAATACAACAGAAATAAAAGTTAGTTTATTGTAGGAGATTAACAGTTGTTCTACTGAAAAGCCATGACAAATAGAGTTTTTAACCTCGATTTAAAGCAGCTGAGAGTTTCAGCAGCCCTGATGCTTTCTGGGAGTTTGTTCCATATGTGAAGGGCATAAAAACTAAACACTGCCTCATCATGTTCGGTTCTAACTCTGGGCACAGACAATAGGCCTGACCCTGACGACCTGAGCCTGAGGCTTAATGGACCAGAAGATCTGAGATGTATTTTGGCCCTAAACCATTCAGAGCTTTATAAATCAACAGGAGTGTTTTGAAATCTGTTCGTTGACAGACAGGAAGTCACTGTATAGATCTGAGGACTGGAGTTATATGATCTACTTTCTTGGTCTTGGTGAGGGCTCGAGCTGCAGTGTTCTGAACTAACTGCAGCTGTCTGATGGACTTTTTAGGAGACCTGTGAGGACAGCATTACAGTAGTCCAGTTTACTGAAGATAAATGCATGGACAAGTTTTTCTAGGTCCTGGTGAGACATCAGACCTTAAATCCTCACTATGTTCTTTAAGTGATAATAGGCTGACTTCAATACTATCTTAACCCCTTGCACTCCGGGCAATTTTCCTAAAAATGCCAGAAAAAAAACGTGCCCAAAGTAAATCGAAAGCTGTTATTCAACCCTTTGCAGCATCTTCATGGGGCTGGTCTCATTTAAAAGAAAACACTTTGAATTTTTTGGCAAAAAAAAACATGATCTCTCTATGTGCTCCGGCCACTGAGTTACAGTCATCTAAACATACTGAACTTGAAGAAAATAAATTTGGACACCATGTTTTTTTGGATACAAATGCTTGCAAATAACACATAGCTGTCCGATCCGGCTGGAACATGCAACAGGAATGTAGAACCAAGTGTTATCAAGCTGAGATCCAAATTTGATAACAATACCACAAAAAATGAATATTTTACACAGCTTTGTTCTCAGGTAGTTCCCAGGCGTTTTGGAACTGTGCCAAATTGTGCCAAATGGCACAGTTTGGAAAAATGTCTAACTTTTGAATAATTCAATGTAGAATCTTCATTTTGGGCTCTAATGAAAGGTCACATTCAGGGCTGTGTCTGTGTGTGTGTGCAACAAAGGACGGAGTTCGGCCCTCGCTACATGACGGATTACACTCCTTGCATGTTTCCACAGCAACGCTGTCACAGCGGCTCCACCCCCCCTGCTAGTGTGTGTGTGTGTGGGGGGGGGAGGGGTTGTCCCCCCCCTCGCTACAGAAGACGGCCATCGGTACATGATGGAATAGACTCATATGCTTCCCCCCACAGACCGGGGGCGTTCGGACTGTGAACGCCCCCCCCCCGCTCCCCTTCTGCAGCGGGGGGGGGGGGGGGGGGACGCTGGACAAATCTGGACGCTGGACAAATCTGCTACAGACCCAGGCTCACCCAGCAGCATGGAGAACACCCACAAGTGGGACCTGCACTCATTCCAGCAGAATAGGATTAGGATTCTCTTCCGTCATCATAGACCGACGGAGGCCGACGACAAAGGTCGTAAATCATTCACCAAAACCGCAATAATGGAATTATGTTTTGATCGGGATCCACGAGCGGACCAGCGTCGCGTTCGTCTGACAATGGGGAAGAGAAGTTCGCCAGGACAATGTGGCTGTGAAGAGGTAAGGTGTTATAAGCTAAATTATTATTTATCCCTGAAAACTGTAATCCAAAAATGACTTTTGACCGATCGGTAAATTACAACTGCGCCGCGATAAACGGTTCATTTGCCGTGTTCGGACCGTGAAGCCCCCCCCCCCCCCCCCCGCCAACCTCTCAGCAGGTATTTTGACCCACTCCTCATGAGCAAACTGCTCCAGTTGTCTCAGGTTTGAAGGGTGCCTTCTCCAGACGGCATGTTTCAGCTCCTTCCACAGATGTTCAATAGGATTTAGATCAGGGCTCATAGAAGGCCACTTTAGAATAGTCCAATGTTTGGCTCTTAGCCATTCTTGAGTGTGTTTAGCTGTGTGTTTTGGGTCATTATCCTGTTGCAAGACCCATGACCTGCGACTGAGACCAAGCTGTCTGACACTGGGCAGCACATTTCTCTCTAGAATACCTTGAAAGTCTTGAGATTTCATTGTACCCTGTACAGATTCAAGACGCCCTGTGGCAGATGCAGCAAAGCAGCCCCAGAACATAACAGAACCTTCTCCATGTTTCACAGTAGAGACAGTGTTCATTTCTTGGTATGCTTCATTTTTGTGTCTGTGAGCTGATGTGCCTTGCCAAAAAGTTCCAGTTTTGTCTCGTCTGTCTATAGGACATTCTCCCAGAAGCTTTGTGGCTTGTCAACATGCAGTTCGGCAAATTCCAGTCTGGCTTTTTTATGATTTGTTTTCAATAGTGGTGTCCTCCTTGGTTGTCTCCCATGAAGTCCACTTTGGCTCAAACGACGACGGATGGTGCAATCTGACACTGATGTACCTTGACCTTGGAGTTCACCATGAATGTGTTTAGAGGTTGTTCTGGGCTCTTTTGTTACCATTCGTATTATCAGTCTCCTCCTGCGGCCACGTCCAAGGAGGTTGGCTGCAGTCCCGTGGATCTTAAATTTCTGAATAATATGTGCAACTGTAGTCACAGGAACATCAAGCTGCTTGGAGATGGTCTTATAAGATAAGATAAGCCTTTATTAGTCCCACAATGGGGAAATTCCAGGATTGCAACAGCACAGGGATAGCAACACTCAGAGCAACAATCAGAAGGCAAGAAAAAACAAGAACAGCTAGTAAACATATGTACATATTACTATATACACTCACCGGCCACTTTATTAGGTACACCATGCTAGTAACGGGTTGGACCCCCTTTTGCCTTCAGAACTGCCTCAATTCTTCGTGGCATAGATTCAACAAGGTGCTGGAAGCATTCCTCAGAGAGTTTGGTCCATATTGACACGATGGCATCACACAGTTGGCGCATATTTGTCGGCTGCACATCCATGATGCAAATCTCCCGTTCCACCACATCCCAAAGATGCTCTATTGGATTGAGATCTGGTGACTGTGGAGGCCATTTGAGTACAGTGAACTCATTGTCATGTTCAAGAAACCAGTCTGAGATGATTCCAGCTTTATGACATGGCGCATTATCCTGCTGAAAGTAGCCATCAGAAGTTGGGTACATTGTGGTCATAAAGGGATGGACATGGTCAGCAACAATACTCAGGTAGGCTGTAGCGTTGCAACGATGCTCAATTGGTACCAAGGGGCCCAAAGAGTGCCAAGAAAATATTCCCCACACCATTACACCACCACCACCAGCCTGAACCATTGATACAAGGCAGGATGGATCCATGCTTTCATGTTGTTGACGCCAAATTCTGACCCTACCATCCGAATGTTGCAGCAGAAATCGAGACTCATCAGACCAGGCAACGTTTTTCCAATCTTCTATTGTCCAATTTCGATGAGCTTGTGCAAATTGTAGCCTCAGTTTCCTGTTCTTAGCTGAAAGGAGTGGCACCCGGCGTGGTCTTCTGCTGCTGTTGCCCATCTGCCTCAAAGTTCGACGTACTGTGCGTTCAGAGATGCTCTTCTGCCTACCTTGGTTGTAACGGGTGGTTATTTGAGTCACTGTTGCCTTTCTATCAGCTCGAACCAGTCTGGCCATTCTCCTCTGACCTCTGTTATCAACAAGGCATTTCTGCCCACAGAACTGCCGCTCACTGGATATTTTTTCTTTTTCGGACCATTCTCTGTAAACCCTAGAGATGGTTGTGCGTGAAAATCCCAGTAGATCAGCAGTTTCTGAAATACTCAGACCAGCCCTTCTGGCACCAACAACCATGCCACGTTCAAAGTCACTCAAATCACCTTTCTTCCCCATACTGATGCTCGGTTTGAACTGCAGGAGATTGTCTTGACCATGTCTACATGCCTAAATGCACTGAGTTGCCGCCATGTGATTGGCTGATTAGAAATTAAGTGTTAACGAGCAGTTGGACAGGTGTACCTAATAAAGTGGCTGGTGAGTGTATATATATATATATATAAACACAGTGCGGAGCATTATGGTTGGTGAATGTGCAGCAGAAAGTCTAAGCTCTCTCTCCGCGGATGCGGCGGGCCAGCTGGAAGTCTTTGGGCATGATGGTGACCCTCTTAGCGAAGAAGAGACCCACCAGGTAGGCCTCGCTGGCCTCCTGCAGAGCCATGACGGCAAAGCTCAGGAAGCGCAGGTCGGTCTTGAAGTCCTGAGCGATCTCCCTCACCAGGCGCTGGATGGGCAGCTTACGGATGAGCAGCTCCGTGGATTTCTGGTAGCGACGGATCTCTCTCAGAGCCACGGGCCTGTAACGGTGAGGCTTCTTCACTCTGCCGGTGGCCGGAGCGCTTTTCCGAGCAGCTTTGGTGGCTAGCTGCTTCCTGGGGGGCTTTTTCCTCCAGTAGATTTTACGGGCGGTCTGCTTGGTTCTTGCCATCGATCTTTATTATTCTGTCTTATATTTCTTGCACGCCGCCTGAACTCCAGCCCGGCACCCGCGTCGTTTTCGCTACAGTTCCCGGTATGTCGAGTTTCAATCCGTTAGCACCGGGTGGCGCCTGAGTGCTAGCTAGCACTAGCTCTTCCTGCTGCAACGTCTCCTGCTGTAAACAGTGGCTCCGTCCGCCGACTCGAGAGACCTTTGGGGCGATCTGTGTTTCCGTGATATATATATATATATATAGTGAAAGGTGTAGAAAGAAGAAGGAAGATAAAAAAAAGGCTGTTGCAGCGGGCAGCCAACTCGTGTGGCGCCACCGGCCTTTACCTTTAACATGCTTGTCCATAATTTTCTTTCTAATCTCCTGAGACAACTCTCTCCTTTGCTTCCTCTGGTCCATGTTTAGTGTGGTAAACACCATGTCAACAAACAGCACAGTGACTACTTGTCACCCTTTAAATAGGCTGACTGACTGATTACAAGTTTGTAGACACCTGTGATGTTAATTAGAGGACACATCTTGGTTGAACATGTCCCTATGGTCACATTATTTTCAATCTTTTCTAGGGGTACCATCATTTTTGTCCAGGCCTGTTTCTTGAGTTTGTTGGGGTTTTTTTGTAGCTTAGATTTTTATTCATTTTTCATCATATATATTGCATTCAGATCACAGTCTACATTTAAAAACAAAGGGGCTAGAGTAAGAAAGAAAAAAAGGAAAAAAAAAAAAAAAGGGGGGGGACAAATGTTAGAGTATCAAGTTTTTAGTTTCCATCTCTTAATTCTTCTGGTTTTTCCAGTGTCTTTGGTTATTCTTTCAATTTCTGTCTCGTTGTTGCACTTTGTAGTGTGTCCATTTCCGCCATTTTTTTTCATATAGTCCTTCTTGCATTCTTTGTCGATATGTTAGTTTTTCTATCGTACATATGTCCTCAACAATGTCAGTCCATTGTGCTTGGTCAGGAAGAACTTCTGATCGCCATTATTTTGTGATTGTTTTTTTACACGCAATCAACAAGATTTTAACTAGATATCTGTCCTCAGCCTGTATTACATTGTCTCTTTTAAAATCACATAAGTACATCAGGTTACAGTTCATTGGTATATTATATCCTAATATCCTCTGTATTGTCACGTATAGATTTCCAGAATGATGAGATTTTGCTGCATTTCCAAAACATATGTGAGTGGTCTGCATTTTGAGCCCCACATCCCCTCCAGCATAAAGATTGGGTATTTGTATATTTTCCTTGAATCTGTGGTGTAATGAAAAAGCGAATCAGGTTTTTCCATCCAAATTCCCTCCATGTCCTTGAATTTGTTGATGTGTGTTGCGTTTTCCATATTTCTTGCCAGTTTTCTTCTGTTATGATTAAATTTAGCTCTTTCTCCCATTTCTCCTTTATATAGTTACTTGAATGTTTGTTTGCCATAAGTTTCTGATATAGCTTTGAAATAATTCTTATTTTATTTCCTGCATTTGAGCTTAAAATGAATTGTATAATCTCGCTCACATCTGTTTGGAGGTTATGCCTAATCTTCTTCATATAATAGTCTCTCATCTGCAGATATCTGAAGAATTCCGATCTTTCTAGCTTAAATTTTCTTCTGATGTTTACAAAGCTCCCGAGATCTTTTTTTCCGATATTGCCCCATGCTGTGATTCCCTTGTTCACCAGATTTTTGTATCCCCTATCTTGCTTTGCCGGTTCAAACTGACTGTCAAATGCTACCCATTTCAATAGTTTTATGTCTTCCTTTATATTATATTTTTGTACTATTTTATACCACAGTTCCAAAGTCACCGTGGGCTGCACGGTGGCGCAGTGGTTTAGCACTGTGGCAGCACAGTTTTACCCTTGGCCGGGGGATCGCGGGGATCATGAGGTCGTGGGTTCGATCCCAGCCCCCGACCAACAGTGAGCTGTGTGGAGTTTGCATGTTCTCCCCGTGTTGCATGGGTTTACTCCGGGATTTCTCCGGTTTCCTCCCGCATACCAAAAACATGTAGGTTTAGGGCGCTCGTGTACGCAGCGACCAGCAGCCGGTGGCTTGTCACCAGACTGCAAACCAAGTCTACCTACGGGTACAAATAAGTAACAAAAAAAAAAAAAAGTAAA
This sequence comes from Pholidichthys leucotaenia, assembly GCA_020510985.1. Taxonomy (NCBI): domain Eukaryota; kingdom Metazoa; phylum Chordata; class Actinopteri; order Cichliformes; family Pholidichthyidae; genus Pholidichthys; species Pholidichthys leucotaenia. The sequence goes on from CM035846.1 coordinate 297,290,655, forward strand.
TTTAGTGATTGGGTCTATTTGTTTGATTTGCTTATATGCATCTTTATCTCCTATTATGCTTTGTAATGGAAGTCCCTCAATTTCCTTTTCCATTTCTTTCCATTTTGCCTCATATCCTTCGTCGCACCAACATATGATATATCTTATTTGTGCTGAGTAGTAATATTCCTTTAGACTCGGTAGGCCCATGCCTCCTTTCTCTTTTGGTAACTGGAGAGTTTTATATTTCACTCTTGGCTTTTTACCTCCCCAAACAAATCTCGATATCATCCTGTCCCACTTTTAGAACTGGGCACCTGGAATCTCTGTTGGTAGAGCCTGGAAGAGGTAAAGTAATCTAGGTTGTATGTTGATTTTGACTGTCTCAATTTTTGAATTCAGATCCATATTTAAGATTGACCATCTATCAATATCTTTTTTTATTTCTTGTTCCAACTTATCATCTTTTGCTTTATAGATTTTGCTTAGATCTCTAGGTATGTTCACTCCAAGGTATTTTATTTCTTTTTGTTTCCAGTTTAGTTTGATCTTATCAGTTATCTGGTTTAGAGGGTTATAGTGGAATGTCAGTATTTGTGTTTTTGTTATGTTTATCTTGTATCCTGATAATTTTCCAAAATTTTCTATCAAGGTCATCATTTCCATTATTGATTCATCTGGTTGTTCAAGGTAAACTATAATATCGTCTGCAAATAGCCCAATCTTGTGTTCCGCCCCCTTTATTGTTACACCTTTTAATTTCTTATTTTGTCGTATCGCTTGAGCCAATGGTTCTATGAACAGAGCAAACAAGGTGGGTTAAGCTACCGTTTATCTTGATTCTTGCCACAGGTTCTTGATACAGCGTCCTTATGCATTGTACTGATTTTTCGTTAAATCCAAAGCGTTCCAGCACACTATATAGGAATTTCCAGTTAACCCTGTCAGATGCTTTTTCTGCGTCTAAACTCATTATTACTGCGCTTTTCTTTTCTTTATGTATTTGATTAATTATATGTATTGTTCTCCTGATATTGTCATGTGTTTGGCGTCCCTCTATGAAACCAGTTTGATTATCTTCTATCAATTCCGTCAAGAATGTCTTTATTCGTTTACATATAATTGTTGTATATATTTTATAATCCACATTTAATAAAGAGATTGGTCTATAGTTTCCGCATTGTTCTCTATCTTTCCCTGGCTTTAAAATAACTGAAATAATGGCTTCGTTCCATGATGGAGGTATTTTGTTGTTGTTCAACATCCAATTAAATGACTTTAGGAGCTGTGGCGTGAGTTCTTCTATAAAAAGTTTATAAAACTCAGATGGGTATCCATCACTACCTGGTGATTTACCGTTTTTAAGTGACTTAATCACATCTCTAATCTCTTGTGTTGTTATTTCTGCTGTTAGCTTTTCATTTTGTTGATTTCCTATTGATGGCAAGTCCAATGTGCATAGAAATTTTTTAATATCCTTAGTATTTGTTTCTTCAGGTTGCGAGTATAGATCTTGATAGAAATTATGGAATATTTCTTCGATGTTTTCTGGATTAACTGTGGTTTTATTTGTGATGGGGTCTTTAATCTTATATACATTATTCACTGTTTGTTGTTTTCTTAATTGTTTTGCCAGCAGTTTTGTGGCTTTTGGCCCCGTTTCATAATATTTTTGCTTTAGATATCTATTTTTCCTTTCAATTTCATCCATTTGTGTTTCTTTTATCTTTATTTTTTCTTCTTTAATTTCTTGGTATATTTTTGGGTCATTTGTGCTTTGATGTTTACGTTCTAATTCCCTCAGTCTCTCACATCTTTGTTCATATGTTTCCAGTTTAGACTTATTTGCTTTTCCTGTTTCAACAATTAATTTACCTCTTAACACGGCTTTTAGTGCATCCCATAGTATTGTTGGGTCCACTTCTTCATTGTCATTCTCTTGGATATACTCGTTTATGTTTACTTTTATTCTTTCTTTCATTTTCTCATCATTTAACAGTCCTACATTAAGTTTCCATGTTATTTGTCGTTTTCTATTGTTTAAATATATTTCCATGTATATAGGATTATGATCTGATATTTCTGCCCCTCCAATCCGACAATTTCTCACCGTGTCTGTCACCTTCATTCATAAGGAAGTAATCTGTTCTAGAGTGTACTTTATGGACTGCTGAATAATGTGTATAGTCTTTTTCGAGTGGGTGCAGGTCCCTCCATATGTCTACCATACCCATTTCTGCCAGTGAGGTTCTTATGAACTTTGTTACATGTTTTTTTGTCTTCTTAACACTTGTTGTGTCAACTTCATGATCTATGACAGCATTTAAGTCTCCTCCACAAATTAGGACTCCTTCACTGTGTGTTGCTATGAGATCAAACAGATGTTGAAAAAAACCCTTGTCACTTTCTGGTGGGGCATAGATGTTCACTAATGTGATCTGCATACCATCTATTCTTCCCTTTATTATTACATACCTGCCTTCTTTATCCTGGATTTCTTGTTCACATTCAAATTGTATTTTATTTGAAATTAGTATCATAACCCCCCTTTTAGTTCCTCCCTTAAATGAACTGTAGTAGGAGTTCTTATAGCCAAATCTCTTTAGTTTCACATGTTCTGTCTTGCTCAAATGTGTCTCTTGCATAAATATAATTTTGGCTTTTTCCTTCTTGAATTTTCTTATTATTCTTTCCCTTTTAACAGGTGAGTTCAGACCATTCACGTTTAGTGTCATTATCTTAAGATTTTTACCCATATTTATGTTTTTCCGTTTTTTTAACTTGTGCTCCTAACCCCCTTAACAGCAAAACTAACACATATTTATATAAAAACACATTAACAAATCTCGACCTCCGTACTTTGGGCCTTTCTTCTGCCCACTGCTCCCTGTTGGTGGGTGGAGGGATTGTCCTCACCGAGTGAGGGGCCCTCCCTAGACCTGTATTTACTATCCAAGTAATAGTCATTAGTCTAGAAATGTCCAACAAAAATCACTTAAACCTCTCCTAGCCGTTTGTTTCTCTTTTACCTTGTCTTCTTGGCCTTCATTTCTTCTGTGCCTTTCTTAATCTTTGTTATGATCTAGGCTTTCAGCTGAAAGCCTTGCAGTTTTTCCTGGGCCCGCTGCTCCACGTCTCTCCCCCGTCTTCTGCCGCTCACTCGTCTCCACAACGGCTGTCGTGATGCGTTCAGTGCCGCCGCTGCTTCAGCGCCTTCCTCGGGTACGCTCACCACAAAGCCTCGCTCCATCATGTCCCGCGCTTCCTCTCTGGCCGTGTTGTAGGTTTTTACGCCGTCCTCCCAATGAATCCTCATCTTCGTTAGCGGCGTTTGGAATCTAATTTTTTTTTCTTTCAGCGTTTTTTTAATGTTGGCATATTTCTTCCGCTGCTGCACAATTTCTGTCGGGTAGTCATGATCAAAGAATATCTGTTTGTCGCCGATTCGTATCTTTTTTTTCCACGCTTGTGTCAGGATTCTTTCCTTTATGTTATATTTCAGAAAGTTTACCACAACTGACCTGGGTGGAGAGTTTGGCTTCGGGTTCTGTGCCGAGGCTTTGTGCGCTCGTTGAATCTGCAGATCCGCTTCACCGGGGAGCTCAAGCTCTTTTTTTAAGAACTGATCCATGAATTTAGTCATCGAGTTGCCTTCAATGCCCTCCGGGATCCCGAAGATGCGTATATTGCTCCGTCTGGACCTGCTCTCCAGGTCGGTTATTTTTTCCTGCATCCTCTGTGTTTGCACCGTCAGGGTCTGCAGCCGCTCGCTTACCTCGCTCTTCCAGTCTTCCAACTCCGATATTTGGGCCTGTGCTTCTGTCATACACGCCCGTTGAGAGCGCAGCTCCTCCATGTTTTCTGTTAGCTTGCGCTCCATTTCTCTTCGGAGGCCCATAATTTCCTCCTTCATCTCTTTTTTCAGCTCCTCCTTAAGAGCCGCTAAATCCTGTTGGAGTTGTCGCTTGAAGTCTTTTAACTCTTTACCTAAATTGGCGATGCCAGTGTTCATGGTATTGAGTTTGGCGTCCTCCATTTTCCCTGCTGCAGTCACCTCGTTTTTTTGGGCCTCGTGTTCAGCAATTTCTCCTGCGTTGTTGAAGAGGAATTCTTTAATTTTACCCTGCCTTTGTCCGTGTGCCCGGCTCCTTCGTGTTTTCATCCCTTGGTTTATTGATCCGTTTATGTCGAGTTGGTCATTTACCAATGATTTTTAATCCGACTAGGGAGAGCTCTCTGTTTAAGCGTTATGTCTCTCCGCCATCTTCCCGAAAGTCCCTCATGAGTTTGTTTTTTAAAGTAATTCTGTTGAACCACAATTCAAAAGCATTGTCTGATTTTCATTGGATAATTTTCATAGAATTTTTATTTACCACTTTTGTCAGATTCAAGTTATTTCTGTGACCATTGTGGGTTTTTCTTTCATTAACAGAGGGGTGCCAACAGTTCTGTCCACGGCTGTATTTAGTAAAGGACACAGGGAATAAGTAACAACTGTACAAAACTGTATGCATAACTAGTGAAAGCCTGTGTTGTTTTTAACATATGGATATTTAATATCAGTTTTAACAATACTGGGAGATTAAGGTAATATAACTAAACAATTAAAACTGAAGAAAAGACTTCTTAAATTTTTTTGTAAAATGTAATTCTAAAAACATGCAATTTCTGGTGAGGAACAAATTAGGCTACCCCTACATTTATTCCAACTTAAAATGGCTAAAATCACACAGGTGTATCACATCAGGTGTACCTGATTAGAACATTGTAACTCAGCATTTTGAAGGAGGCTTGTCCCATTTAAACCTCAGACATTTAGTTTGGTGTGCTCCTGACTGTTGACGTGAGAGTGAACACCATAGTGAGATCGAAAGAACTGTCAGAGCCCTTCAGAAAGAAGATTTTAGCAGCTTAACAGTCTGGTAAGAGATTTAAAAAGATCTCAAAAGAATTTGAAATCAGCCATTCCACTGCCCGTAAAATAGTCTAAAAGTGGAGGACATTCAAAACAACTGCCAACATACCCAGGTCTAGCCGTCCAAGCAAGTTCACCCCGAGAGCAGAACACAAGATGCTAAAACCAGTCTCCAAAACCCCTAAAATGTCATCAGGGGACCTACAGCAGGCTCTTTCTACTGTTGATGTGAAAGTGCATACCTCTACAGAAGTTCTCTGACGACTCTGTAATCGTCGGCCTCATCTCCAACGGAGATGAAGTTGAGTACAGAGGACTTATCCAGGACTTCGTGGACTGGTGCCATAGGAACTGCCTCCAGATCAACGTGAGGAAAACTAAGGAGCTGGTGGTGGACTGCCGCAGGAAAAGACAACCCCTCACAGCACCAGTAAACATACAGGGAACAGACATCAAGATGGTGACATCCTACAAGTACCTGGGTGTTCATCTGAACAATAAACTAGACTGGTTACACAATACCGACGCACTCTACAAGAAGGGACAGCGCAGGCTGTTCCTACTGAGGAGACTCAGGTTTTTTTGTGTACAAGGGGCGCTGCTGAGGACATTCTACGACACGGTGGTGGCATCAGCCATCACTTTTGGAGTGGTCTGCTGGGGCAGTGGCATTACAGCAGCCGATAGGAAGAGACTGAACAAACTGATCAAGAAAGCTAGATCTGTCCTGGGGCAGTGCCCTGACCCAGTGGAGGAGATAGGAGAGAGAAGGATGGTGGCTAAACTGTCATCTCTGCTGGAGTCCGAGTCCCACCCTATGCAGGACATACTGAACGCACTGAGGAGCTCATTTAGCAGCAGACTACATCATCCTAGGTACGCAACCGAGAGGTTTCACAGGTCCTTCCTACCTACGGCTGTCAGACTGTATAACCTAAGCAGGGCTGCTCGCAGAGATAGCAAAAAAACATGCCGACCTAATAGTATTGAATGCAAAAGATGCAATAGACTTACACAATGGTCCCCTCCAGTATATACAACTAGGACAGTATTGGTTGCTACGGAGGGTGACAATATGTATGGGTACATATTCATACTATGTAGGATAACCAAGTAGACGGTTATGCTGTTTATTCCATCTTGCTACAGTGCTCCGCACCTTGTGTGTGTGTATACAGTATATATATATATATATATATATATATATAGAGAGAGAGAGAGAGAGAGAGGGAGATAGAGATAGATAGATAGATATAGATGTGTGTGTATGTATATCCACTGCCCTTATTTATATCTTCCGTATCTTCTTAATTATTGCTCTGAGTGTTGCTATCCCTGTGCTGTTGCAATCCTGGAATTTCCCCATTGTGGGACTAATAAAGGCTTATCTTATCTACAGTCAGAGACTGCACAAGTTTAAATTGCATGGGAGGCGTGCAAGGAGGAAACCTTTGCTTTCTAAGATGCTAGACTAAAAGTAGCTGTAGGGTGGCCTAACTTTTTCAGAGTATTCATTTTTGTTGATATCTTTTGTTTAATTTGTAAAACAAGGTTAATTTTGTTTATTTACCTGCAATTAAATCACCTTCTTTTCCAGAGATAAATGAAAACAAGATTAGACATCAATATGTGAACATTTCCTAATAAAGAACTGAATATTTAATGGGGTGTCCTAATTTTTTCACATGACATGTGATATGTGATATGTGCCTGTGCGTCACACATACAGTACATGCCTCGCCTCTTGTTTGAGTTGCTTGGGTGCATGTGTGTGTATGCATACACAGCACTTCACTTGTGTGACATTGGAATGTTATGTTTTGTAGCACCTTAACTCTTGAACTTTCATGTATCTGCTTTGTATAGTTTTATTGCAGATGTTCTTCTCATGTATGCTTGTTTGTGTGTTTTTGTGACCTTCCAGCGGACTACAGATGCAAATTAGCAGTACTGATAAATCTGGCATACTTACATTTCCAAATCAAATCAAACTTTATTGTCATATTGCTGTACATACAGCAATATGTACATATTGCAGGCAAGATGAAATTGCGTTTCTCTCAGCATCCATATAAGAAACAGCATGATTTAAGACACACTCCCACATAGCTCCACCCCCCACCCCCACCCCCCCATCCATTCACACATCCCTGAGACATACTTGGGGAAAAAGAATAACTAACTATAATATACAAAATGTCCGTAGGTGCAGTAGTGTGTATGAGAGATTCCGGGTCAGCTGTTCAGCATCCTGACAGCTTGTGGAAGGAAGTCTGGTGGTTCTGCCTCTGATGCTCCGGAATCGTTTACCAGATGGAAGAAGTTCAAAGTGTTTATGCAGGGGGTGAGAACGGTCCTTGACAATGTTCAGTGCCCTGCTCCTACAACGGTTCTGAAAAAGTTCTTGGACAGAGGGAGGGAGACTCCAGTTACCCTCTCTGCCCCCTTGACTATCCTCTGCAGGGCTTTTTTGTCTGACATACTGCAGCTGGAGTACCATGTAGCAATGCAGTACGTCAGAACACTCTCCACCACACCTCTGTAGAAGGTCCTGAGGATGCAGATGGAGAGAGAGGCCTGTTTGAGTTTCCTCAAGAAGTGTAGTCTCTGCTGAGCCCGCTTCCTGATCTCCAAGGAATTCTTGCTCCAGGTCAGGTCCTGCGAGATCTGCAGTCCGAGGAACTTGATGTTCTCTACTCTCTCCACTAAACGGCCGCTATGCTGAGGGGGACGTGCTCAGGCTGTGACCGCCGGAAGTCGATAATCATCTCCTTCGTTTTGTCCACGTTGAGCACCAGATTGTTCTCCCTGCACCAGCCCTCCAGGTCTCTCACTTCTTCCCTGTACATTGATTCCTCATCCCTCTGAATAAGTCCCACTACCATGGTGTCATCTGCAAACTTAATAATCTGGTTCCCCTTGTGTCTGGATACACAGTCATGTGTTAGAAGTGTAAACAACAGTGGACTGAGTACACAGCCTTGAGGGGATCCGGTACTCAGCGTGACAGAGTTGGAGATGTTGTTTCCAACCCGGACAGACTGAGGTCTCTCAGTCAGGAAATCCAGGATCCAGAGACGTGGCGGTGTTCAGACCGAGAAGGAGTAATTTCTCCATCAGTCTCTGGGGAATAATGGTGTTGAATGCTGAACTGAAATCAGTGTACAGGAGTCTGGCGTAGGTGTCTTTCTGGTCCAGGTGGGTGATGACAAAGTGCAGGGTGGTGACTATAGCATCCCCCGTGGAGCAGTTTGAATGATATGCAAACTGGAGCGGGTCGTGTGATGCAGGGAGGCAGGCTGTAATGTGTGGTTTGACAAGCAGTTCAAAACACTTCATCACAATTGGTGTCAGTGCAACAGGACGATAGTCATTCAAACAGGACACCACTGGTTTCTTTGCCACCGGTACAATGATAGAGGTCTTGAAGCATCTGGGAACGATGGCCTGACTCAGGGAGATGTTATAAATGTCAGTCAGGACATCCGCCAACTCGCTCGCGCAGTCTCGGAGCACACGTCCCGGAATGTTGTCTGGACCTGCAGCTTTGCGTGGGTTGACTCTGGTTAGGGTTCTCCGTGTGTCCGCTGTGTTGATGGTAAAAGCTGGTCCGACCGATGGTGGGGTGGGCCAGCCCTCCCTCTGATTGTCGAGTTTGATGCTTCAAAACGTGCAAAGAAGTCGTTAAGCCTGTCTGGAAGCGAAGCGTCGTCATCATCGACCCCCTGCCTAGACTTGCCCGTCAGTGTCCGAACTCCCTGCCACATCTGCTTGGTGTTCCTAGTGTCACAGAGGTGTCCCTGGATTTTCTCCGCATAGGCGCGCTTTGCCGCCTTAATTCCCTTTGAAAGCGCAGGCCTGGCTGAGCGGAGGGCGATCCTGTCCTTCACTCTGAAGGCTGCATCTCTGGCTGTAAGCAGCGAGCGCACCTCTGCAGTCATCCAGGGCTTATGATTACCTCGCATAGTGATGGTCTTCACTGTAGTGAAATCCTCTGTGCACTTCACGATGTAGCTGGTGACTGTATCAGCATACTCCTCCACATCTGTCTTGTCTTCCTGGGAGGCTGCTATTTTGAAGACCTTCCAGTCTGTGTGCAGAAAACAGTCCTTCAGTGCAGAGGTTGCACTCTCTGGCCAAATCCTGATTTGTTTCACTGCTAGCCTGCTGCGCTTCAATAAAGGTTTGTAGGCAGGCAGCAGCATCATGGACATGTGATCAGAACGGCCGAGATGGGGGCGGGGTATCGCTTTATATGCATCTGTGTTTGTGTACACTAAGTCCAACGTATTCTCTCCTCTGGTCTTAAAGTCTACACATTGTTTAAACTTGGGGAGCACAGTCTTTAGGCTGGTGTGGTTAAAATCCCCCGCAACCACCACAAAACTGTCCGGGTGTGATGTTTGGATTTCACTGATCGCATTGTGCAGTACCCTGAGTGCTCTCTCAGAAAGCTGGCTACACAGTAACATAGACACTAATATGATCGATATTGTGGGCTACCAGTGTTTTAGAAAAGACAGGCAGGTAGGGAGGGGAGGAGGTGTTTTAATTTACATCAAAGAGAAATATAAATGTCAACTGGTTGATTTGAATACTTCACTTGAATGTTTAGCTGTTAATGTATGTCTCTCTCCGGTAATGAATTTCAACATTGCAGTAGTGTACAACCCACCGTCACACAACTCTTCCTTTTATAATGAATTAAGTGATCTGGTTAAACAACTTGAGAAGAACAGAGAAACAATAATTCATGGTGACTTTAATATCAACTGGTCTGATAAAAAAGACAAACAAAAACTGAAAAGCCTCATGACTAAATTAATTACCAGCAAATCATCAAAGGACCCACCAGGATAACCAAACAATCCAGAACACTTATTGACATGGTATTTACTAATAAACCAGAACGAATAACCAGAACCTATAATCTTGTAACTGGTCTCTCAGATCATAACATGGTTCTTGCTGTCAAAAAACTTACTAAAAAGCGACTACAGTATTTTGGGGGAGTTGATATTGACAAATCAAATTTTATTATCCCCAAATCAAAAAATGAGGAGTTTGAACATTACTTAGAGAATCAAAATTGGGAGCAGCTCATGGCAACATGTGAAGTAGATGATTGTTGTAATTTTATAACTGCAACAATCACAAAGTCTATAGAAAAATTTTCAAAGCAAATTAAAAGTAGACAACAGAAGATTAGCCTACCATGGTTAAATAATGAAATAAGAAAACTTATGAAGAGGCGAGACTATGCACTGAAAACATCACTAACCTCCAAACTACAAAATGATCACCTTGTGTACAAAAGTTTAAGAAATAAAGTGGTACATGAGCTGCGAAAATCAAAAATATCTTATTACAATAAACTGATAGATCATGCAAAGGGTAACAACAGTTCCCTATGGAGGCATTTAAATAACTTAACTAATAAAAAAAACGATCAGAAGGGGGTAAAGGAACTTAGAATCAATGGCAAGACCGTCAGTGACAAGGCTACTTTGGCAAATGAATTTAATTCACACTTTGTGGGCTCTGTGGAAGACTTAACAAAAATTTTTGTGCTGCCAAATGTGCTCAACAACACAAATTCCATACTCCCAACAGATACTTTTCACATCGATGAGGTAAATGAGAAGTTAATTGCTGGTATTGTTAAAACACTGTCAAACTCAAAAACTAGTGATATCTACAATATGAGCACCTCCTTTCTCAAAATGCACAGCAAAATATTAATCAAACCACTGACTCATCTCATTAATCTCTCCATTAGGTCTAGTACATTTCCATCTGGCTGGAAAAAAGCTGTCGTCATACCAGTTCATAAATCAGGCAGTAAAGACGATATATGCAATTACCGCCCAATCTCTATTTTACCAGTCCTATCTAAGGTTCTTGAAAAAGTTGTAGCTACACAGCTGATAGACTACTTACAAGACAGTCAACTTCTTCATCCACATCAATTTGGTTTTAGACCAGGATACTCAACAGAAACAGCAAATTGTTGCCTTATTGAAAACGTCAAACAGTCCTTGGACAGGGGTAATGTGGTAGGAGCTGTTTTTCTAGATCTCAAAAAGGCTTTCGATACTGTAAACCACAGTTTGCTTTTATCCAAAATGGTATCTTTTAACTTCTCCCCAAATACATTAGAATGGTTTGCATCTTATCTCCAGAATAGAGAACAGTGTGTAAAAGTTCACCAGGATAAATCCTCATTTTTAAACAACCGCATGGGTATCCCACAAGGGTCCATTCTTGGTCCTTTACTTTTCAGCATTTTTATTAATGACTTGCCGTTACACTGCTCAGCTGCAACATGCCAACTTTATGCAGATGATGCAGTTATTTACACAGCTGCCAAGACTCCAGCACAGGCTGCAGATGTACTGTCTACAAGTATGGTTGATGTCCAAGAGTGGCTCCTCAAGAACCATCTATTGCTGAACCTTCAGAAAACAGTCTCAATGTGCTTTTCAATCAAAAAATGTAACCTGCAACATTTTAAAGTTAATATACATGATCATGACATCAGTTTAGCTACAGAATTCAAATACCTTGGCATTGTACTAGATCCTCAACTCAAATTTAATCTTCATATAAAGAAAATTTCAAAAACAGTAAAAAAAAATCTGAACTGCTTTAAATTAATTAGATATTACATACCTTACGAAGCAGCTGCACTGTATATGCATTCTATGGTTTTTTCTCATATATCATACTGTTTGACAGTCTGGGCTCAAGCAGCCCCTTCCACAATAAGACATATAGGTTCATTATATAATCAAACCCTAAAAATCTTGGACAAAAAGCCCATTAGGTGGCATCACTGTAATGTTTTAAAAAAATACAACCTATTGAGTTTTGAGAGCTTCATTGACCTCTGTCTTCTGAAATTAACGTTCAAATGTTTCCATAAATCAGCACCCGAGCCACTTGCTGGTTTCGTCCAAAGACAGGACAGCAGCAGAGCCACCAGGAGTTCTGTTAACAATAACTGTAAAATATTCCACCGCAGAACCACATTTGGACAAACAGCTTTCTCTATAAAGGGCAGTCACATCTGGAACACAATGCCAAATGAAATTAAAATAATAACGGACTTTAAAACATTCACTAAAAATGTTAAAAACTGGCTGAAAAATAAACAAGAATGTACTCATGTATGAATTATTTGTCTGCAAAGTGAGAGTGAATGAAGGGAAGGAATAAATGTGTTTGTTTATAGTGAGTGACGGAGGGAGGAAGGCCTGAAATAGGCAAATGTGAGTTATGTTATATGTGTTAAATGTGAGTCAGGCTGTTATATTTGTGTATTTATAATATTTATGTTAAAGGTGAGTCAGGCTGTTATATTTGTGTATTTATAATATTTATAATATTTATAATTGTGTATTTATAATTTTTCTGCATTGATGTATGTGGTTATTGTGTATATTTTTATCTTGATTCTTTTTTCTAAAGCCCATCCAGGGACAAGAGTTGCAAATTAGCTAATAGCTATACACTCTATGTGCAACACATCAGATTGATTGTCTTTGATTAATTGTCTATGTTTATTGCACTGTCCCTGTCAAATAAACTAATCTACTACTACTACTTCTTAGCATTAGCTTTAGCATTAGGGCTCGGCGCTATGTAACACCAGCTACAAACACGTTGCTGAATTCCCTCGGCAAATAATAAGGCCGACAGTTTACAATAAGGAACTCCGCCAACGGAGAGCAGTGTTTAGACACTAACGTGGCATTAACGCACCAGTTCTTGTTAACATAGATGCATAGCACACCCCCCCGGCTCTTACCGGAGCTCGCCGTTTCCCTGTCGGCACGGAACATCGCCATATCTTCCAGTTGAATGGCCTCGTCAGGAATGTTGCCGTGGAGCCATGTCTCAGTAAAAACAAACACACAGCAGTCCCTCCACTCTCTCCGGGTTTCTCCCAGCAGACGCAGTTCGTCCACCTTGTTTTCGAGGGCGCGGACGTTAGAGAGAAGAAGCGACGGTACCGCTGGTCTGGAGGGGTTAGCCTTTAGCCTAGCATGGATCCCGGCCCTTTTTCCTCGCTTTTGCTTGCGTTCTCTCCGCTTCCTCCTCTCTCGGGTAGCTTCCAGCGGGGCCTCCGCCAGAATTCCATGCTGGCGTAGAATGTCCAAATCACAACCGATCGCCGCGATTCTTGCAGCGTGCAGTACCTTGATGTTTAATAAGGTCTCACGGTTGTAAGTTTTACAGAATGTACGTCTGGGATGATTAAAACTCTCACACTCGCTGATGCCAAGAGGGGCCGCTGCGTCTAGGCGCGCCGCCATCTCACGTGATGTTCATTAGTATGTAATGTCCCTTTCAAATAAACATTAAACAGTATTGAACACATGAAGAAAAAGGTGCAAAAAGATATAGAAAGCCAAGAAACCAGCTGAAATTCATCAGAATTTAGGAAACCATCCCGTCCCCCATCAGTGCAAATTAATTTCAACTGGTTAAGTCCTGACTGATGGCCTTTAAAAAGGTCTGTGAATATCAGATCGTCACACCACAAAGAACTCATGATGGGTAGAAGCAAAGGGCTCTCTGTAGACCTTTGCAACATTATTGTTGCAAAACATAATGATGGCATTGGTTACAGGCGTATTTCTAAACTGCTGAATATTCCACTGAGCACTGTTGGAGCCATCTTCCATCCATCCATCTTCTTCCACTTAATCCTTTTCGGGTCGCGGGGAGGGCTGGAGCCTATCCCAGCATCTTTGGGCGAGAGGCAGGGTACACCCTGGACAGATTGCCAGTCCATCGCAGGGCCAACACAGAGAGACAGACAACCATTCACTCTTACAGTCATACCTAAGGACAATTTAGAATCCCTAGTTTGATGCCAATTAACCTACAGTAACTTTCATGTTTTTGGCATGTGGGAGGAAACCCACGCAGACACGCGGAGAGCATGCAAACTCCACACAGATCACTGTTGGTCGGGGGCTGGGATCGAACCCTCGATCCCCCGGCCAAGGGTGAGTTACTGTGCTGCCGCAGTGCTAACCACTCTTCCACCGCGCTGCCCCATCATTTGGAAGTGGAAAGAACATAATTTTACCATAAACTGGCCACAACCGGAAGCTCCTTGCTAGATTTCTGACAGAGGAGTCAAAAGAACTATCAGAAGAGTTATCCAAGAGCCAAAGACCACTTGTGGGGGGCTCCAGAAAGACCTGGCGTTAGCAGGTACTGTTGTTTCAAAGAAAGTAATGCCCTCAACCGACATGGGTGCTATGCCTGCTCACCTCACAAGACTGCATTGCTGAAGAAAAAGCATCTTGAAGCTCATTTAAAGTTTGCTGCACAACATTTGAACAAGCCAGTAAACTACTGGGAGAATATAGTCTTGTCAGACAAGACCAGAATTGAACTTTCTGGATGCCACAACATACAGCCTGTTTGGAGGAGAAATGGCACTGCACATCCCATCATGGTGTTGGGGTGTTTTTTCAGCACATGTAACAGGTAGACTTCATATTATTGAAGGAAAGTCAAATGGACAAATGTAGAGATACATCCTTGATAAGAAGCTGATGCCATCTGCCAAGATGCTAAAGATGAAGCGAGGGTGGACATTTCAGCAAGACAGTGATCCCAAACACACAGCCAAGGAAACTCAACTGGCTCCAGAGAAGGAAAATAAAGATGCTAGAATGCCCCAATCAGTTACCTGACCTGAATCCAATTGAAAATCTATGAACCATATTGAAGATCAGAGTTCATAGAAGACACCCACGGAAGCTTCAAGATTTGAAGATAGTTTGTGTGGAAGAATGGGCTAAAATCACTCCTGGGCAATGCCTGGGCCTAGTTTCTCCATACAGGAGGCGTCTGGAAGTTATTACCAACAGAGACTTTTCTACGAAGTATTAAATATGCACTCTGGCGACTCTAAAACCACTTCACAAACCAATGTGTATTGCCCAAAATAGTACAGTGGTGTGAAAAAGTGTTTGCCTCCTTCCTGATTTCTCATTTTTTTGTATGTTTGTCATACTTCAATGTTTCAGATCATCAAACAAATTTAAATATGAGACAAAGATTACACAAGTAAACTAAAATGTAATTTGTAAATGAAGGTGTTTATTATTGAGGGTAAAAAAAAATCCAATCCTACATGGCTCTGTGTGAAAAAGTGATTGTGCCTCCCCCCCCCCCCAAAAAAAAAACAAAAACAAAAACTGTGGGTTATCGCATCTTTGGAAAGCTGAGTAAAATTTCTTTAGCCACACCCAGGCCTGATTACTGCCACACCTGTTCTCAATCAAGAAATCACTTAAATAGGATCTGTCTGACAAAGTGAAGTAGACTATAGAGTGAAGTCAGTGGCGGTAATGCACCTGAAATTCTTTCGAGCCTCCACAGCGGACAGCCAAGAAGGAGTAGCTGTGTGATGTTTTCCTCAAACACTGGAGTAGCTACGGCATGAAGAGGTGGCAACTCTCTGCTGAAGAAGAAGGCGGCGATTCGACCAGGACACGTGTTCAGCTAGGAGGAGTGGAGGTGCAAAGCAAGGATGAGGAAGTTTGGAGCATGGTGGAGTCTAGAAGAAAGAAAAGTAGACTCAGTCAAGTGTGTTATCAGGTGCTGATGAATCAGAAGATGATCAATCCCAAAGTAAGCAGAAGGAGTGTAAAGTAGTCATTAAACTTACTCAGGAAGGGGCATCATTTCGTGAGTGGAACCCAATTACGCTCACAAATGCAATTAATAAGTTACTTGGAGAAGTTTTAAATGCAAGAATCCTTCGTAGTGGTTTGTTATTAGTTACTTGTAAAGATAGTGTTCAGCAAGGGAAAGCAATCAGTTACTAAGATGGAGGGGAAAAGTGTGCAGTGTTCAGTATTGGAAGGAAACAAGGCAATGAGATGAGTGATATCGGGAATTTCAATGGCTGTCTCAGCTGATGAAATAAAGGAAAACATATCTGGAGCAAGAGTGATAGAGGTGAAAATGTTGAAAACTAATAGAAATGGTGAAAAATGTGAAAGTCTGTTAGTAATGTTAACATTTGATGAAACGAGACTGCCAAGTAAGGTGTTTGTTGGCTACATGAGCTATGAAGTCAGACTTTACGTTCCTCCTCCACTCAGATGTTTCAAATGTCAAAAGTTTGATCATGTTGTAGCGGTATGCAAAGGTCGACGGCGATGTGCAAGATGCTCCAGTGAACATGAGTATGGCAAGTGTGAAAGCAGAGCCAAATTAAAGTGCTGTAACTGTGGTGGTGAACATAGCGCTGCGTATTGAGGTTGTGAAGCCAGCAAAAGAGCAGCAAAAATTCAGCAGGTAAAAGTATGCAGAAGCTGTGAAAAAGGTGCCAGCTAAAAAAGTGTCAGTGGACTCTTAACAGGGAAAGTGTGCAGGCTTGCAGTGCATGCAGTAGAATTAAGGAAGATGCTCTGGTTATGAAGGAAGACAGTTTTGTCTTATTTGTGGTAGATGTGATAAACTGTACTGCGCAGACTTCCAAGAAAATGGAAAAAATCAAAATCCTTGTGAAAGCAGCAGAAAAATATCTTGGCATTAAGAGGCTACATTGGGAAGCAGTTGAGGACTTGTTAAGTGGGGGCTCTCTAAGTCCGCAGACTAGTGGGTCATAATGGTAATCACAGTTTTGCACTGGAATGCCAGAAGTCTAATATCAAGTGAGCAAGAATTCAAAAAGTTTATATCTGATATGCAAGTCGTCGTCGTCATAGCAGTCTGTCGTGGGCGACAATGACTGTTTCATGTAGGTCTGATCAGATTCCTCCGCACAGCTCTGTCCTTAGCCTTCTGCTGCCAGGAACTCCTGTCTATGTCCAACTTCTTCAAGTTTCTTTTTACAGTGTCTTTAAATCTGAGCCTTGGTCTACCCTGATTGCGTTTGCCCTCTCATAACTGAATATGCAAGACAAACCCCAGGTAATCAGTATACAGGAAACATGGCTAAAACCTCAGTTGGATTTTGTCATTCAAGGATACACATCAATAAGGAACGACAAGGAAACTGGTACTGGAGGAGGTGTAGCAACCTTTGTGCATAATGGAACAAATTACAAAATAATGGAAATATGGAAAGAACATGAATCAATAAGGGTAAAAATTTGGGCTGTAAAAGACGAAGTTAGTTATTAATTACTATAATCCATGTAGCAGATTGACAGCTGACACTTTGAACGCTGTACATAGGCAAGCACAGGGTAAAGTGGTTTGGTGTGGGGATTTTAATGCACATAATACACTGTGGGGTAACAGGACTACAGATACAAATGACACAGTAATTAAGGATTTTTTAGATGATAGGGACTTAATATGCATGAATGATGGGAAGGGTACAAGATTTAGCAGTAACCTAGTCACAGAAAGTGTGTCAGACCTAACTTTGGTTTCAAATGCCATTGCAGGAATCACATCTTGGGAGGTGTTAAGTTGGTCAGCTAATGGGAGTGATCATTACCCAATAAGAGTTAAAATTGGCCTGGAAGCGGGAGAAGAAGTGATGCAATCTGGCACAAGATGGAAATTGGGTAAGGCAGATTGGGATAAATTTAAATATCTGTAAGACTAGATGTGAGCAGCTAAATAGTGAGGACATTTTTGATGGGGAGGAGTTTAGTAAAACTGTCAGTGCAATTATAATCAAGTCTGCAAATCAAACGGTGCCAAAAAGTACAGGTTATAGACAATGAAAGAGTTTTCCTTGGTGGGATGATAATTGTAATAAATCTATTAAAAATAGAAATGGGGCATTCAGACAAGTGGAAAAAGCATCATACTTTGGAAGCAGTGATTGAGTACAAACGGTGTCAGGCAATCGTGCAGAAAACAAAACAGCTAAGCGTTTATTTTGGAGACAGTATTGTAATACTATAGGAAGAGAAATGCAGCTATCAGATATTTGGGGAATGATTAAGAAAATGAATGGTATTAGGAGAGAGTACAAAATTCCACTGCTAGAGATTAATGGGGAAATGGCTATTACTAGTATAGACAAAGCAGAGCTTTTGGCACAAACTTTAGTGAAGATTCATAGTTCAGAAAACCTACCAAACATAATTAGACAAAGCAGGGAAAGCACTTTATCCAAACACCCACACGTGAACATAAGGAAGAATACTTCAAGGGGCATGATAGATTTGCCATTCACTCTATCGGAATTGAAAAGGGCTATTCTGAAATTGAAGCGGTCTTCACCAGGGAAGGATGGTGTATGTTATGCGATGTTGTCGCACATGGAGGACAGTGCACTTCAAACAATATTAAAGCTGTTTAATAAAGTTTGGGAAACTGGGAAGATTCCTAGGGCATGGAAGCAATCAGTTATAGTTCCAGTATTAAAGCCAGGGAAAGAATCATCAGATCCCAATAGTTATAGGCCAATAGCTCTTGCCTCACAGTTAAGGAAAACAATGGAATGAATGGTGACTGAAAGGCTGAATTACATTTTGGAAAGGAGGGAATGTCTTTCTCCTTTTCAAAGTAGGTTCCGAAAAGGGAGAAATACTATGGATTCCATTTTACACCTAGAATCTGAAATTAGGAAGGCCCAGGTAAATAGGGAAAATATGATAGCTGTCTTCTTTGATGTAGAAAAAGCATATGACATGCTGTGTAAGGAAGGGTTGCTGATTAAATGAAATCAATTTGGTATTGAAGGTAATTTATACAACTGGGTATTAGATTTCCTGTATGATAGAACGATTGAGGTAAGAGTTGGTACAGAGTACTCCAAAATATGTCAAGTTGAAAATGGTAATCCCCAAGGCAGTGTGTGTAGCCCTGTTCTGTTTAATATTATGATTAATGATATTTTTGAAGGAAT
This sequence comes from Pholidichthys leucotaenia, assembly GCA_020510985.1. Lineage (NCBI taxonomy): Eukaryota > Metazoa > Chordata > Actinopteri > Cichliformes > Pholidichthyidae > Pholidichthys > Pholidichthys leucotaenia. The sequence goes on from CM035846.1 coordinate 297,309,398, forward strand.
CGATAGGGAAGGCCTTGTATGCAGATGATGGGGCCTTATGGATAAGGGGACGTAATCTTGAGTGCATTCAGAGGAAAATGCAAGCAGCAATAGACCAAGCTGAACAATGGGCAAACCAGTGGGCTTTTAAATTATCGGTCTCAAAGACAAGTGATTTGCTTCTCTAAAAGTCACAAAGAAATTTCTTTAAAACTTTATGGCCAAAAGTTAGAGCAAGTAAAGGTAATTTAGTATATAGGTGTGTTATTCGATGAAAAACTAACCTGGAAGCAGTATATTGAAAAAACTAAAGGAAAATGTAAGAAAATAAATAATATTTTGAGATGTCTGGCAGGACGGGACTGGGGGGCCTCTACGGCCTCTCTGTTGAGGGTATATCGAGGACTAATGAGAGCGACAGTAGACTATGGATGTGTTGTAGAGCTGCGGAATACATTCCTCAGTATAAAATATCTATGAATAAAAGAACCAGCAGTCACTTATCAGTATACACAGTTGAGCTAGTTGTCATTATATTAGCTCTACAGTGGTTGGAGATAAATTATAGGAATAATGCAGTCATTGCTTCAGATAGTGGGGCAGCTCTCAAGAGTTTTCAGTCACTGCAGTCGTGTAGGCAGGACCTAATTGTAGAAATCCACTCCTTAATTTACAACCTCTACAGTAAAGGCCAGTCAGTAAGCTTTGTTTGGGTTCCAACCCATGTTGGAATAGAGGGTAATGAGGATGTGTACTTAGCGAAACAATCATTGAAATTTGAGGCAGTGGATCTGGAGATCTCACTCAGTTAGGCAGAAGGCAAATCAATAATTAACAAGTATATAGTGCAAAAGTGGCAAGAATATAGGGACTCAAGAGATACAGGAAGATCTCTTTATGACATTCAAAAGTGGGTGGTCTCTGGAATGGGAGTTGGCAGAAACAGGAAAGAGGAGATACTCATCACCCGATTGAGAATAGGACATACTACTTTGAACCAGACGCTACATAGAATAGGTAAACGCCCAACTGGTAGCTGTGCACATTGTGGTTCTCCGGAAACAGTTCAGCATGTTTTGTTGGAATGTCAGGGATACCGGGAACAAAGGAAACATCTGATTGCAGTAATGGAAAGGGCTAATTTAAGTTTCAGGGTGTTTTTTGTCAGTTCAGGCATTGTCTTGCTTGCTACCGGATAACCATGAAAACCGGTACTACCTGTCTCATGGGTCGGGCTGTTGGCGACTCAACCGGCATCTCCGCCCTTCCAAGGGCATGGAGGGTGAAACTGGGCATCCTGGCAGAATTAAAAACAATATCTGCCACAGATCTGTGGTGGACCACTCCCAGTTACACGGGGTGAGACTGGACATCTTGGCAGATAAACACATCTGTCGCAAGGTCTGTGGTGGACTGTGCCAGTCGGTGCATCGTGACATGCACTACACAAAGAGCAGAGATAAACACACCTATCATCTGGTCAGTCACTGCAACAGATACTGGAGTGTTTGTCTTGGCTTGTCCTTGCCACTGATAATACCTTTATCTGCCAAGAATGTGCCGCTAGTCCAGCAAAAGCTAGCGGTACTCAAATACTTTGCAAGCAGTTTCATGAAATGGTCAGTCAGAAAGCAACTCATACCAGCTCGGACGTTGCCTAGGCTAACAAGGTCCACGCTGATCTGTTCACACTCCGACAGGCAGCAAAACGTAAACTAGGAGCAGGAAGACAAAAGAAGAGGAAAACAGCAGCCTTGTGTGTAGCAGAATGGTATGTACACACTCTGTTGGATAGAACAACATCCCAGCGCCCAGAAAGACAGACACGCTTGTGGCCCTGGAAATGAACAGGTACAATGTAGACATAGCTGCACTTAGTGAAACAAGATTGCCTGGATATGACAGCTTGGAAGACCATGGGTACATCTTCTTTTGGAGTGGGAAATCAACTCAAGAAAAGAGAGAAGCAGGAGTGTGCTTTGCAGTTAGAAAGGAGATAGCAGCAATGCTTGATGAGGAACCGGTGCCAATCAATGACAGGATGATGATTATGAGACTCCCACTAATGCAGAAGATGTATGCCACACTCATCAGTGTATATGCCCCAACAATGACCAACACAGAGGAGGCGAAGGAAGAGTTTTACATGAGACTATCAGGCGTGTACCGACTGATGACAGGCTGATACTCGTTGGAGATTTTAATGCCAGAGTTGGTTCGGACACTGAGAAATGGAAAGGAGTGCTAGGCAGTCATGGAGTAGGCAAGTGAAATGCTAATAGAGAACTTCTACTTGCACTATGTTCAGAGTACAACCTTGTAATAACCAACACTCTACTTAAGCACAAGGACACACACAAGAAGACATGGATGCACCCAAGATCCAAGCACTGGCACTTGATAGACAACATCATAGTAAGGCAGAGAGACATAAGGGATGTATTGGACACCAGAGCAATGAGAGGTGTGGACTGTGGTACTGATCATGTTGTGCTGAGATCTAGATTAAGGATTTGCAGATGAAAACAGCACTGCAGGACGGGTGCGAAGCCACCACGGAAGCTAAACACTAGTGCACTGAAAGACCAAAAGAAGCAGGAAGAACTTACACAGGAAATGAATGAAAACTTGAAAGACTGGGACAGCAACAACTCAGAGAATGACATAGAAGAGAAATGGGCAACACTGAAGGATATGGTCTATCATACTGCGAGTGATGTATTAAGCCACCCTGAGAGGAAACATCAAGATTGGTTTGATGAGCACGATGAACATCTGAAGAAACTACTAGAAGTGAGGAATACAGTTAGGCAGGAAAACCTACAGTGTAACACAAGGTCGAAGAAGAAAAAATACTCAAAGGCTCAGAGTGAGCTACAGAAGTACACCAGAGAGATGAAGTCCAACTGGTGGGATGAAAAAGCGGAGAAACTTCAAACTGGAAGGACATGAAAACGTTCTTCACAGGTTTGAGAGAAATCTACGGCCCTAAACCAAGAGGGTTGATCCAACTAAAGGCTATGGATGGTGAAACGGTTTTGCAGGAGAAAGACAAGATCCTGGACAGATTTGCAGACCACTTTGACCAACTACTAAACAACCCTGGAGAGCTCACTGAAGAGGCTAAAGAAGGTCTAGTGCAGCAACCAGCTGTATCAAGTCTGGATGAACCACCAAATTTTGATGAACTAATGGCAGCTATCAGGACAACACAGGATGGCAAAGCTCCAGGAAGGGATGGAATTCCAGCAGAAGTGTGGAAATTTGGTGGTGTTCAGCTGACCAACTGCCTGCACAAGCTCATCCAAGAGATATGGGATGCCCAGAAAGTACCTCAAGACTGGAAGGATGAGAGTATTGTGCCTTTGTTCAAGAATTGCAACAGGAAAGATTGTGGAAATTACCGAGGTATATCACTGCTAGCCACTGTTGGTAAGATTCTCTCACGTGTACTACTGAACAGACTCAATGAACACATTTTGCAGAATGTACTACCGGAAACCCAGTGTGGCTTTAGAAGTGGAAGAAGCACAATGGACATGATTTTCTGCTTGAAACCGGTTCAAGAAAAGTGCATTGAACAGAACATGCCGCTTTATGTAGTCTTCATAGACTTGAGTAAGATTGATATTGTTTCACGACAAGGACTTTGGCAGGTACTCGAGAAATATGGTTGTACAGAGAAGTTTGTCAGCCTGATCGAGGCACTCCATACAGGTATGCAAGCAAACGTGGCAATGAGTGGTTCAGTATTTAAAGACTTTTCAGTAAGCAATGGGGTGAAACAAGGGTGTGTGCTGGCGCCTACACTCTTCTCGCTGTATCTGGCAGCCATGCTTGAGGTGGCCTTCAAAGACACTTCAAAAGGAGTATACATTCAAACAAGGGAAGAAGCAGACTTGTTCAATGTGGCACAGTTGAAAGCCAAGAGTAAGACATCAATAAAGGTAGTAAGAGAAATGCTCTTTGCCGACGACAGCGCTCTAGTTGCACACATTGCGGAAGATTTGCAATCTTTAGTGGAGAAATTTGCAAGAGCAGCTAGCCAATTCAGCCTCCAAATCAACATCAAGAAGACAGTGCCTTTATCACCCACCAGAGTTCCAGTTATCAACATCACTACCAGAAGAGATCAGCATTGGTACAGAGCCACTTGTCAAGTGCAAGACTTTCAAGTATCTAGGGAGTACTGTTTCAGAGAATGCTAGGCTGGAGGATGAACTATCTCTCAGAATGGGAAGAGCAAGCACTGTGTTTGGAAACTTGAGGGAGAGACTGTGGAACAGTCGACATGTCTATCCGTGTGAAATGCAAAAATGTACAGAGCGACAGTACTGGCTTCTCTCTTGTACGGTGCTGAAACTTGGACTGTCTACAGAGTGCACGTAAAGAAACTCCACGCGTGCATGATGAGACACTTTCAAGCCATAATGAACATCTCATGGAAAGACAAGATAACCAACACAGAAGTGTTGAGACGAGCTGGTCTACCATCAATGGAGGACATGCTGATAAGGATAAGGGATAAGGACCTGTACTTATATAGCGCTTTTCCTAATCTCAAAGACCACTCAAAATACAGACAAACCTGAGATGGCTCGGACATGTTGAGGATGGACCACCAGCGTCTACCTCAGCAGTTACTCTGCTCACAGTTATGCGAGGGCAAATGCAATCAGGGTAGACCAAGGCTCAGCTTTAATGACACTGTAAAAAGAAACTTGAAGAAGCTTGATATAGACAGGAGTTCCTGGCGGCGGAAGGCTAAGGACAGAGCTGCGTGGAGGACTCTGATCAGACCTAAATGAAGCAGTCATTGTCGCCCATCACAGACTGCTATGATGATGATGAAGTTTTGGTTTGAAAAACATGTTAGGAACCTCAGTCAAAGAAATATATGTAGCTCGACTTAGATGTTTAAGTGCAACTGGATTAATCAAAAGAATTTACGGCAGTTTTTTTTTTTTTTGTTTTTGTTTTTTCCTGCCATTCTCTTGGCCATGCTCCAACCCCGTGGATGGCGATGGTGCACCTGCAGGCTGGTTGCCAGCCGGCAATCAGATCTAAAAGAAGAAGAGTGATATAAGCAGTGACACGGGTGACGACAGCAAAACCTGGATGAATCCCGAATCTTGGTCAAAACGTCACAAAACTATGAGGATTACGTCAGAAAGCTATGAGGTTTATGTCAGAAAGCTATGAGGAAGACGTCACAAACCTATGAGGGAAATCGTCGCAAAGCTATGAGGAAAACGTCACAGAGCGACAAAGCTGAGTAAGAAGTCACAAAGCTATGAGTGAGAAGTCACAAAGCTATGAGGAAAACATACTCAAGTCAGTGACTGTAATGCGCCTTTGAGCTGGTTGCCAACTGCCAATCAAATCTAACAGAAGAAGAAGAAGTGAAGTAGACTAAAAGATCCTCAAAAGCTTGACATCATGCTGTTATCCAAAGAAATTCAGGAACAAATGAGAAACAAAGTAATTGAGGTCTGTCAGTCTGGAAAAAGTTATAAAGCCATTTCTAAAGCTTTGGAACTCCAGCAAACCACAGTGAGAGCCATTATCCACAAATGGCAAAAACATGGAACAGTGGTGAACCTTCCCAGGAGTGGCTGGCTGACCAAAATTACCCCAAGAGCGCAGCGACAACTCATCCAAGATGTCACAAAAGACCCCACAACAACATCCAAAGAACTGCAGGCCTCATTTGCCTCAGTTAAGGTCAGTGTTCATGACTCCCCCATAAGAAATTGACCGGGGAAAAATGGCCTGCATGGCAGAGTTCCAAGACGAAAACCACTGCTAAGCAAAAAGAACACAAAGGCTCGTCTCAATTTTGCCAGAAAACACTTGATGATCCCCAAGACTTTTGGGAAAATACTCTGTGGACTGATGAGACAAAAGTTGAACTTTTTTGGAATGTGTGTGTCCCATTACATCCAGCGTAAAAGTAACACAGCATTTCAGAAAAGGAACATCATACCAACAGTAAAATATGGTGGTGGCAGTGTGATGGTCTGGGGCTGTTTTGCTGCTTCAGGATCTGGAAGACTTGCTGTGGTAAATAGAACCATGAATTCCGCTGTCTACCAAAAAATCCTGAAGGAGAATGTCTAGCCATCTGTTCATGACCTCAAGCTGAAGCGCAATTGGGTTCTGCAGCAGGACAATGATCCTAAAACACACCAACAAGGCCACCTCTGAATGACTTAAGAAAAGCAAAATGAAGATTTTTGAGTGGCCTAGTCAAAGACTTAACCTGAATCTGATTGAGATGCTGTGGCATGACCTTAAAAGGTTGTTCATGCTCAAAAACCCTCTAGTGTGGCTGAATTACAACAATTCTGCAAAGATGAGTGGGCCAAAATTCTTCCACAGTGCCGTAAAAGACTCATTGCCAGTTATTGCAAATGTTTTATTAGGTTTAGGGGGGGACAAACACTTTTTCACACAGGGCCATGTAGGTTTGGATTTTTTTCCCCTTAATAATAAACACCTTCATTTCAAAACTGCATTTTGTGTTTACTTGTGTTTTCTTTGTCTAATATTTAAATTTGTTTGATGATCTGAAACAGTTAAGTGTGACAAACATACAAAAAAAATGAGAACTCAGGAAGGGGGTAACACTTTCCACTGTATATTGTGGCCTTTTATACACACACAAAAAAACTTTAATTGCCTTAGAATGGCTTGGAAAGAGCTTTACCATCTTTCGCCTACTTAAGTGTATGCAGATCTATGAATATTCTAATTAGCTCCACCCATACTCCCGCCCACCAGTAGCTGGAAGAAGACAAAGACTCCCACAAGGCGATTCAACTTGAAGTGAAAAATCATAACAAGGTTTCCATAGGTGAACCTGCGGAAGGATCATTCTCGCTATAGCGGAGAGTTGTTGCTCAGCCTGGCCTGGAGGCTGGAAGGCTCCCCACCGGTCTCTGGTTATCCACTTACCGTGGATCACCCCGCTGGGGGTCGGCAAGCAGTTCGCCTCGGTCTAGTGCGTCCACAGCCATCTCCCAGCTGTTGGAAAAATTCCTTATGAAAAATCAGGCAGGATCAAAGTTTCAGCAAATTTAATATGCACTGATCTGCGGAAGACAATACAGAGTACAGCTTTCACAGACTGCTGCAGTGCATTGGCTTAACTAACAGAGTGATTCTGGCTATATATATCCAAGGGGTCATCGGGGTGAGATCACTTCTTGATGGTTCATTCATGACTCAACTGATAAAGTTTGCTGAGCCTCTTGATTATTTCATTTATGATTAAGATTGTATCTGCTGGGCCTATGCAGAAAACACTAGTGATAAGCTGAACAGTCAGTAGTCATGTTTACATGGACACAAGTAACCGGATGAAAAGTTTGATCTGAATAAAAATGCTTCATGTAAACATGCCAATCTGAATATGTTTACTGCACATTTCTGTACGTCAGCTACACATCGACGCAATGTATTTCTGCCTTTACAGGAGCTAGCAAAAGACATGGTGGGAGTAAAGCGAATCTGGTCTGTATCGTCCTGCTGTCTCCCTCTGTTTGTCATATGCAGAAGTATGTACTGCTGGGGTTGTAGCTTCATTACAGAAACCAGCAGAAGCAAAAGTACAGTCTGAATAACACAATACAAGTCTATTTCAAAAAGAGACACGAAGCGGGGTTTGTTTACATCGGAAGTTGCTGCTTCTTCTGCTATTTCCACAATGTCGGATAATTGTGCGCATGTCAAAATGATTTACCCAGAAGCCTTCCCATTGATCTATTAAGGCTAGGCAGGTTGCCAACTGTCTCATACAGTTGTTTTCAACGGTAGGCATACCTGGAGAGGTCCTCACAGATTGTGGGACAAAGTTCCTGTCTAAGCTGTTGCAGCAAGTATAAGCTGTTGGGTATAAAGGGCATTAAGACCACCCCATATCACCCTCAGACAGATGGACTGGTTGAGAGTTTTAACCAAACCCTGAAGAACATGCTGCAGAAGTTTGTTTCCAATACAGGCTCGGATTGGGATCAGTGGATGCCATATTTGTTGTTTGCTTATCGGGAGGTGCCCCAGGCTTCAACAGGATTCTCACCCTTTGAGCTACTTTATGGTCATCAGGTGAAGGGTCCACTGGACTTGATGAAGGAGCACTGGGAGAGTCCACCTAGCGATCAGGACAATGTGATGTCTTGTGATAAAAATGAGAGAGAGGCTGGACCAGATGACTGATCTGGCTCAGGAGCACATGAGGATGACACAGGCTAATCAGAAGACTTGGTATGATAGGAAGGCCAGAAAGAGAGTTTTTCATCCAGGCTAGCAGGTGTTGCTGCTGCTTCCTACTAGTGACAGTCAGCTGTTGGCTCGATGGCAGGGTCCTTATCAGATCTCTAAGAAGTTAAGTGCAGTACCTATGAACTGTATATGCCTGACAGACGGAAGAAACATGAATGTTTTCATGTCAGCTTGTTGGAGGAGTTTCAGCTGTTTGTCCCATCAGCAGCCACAGCATCAGTTCCTCATTTATGCGACTGAAGTGGATGAAGAAAGAGAACAGTCCTTTCCCACAAACATGACAGAGACTTGTTTAGTGGATGTGTTTCATCTGCAGTCTTATCAGCAGAGAGAGATGGAGGCATCGTTGGATCCAGAACTTTTTCAGGAGAAACCTGACTTCACCACACTGGTTCAGCATAAAGTTCATTTGAAGGAAGATGCTATTCCCCGTAGAAAGTGTTATAGAATCCCGAACGTTTGGTCCCAAAGCTCAAGCAGGAGATTGAGTTGATGTTGCAGCTGGGGGTGATTGAAGTGTCAGCTAGTGAATAGTGTAGTCACATTTTGCTGGTCCCAAAGAAGGATGGCTCCTTGAGGTTCTGCATTGATTTTAGATATCTAAACTAGACTTTGAGTCTTACCCCATGCCCCAAATTGATGAGCTGTTGGAGAGAGTGGGCAGGGCTAAGTTTATTACCACACTAGACCTGAGCAAGGGGTATGGGCATTTGGCTTTGGCGCCTGAGACTAAAGAACTGACAGCCTTTAAGACACCTTACGCCAACTTTCAATTTAGAGTTATGCCATTTGGCCTCCAGGGGGCGCCTGTAACGTTCCAAAGACTCATGGATCAGGTAATGAGAGGTGTATCGTACTTTGCAGCTGCCTACTTGGATGATGTGGTCATCTACAGTCAGACCTGGAAGGAACATGTGTTGCACCTTCGTCAGGTTCTCGATCTGATCAAGATAGCAGGATTGACCATTAATCCACACAAGTGTGCCTTTGGACAGCAGCAGGTGGAGTACCTGGGTCATGTTGTTGGACAGGGGGTTATTAAGCCACGAGTGGGAAAGGTGGATGCCATTCAGGCTTATCCTGAGCCCACTACAAAGGTACGTTCATTTATGGGTTTGGTGGGATGGCACAGTAAATTCATTTCCCACTTTGCTGAGAGAGCAGCGATTCTTACTGACCTTACCAAAGCTTCAGCACCAAACAAAGTGAAATGGACAGAGGAATGTGGCAGGGCCTTCGAGGATTTGAAGGGTGCTATTTCTAGTGATGGGGTTCTCTACAGTCCGGATTTTACTCGTCCATTTATTTTCCAGACTGATGCTTCAGGAGTGGGCATTGGAGCAATGCTTCTGCAGGAGGTGTCGGGAGAAAGGCGTCCAGTACTGTTTCTGAGTCGTAAGCTGTTGGACTGGGAGACTAGATATTCTACGGTGGAGAAGGAGTATCTCACCATCAAGTGGGTCATTGAATCATTGGGGTATTATCTGCTTGGTTGTCATTTCACTTTAGAGACCGATCATCCGGGTTACAGGATGAAAGACTCTTAATAGTCATCTCACAGGGTGGTATTTGTCCCTGCAGCCTTATGATTTTACAGTTCAGTATATGGCAGGGAAAGCCAACCTTGTGGCAGACAGTCTTTCCAGAGTACATGAGTTTTCAAGTATTGTACTCTTGGGAAAGGGGGGGAGGAAATGTGACAACGGAGTGTCGCTACTGGTATGGACCTCTTTAATTAGTTGGTATATTATATGTACAAGGGAATTTATAACTTTCAAATATTAAAATATATTCTGATTTATAAAAATACACACGGAGTTGGAAGTTACAAATGATGTTTATTTGTGAGCTGGATATCTATTATCTGGGTGAGTTGAAATCCACCTGTGAGATAAAGAGTTAATGTTAATAATTGTGTCAATTGTGTGAGGCAAATAAAAAAAAAAAAAAAAACACTTACCTTTGCCAACATACAGTACTTCCTGGTGGTGTCTCAGGCAAAAGATTCCCCGGGGGCTCGAGTGCCTTATAAAGGGTGCTAAGAGGGAAAAGTATGCAATAGATGAGTAGAGGGGGAAGTTGGTGGTGGATTTAAATGTAAATAGTGGTTTATACTATTTATGGGTGTTTGTTTATTATGTGTATGGTGCTTCATTGTCGCCCAAGACAGACTGCTATGATGATGATGATGATGATGATGATTTATTATGTGTGAGTTTGTAAATATTGTGTAGATATTATTTATATGTTTAATGAATATTTTAAGGTATTGTTGGGTATATGTAAAATTGTGTATTTATTGCCTTACCTGTGGATAATGGTATGTTCTAACCAGGCTAATTATCTCACTGGGTATTTGAGCAGGTGATTTTCATGTGGAGGTGGTTGGGTGTTGGTCATTTTAAATTGGAGTTGTTTGCCTGCACTGTGTCTAATTAAATGGAAAATGCTTGTTGCAAACTCCTGAAGTCCAGCTCTTCTGTGAAACGCGTCTTGACCGCTTGGGCCGTATGACACACAGGTTCACCTTGGGGTCCTGACCTCTGACTATGGGTTTGGTGTCAAAGGTTAAGGTTAGCATTCCTTATGCCTTATTACTGTACAACAAGTAAAATTTGGCCAAATCCCAGTCTCCTCCCTAAACCCTCAAGCCCTGCGCCCTTGTAAACTTAAGGTCGTATTACTAAACGACGGGGTTGGTTGATCAGTTGTCACTGACACAGAACGCGTTTATGGGCATTTCCAAGTTAATTTCCTTATCACAACGGTGTAAAAATGAACTTTCTGCCAGTGCATGATGCAAAGAGGCCGGTCTAATCATTCAGAGGTGTGTTTTGGATAATCCAATCCAAAGCGCTCCTTCCCATCCCTTCAATTCAATTCAACTTTATTTATATAGCGCCATTTCACAACAACAGTCACTGTAGGGAAAACCCCCACAATTGCAGAAAGACCCCAGCAATCAGGCGATCCTCTGTGAGCAAGCGCTTGGCGACAGTGGAGAGGAGAAACTCCCTTTTGGCAGGAAGAATCCTCCAGCAGAACCAGGCTCAGGGAGGGGCAGTCATCAGCTGCGACTGGCTGGGGGGTGAGGGGATAGAGAAGATGAAAAGAACAGACATGTAGAGAGCAAACAGCACGACGGGGACTCAATCTATGGGAGAGAACAAACAGATGTTAATGACCAGCAAAAATATTTCATTGAGAGTGAAGAAAGGAGTGAAGCCCAGTGCATTACTGGAGGTCCCCCGGCTGTCTAAACCTATTAGCAGCATAACTAAGGGAGGGTTCAGAGACACATGATCCTTCCCTAATTGTAGACTATATCAAAAAGGAAGATTTTAACTTTATTCTTAAAAACAGAGATCGAGTCTGACTCCCAAATCCAGATTGGCAGCTGGTTCCACAGGAGAGGAGCTTGATAACTGAAGGCTCTGCCTCCCATTGTACTTTTGGAGATTCTAAGTATTACAAGTAATCCTGCATTTTGGGAGTGTAGTGCTCTGTTAGGATAATAGGGTAGTGTCAGATCTTTTAAATAAAAAGGAGCCTGATTGTTTAGAGCACGGATGTCAAACTCTTTCCATGGAGGGCCAAGACCCTGCATGTTTTACCGCCACCCAGTGTCTTCAACAGGTGATTTCACTGAATTTTTTCCCACTGATTGCTGATCAGTGGGAAGAAGAAGAAAAAGAACAAACGGTGAAGAATGGGATGAAAAAAAATCAGCTGAATGGTTTAATGTGCACATGGATGAATGAATGAATGATTTTTTTTTTTTATTTGAATGAATGAATGAATTTTATTTATTTCGGATAGTACATTACAGGTTAAAAGAAACTGTATAATATAACAACAAGGTCAAATTAGACAAAGACTCCTTCTACTATACAATTCCACGTGAGTTATCCGAAATGGGTGATGGCTGAAGCCGCAGCTTATATTGCACATGGATGCAACACAGACATGAAGAAAAGGGGATGATGGGTGTGCAAACTTTCATAAACTTTCATTAACGATGGCGTGGAACTCGCTCCGAGGGTCTTCCCCTATCCATCCTGGGAAGGGTGGATCTGGCACAGCTTCCCGTCCACCTCTGGCGCCCACCATGAAGCGAGGCTGCTTTCTGCAGCCTCTGCTGGTGGCTGACTGGTGGCTGTTGTGGAGCTTGCTGGGCTGGAAACCTGGGGCGCACGGCCCACGCAGATGTCTCCTGTTTCTGGGGAGTTAGTGAAAAGTAAAACGCTGCACGCTCCTTGTTCATTCATTTATTCCCCTAAAAATAAAGCCATTAATGCCTAATAAGTCTGTGATGAAAACGAAAATCCCCACACGGCACACTTGTGTGGCTGGAATTTAAAAAAAAAAAAAAAAAACTAGTGTGTGATCATCATATAATTAAGATGGCGGGCAATTATGACTGTTACAAGATCCCAGCGCTGCCGTTTCCTGAGTTCCAGAGCTGTGTGATTTCAAAACATGCCACTGAGATATCATTAAGCAGTGCTGTTCTGACGATAGACCTCCTTTTTACTGATCAAGACGGATTCTCATGGAATGCACTATAATAGTAATGCACATTAGATTGCACGCCGCCACACCTCTTTGAAATGAGCCGCCTCCTCTGAGCGCATAGCGAGCGCACTGTCAACTGGTAATTTGGTGGTGTGACGCAAAGCATAAAAACAGACAATGGGCTCACAGAAGCTAACAAAAACACTAGCGCATAGCAGAAAGTCTGTCTGAAAAGTGCGCAGATGACCGTCAAAATAGGGCCCCTAGGCTGCTGCCATCAGTAGTGCTTGAGCATTCAAGTCTGTGAAGGGATGAAGTGGTTCAAAATGGTAGAAGGGGACACCCTTTGTTGCCTTGGCAACACTATATATATATTTTTTTAATTTACTTTACTAAAAGGATTAGGAAACGAGCATAGTTTATGTAAGAGATCACAAAAATAAAATCACAGGACAAAATAAAAACAGATTCCGGACAAAACTAAAACCAGAAACAAACAGGCGTTTACTGACAAAGGATAAAAGAAAATGATCCTGAAAGATCAAGGCTGTGTGTGTTTCAGGGTCTTTAAAGGTTTTTGTGTAACTTATTAAAATAAAATCCCAGTTCTGTTTTAAATTATTGCATTTTCCTTCATTTTTGCCCATCTGTTTATAATTATATTTTCTTACTGAAATAAAGTGGATCAAATTATGTCTTATTTCATTTTCAGTGTTACCATTTAAATAACATATCTTTTTAATCTATTCATTTTAACCGTACTTTAATTAGTGAGACATGAAAACATGTGACCAGCTATTGTGGGTCTCAGACTTTATTTCAGACTTGCTACTTTTTCAGGAATGAACTGAATTAAATGTGCTGCAGCCTCTTAAGATGATTTTATTGATTACAGCTGCAAATCATCTTTTTTCAAACTGCTTAATTAACAAAAAAATGTATTAAATTGCTTATATGGTGTGTAATGCAACATAAACTTGAAGTCTATTTATTTTTATTTTGGCAAAGATCTTGAACTCTTGTTAGCATAGCTTGCTGACTTAGTGAAAGGGCTCATAAAGTCAATGAGTGATCAGTCAGCCACTTCCTGATTTCAGGACGTGCGTAAAGTTAACGAATCTGCAAGGGGGGAGAATGAGATTCGGCCTTAGGGTAACCAGACTTACTAGATGGGTTCACCTTGGAATCCTGGCCTACAACTATGGTTGTATACTTTGTTGTAGTTTATGTTATGTGTTTATCATAATTTGGTTCTGCCACAGTAATTATATTGAAAAGTTGAAAACTGCTCTCCGTCAGTAAGTATTGGGATCTTCAAAGAAAACGGAGGTGGGGGATATTGCACTTGCCAGAGTGCTCTTGTTTGGATATGCCTATGTTAAAAATGGTCATTTTATTCAATTACTAATGAAGCATATCATTTTGAAATCCTAAGTTTTTAAAATTTTTATTATTTATTGCCCTTTCTTCATGCTGGATGTTGATTTCTATCGAATCCACTTATATTATTCTGATACATTATACCTTGTATTAATTTCTCTGTCCAGATTGCCATTCATGTGTTAAAAAGTCATATTTCTCAATTTGTAGCCAGAAGACGGGCACCTACTTCGGAAACCAGGGCCAGAACTACCAGAGCAGCTACAACCAAGCTCAGTCTGGTTACTATGGCAGCAGTGGTCAGGGTGGTTACTACCCTCAGTGGGGTGGTTACGACCAGTACGGTGGCTACAGCAGCTCTGGATACAGCAGCGGCTATGGCGCCTACAACAGTGGCTACAGCTACAATTACAACTATGGGCCCTATGGATACCCCCCACCTGGTCACATGATGCCACCTCCACCCATGGGGATGCCACCCATGCCCACGGACATGTCAGGGTCTGTAGAGGTGAGGGACAACTTTAATGCCATTCTAAAATGACTCTGTGTTTACATAGGTTTGTTATGGATGTGCATGAGTGTGATGGTGAGCTTGGGTGGGTGTTGTTTTAGTGAAGGCAAACAAGGGTGAAAAACTTTAGCATATACAAAGTAGATATGGCCAAAAAACAATTTCTCAGTATTTTAGTGAATTTACATGATAACAATATCATAAAATACTATTTTCCTTTTTAAAAATGTATTTATAGAACTGTTTCCCAGGTATCCCAGTCGGTATGGCATTATTTGCCTTAAATATATTCGGTAAAAACAAAAAAGTAGCTCAGATTGTGTTTGATTCTGTTAATATTATAGCAAACTAACGTCTTGAGCACCTTTAGATGTGGTGATTTACATGTTGGACGGACGTGTCGCTGTAGTGCTGATGTGATGATGACAACTCTGCTTTATAGAGTTTGCATTTAAATTGTCACATTTGTTTATTTTTGGTAAAATGCTCCCATACTTTTGGCCTCTTCTCCGTGATTTTCTCTCTTCTGTGTCGCCATGATGCACTCCTCTTCTTCTTCACTGGAACAGTTAAACTGAACATTTCCGCGGCATGCATATAAACTTTAAAATTAGACAGTTCGTCAACAATAAAAATCTGTGTCAACAAATTTCTATGATCGACGTCATTGATGATGTCGTCTAATCATTGCAGCGCTACTGCACAGCCAGATCAGAATATCATGATATTCACTTTTACCCCGGGATCAAAATTTACACTGGGATTATCATAATCTTTGTGATATGGCACACCCCTAGTCAGCAGCCAAATAGAAAAGCATGGAGATTAGTAATTAATTTCATCATCATTAATGATTTATTGATGATTCACAATTGATGGATAGTCAGTTTTGTCAACAGCAGCAGCTGTGTTTCTTAGTCTTATAGTGCAGCTGGTAGTCCTAGTTGGCCACTGTGTAATTTTTTTGGGAGTAGATTGTTTTGTTCAGTTTTGACAAAGCAGCATTTAATATGGGTTAATATGTGAAATCCACCTAAGGCTGTGCGATATGATCAAAATTTCAGACCCCGATATAAGCAATCATATACCCCGATAACGATACATATCCAGATATACATTTTCTATAAATTCTATAGTTCATATATAAACACACAGAAAGGATCATCTCTTTATTAACATTTTAAATTATATATTGGAAAAAAATCAATTGTACAAATTCATCAGTCATTAATTTTCTCCTATTATTTAATGATGTAATAATAGCCAGTTAGTATTCCTCAAAATTTTCCTTCTCTCCTATCCTAATATCTGGTTGGAAAACATAAAGTATAATATTTACTTTGACTGCACACCAACCTTTATTCAAACATTTCACATGCTTTTTTAACAAGTACATTAAATCCTACATGGCCTACTATGATTTATCATTCATAAAATACATTTCTGTACAAGTCTTTATTATACAGCGTTCAGTGGGAAAAGCCTGTTTTTGCCAGTGTTTAGTTTTACCAGCTGATGATTCTTTAGTGCCTCTAATTTGTAAACACTTTCTGTAGTTTTTCACATGCATGCTTTAGTGGAGGTTGCCACGTTGGAACATGCCGGGACCAGGCCGGCTGAGGCATGCTCGGTCCGGATGGAGCAGAACACAAACCGTCACCAGAATGACTTAAAGACACTGCTTGATCTGACAATAGTTTTATGTGAAATAATAGACGTTTTTATCTCGTCATCCAATATACAGTATATCATCTTATCGCACAGCCCTAGATCCACCTATGTAGAATATTTGTGAAGGAGGCAATAAAATTATTTATTGCATTTTATCTTGTATATGACTGCTGTTTGAGAAAAATGTCCTCATGATCAATATTACTTCCCCAGCAGAGCCAGGATGGGGCTGAAGCTGCGGTGGAGGACAATGCAGAAGGTAAGACTGTAGTATGGCTGCAAGCATCGACTATTTCAGTTATAGGTATTGTTCAGTTATAGGTATTACACGCGACTAGTCATTAGGAACTGTACAAAAAAATCTCATTTCTTTTTACTGTGAAAAATAAAACATTTTCCTTTAAAAAAAACTAGAAAAGCACTCATAGAGCGCATACCTCCGCCAAGGCTCCTTCCGTTTCTCATGGATCACCTCCAAAATGTAATGGGCTTGTGTGTAGGCCTATCGCCACTTGTGGTGAAAATTGCATCGAAGTCTGTCCATTAGTTTTGGAGTTTTGTGGCTGACAGACTGTGAGAAGAGCCTTGGCTGAGGTATGCATTCCCAGATCATCCCCAAAATGCAATGGGTTCCTCTCTAGGCCAAGAACCACCTCTGGTGAAAATTTCATCCAAATCCATCCAGTAGTTTTTGTGTAATCCTGCTGCACAAATACAAACAAAGCCCTTGGTGGAGGTATGCACTCTCAGATCATCACCAAAATCTAATCATCTGTTCCCTGTTCCATTACACACCTTTCCTGAAAATTTCGTCAAAATGCGTTCATAACTTTTTGAGTTATGTTGGTTACAGACAGACAGACAAATGGCAGTAAAAGCATTACCTCCTTGGCGGAGGTAATAAACTCAAGTGTTGCTGTTGTGTCCATCACCTCCATCTCCAAACTCCCAGGCTGCGGGCGTTGCAATTCATCGCACAACCGCGTACAACCCACAGGCCAATGGGTTATGCAAGCGTTTTCATAGATCACTTGAAAGCAGCACTCAGGGGTTCACTGACGGATGCAAATTGGGTAGA
Source organism: Pholidichthys leucotaenia (assembly GCA_020510985.1). Lineage (NCBI taxonomy): Eukaryota > Metazoa > Chordata > Actinopteri > Cichliformes > Pholidichthyidae > Pholidichthys > Pholidichthys leucotaenia. Next base: position 297,326,818 of record CM035846.1, read on the forward strand.
CAGGTTGGCGTGGGTTTTATTGGGGTTGCGCTCCGGCAGAGAGCTTGTTTTTGCGCAGCCCCTATGGCTGCCCGGGGAATTTCTGCCAAATAATCCCGCGCCGGACAGCTGCCCGTCTCAGCTTTTGCAGCGTAGCGCAAACACAGGCACGCTACCGGGCCCAGCCCACCACTGTTTTCCGCGTGCTTTTGTGCCTAAAACTTTGAAGAACGCGGAGTTCGTGTTCATCAGACACGACGACCAGCGCCCTCCATTGCGCCTGCACTCATGTTGAAAATGGCCCTATCTCACAATGTTAAAGAATCCTTTAAAAAATTCCTGTATCCAGACGGTGATCCGGATCATCCCCAAAATTCAACTCCTGAAAGTTTCATCGAAATCCGTCCAGAACTTTTTGAGTTATCTTGCTAACCAACAGACAGACAGACAGACAGACAGACAAACGCTGGCAAAAACATAACCGCCTGCGGCCTGGCGGAGGTAAAAAAAGAGCATTTGGGACTTCGGGTCTGGACACCATGGCGATAGCAGCTTAACACTGAAGCTCCCAGACCCGATCCAGGAAAATACCTTGAAAATCAGATTTAATGGATTTTTGGAAGAGTGAAAATCAAGAGACAAAGTCATCATGCCTAAAGGAAAACAGAAGAAATCGACATTTACCAGGCCAGGACACGCATCGGCCAGAGAATCTGATCCGGATGATTTCCGTTCAGAAGACGAGGAGCTGAATGAAGCTAGCAACAAGGTTAGCTTAAAAATGGTACTTAAAGAATTAAGATGATTTCGCCGAGTGTTGGGCCGAATTTCGTGAAATCAAAGACGAAAGAGTGTCCAGAGTGGACCAGGCCGAGGACCGAATCATGGAAGCAGAGGAAAGAATAAAAGGGCTGGAAGATACCGTGCTGGAACTGCACAAACGACAGGCTAGACTGGAGGCTAAGCTAACCGACCAAGAAGGAAGACTAAGAAGAGACAACATAAGAATTCATAGTCTGAAAGAAGGAGTCGAGGACGGTTTCACCACAATGGCGGCATGCGTGGAATCCTTACTGAGAGAGAAGTTGGATATTCCCCAAACCACCGACTTGAAGATAGAAAGGACGCACTGTACATTAGCCCCTAGGCCGGCGGCGGAAGCGCCACCAAGATCGGTGGTGGTGAAGTTCTCCAACTCCAAAATAAAAGAAGAGGTTGTAAGACTGGCTTGGCAGAAAAAAGGATTTATGCACCAAGAGAGAAGTTTTCGTGGAACACGACTACGCTCCGGAGGTCCTTAAAAGCGTCGGGAATACAGCGACGCTAAAAAGATACTACGAGAGAAGAAACTGCGCTTTCAGACTCCATTTCCGGCGAAGCTGCGGGTTCTCTACGGGGATGAGACGTGTCTCTACAACTCGGCGGAAGAAGCAACCACGGATATGGCGAGAAGAGGACTCCCGGTAACGGTGTATAAACCCGCAGCAGACCCGATCGAAAGAATCAAGGCTCAATCGTGGTCCACACAGAGACCCTCAAAATCCACAGGCCAGCAGCGGGAAACCCAGCGCCAGAGCTACAAGGAAAAACTGGCCGTTTACAGGAGGGAATAACGATATTTTTAGTCAATCTACGCATCCAACCCTCCTCCTACAAGGTAACAAACATTAAAGGAGATGCAGAATCAGCAAGTGGTAAAGCATTTTATGGAACAGACATATTAGAAACAAATAAGTCTTTTAAAAAAAAAAAAAAAACTTGTTAAAATAGAAATGTGACAATGAACCACATGATCTCTCCACACTAACAAATACTGTATTAACGTGACTGTTTTGACATTGACATTGATTTTTATTTGATCATTCTAAAAAAAAAGAGAGAATTCAAAACAGAAACAAAAAGACAAGCCAAAAATAAAATGTTCAAAAGGAGTGGGAAGAAGCCAACGCTTATATAGTCCCACCCCTTTTCCATACCCAACAAATTACAGTATCACTCATAATAAGATAAGATAAGATAAGCCTTTATTAGTCCCACAACGGGGAAATTCCAGGATTGCAACAGCACAGGGATAGCAACACTCAGAGCAACAATCAGAAGGCAAGAAAAAAAACAAGCAAGCAAGAGCAGCTAATATACATATGTACATATTACTATAAAATATATATATACACACAGACACACAGTGCAGAGCATTGTAGCTGGATGGAATAAATACACTACCGTTCAAAAGTTTGGGGTCACCTAGACAATTATTTTGTGTTTTCCATTAAAAGTCACACTTATTTACCACCATGAGTTGTAAAATGAATAGAAAATATAGTCAAGACATTGACAAGGTTAGAAATAATGATTTGTATTTGAAATAATAATTTTTTCCTTCAAACTTTGCTTTCGTCAAAGAATCCTCCATTTGCAGTAATTACAGCATTGCAGACCTAACATGATTGCACAAGGGTTTTCTAATCATCCATTAGCCTTCTGACGCAATGAGCAAACACATTGTACCATTAGAACACTGGAGTGATAGTTGCTGGAAATGGGCCTCTATACACCTATGTAGATATTGCACCAAAAACCAGACATTTGCAGCTAGAATAGTCATTTACCACATTAGCAATGTATAGAGTGTATTTCTGATTAGTTTAAAGTTATCTTCATTGAAAAAAAGTGCTTTTCTTTCAAAAATAAGGAAATTTCTAAGTGACCCCAAACTTTTGAATGGTAGTGTATATGAATATGTAAACGCACAGTGCGGAGCAATGTAGCTAGATGGAATAATATGTAGATATATAAACACACAGTGCGGAGCATTGTAGCGAGATGGAATAAATATATAGATATATAAACATAAACACACCCAGTGCGGAGCATTGTAGCTAGATGGAATAAATATGTAAATATATAAACACACACAGTGCAGAGCATTGTTGCTAGATGGGATAGTAGTAGTAGTAGATTAGTTTATTTGACAGGGACAGTGCAATAAACATAGACAATTAATCAAAGACAATCAATCTGATGTGTTGCACATAGAGTGTATAGCTATTAGCTAATTTGCAACTCTTGTCCCTGGATGGGCTTTAGAAAAAAGAATCAAGATAAAAAATATACACAATAACCACATACATCAATGCAGAAAAATTATAAATACACAATTATAAATATTATAAATATTATAAATACACAAATATAACAGCCTGACTCACATTTAACATAAATATTATAAATATTATAAATACACAAATATAACAGCCTGACTCACATTTAACACATATAACATAACTCACATTTGCCTATTTCAGGCCTTCCTCCCTCCGTCACTCACTATAAACAAACACATTTATTCCTTCCCTTCATTCACTCTCACTTTGCAGACAATTAATTCATACATGAGTACATTCTTGTTTATTTTTCAGCCAGTTTTTAACATTTTTAGTGAATGTTTTAAAGTCCGTTATTATTTTAATTTCATTTGGCATTGTGTTCCAGATGTGACTGCCCTTTATAGAGAAAGCTGTTTGTCCAAATGTGGTTCTGCGGTGGAATATTTTACAGTTATTGTTAACAGAACTCCTGGTGGCTCTGCTGCTGTCCTGTCTTTGGACAAAACCAGCAAGTGGCTCGGGTGCTGATTTATGAAAACATTTGAACGTTAATTTCAGAAGACAGAGGTCAATGAAGCTCTCAAAACTCAATAGGTTGTATTTTTTTAAAACATTACAGTGATGCCACCTAATGGGCTTTTTGTCCAAGATTTTTAGGGTTTGATTATATAATGAACCTATATGTCTTATTGTGGAAGGGGCTGCTTGAGCCCAGACTGTCAAACAGTATGATATATGAGAAAAAACCATAGAATGCATATACAGTGCAGCTGCTTCGTAAGGTATGTAATATCTAATTAATTTAAAGCAGTTCAGATTTTTTTTTACTGTTTTTGAAATTTTCTTTATATGAAGATTAAATTTGAGTTGAGGATCTAGTACAATGCCAAGGTATTTGAATTCTGTAACTAAACTGATGTCATGATCATGTATATTAACTTTAAAATGTTGCAGGTTACATTTTTTGATTGAAAAGCACATTGAGACTGTTTTCTGAAGGTTCAGCAATAGATGGTTCTTGAGGAGCCACTCTTGGACATCAACCATACTTGTAGACAGTACATCTGCAGCCTGTGCTGGAGTCTTGGCAGCTGTGTAAATAACTGCATCATCTGCATAAAGTTGGCATGTTGCAGCTGAGCAGTGTAACGGCAGGTCATTAATAAAAATGCTGAAAAGTAAAGGACCAAGAATGGACCCTTGTGGGATACCCATGCGGTTGTTTAAAAATGAGGATTTATCCTGGTGAACTTTTACACACTGTTCTCTATTCTGGAGATAAGATGCAAACCATTCTAATGTATTTGGGGAGAAGTTAAAAGATACCATTTTGGATAAAAGCAAACTGTGGTTTACAGTATCGAAAGCCTTTTTGAGATCTAGAAAAACAGCTCCTACCACATTACCCCTGTCCAAGGACTGTTTGACGTTTTCAATAAGGCAACAATTTGCTGTTTCTGTTGAGTATCCTGGTCTAAAACCAAATTGATGTGGATGAAGAAGTTGATGAAACAGCACAACCGTCTACTTAGTTATCCTACATGGTATGATTATGTGCCCATACATATTCTCACCCTCATCATTATCCCACAACCACATTCACCATAATACACCCATAGTCAAATTATACAACAAAAATGACACAACAATGACAGTCCATATTGACAACAATACCAACATCCAACAATATTACAACAACAATAAACATACATTTCTGGCATGTTCAATACAAACACAGACAACACCATCACCTTCACAATCACCATAACACAACAACAACCTTCCCTCACTGAAGACGCAATGTAACATCACTGCCCTTCATTCTCATACTGCTCAAAAATCATCTCTTTATATGTTGATATAAATATGTGGATGTTTGGACATTGCCCGTGTTTCTCCCGCAACCCATTCCACAATTTTACCCCACACACAGACACACAAAAACTCTTCCGAGTAGATCTTACTAAGTGCATTTTAAATTTTGTATTCCCCCGTAAATTATATTTCCCTTCTCTCTCCCTGAAAAGATTTTGTATATTGTGTGGCAAGAGGTTTTTACTGACTTTAAACATTAATTGTGCTGTGTAATAATGAACCAGATCCCATAATTTCAATAACTTTGAATATAAAAACAATAAATTAGTATGTTCGAGGTACCTGACTTTGTGTATAACACGGACAGCCCTTTTTTGTAATATTAACAATGAATTAAGTTTACTTTTATAACTGTTACCCCAAACCTCTATACAATAAGTCAAGTATGGAAGTACTAATGAGCAATACAAGATATGAAGTGATTTATAATCTAGGACCTGCTTAATTTTATTTATAATTGCAATATTTTTTGCAACTTTGTTTTGTATGTATCTGACATGTGGTTTCCAACTAATTTTATCATCCAGTATTACACCCAAAAACTTGATCTCCTTAACTTTTTCAATAACTACATTATCTATATGAATATGTATTTCTTCTTTATTTTTACAATTACCAAATATCATTACCTTAGTTTTATCTATATTTAGTGATAATTTATTACAATCCATCCATTTTTTAAGCTTATTTAATTCATTATTTAGAGTATGGATTAGTTGATTATAATTATTTCCAGAATAAAATATATTAGTATCATCAGCAAATAATATTATTTTTAATAATTTAGAAACTTGGAATATATCATTTATATATATGTTAAATAATTTGGGGCCCAATACTGACCCCTGGGGGACCCCACAGGCAATTCCCATACACCCAGACAGATATTCTCCCATCTTCACAAATTGTTGTCTCTCAGATAGATAACTTGTAACCCATTTCAGAGCCATTCCCCTAATACCATACATTTGCAATTTATTAAGAAGTATTGAATGATTTATTGTATCAAATGCTTTTCTAAAATCTATAAACACACCAATTGCATATTTTCCTTGATCTAATTCATTTATTATTTCCTCTGTTGCTGTCATTATCGCCAACGATGTTGTACTCTTGGCTCTAAACCCATATTGGTTCTGATTCAGCACATCTTGTTTATTACCTCCGCCAGGCCGAAAGGCCAGGAGGAGGTTATGTTTTTGCCGGGGTTTGTCTGTTTGTTTGTCTGTCTGTCTGTCTGTCTGTTGGTTAGCAAGATAACTCAAAAAATCTTGGACGGATTTCCATGAAACTTTCAGGCGTTGTTGGAAATGGTACAAGGAAGAACTGATTAAATTTTGGGGGTGATCCGGTTCACCGTCTGGATACAGGAATTTTTTAAAGCATTTTTCATTCAACACTGTGACATACAGCCATTTTCAACATGTGCGCAGGCACAATGGAGGGCGCTGGTCGTCGTGTCTGCAACACAAACTCTGCGTTCTTCAACGTTTTAGGCACAAAAGGACGCGGAAAACACTGCTGGCCTGGGCCCGCCAGCGTGCAACTGCAAAACCTCACACGGGCAGCTGTCCGCCCACGGATTCTTTGCCAGAAATTCCCCGGCCAGCCATAGGAGCTGCGCATTTGGCAGAAATTCACCGGCCAGCCATAGGAGCTGCGCAAAAACGAGCTCTCTGCCGGCGAAGCTTCTAAATTGTCGTTTGCCGCGGAGCGCAACCCCCAAAACAATAATATTGTAGCGAACTCAATATGAGCACCCTATTTGGCTTGCCAAGTGGGTTGACCCTATTGGCGACACAGGTAGAGTGCGGGACTCCGGAGCGGGAGGCGTGAGTTCGAACCTCCTGGTAGGACGTCGCCATGTCGAGCAGCACGTTACAATATAATATAAAACCCACGGCAACCTGTCTACCCAATTTGCATCCGTCAGTGGAGGAGATGGACACAACAGCAACACTTCAGTTTATTACCTCCGCCAAGGAGGCAATGCTTTTACTACTGAACCACTAATCCTATCACTATCAGATTGATTGTCATTGATTAATTGTGTGTTTATTGCACTGTCCCTGTCAAATAAACAAATAACCATTGTGAATCCAATTGCTAGTCATATGTTTACATGCTCAAGGAATCTGAAAACGTACACATAAACACTGTATGGGGGGAATTGTGGCGCTTGGCGGAGGTCTGCACTCTCCGAGTGCTTTTCTAGTTTAAAAAGTTTTCTACTCTGTTGTTGGAAAGTTTTTCCAGAATCTTTGAAAATTGTGGGAGAAGTGATACTGGTCTGTAGTTTGTGTATTGGTGTTTATTTCCTTGCTTGAATAATGGTATTACTTTTGCTATTTTCATTTTCTGTGGGAATGAGCCAGTTTGAAATGATAAATTACAAATATATGTGAATGGTTTTAATATGCCATCAACAGTTCTTTTTACTAGTGCCGTATCAATACCATCACAATCAGTAGATAATTTATTTTTACACTTTTCAACAACAGATTTTACCTCTAGTTCATCCACCGCTGTAAGAAAAATTGACCGAGGGTTACTTCCAATCAAAGTCTCACTCACGGTGTCTCTTCGTTGGTTTGGAATTTTTGCTGGCAACTCTGGCCCAACATTTACAAAAAATTTATTCATTTTATTTACTACCATATTCTTATCATAAATATCACCACAATTATCAGTAAAATACTCTGGATATATCATTTTCATTTTTATTTTCATTTAACATTTTCCTATAGTATAATTTTTTACTAGTTCGTATTATTTCAGTTAATTTATTTTTATATCTTTTTTCAGATTCTTTAGTTCTTAATTTAATGAAATTTTTGTAGAGATAATTTTTCTTTTTACAAGCATTTTGTAACCCCTTGGTTAACCATGGGCAATTTTTGTATATGTGTTTTTTATTAATTTTTTTAATTGGACAGTTTTTATCATATAATGATTTAAATGTATCAATAAATTTATCATATGCCAAGTCTCATTAGCCCCATAATTAACATCTAAAGAAACAAATACAGGCAGGTGGTCACTAATATCATTTATTATTATACCACTCACCATATTATATTCAATAACATTGGTAAAAATGTTGTCTATCAGGGTAGCACAGTGTGTCGTTATTCTCGTAGGTTTTGTAATCTTTGGAAATAAGGTTAAGCTATACATTGTATCCAAGAAATTTCAGTTGGTTTGTGTTGTTTTGTTTTCATTAAATCTATATTAAAGTCACCACAAATAAAGATATCTTTTTGTCTTATTTTTGTATACATCTTTTCCATTCCATTTTTAAATTTTACCATATCAGATCCCGGTGCTCTATATATATATATATATATATATATACAGTATATACAGCTTACTATTATATTTTTTCTTTTTCCATCGTAATCTCAATTGTTAAACATTCCATACTTTCATTCACTGCTGATGTCATGCTGTCCACTTTTTTACTTTTTAATTTTCTATCAACATACAGTGTGCTACCCCACCACCACTTTTACATTTCCTATTTTGTGTGTACATCTCATATCCATATAGTTCAAAATTTACATCTTTTTCTTCATTAATCCATGTTTCACTTATTGCAATAATTCTAAATGGTATATTAAATTGATTTAAAAACTCCTTAATACTATCAAAGTTTGCATAGAGACTCCTACTATTAATATGCATTATTGTTAATGTTTGATCCAAATTCATAATTCCATTTAATTGTTCTTCATAATAAACACACTTATTATTAATATGATTAAAATAGTTATTGTCTGGGTCAATATTTCCTAAAATGTCTTGTGGTTGCTGCTCAGTATTGACAAAGTTTCCAGCTTCAATTTGCCCCACTACACTTTCATCATCAAATGAGGAGGGATGATTGGTTAAAGTACTAATCATAAATTATGACAACCATGTACACCAAAAGGAAAAAAGGAAAAGAACACAAAATTTCCACTCATGATCCTACTGCACCGTTATTCCTGAATCAGGGCTAAGGTTTAAATCTGTCCAATTCCTCCATTTCTCTAATCATTATTACTTTAGCGTCTTCTGGAGTGCCAATCAGTTTTATCCACACCTTACAGTTTCTTGTCCATGTCGACTGTATTTTTCCTTGTTTTCTGAGGGTCCTGGCTTGTCTAGCTATTTCGGAGTTCTTTTTTGTTAAATGTTCATTTATGTAGACAGCCGTTCCTCTCAGTTTTTTTGCTTGTCGCAGAAGATCAGTTTTTGCTTTCCTACTGACGAATCGGATGATGATCGCTGGTTTTCCTCCACTGTTTTTTCTGGGTAACGTGTGGCAAGCCGAAATAGTCTCATTGTCCACAACGTTTTTAGAATTGAAAAAGGTTAATACCTGCTGCTCAAGAGTGTGTGATTCAGCCAGTGTCTCATCCTGCCCATCCTGATTACCAACTCCAGCTGTCACACGTGCATAGGAGCGGTGTCTGGTGTTCAGACCGCTCACAATGACGTCATCCATTCTTGTATGTTGTTCTAATTCATCCACACATTTTTCTAAGAATTTAATTTTCTTGTCCTTGTCCATAATTTCAGCCTTTAACTCACGCACTTGTTCCATAAGGTTAACAAGCAGCGTTTGTTGTTTAGCTATTTTAGATATTTCTTCAGACATAAAGTTTAGTGAGAGTTTAATCTCCTCCAGTTCCTCTCCATGTGTCGGATTCTTTTTTGGAGGCATAATGACTAGTTTGATTAGGATCAAGGGAGAAACTCACCTGTTGACTAGTAATTGGGTAACTGGATCTGCCGGTGAAGCCGAGGAGGCCAATGCTCCCTCGGTTGCTAGTGGAGGCCTCCAGCTAGCATTGTTCTATCAGGCGGTGAATCCGAAGCTCTCCCGGTGGCTAACGGAGACCGTTAGCTTGGGTCGTAGCCTGGTAGCAGGTATCTGACAGTAAAGCCAAAGCTCTTCCGGTGGATCCTGCAGCTGATGATAGCAGGATAATTTCTGGTGCTACCAGTATCTGGTCCAGCCGACCTCAGATCCGGCTGAAGCCTCAGTTAGCTCCTCCGCTGAGCTCCGCCACTGTACAGTGGTACCTCTACTTACGAATTTAATTCGTTCCGGAAGAATTCTCGTAACGTGAAAAATTCGTAAGTAGAGGCGCATTTTACATGTAAATGCCGTAATCCGTTCCAAGCCCCCAAAATTCGGGCATAAATTTTTTATAAATCGTAAAAACGCATCAAAACATGTAACAAATACATGTTACAATTAGATTACTGCACAATAAACATAAAATGAGAGTTTAAAATGAGAGAAAGAATAATAAAAGAGAATAATAAAAATTATGTTCATTTACCTTTTAACTGCCATCGTCGGCGTCGGCGTCACCTTTTGCCTTCTTTGGTTCATGTTCTGTCTCATCAGTGGTTTTTGCCTGACGTTTTGTGATGAAACGATCCAAGGACGTTTGCTTTTATCGGCTTGTAAGGGCTTCCTTTTGTTTTAATACCGTGCTGATCGTTGATGTTTTGTTTTTTTTTCCCAAAACTTTATTAAGAACAAGGTGAAAGTACAGAGTTATAACGTAGATGGTGATAAACATGGCAGTTAACAATTTTTTTTTCTCTAAATTGTGTAGTTCAGTCAACAGTCTTACAAGAGGTAAGAAGGATAAAATAAAGTAGTAAGAATAGTAAATAATAATAAGATAAAGCGAGATCAACCAAACGCACCCATTCGTGGCCAATGGGATACCAGGAAGATGCTAGGCGATAGCCAATGGCAGAGCAGCTACAGGTATGTTTACGTTCGGTAAAATACGGGAGCTGCGAGGAGCGTGTACTTTTTTTGCCTTTCGTATCCTGAAATTTTGTTCGTAACTAGAGGCAATATTTTCCCGTTGAGGCGTCTCGTAACCTGAAAATTTCGTATGTAGAGACGTTCGTAAGTAGAGGTACCACTGTAGTTGAGGTCCAATCCGGCCGGAGTCTCGGTCGGATTGGACTGTTTGCTGTGATGGTGGTGGGAGGTTGCGCACAATTTCATAGGGTATAGGCATTAAAAAAAAAAAAAAAAAAATCATTACAAGTTCGGATTGGGATCCGAAATTCACCTTAAAAACATGGGACAACTTACAGGGGTAAGAGAGGGCCCTCAGCACGTAACGGAATTTCCCTCAGAGCCAACACACCATCAAGGCTCTTCTGAGGTCACTAAAAAGACCTCAGCTCAGGAAGATCTTTTCAGTTTTTTGTTTTAAAGTTTTATATACTATGTTCTTAATGTTTTCTATGTTCTTAATGTTCTTTCAGTTTCTGAGTAGCATAAAAGAGGGCCACCACACTGTTATACTAAATAAGACAACACAATGGAGAAACAGGGTGTAACCAAAATAATCTCATATAATGTAAAAGGGATCCTGAATCCAGTTAAAAGATCCAGGATTCTAGGCAAAATGAAAAAAAGACAAAGCAGGAATAATATTTTTACAGGAAACCCACCTAACAGACGTGGAGCACACTAAACTCAACAGACAAGGGTTTAAAATGATCTCTTCATCTTCGTATAAGTCAGGGAGGAGGAGGGGGGTAGCGACACTGATCTCAACCAAAATTATATTTGAAAAAAAATCAGAACACAAAGATAAAGAAGGGAGATACAGTTTGGTACTTGGGCGGCTAGAGGGAGAAGATATCACCCTGCTGAATGTATATGCACCTCCAGGGGCTAACTGGAAATTTTATAAAAATGTATTTGACCTAATGATAACTAAAGCCCAAGGTTTAGTGATATGTGGTGGAGACTTCAATCTAAGACTGAATCCATACTGGGATGCATCAGGTAATTCTCCACATCAAAATAATACTCAAAGTAGAAAAACTTGGATGCTAGTAAAAGAAATGGGAATCTGTGACGTGTGGAGGGAATTCAACCCCAGCGTAAAAGACTATACATTTTACTCAGCACCACATTCATCATACTCAAGGATTGACTATTTTTTTTATGTTTAATAGAGACATTGGAAGAGTAAAAACATGTAAAATAGGACTGATGGAGCTCTCTGACCACAGTCCGATCTATATGGACTTAAGTATCCAACAATACACAAATAATACATTTTCTTGGAGGTTGAATTCAAATGTCCTGAAAGGACCACTGAAAGATGAATTGGAATCAGATATTCTCAGATATTTAGAAGAAAATGATAATGGAAGAGTATCCCCTTTAATACTGTGGGACGCATGCAAAGCTGTAATAAGGGGAAAGATTATCGCAAAACTGGCAATCCAAAAGAAACTGAGACAAGAAAAACTAATCACATTAGAGTCAGAACTTAAGAACCTAGAAAAAGAGCACAAAGACAACACTCATTCTAATGACTCGCTCAAATTTTAAGAAGTTTTGAAGATTTGAAAAAACAAGGTCTAGTAAATCAAGACCTTTACAGGTTCTTTCAGCGTAGACACCACATAAACAAAATACTTAAAAAGGAGGATTTGGAAAGGGCCCAGTCAGGTGTTCTGAAGGTCTTCTTAATGGCATCTAAAGGGATCCCAGGGATCAGATAAATTTCTAAAATATACCAAGGTCTTCAAGACTTAAAAGGAGACAACACATCATATATAAAAGAGAGATGGGGAAAAAGAGGGGAATTTCACTTTACAACTGGAAATATGGGAAAAGCTAAATAAACAACAATGGAAAAGTACTTCATCCCTGCAGTGGAGAGAATTTGGATGGAAAAATTTGGCAAGATTTTTCAGAACACCTGCACAAAACAAATTTACTCGTAAGGGGTTGAATTGTTGGCGCTTGTGTGGTGAAGAGACTGCAAATCATTTTCATGTGTTTTGGTCATGCCCAGTTATCCACCAATATTGGACCAATGTACAGACAATATTGGGGAAAATATTCAAAATAACAGTCCCCTTTTCTTTTGTAACTTTGTATTTGGGTTTACTACCGGACTCACTGGAAAGACGAGGAGAAAAATACTTATTCAATGTTTTAATATTGGCAAGTAAAAAAGCCCTAACTAAAAAATGGATGTTGAAGGACTGTCCTACACCTGAAGATTGGATTAACGTGATCCAAGACATTTACTCGATGGAAAAGTTGACATTCGCACTGAGACAGGACATGGATGGGTTCTTGAATTTTTGGCAACCCTGGAACGCATATGTGTCTTCCATCAGATCTAACCTTTGACAAATACTATTTCAATAATGGCACCTCTCTTTGTTCCAATGCTACTCAGATGCTCTTTTATTTTTATTTATTTATTTTTGTTCTTCGGTTTTGTTTTTTCTTGTTTTGTTTTTTGTTTTTTTTTTGTTCTTTCTTTAATTCTCTTTTTCTTTCACTTAAAAAAAAAGGGTGTTGTAATAATTATTCTTCCAATGTTGTCAAAAAACAAAAAAAAGGGAATGTGATGAAAATGTAAACAATGCAATGCTGTAATGACATGTATACCCTTCACAAAAACTTAAAAAAAGAGCATTTGGTGAACAACAAGAACAAGAATTGCAATCAGCAATAAGATAAAAAAAAAAATTCTTAAAGTGCAATTTTTACATTCTGTTACAAGTGCATGTGTGCATGCACGCCAGAGAGGGAGAATCACGTTTGTAAGGCTTGTCTCATATTTCTTCTCCATCAGATGGGTGAAATGGGTTGTGGATGGCAGCGTATATTCAGGGTTGAACTGGTGAATCATTTGTTGAAATCCTTGTCCGTCAACCATGGAAAGTGGCCTCATGTCTTTGACCATCATGTTTAGAGTTGACTCTGTGAGAGCAGTAGCTTGTTGCAGAGTACACGTCTGCTTTTTCTACAATAAGCCAACCATGGTCCCTGTCCTCTTCTTTACACGACGTAAATTTTATAGTGAAATTGTCAGACAAAATGACATTACTCTTGAAACTGTCATAATCCTTCACACACGCACCTACAGTCTAAAGTCTAGCTACTAGCATGGGAGCTAATTATTGTCTGACGCTTTGAAAACGCGTTTCCTCTTCAAATGTTCGTGCTTTGCCCTAGTGGCCCCACGGTACGCAAGGCTCACTTAACTTGCATTGAACAGCTTTGTTGGCTGAATCACGTACAAAATGTTCCCAAAGTTTGGAGTGTTTGTTTCGCGTGAGCTCCACTTCAGCCTCCGCCATGGTGCTGCTTCCCCTGCTCTGTTCCCGGTCACTACTGCGCATGCTCTGTCAGCACACCAAAGAGCTGGGAAAAGCGTGTGATGTCTCACTCTGAGCTACTTCAATTGGCTACGATGAAACATTGTTTAGCGTGGCATTGCATGCCGTGGGATACACACGATGACGTCATTAACGACGCGTCAACTACTAAATTAATTGTCAACGAATTTTGACGTTGACTATTTGTTGACTAGTCGTTGCATCCCTAGACTGTAGTACAGCATCTCAAAACATACCACAAGTGATATTTTGGCTTTAGTGCAAAGAGAAGGATCTGCTGAATAATTTTGTTTACCCACACTGTCACGGTGTGGGTAAACACGTGTGGGTAAACACGGTTACCCACGCTGTCACGGTGGAGGAATTTCCCCTGCGGTGACGGTGGATAGCTCAACACCACAATCTGTGGTATTATTGCAAATGTTTTTGGGATCCTGTGGTCTTGTAATTTAAACAGGGTTCATAACTTATGTGGCAAATGATGGAAGCTGTGAGAAACTTGCTGTAGCTCTGCTCTCAACTTTATGTGTGTGTGTGACAAATGTGCAGAGCTCCGGACTTTCTACAGGCATGAACTGCTGATTCTGTTAAAAAAAACAAAAAAAAAAACAACAACAAAAAAGACCCCAATCATTTTCATAAAGCAGTGGTGGTAACTCCAGTATTTCAACTACGGCGTGTGTGGACTGGAGACTGCAGTGACATTCAGCTTATTTAAACAAGACAGCCTCCGTACAGGATCCTGCGTGGCTCTTGTCTCAATGATTTTTGCCACTGTCCATAAAATCACGTTCAAACAAGCAGTCACGTTCAAACACTATGCAGTAGTTGTTTTGCTCTCAGAGCGCAATTGTCAGGATCATAAACACTCCGCTCAGAAGGAAATAACACACTTTGTGCCCTTTCAGCGCTCACTGTCACCACTGCATTTAGCAAGGAGTCCAAACGCTTCCACCACTAACCACCTGCTGATGCCATCACCAGCACCCAGTGCTATGGAAGCTTCCACAGTACCGGGTGCTACCGCCATCAGTACCGGGTGCAAACATGCTGTTGGCAATAAAAATACACTGAATTTATTTAATAATCAATAGAGCACATAAGTGAACAACGAGATTTAGCCATGCACACAAAAAAGTGAACACTGCGGTTGTTGCGGTTGCTCGTTATCCTCCGCGGTAGGCTTGTCCATAGTGCGGTATTATGTAATTGCTGTTAATGTGACAGCCCTACCCACACGTCCTTTCTTGTTCTCTGTGCAATGTACAGTGGCAACAGGTCCCCAGGGAGTCAGTTTGGAGCGTATAGCCTGCATAGAACATACAGTAATAGAGGTGGCCTGCAAGCATGCATGCAAAACTTGCCTTTTTTTTTTCTTCTTCTTTTTTTGGTGCGGTAGCCCGCCATGCAGAAACCCTGGCTGAAGCTTTTTATTAAAATAAATAAAGCTTCTGTATAATTAGGCTGTTGATTTGATTGCTAAGTGTTAACTGTGTGGTGCAAATCCATATCACAGTGCGCAGCCACACTGGTGGTGATATTGTACCAGTGTACTGCCCACCACTGTTCCTCCTCCTCTAAAAATTTCTTAGTTGGTAGTTTTTGAGTAATCCCGCTAAAAACAAATGCAGAAGTAAAAATTGTGATTGTCCAAATGCTTATGGGCCTGGTGGTACCTGCAAACACCCTAAACATGTACTGTAGGTATGTAAAGCTCTAGATTGCAGCAAATTCAACACAATACCATGATGACTAGTTCTTCTTTAGGAATGTTACTCTCCATTATCAGTGTACAATATTTGCATGATTACTGCATCTATTCTTTTAATTTAACCCTTACTCTGTATATGTTAGGGGTGGGAGTCGTGATGGCCTTCCGATCCGAATCAAATCGCGGTACTTGGGTCATAAGATCATATCACAATTAAGCGATAATCACAATATTACGATTTTGAGTATCGTGATACTATAGCTTTCAGTTGTTTTTTCACCTTGTTCAACCTCAAATCATTTCCCAAAGTAAAACTGTTAACATCTCTTTCATATAATGAAATATTCAGGGCTTGATTTTCCACAGCGACGCTCTCTGCACGTACAGTGGGTGGTGAATGGCATTGTTTGAAGTAGATTCCCAGTCCAGCTATGTTTATCTGACTGTGGACTCTTAAGATAAGAAAAGCCTTTATTAATCCCACATTGAGGAAATTCCATTCCAATTAAAAAGCAGCTGAAAACTTTTTAAGGAGGCTTTCTGTTGAGTTTCAGTTAAACTGCTTTGTAAGTCTGATATTTTTAAATTATTTTAATCTTGTTTTAACTTTTTTATTTTTTTAATTATTTTTATCTGTCAAATTCCTTTTAATCTATTTTATTGTACAGCGTTTTGTGACTATATGTCTTTGAAAAGCGCTTCATCAATAAATATTACTTAGTTTTTCTCCGAGCACTGCTCGCAAGCTCCATGCCGTTGTGTTTTTAGTTTAGCCATTGCTAACACTGCTCCAAGACGTGGGCTGGAGCACGTTTTTTTTCATGCAACACTTCTTGTGGGTTGTGTGTAGGGATGCAAGTTATCAATTAATTCATTAGTTGTTAATTGATTCATCTTATCCATCAATTAATTATTAATTAATAAGCAGCAATTTTCCTGAGAATCTGAATTTCCCTTGGTACATTAGTCTTTCTGGCTTTAACATATAAAAAGTTAATTACTCTTTATGATATATTGAATAAAACATGAACATCATATTCCTTTATGATTTATTGTACAATTTGCAGTTTTTTTCTACAAACGATGGCATTTTTTTACCAAGAACTATTGCCAATACAATAAATTTCTTTTTTAGTTATACAGCTGTGAAAAAGTATTTCCCCCTTCCTGATTTCTTATATTTTTGCATATTTGTCACACTTAGATGTTGCAGATTATCAAACAGATTTTAATATCAGACAAAGATAACCTGAATAAATGCAAAATGCAGTTTTCAAATGATGATTTCATTAAATTAAAGGAAAAAAACTACCCAAACCTACCTGGCCCTATGTGGAAAAAGTAATTGCCCCTCTTGTTACACCATGAATTAACTGATTAACCATGTTTTTTGGAACGCTGAGTTCAGTTTCAGTGGCTACACTCAAGCCTGATTACTGCCAGATTTGTTGAATCAAGAAATCACTTAAATAGAACATGTCTGACAACCTGAAGTAGGCTAAAAGATCTCAAAAAGTAACATCCCACTGTAATCTAAAGAAATTCATTCAGATGAGAAACAAAAACCCAGAACGTCATCTAAAAGAACTGCAGGCCTCACTTGCCTCAGTTTGGACACTGATCCATGATGGAACAATAAGAAAGAGACAGGGCAAAAATGGCATCCATGGGAAAGTTCCAAGACAAAAACCGCTGTTGGACAAGAAGAACACAAAGACTCATTTCACATTTGCCAGAAAACATTTAGACTTTTGGGAAAATATTCTGGGGACTGACGAGACAAAAGTTGAACTTTTTGGAAGACACGTGTCCTGTTTTATCTGGCATAAAACTAACACAGAATTTCATATATATAACAATATACTGGACTCTGCCATTAAGTTGGGGGGGGGGGGGGGCTAACATCCTACCGCAGTGACAGAATGTTCACAGAAGGAGGGAAGACCCGCAGGGGAGGCGTGTGTGTACATCAGTGACTCCTGGTGCCGAGATGTGACTGTTGTGCATAAACACTGTTCTCCATTGGTGGAGTTTATGATCATCAAGTGCCAACCCTTTTATATTCTGAGAGAATTTTCATCTGTCCTACAAAATCGCCGTGTATGCCCCACCAACCGCCATCAGCAAGAGGAGTAAAGCACTAAAGGAACTCTTTCAGGCCATCAGTGAGACACAAATAGCACATCCAGACGGATTGTTCATCACAGCAGGAGACTTCAACCATGCAGATTTAAAGGCCCTCTTACCAAATCTACACCAACATGTAGACTTTTCAACAAGAGGAGACAATTTGCTGGACCTGATGTACACAACTCACAAGAGAGCATACAGAGCCTCCCCCACCTGGGTCTCTCTGATCACATCACCATCTTGTTAAGGCCGGTATACAAACCCAGAGTGAAAATAATCAGACCAACAAAAAAGCAGGTACGTGTGTGGCCAAATGGGGCCTCTGATGCTCCGAAAGACTGCTTCATCACCACAGACTGGGACAATTTCAAGCACGCACCCACTCAGAATGGACACACAAACCTAGAGGAGTACACTGAGGTTGTTGTAGCATACATAGCTAAATGCATTGATGATGTCACTCACTGCAAAACCATCACTGTTTGTGCCAACCAGAAGCCATGGATGACAGCAGAGGTCTACATGCCGGGACGCAGCCTTCAGGGCCGCGACACTGCAGGACTAACAGCAGCTAGGGCCAACCTGTCCCGTGGCATCAAGGAGGTAAAACAACAGTACAGCAAGAAAATATCAGGTCACTTTAGCAACACCAGAGATGCATGTTCCCTCTGGCGTGGCATACAGACCCTCACCAGCTACAAACCTCCACCTCAGACCTGTGCAAGTGATATCACACTGCTTAACAACTTAAATGACTTCTTCAGCCGCTTTGAAGCAAAAACAGCACATCAGCGCAGAAGACCACTCCCCCCCCCCCAGACGAGCAGGCCATGAGTCTGGATCCGGCTTGCGTGAAGAGGACCCTCTGCAGGATCAACCCACGCAGGGCAGCTGGACCAGACAACATACCAGGTCGCATCCTGAAGGACTGTGCAGAGGAGCTCAAGAATGTCCTGGCTGACATCTTCAACATCTCCCTGATTCACACTGTTGTCCCCACATGTTTCAAAACTGCCACCATAATACCAGTCCCAAAGAAGCCTGTCCCATCCAGCTACAACAATTACCGACCCGTAGCACTGACCCCCATCATAATGAAGTGCTTTGAGCAGCTGGTCATGCAGAACATCAAGTCCATCCTCCCTCCCTCCTACGACCCATCTCAGTTTGCATACAGGTCAAACAGATCCACAGAAGACACCGTCACTGCTGCTCTCCATCCAGCCCTCACCCACCTGGACTCAAAGAACTCCTACGTGCGAATGCTGTTCTTCGACTTTAGTTAAGCATTCAACATAATCATCCCCCAGCACCTAATACAAAAACTCAGACACTTGGGACTCAAAACCTCTCTCTGTAACTGGGTGCTGAACTTTCTCACAGGAAGGCCACAGAATGTGTAGGTTGGCAGCAACACCTCCCAGACCATCACACTGAGCACAGGGGTTCCACAAGGGTGCATGCTCAGCCCACTGCTCTTCACCCTGCAGACCCATGACTATGTACCAGCCCACAGCACCAACCACATCATCAAGTTTGTAGATGACACGACAGTGGTGGGCCTCAACACCAACAGCAAGGAGGCCAACTACAGAAATGAGGTGAGCCAACTGGTCCAGTGGTGCAAAGACAATAACCGCTTCCTGAATGTGGGGAAAAACCAAGGAGATTGTGGTCGACTTCAGGAGGGGACACACACAGCATCCCCCTCTGATCAGCGATGGCGCAGCTTTGGAGAGGGTGAGCAGCACCAAGTTCCTGGGGGTGCACATCTTTGAGGACCTTTCCTGGTCCAACAACACCACATCACTGGCCAAGAAGGCTCAAACTCGCCTCCATTTCCTCCTCAAACTGAGGACAGCACAAGTCCCACCCCCTACCATGTGCTCATTCTACCGGGGCACCATTGAGAGCATCCTCACCATCTGCATCACGGTGTGGTATGGAAGCTGCACCGCCTCCTGCCGGAAGACTCTACAACACACAGTGAAAGCACCTAGCAAAATCATCGGTGACTCTCTGTCCCCCTTCTCGGACATCTACCTCCCCTGCAGAGTCATCAACATTGCAGGCGACACCTCCCACCCCTCACACTCCCTCTTCAGCCCCCTGCCCTCGGGGAAAAGGTATCAGAGCCTCCGAGCCCACTCCACAAGACTGCTAAACAGCTTTGTTCATCAGGCCATCAGGACCCTGAACTCTGTTACTCAGGTTATCTTTGTCTAATATTAAAATTTGTTTGATGATCTGAAACATTTAGGTGTAGCAAATATTTTTTCACAGCACTGTATTACAAAAAAATAACTTTCACATTCTAATTTACACTTATGCACTGGTAGACTGTTTTAACAGAAAAATAAATTGTGAGCTCAGAATCAGAATCAGAATCAGAAAAAGATTTATTGCCAAGTACATTAACAGATCACTGATAACATATGAGAGAATTTGACTTGACACAGTAATGAACCTGCATTTCCGTGCCGCGGCGCCTCTGAAACGCGCCTATCAGCAGGAGGGTACAGGTAGCATAAGAATAATACAATAGGAAGGAGCAAAAAAATCATTGATTCAGAATACTGGTTGCATAATCAATCAATATTATGATTACAAGGAAAAAAAAAGCTCTCAATGCACATTCGCGGACAAGATTCACAAGACACAAGAGAGCAGTGTGTATATCTTTATTTCAGTTCGTGGATCAATATGTGTGCACTGTTGAAGCAAGTGTTGTGATAATAGAAGAACAACAAGGGCACTTGGCAGGAGATGTTTTGTCTTGCTGCTCACCAATCGTCCTTGCGATTATCTGAGCAGGTGCTGTCCAAGGCCTTGTGCTCGATGTTTTGAAAACACAGACTGCAGACAGCCAGGAGGAATTTTCATGGGGAAATTGGGCCAAATAGGACTGATCACAGAGAAGGAGCTTTTTATTTCTTCTGTAGATTCAGTACTTAATCCTTCATTGCGGGGCTTTGAGTCCGTCGTGGATAGACCTAAGCGTAAACATGATGTAATCCACCTTCCGAGACAGTTCTCCATTTGTCGCTATCAGGGTCTTCTCCAATTTTTCAATTTGATAGATGCACCTCGCCTGGCCAGCATTTTGATAGGTTGTATCCATCTTCAGCAATTTGCGGTACACCAGGACAATCCCAGTTCCAATCAGAAAGATCCCAATCACCATTATTACGAAGACATACAAATCTTCAATATCTTCGATAGAGAGATTAGTGAGACACAAGATCCTCCAATTACTTGTGTCACGTAAATAGCCCGCTGGAGCCGTTCCTGCGGGGCAGACAGCTTCCCCCGGAGCACTTTTCCTTGTTGAAAAAATAGTGTCAATTGTGTTCAAAGCCCAGCTTATTAACTCCATAATTTCTTTCGACGGTCGCAGTTAGACGCAGACAGACAACAGCAAGCTGGGATCCAGTAGTTGGGGGGGAAGGAAAAAAAAAGTCAGAGCAAGAGAGAAGGAAAAAGCGTCTGCTCTCTTGGGAGGGCGGAAGTGAACATCTGTTGCATGTTCAACATTAAAACAGTACCCCGGCAATCCAGACAAACCCAGTATGATCTGGGCTCCCTCTGTTGTCTGTTACCTCAGTGGCAACTTGAGTCCGGTCTGCTTTTCCATCTTGCAGTGAGGGTATAGGTTTTTCCGCTCATGCTGTCTTTTTCTTTTTTGAAGCAGGTGGACCTTCAAGCTTGTGTGCTATTAGAACTTGTGGTGCTCTGACGTAACCCGGAAGGGCGAGTTTTTTTGCTCTGCACAGCGCATGCACTCTGGGGGCTTGGTGTCTTTTTCTCTTTCGGTTGAAATGCGGCAGTGGGTGACCGCATGCGCCCCCTGCCTGGACGGTGACGCCACTACATTTCATAGAATAAGCTCCCATTGAAAAGGACTGCTGAGTTATCGGTTATTTGACAACTAATTTAATTTAGTCAACTAAATTCTTATCGACAATTAATCAAAAGTCAGTTAATCTTTAACATCTCTAGTTGTGTGTCATGTCGAGGTCTTCCATATTTGTTATAAAATCCAAAAAAGTTGGAGCTAACTGCTTCCTAACTTTCAAAGCTGACTGCAAATCTTGTGAGACAAGATATGATCTCCACTGACAATGGCCGCTTTTGTGCCATCTGGCTGCAAATCTCATGAGACAAGCTGACTTCACTTGACTGGGTGCTTGCTTTGTGCCATCTAGTGGACTGAAAACGCCAAGAGAGTATGCAACATTTACATGAATATACATAATTAATAAAAGATCGATCCTTGCGTTTAGGGATCGGTGCATCGTTGTTGGTGTCAAGTATTGCAGTCAATCACTGAAGCAATCTTTTGTCCCACCCCCAGTATTTGTATAACTCATTTAATGGTGTTGTTTTCCAGAACCCATCCCTGAATGTGACGTGGACCAGTGGAACAAGGATTTTATGCAGCGCAGTGAAGAGCTATACGACGCCTTGATGGACTGTCACTGGGAACCACTGGACTCTGTTGACTCCCCCATCACTTCTTGATTCCCCCCCCCCCCCTCTGCTCTTCCCTCCCAAACAACCAGATTTTTTTTTTTTTTTTTTACTCCAAATGGACACAATATAGAGGCAAGCCTGAGGTCACCCTTTGTTTTACAAAGCCTCATGTTTCTCTTTAGATTGCTAGACTTCACTTGACCGTTTACCATGTTGGTAATAAATAAGAGGTCAGTCGATGGACAGTAAAGTTACTGTGCTTCTACAGCAGAGCAGCAAGGATGAGCTGCTGGAGCTGGATGTCACAGAGAAACAAACACCGGCCTTTTGTTGTTGTTGATTCTTGTTATAAGAAGCTATAGTTAACTTTGCTTACTCAGTGTGTCTCTCACATGCAAAGTAAATAGTCTTCTGAGGAAAACAAAAGTTTTGCCTTTACTGTTTATTGCCATGTTCTTCCCATCTGTCAATGATGGTCATTAGAATTACTTTGTAAATACAGAACATCACTTTATTGCCTTCACCATTTTTAAAAAAATAAATGTTTCATTTCTGTTTAAAATAGATTTTAATGGTCTGAGTGGAGTTTGATGGGGAAGATGACAATACCCCAAAAGTAATTTTTCTTTGTCCGGAAAAGAGGCCTGCTGTGTGTCTATGTAATCCATGAATGGTAACAATAACCTTTCAAGTGATGTTGAAACTGTGCGACTCCCGAGTTGTCAAATCATATCTCAAGTCAAAATTTATTTTCTGTTCTTTAACAGCTGGAGTTTTGTATATACAGTATTTTGATTCTGAAGATGTTTTATCAATAAATAAATTCAGATGGAAAATTGTAAGGTACAGTTGGTATGTTGTGTAATGCTGGATTCTTCCATGACACGTTTTGAGTCCTAATATTATTAAAAATGTATCAAGTGTGTCTAATGGCTAGCAAGGACTGACACAACTGTTTTCAAGAAGTCTGATTGCATACAAACACTTCAGTTGCAAAGGATAAAGAGGCATCTGTGCCAGCAGAACTTCACGCTTCCTGACTGTCTTAGTTAGTTAGTTAATCCCTTCACACCTGAAGGTGTATATGGGCGGCGCCTATCTCCGTTTCTCTGACCCTAGGCCACACAGCTACTGTAAGTAGTGGAAGCTACAGCGGGGGGTCAGTCCTCTGGTAGCTCTGTGTGTAACTTTACTTTCTCCATTCCATTATGCAGAGCACCACGCTAGAAGGCAGAAAGCACCATTTTTATATGGTCTTTGGTATGACCCGGCCGGGATTTGAACCCCTGCCTCCCGGGTGTGGGGCGGATGCTCTACCAACTGAGCCACCACTCCGGTTCCTGACTGTCTTAGATTTATTTATTCACCTCACCTTATTTTTTTTTTTATACCTTTTTACTCTGTTTTATAGTTTTATTACTGTTTTATCCTGCAAGGATTTTAGTGATTACTAACCCTGTTTATCAGGCTTCAAGCAAACCTCACACTGCACATTTTAATGCTCAATTCCGATTTTTTTTGCACAAATGTGACCCACATCTGATTTTTTTTTTTTTTTTTTTTTTCACACCAGACCCAGGCCACTTTCATATGTGGTCCTAATTCGGATGCATATCTGATATTTTCCAAAGCGACCTCAGTTTGAAGGGTCATGTCACATTTCATCCGACTTTTTCTTGATTGAAGTGAGACAGACGCTACAATTCTGCGGTGGAGGATGCAGCAAGCATGGCAGACGCAGCTGATTTGTGCTCTCTTTTTAATCAATCTTCTTCCCTTTATCACTGGATTGTAATTTTGTTGGCTCCGACTGCACAACAACTCCAAAATTATTTTTTTTGGGGGGGGTGGGGGTGGGGGTTTCAGGGCTGAAACCATCAGACAAGCAGGCACACAGTAACGCCACATTTACGAGATGCTGCAAAATCCTTTTTCCCTATAAACTGCACACCGTGAGTCCTGGCTGTTGTAATATCTAACATATAAAGTTAATACCAACATGACTGTGGAGCAGAATGGCCAGATACGGGGATACGAAAACACACCGTCCAGGAGAGGGGAGTCTGTGGTGGCTTCTCCTTCCTGTGCAGGACTGGTGTTACGCCACTGGTACGAGCCATGCTGCTTATTTGGGCCCGAGCCCAATTGTAATCGCTAGGATTATTTATTATTAACCTTATTTATACAGGTAATACCACTGAGACACGTGGTCTCATTTTCAAGAGAGCCATTTAATTGATCAGTTCTTTTAAAGCGGAGCTGATCACAGCGGTCATCTGGCATGTAGAGGAATGAAGCTGGTCTCATTTATTTTGTGCATAATCATTTCTGAATGATTTTAACATTTTTATTTTGCTGCGCTGCATCAAAGTGAAGAAGTTCTGTCCCCCACAATTGTTCGGGGCTTATATTTACTTGCGTAAACACAACGCTGTCTAACGTTAAGTTTTGTTCTGCGCATGAGGGTCACTTCATAGCTGTAGACTGTTCACACTGGAGTCTGATGGGGGTCGCATTTAAATTACAGTGTGAACGCCCACACAAAAAAAATCACATCTCTGCAAAAAATCGGAATTGAACATTAAGACCCGCAGTGTGCTGGCTGTCAAACCATGCGCTGTGCCACCCTAGGCACTAGTACTCAAGAACCCTCAGCCATGGATGATCAAAACCCCATGGAGTCTGAAGTAGCATAGTGATTATTATTATCATATACCCTCATTTACCCTTATTATCATAAGGGTACATTTAAGCAATTATGTGGCATAATTGCTTAAATGTACCCGTAACGTCTAATACGGTAAATCACAATAAGCCTAAAATGAGTGGTCCATGACTACTAAACCATGTGCTGTGCCACCCTAGGTATTACTACTCATGAACCCTCAGCCATGGTGGGTCAAAACCCCATGGAATCTAGGGTGGCACAGTGATTATATAATGTGCCACACTTGTGCAAACATACCCTAATCGACTAATACAGTAAATCGCAATGAGCCTAAAATGAATGGTCCATTGCTACACACTATATGCTGTTGCCACCCTAGGCTTACAAGTCCTCCAGAACCCTCAGCCATGGATGGTCAAAACCCCATGGAGTCTGGGGTGGCACTGTGATTATGTAATGTGGCATAATTGTGCAAACATACCTTTATTGTCTAATACAGTAAATCACAATGAACCTAAAATGAATGGTCCAGGGCTGCCAAGCTATACAGTGGTGTGAAAAAGTGTTTGCCCCCTTCTTGATTTCTCTTTTTTTTTTTGTCACACTTAAAATGTTTCAGATCATCAAACAAATTTAAATATTAAACAAAGATAACACAACTAAACACAAAATGCAGTTTTTAAATGAAGGTGTTTATTATTAAGGGGAAAAAAAATCCAAACCTACATGGCCCTTTGTGAAAAAGTGATTGCCCCCTAAACCTAATAACTGGTTGGGCCACTCTTAGCAGCAACAACTGCAATCAAGCATTTGTGATAACTTGCAATGAGTCTTTTACAGCGCTGTGGAGGAATTTTGAGCATGAACCACTTTTTTAGGGTCCTGCCACAGCATCTCAATCGGTTTCAGGTCAGGACTTTGACTAAGCCACTCCAAAGTCTTCATTTTGTTTTTCTTAAGCCATTCAGAGGTAGACTTGCTGGTATGTTTTGGATCATTGTCCTGCTGCAGAACACAAGTGCACTTCAGCTTGAGGTCACGGACAGATGGCCGGACATTCTCCTTCAGGACTTTTTAGTAGACAGCAGAATTCATGGTTCCATTTACCACAGCAAGTCTTCCAGGTCCTGAAGCAGCAAAACAGCCCCAGACCATCACACTACCACCACCATATTTTACTGTTGGTATGATGTTCCTTTTCTGGAATGCTGTGCTACTTTTACGCCGGATGTAATGGGACACACACCTTTCAAAAAGTTCAGCTTTTGTCTCGTCAGTCCACAGAATATTTTCCCAAAAGTCTTGGGGATCATCAAGATGTTTTCTGGCAAAACTGAGATGAGCCTTTCTGTTCTTTTTGCACATCAGTGGTTTTCATCTTGCAACTCTACCATGCAGGCCATTTTTGCCTAGTCTCTTTCTTATGGTGGAGTCACGAACACTGACCTTAACTGAAGCAAGGGAGGCCTGCAGTTCTTTGGATGTTGTGGGGTCTTTTGTGATCTCTGGAATGAGTCGTTGCTGCGCTCTTGGGGTAATTTTGGTCAGCCGGCCACTCCTGGAAAGCTTCACCATTGTTCCATGTTTTGCCATTTGTGGATAATGGCTCTTACTGTGGTTCGCTGGAGTCCCAAAGCTTTAGAAATGGCTTTATAACCTTTCCAGACTGATAGATCTCATTTACCTTGTTTTTCATTTGTTCTTGAATTTCTTTGGATCACAGCATGATGTCTAGCTTTTGAGGATCTTTTGGTCTACTTCACTTTGTCAGGCAGGTCCTATTTAAGTGATTTCTTGATTGAGAACAGTTGTGGCAGTAATCAGGCCTGTGTGTGGTGAGAGAAGTTGAACTCAGCTTTCCAAAGATGTGATAAACCACAGTTAATTTATGTTTTAATGGGGAAGGGGGGGGGGGGGAGACAGGCAGGCAATCACTTTTTCACACAGGGCTATGTAGGTTTGAATTTTTTTTACCCTTAATAATAAACATCTTTCTTTTTTTAATTGCATTTTGTGTTTACTTGTGTTATCTTTGCATAATATTTAAATTTGTTTGATGATCTGAAACATTTAAGTGTAACAAACATACAAAAAAAATGAGAAATCAGGAAGGGGGCAAACACTTTTTCACACCACTGTATTTCATATTTGTAGCCTTTAACTTTAACATGTTTATAATCTAATTTCTGAGCTCCTCAGACAGCTCTCTCCTTGTCCTTGTTCAGTGTGGTGCACACAATGATGCCAAACTAGCATGTTTTCCCCCTTTAAACAGGCTGAATGGCTGATGAAATGCTTAAAGAGAGGACTCTTCTGTAAACATACAGGCTTATGCTGAATACGTGACTGGGTATGTCAGCACGTGTGTTGATACCATCGTACCCACCATACAAGTCAGGAAGTTCCCCAACCAGAAGCCCTGGATCAACAGTCAGGTACATCAGATGCTGCGTGCTTGCACTCGTGCATTTAAATCAGGCTGTGAGGTTGAGTACAAAGCTGAAAAGTATGGACTGAGGAGGGCTATAACAACAGCCAAGAGGCAGTACAGGGAAAAGCTGGACAGCCTCTACTCCACTCCTGATCCGGGGCACATGTGGCCAGGTCCGCAACGCATCACAAACTACAAGAGGGCCAACAGCAGCACCACTAGCTCTACAGACAGTCTGCCGGATGATCTCAACATCTTTTACACCTGCTCCGAGACCACCAGCCACAGCACAGAGAAGAGACACACACTCACGCACTCCCCCTCCCCCCACTAAGAGTCTCACCAGGCCAGGTGAACAAAGCACTGAGGAATATCAACCCCTGAAAGGCAGCAGGACCAGACAACATCCCTGGGCGGGCTCTCCGAGCATGCGCTGCCAAGCTGACCAACGTTCTCACAGCAATCGTCAACCTCTCCCTCAACCAGAACATAGTCCCCTCATGCTTCAAAACAACAACCATCATCCCCCTCCCCAAAAGGAGCCCGCTGACCTGTCTGAATGATTACAGACCGGTAGCACTCATTCCAATCATCATGAAGTCCTTCGAGAGAGTGGTGTTGCCCCTCATTCAGGACAGCATACCGGGCACCCTGGACCCCCTGCAGTATGCCTACCGGCCCAACAGGTCCACCTCAGATGCCATCGCTGCAGCACTCCATTATTCTCTTGCTCACCTACATTAGGATGCTCTTTGTTGACTACAGCGCCGCCTTCAACACAGTCATCTCCCACAAACTCACCGACAAACTGTTTTCACTTGGCCTGCACTCCAACCTCTGCGACTGGCTACTGGACTTTCTAACTGGCAGGCCCCAGTCTGTCAGGATGGATAACAGGACCTCAGCCAGCATCATCACAAATGCAGGTGTCCCACAGGGTTGTGTTCTCAGCCCCATCCTCTACAGCCTCTTCATCCATGACTGTGTTACCTCCCACAAGGACAATATCATCCTAAAGTTCATACACACACACACTGGGAGAATCTAAGCTATAGCGGCTGCAGCAGCTCTGCAGTTAAATGTTAATCATCTTCAATCAACGCTGGCGTCTGTTAATGTCTCGTCGTGTCATCTTGTCTGCTTTTGTTTGCTTTTATTGATTTTGTTTTTAATTTTTTATCTCTTTTTGTTGATATTAGTTTTTGCTTGGTGTTAGCTTAGTTTTGGCCTAGCAGAAAAGCCCGATCGGACACACGGGTGGGTCGGACCCCCGGCTGGGCTGTTTTTACCGGACTAGGCTAACCTGCTAACCTGTTTTTAAGCCTTTTTAGCTGTTTTTAGCTAACCTGTTTTTAGCTGCTTTTGGCTGGCTGGCTATCCACCTCTCGCCTGGAACGTCATGGCTCCATCCCCGACGTGTGTCAGCTGTGTGTCCCTCCTTAGGAAGGTTTCTGAGTTGGACGTTAGACTGTCCAACCTCTGTAAGATTCGGGAGGCCGAAGACTACCTTGACACCATAATTCTTGGGCGAACAACGGCCCCGGCAACTGACTCACAGCTGGCAGAGATGGCTACTTACCTGGGTGAGTTCAGCGCATCTCCGCCTACCTCCACCCCTGCTCCGGTTTCTTCTGACGTCCAGGACCACAGCAATAGACACTGGCTTTGACTCGGGGCTAAACCCAAAGCCCTGGTTGGTTCTTCTCATCCTCAATGCGCGCCCTGGACCTTGGTTAGACCAGCAGGCAATCATCGTTGATCGACCAGACAACGCCGTGCCTCTTCTCTTCCCCCGCTACTGGAAAATAGATTTGACATCCTTTCTGTGGAGAATTTTCCCCATCTGGACGCTGGCTGTCTGCCCGTGGCCGCCCCTCCTCCTCCTCCTCCTTCTCCTTCAGCGGCGGCTCAAACCCGCAAACCCCGGATTAAGACTACTTTAGGTGTGCCAAATTACACACCAGCTCCAAAAAGAGGAGAGCGCATTGCCCCGCCATCACAACAACACCTTCAACAAGATTGTTCACCACCTCAGAAACCTCCGACAAAGCCCCCCCAGACGATGCTGGTAATTGGTGACTCGATTATGAGGAACGTCAAAAGCAGGTACTGTGTGACTAAATTTTTTCCTGGGGCTAGAGTGTCTGACATTGAGGCTCTTATCCCTGACCTATTAAATGAATTGTCCCACGTTAAAACTGTCATAGTACATGTTGGATGCAACAACATCCCAGATGAAGTGTCAGAGATCTTAAAGAGTGATTTCAGGAGCCTTCTGTCAACTCTTATGAACTGTGGCAGACGTGTTTATCTCTGGGCCTTTGGCACCTTTCAGACGAGGTTGCAGTTATTTTAGCAGAACTCTCAGTCTTAATACTTGGTTATGTTTTACATGTCCAACTTTTAACATTGGCTTTATTGACAATTTTAACCTGTTTTGGAACTGCCCATCACTTATGAGGCCTGATGGCATCCATCCAAATAGACTTGGTGCACGTGTTTTAAGGGACAATCTGTTCTATTCCATTCAGCGATTTTTAATGCAGTGACTGGGATTTGGTGCGTTAACTCACTCCGAAGTTCCTGGGTCTGCCAACCAGCCCTTTTTTGTTTCCACTTCTCATATTAATCCAAATAATCCTTGCTGTTTGGTTCAGTATTGGATTTATAACCCTACAGAGATTGTGTCTGTCTCCCGTTACCCAAAATATTATAACCCAAGACAAATCCAGCACAACTTGATAAATACACGTCTTTCTGCAGCTCCTCCTCATCTGCCACCCCTCAACTTTTCCCCTGTCTTCTCCCTTAGAGAACCTTTGTCTACTCCCCCCAAAGTTAATAAAAATATAATGCATAAACATCCCAAAGTGTTTAAACAAAATGTTGGTAAAACTCAAATCAAACCTCAAGTCTCTAAATTTATTAATTTAGCCTCTGTTCCTCCTCATAATTTAAATTAAATGTGGTTTATTAAATATTAGGTTTCTAACTCCCAAGTCTCTACTAGTTCACAATCTATTAATTGATCATCAGATCGATTTAATATCCCTCACAGAGACTTGGCAAGGGCAAAATGATTGTTGGTTTGAATGAATCAACTCCCTCTGGTTATCTAAACTATCATAATCCCAGAAGTTCTGGTCGTGGAGGTGGAGTAGTGGCAATTTTCCATTCTAATTTACTAGTTAATGTAAAGCAAAAATCATGTTTTAATTCCTTTGAGGGCCTGGTCCTCAGTGTGGGGCATGTTGGCTATCTTGGCTTGAACCCAATTTTCTTCGCCATAGTTTACCGCCCTCCCTCGGCCTACTCGAAGTTTTTATCCAAATTTGCTGAATTTTTAGCTGATTTAGTGCTGAAATCAGATAAAATAATTACTGTAGGGGATTTTAATATACATGTTGATGTAGATAATAACTGTCTTAATAAGGCATTCAATTCAATTTTAGACTCAATGGGGTTTTCCCAGAAAGTAGAAAATTCTACCCATTATCTCCACCACACATTGGACCTTGTTTTGACTTATGGTATAGAAATAGAAAATCTGGTAGTGTCTCCTCATAATCCTGTACTGTCAGGCCATTGTCTGTTAACCTTTGATTTCACTATTTCTGATTATTTGACTCCTAAAGAAAAATATTACTACAGCAGATGTCTTTCAGATGACATTGTTACCAAATTTTTGCAGATTGTCTCCTCTACACCTTGGGTCAACACAACGGAAATAAAAAATGGAGAGCCTGCTCCATCCGTAATTGACAGCATAGTAGATAGTGTTACAGCCTCTCTGCATCAGACTCTAGATTTGGTGGCCCCTTTAAAAAAGAAAAAGTCTAACCCCTTGGTTTGACTCGTAGCTTAAAACAGAAGACTCGTCAATTAGAAAGAAAATGGTGTTCTACTAATTTAGATGAATTCTATTTAGCGTGGAGAAATCATCTCTTAATTTATAAAAAATCTCTTAGAAAAGCTAGAACAAGTTATTACTCTGCATTAATAGAAGAGAATAAGAATAACCCGAGGTTTCTTTTCAACACTATAGCTAAGCTGACAAAGAGTCAGGACTTGGTCAATCCTCTCATCCCCCTTGAGCTTTCTAGTCAGGACTTTTTGAACTTTTTTTAATTATAAAATTTTATCTATTAGAGATAAAATCAGTCAGATTCTTCCCACTGTAAACTTAAGTACATTAACTACTACAACTCCTTCAGCTGATATCTGTTTAGATAAGTTTACTCCAATTGACCTTTTAGAGTTAGATAAAATAATCTCATCTAAGCCTTCATCTTCTCTTTTAGACCCTATTCCTACCAGGTTATTTAAAATAGTCTTCTCAATTACTGGTAGCCGTATTCTTCATATAATTAATTCTTCTTTAACTTTGGGTTATGTACTGCAGGCTTTTAAAATTGCTGTAATTAAACCCTTACTCAAAAAGCCAACGCTTGATCCAGGAGTTTTGGCTATCGACCAATAGGCAGATTAGAGAATCTGCCTTTCATTTCAAAAATCTTAGAAAGAGTTGTTGCTGCGCAATTGTTTGACCATTTGCAGGGAAATGGTTTATTTGAAGAGTTTCAATCTGGGTTCAGAGTTCATCACAGCACTGAAACAGCCTTAGTGAAGGTCACTAATGACCTCCTTATTGCATCTGATAATGGACTTGTTTCTGTACTTGTCCTTTTAGATCTTAGTGCAGCCTTTGATACTATCGATCATGACATTCTACTTGATAGATTAGAACACTATGTTGGACTAAATGGAACTTCGCTGCAGTGGTTTAGATCTTATTTGTCAGATAGACTTCAGTTTGTTCACATCAGTGATGACTTTTCTTCCAACTCTAGGCTCAGTCACGGAGTTCCACAGGGATCTGTGTTAGGCCCTACTCTTTTTAGTTTATATATGCTTCCGTGAGGCAATATCATTAGAAAGCACTGTATACATTTTCATTGTTACGCAGACGACACACAATTATACCTGTCAATGAAGCCCGATGATTGTAATCAATTATCCAAGTTAGATGCCTGTCTTAAGGAAATCAAAGCCTGGATGACTTGTAATTTTCTGCTATTAAACCCAGATAAGACTGAAGTCGTTCTTGTTGGTCCAAAAAACCTTAGAAATTCCTTTCCAAATCAAACTCTTAATTTGGATGCCGCTACTCTCACTCTGAATAGTTCTGTGAGGAACCTTGGAGTTATTTTTGATCAAGATCTGGTCTTTCATTCACATATTATATTTGTTTCTAAGACTGCCTTCTATCATCTGCGCAATATTGCCAAGATTAGGAGCATCTTGTCTCTGAATGATGCTGAGAAACTGATCCACCTCTTTGTCAGCTCAAGATTAGATTATTGTAACTTGTTATTGTCAGGTTGTCCTAAAATATCCTTAAAAAGTCTTCAGTTGATCCAAAATGCTGCTGCAAGAGTTTTAACTGGTTCTAGAGAGATCATATCTCTCCGGTTCTGGCCTCCCTTCATTGGCTTCTTACAGAGTTTAGAATTAAGTTTAAAATTCTTCTTCTCACTTACAGAGCTCTTAATAATCAGGCCCCCTTATATATAAAAGATCTGATATTACCCTATCATCCTAACAGAGCACTACACTCCCAAAATGCTGGATTACTTGTAATACCCAGAATCTCCAAAAGTACAATGGGAGGCAGAGCCTTCTGCTATCAATCTCCTTTTCTGTGGAACCAGTTACCACTCTGGGTCCGGGAGTCAGACTTGATCTCTGTTTTTAAGAACAGGGTAAAATCCTTCCTTTTCAATATAGCCTACAATTAGGGAGGGATCTTGTGTCTCTTAACCCCCCTTTTGTTTTGCTGTTAATAGATTCAGACTGCCAGGTGACCTCCAATAATGTATTTGGCTTCTCATTGTTCCTGTTCTTTATGTCTGTTCTCTTCATCTTCTCTATCCCCTCACCTCCATCCAGTCGCAGCAGATGACTGCCCCTCCCTGAGCCTGGTTCTGCTAGAGGTTTCTTCCTGTTAAATGGGAGTTTTTCCTCTCCACCGTCGCTAAGTGCTTGCTCACAGGGGATCATCTGATTGCTGGGTCTTTCTGCAATTGTGGGGTTTTCCCTGTATTTGGTAGTGCTATGAAATGACTTTTGTTGTGATATGGCGCTATATAAATAAAGCTGAATTGAATTGAATTGAATTAAAGTTCGCGGATGACACAGCAGCGATAGGATGCATCACTGGTGATGACAAAGCATCCTACAGGAGGGAGGTGGCCAACCTGGTGTCATGGTGTGAGGACAACAACCTTACCCTCAACACGGACAAGACAAAGGGGATGATAATGGACATGAGCAAAGGGAGGAGGAGACCCCATCGGCCGCTGTTCATCCGGAAGCTTGAGGTGGAGAGGGTAAGCACCTTAAGGAGTCCTAACAGCCTGTGTGTTGGTGTGTGTGTTATGAGCATCCATTAGTATTAGGACTGAGTTATTGTGTTAGTGTGTCATGACCTTATTAGAATTGTTGTTTCTGTACCTTTTACCTTGGCATTCGTTCGGAGAGCAAAGTAAGAATTTCATTGCTCAGGAAATGTAGCATTTCTTAACTGTGCATATGATAATAAAGCCTTTGAATCTTAAAGACCTCTGTGACGCAAATTAAGATCACTTGTTGGCAGTGATTGCTGCAAAAGGTGGTGTCACAAAATATCAAATTTAAGGGTACCATCTTTTGTCCATGCCATTTTAATTTAAT
Source organism: Pholidichthys leucotaenia (assembly GCA_020510985.1). Lineage (NCBI taxonomy): Eukaryota > Metazoa > Chordata > Actinopteri > Cichliformes > Pholidichthyidae > Pholidichthys > Pholidichthys leucotaenia. Next base: position 297,361,107 of record CM035846.1, read on the forward strand.
TATATTAGATATTCAACTGAACTAATAACACTGTTCAACACCAAATTTATTGTCTAAGTTTTTTAGCTGATTTAGGACAATTTTGATGTGCTGAATCCAAAAATCGCATTGGTTTTGCTCAATCAGGTCAACTTTTTGAATCATGGCCACATGTTGTTTTATACATTTTTGTTTACATGTACGGGTATTTTCGCTTTATATGATGCAAAATTCTCTTTTATGTCTTGAAATTCTCTGAATGAACAATGATGACATAACATTCAATTTACATGTACTTACCTTTATATAAAGGCAAGTACATGCACAGTACTAAGTAAGTACAGGTTTTTACTTAGCACCTGATCGAGAGAAACAGATGTCATTTTCGGATTCAGTGGTGCAAAATTGCCTTAAATCTGTTGAAAAAACACAGACAACTTACAAAAAAATTATTTTTGTAACCCTGTGTAATCAAAAGCAAAGTCTGATTTGTATTAAATATGATATAAACAATAAGGGATGCCATTAAACTTTGGTCACTTCCAAGTAATTTCAGATAGTTGTTTTTTTTGTTTTTGTTTTTTGTGGAAGGGTAGCCACAGATCTGTCCACATCTGTATAATATTCTGCTGTCCTTTTTACATAAAACATCTATTAGGATGGATTTGTCTGAAGTGCTCATTTAGGGATCTTCAGTTTTTGGATTTTTAGCCCATAAGTTGGCACATGGTTAGGACTCATTTGACGACAGAAAAAAGGAGAATGACTCGAAAAGATTAGCAAACAGAGCTGAGAATATTTTGAGTTTTCCATTTACTGTACCGATTGATTGATTTGGTTCTTGTACAGTCCCATCTTACATCTAAGAGAACCCAATGACTTCACATTCACCGTGTTGGCATAAATTAGGTAATACACTTTCCATTTGTATTTGTTCGAGACACAAATGTTTAATTACTTAATTTTCTTAAGTTCATTTCAGTTCTCTTGAATCAGTTGTGCATCTTCTGCTTCGGTACTGTTGGTCTTAATGTTAAACAGTCCTAATCCAGGCCTCCCGGGGCAGTACCAGCTGGGCCCCAGGCGGTACCAGCCCTGATAAAGTCCCCTCCAGCTCAGGCAGCCTAGTGCTCCCCCAAGCAGCTGGGTGGGGAACTGAGGAAAGTAAGCCAAGAGGCAGAGCAGCAGAAAGATCCAGAGCCCAAGCAGGAGAACACAGAACAGGAAGAGAATCCTGAGAGGGGCATCTGAGATCCCCCCAAGGCTCAAATAAGGGCCAAACACGGCTGTTTCCTCTGCCAGCAGCAGGCAGCAAAGACACAGGAGGAAGACATCTTCTGAAACTTCATACCCCCTCCACAACATCCCAGCTTTCAGGCATTCTGACTTGGTCTCATCTTCTCGCAGCACCAGGAGAGGTTGTCCATTGGTTACCTCGGGTCCAGGATTTAAAGGTTCATAGCAACTCCCTGTAGCATTCTCCAGGACGTCCAAGAGTTTGCAGAAGCAAAGCCACAGTCCGCCGGCCACACCGAGTCTTGAGAGGTGACGCATGGAAAGGGAGACAGAGCGACGGATGGAAAAGGAGAGGAGGAAAACAAAAGAGCCAACGAAGATGCAGGTCCAGCCCCAACCAGACTGCAAAAACATCCTGAAACAACATGAGGCACAAGAGTGTTTATATATACACAAACACAATTAATTCTCATTCAGCACCTTTGCCTTCAGTTTTTTTTAAAAAGGATTTTTTCCCTTTCTTTTACCATTTATGTAAATCCTCTTTCAGACATGAAAGGTGTAACATTACTCTTTTAAAGTGACACCATTTAGATTTGCCTCACTGTAGCAGAAATTGTCATCATGGCTTCATTCAGTGAGAGGACTGAGGGTGCGACTCGTGAAGTTTGCATACATATTTTTTGATTCAGAAAACTGATGACTCGGATGTAGATCAGATCATATTTTCTGACCAATAAATGCAGAAAACCATGTAATTTCAAAGGGTTCGCAAACTTTTTTTTGCAACTGTTTATATGCAGTTCATGATTTGCCTTTTATTTGTAGGAAGCAGTGAGAAGATCCAGTTGATTGCCTTATAAATGATAAACATACTCTCCAAGCTTCTATTCTGGTGATCTAAGAAGGCACTGCTCACTGTTATGTAGTTATGTTAGAGTTCAGGCTTTTATTTGTGAAGCACGGGTGGCGGCTCCACCTTCCAGTTCCGCCACCACCCGTGGCTATAAGAGGACAGTGGGCAGGAGGGGTGGTCTCTTTGCCACCTCTTCTGCCTGATGGCTGCATGTGTGTTGTGTGATGCCCCTTTAATAAATGTGTGTTCTGTTTGACACCTGGCCTCGTCCTTGGCTCCATATACAGACGTAACATTTGGCAACAAGGATAAAAGTGGATTAAAACAAGGTATGGAAGCATGTGGGTTTAAAATTTGGCCGTTTTTGGAGCCCCCCGGCAAGCCACCGGTTCCCTGGCCAAGGTGGTGAGCCACTTTCCCGATGTGCATGGTGGCACTGAACTGTGGGAAGATGGAGAAGTTGAGGGCACGTGAGTTGTTGGTGTCCAATCTTGGAGTGAAGGAACAGCGAGTTCTGAGCACGCTGAGTGACTGTGATAGTTTTGACGAAGTGGTTGAGCTAATGGTGTGCCATTTTCGTGTCCCGGAAAACGTCATAGTTCTTAAGATTCAGTTTCGACAACTCCGTCATTGGGTGGGTGAGTCTATTCAGTGGCTCATGGCAGACTTGGGGCTGTTGGTCAGCGGGTACCAGTTCAGACCGTTGGAGGAGGAGATGATTCGCGACCAATTGTCGGAGCATACCAACTGCGCTGTGATTAGGTCGAAGCTTCTCACGTTTTCGGGCGAACTGGAGCTGCCCACAGCCATCGAGTTAGCTCAACTGCTGGAAGCTGTGGATAAACTGTCACAGGAGCTGAGTGAGAGCTTGTCACACCGACATCTGGGATCACCGCCGACTTTGCATGCAGTGGACCTGGTCAGCGTTGGAGGCGTGGAGGATGAGGTAGATGATGCCAACGCTGTGAGTGTGAGGTCTGCCCCGGGAAAACCCAGATGTGTGGGTTGTGGGTCCACGAAGCACTGTTTCAAGGCCAGAGGCTGTTCGGCAGGAGCGAAGCACTGCAGCAAGTGTGGCAATTTGCTTCATTTCACCAGGGTATGCCACAGATCTGAGCGAGGAAGTCCGTGGTGCAAAGAGGACTCTTGTGCCCCCACGGTTGTCCACGCTGTGCCCCCGAGCATCAACAGACACACGTACTGTATGGTGGAGTTGGACGGGATGGAGGTGCCTTTATGGATCGACATGGGAGCAGTAGGCTCCAGGCTGGATTGGACGACTGTGAGATGTTTTTCCCCGCACTATAGGATTGGGGGTGACCCGGCACCGCTTTGTGGTTGTGAAGGAGGACGGCTGGCCACGGTGGGAACGTTGAGACTGATGGCTCGATGCAAATCAGCCGAGATGTAGGACTGTCCGATCCTGAGAGTGGTAGACAGCACGGTGTGGGATGAGGAACTGCCTGGCACCCTGGAGAGTAAGCAAGACCAGTATTGCTCAGGGTCATCACAGGAGGGTCCCTGCGCCAGAGCTCAAGTCGCCCTGGACGAGGGTACTGGGCAGCACAGCGGGACACCTGGGGCAATGGGCAACATCGAGAGGCTGGTTCCACCTGTTCCCGGATCTCAGGAAAATATACCCGAGCTGATCCGTGCTGATCGTGCTGATTCCGTGATTTCGTGATTCCTGATTCCGTGCTGATCGTGACACAGAGCTTTCCGGCAAGACCACAGGAGGCGGAGTGTGCTTCTACATCAACTGCAGCTGGTGCTCTGATGTAACGGTAATTTCCAAACACTGTTCTCCTGCCTTGGAATTTCTTGTTATCAATTGCAAGCCCTTCTATTCCCCGCGGGAGTTTGCTTCTTTCATAATGATCGCTGTGTACGCCCCTCCCGACGCGGACACGCGCGAAGCTCAGCGCGTGCTCGCGGATCACATTCAACACACAGAGCGGAGTTTTCCAGACTCGCTGATTATTGTGGCTGGCGACTTTAATCAGTGCAATCTGAGCCACGATCTCCCCCGCTACAAACAGTTTATTAAATGCCCCACCAGAGGATTAAACACACTGGATCACTGTTACACCACAGTGAAAGACGCATATCGCGCTGTCCCTCGAGCTGCGCTGGGATTATCTGATCACGTGATGGTTCACCTCATTCCCACATACAGACAGAGATTGAAGCTCACTAAACCTGTTGTGAGCACTACGAAGATACGGACCAGTGATGCTGAGGAGAAGCTGGAAACGTGCATGGAAATATCTGACTGGGGCATGCTTAAAGGAGCCACGCATGATCTGGATGAGTACACGGACACTGTGAACTCATATATCCACTTTTGTGAAGAGAACATTCTTCCATCACGCACCAGGGTGAGTTACTCTAATGACAAACCCTGGTTCACAGCTAAGCTCAGACAGATCAGGAAGGAGAAGGAAGCAGCGCTGAAAAGTGGAGACAGGGACTGCTACAGGGAGGTTAAATATCGGTTTAACAGAGAGCTGAAGAGGGCTAAATCTCTATACTCAGAGAGACTCCAGCAGCAGTTCACTGCTAATGATTCGGCTTCTGTGTGGAGAGGACTGAGGCAAATCACCAACTATCGACCTAAGGCTCCTAAAGGTCAGGATGACAAAGCCCTTTGTCAAAGACTGTCCCAACACTATGCCTGTTTTGACACCTCGTCATCTGTGTCCAACTCCCCCCCTCCCTCCAGCTCCACAGCCTCCACATTCCCTACTTCATTTAAGGCACCCCCCCCTCCTCCCCCCCTCCCCTTATCATCAGTGAGCAGGATGTGCTCAAACAGTTCTCCAGACTGAACCCGCGCAAGGCCCCCGGCCCAGACGGCGTGTCTCCCTCCACCCTGAGACTCTGCGCGAAACAGCTGGCTCCTGTCTTCACAGACATTTTTAACACCTCCCTTAAGTTATGCCACGTGCCGTCCTGCCTCAAATCCTCCACCATCATCCCTGTCCCCAAGAAGCCACGGATCACTGGACTTAATGACTACAGACCTGTAGCGCTCACCTCTGTAGTCATGAAGTCCTTTGAGCGCCTGGTCCTGTCCCACCTCAAGTCCATCACCACCCCTCTCCTGGACCCGCTGCAGTTTGCCTACCGAGCCAACAGGTCTGTAGACGATGCAGTCAACCTGGCCCTCCACTCCATCCTGCAGCACCTGGACTCCCCGGGAACCTACGCCAGGATCCTGTTTGTGGACTTCAGCTCCGCATTCAACACCATCCGCCCCGCTCTGCTCCGGGACAAGCTGTCCCTGCTCAACGTGCCTGACTCCCTCTGCAGGTGGATCATCGACTTCCTGACGGACCGGAGGCAGCATGTGCGGCTGGGAAAGACTGTCTCAGACTATACTAGCATCAGCACCGGATCACCCCAGGGCTGTGTACTTTCCCCCCTACTCTTCTCCCTTTACACCAACTCCTGCACCTCCAGCCACCAGTCTGTCAAGTTGATCAAGTTTGCGGATGACACCACCCTCATCGGGCTCATCTCCAACGGCGACGAGTCCACCTACAGGAGAGAGGTGGCCCAGCTGGCGTCCTGGTGCAGCAATAACAACCTGCAGCTGAACGCTCTGAAGACAGTGGAGATGATTGTAGACTTCAGGAAAGTCACTACTCCTCTGCCCCCCCTCACCCTCTCAGGCTCTCCCATCACCACTGCTGATTCCTTCCGCTTCCTAGGCACTACCATCACCAGGGACCTCAAATGGGAGCTGACCATCAGCTCACTCATCAAAAAAGCCCAGCAGAGGATGTTCTTCCTGCGGCAGCTGAGGAAGCTCAAGCTACCCACCAAGATGTTAGTGCAGTTCTACACAGCCATCATCGAGTCCATCCTCACCACCTCCATAACCGTGTGGTACGCAGGAGCCACTGCCAGGGACAGACTAAGGCTGCAGCGCATCGTGCGCACTGCTGAGAAGGTGATCGGCTGCAAGCTCCCATCTCTCCAGGATCTGTACATCTCCAGGACCCGGAGGCGTGCTGGCCGGATCATAGCCGATCCCTCACACCCTGGTCACGTACTGTTTGCCCCCCTCCCCTCTGGTAGAAGACTTCGGTCCATCCAGACTAAAACCTCCCGTCACATGAACAGCTTCTTCCCCTCTGCCATTAGACTGCTGAACACTAAGTGACTTATTGACTCTCGTGCACCATGTACAGCAGCTCAACCAGACTCATGTCAATCATCACTGTTTTCTTCCTGCATTACCGACTGCACTATATAGTTCTCCACAGTATCTGCTGCTGGCTAATATATATTTTAACTGTTGACCAGTATCACTTAATCTTATCCTACACTTTATTACATGTATAGTTTATTTCTCTTATCCTATCATGTTTAATGTTGCAGCATTGTACCGAGACAAATTCCTAGTTTGTGTACTACATGAACAATGGCAATAAACCTGATTCTGATTCTGATCTCGGCTGAAGTGGGCCGGTGAACAGGGGGCCACAACAGCAATGGTGGTGGCAAAGTTAAAAGAGGCATGGTAGAACAATGTGCCAAGCAGAGACCCTGCAAGCTGAGAGGGACCCCTCTGGGGGTCAAGGACTGGATTCAGGAGGAGAGGCAACTGCAGCAGGTACGGGTAGGTCAGCGGTTGGAGGAGCACCAGGGACGGTCATGCATCGTGGCCAGATGGGAGAACACTCATCTCCAGCTGCCAGACAGTTCGTGGGGGGCACTGGAACAAGCTGCGGCGTGGCCGGGAGGGAACTGAGGGACATGGGCCTGGACGAGCGGAGTGAACGGTGATGATGAAGAGGAGGCGCACCAGTGCTGAAGTGACCTGCTGTGGCCTGGGAGGCTGGCTGCCTCTAGGGGCCAACTGATGACAGGGCGGTCCGGGGGGGAGGGGGGGCGCGGACTTCTTTTCTCCAGCCATATGTATATAGGTTGATTTACGTGTGCGTAGTTGGAATGTTTTATTGTGTGTATATTATAAGTTAATGGTCATGTTGGTGTTCTGATTGTTGTTTCTATATATACAGTTTTGGGGATTAATCTATGTGTTTTATTTCAGTTTAGGAGACATGGCAGTGTTTTAGTTTCACATGGACTCATTCAGTGTAAGTGACAGAATAACTTGCTTCACCGTGTGGGGGAGGTGTCAGTCTACCCATCTGCTCTAGTTTTAGTTATTTTGGAGTGACTGTGTTAGGCCATTTGTGTTGTATTGCTTAATTAATTTTAGTGTGTGACTCGGGTCCTAAATTGGGGTGGGTCCGAATTTTATGTGTGTGTTTTGGCTTTTGTGAAGGGGGGAGAATGTTGTGTTGTGCCTGACGGCTGCGTGTGTGCTGTGTGATGCCCCTTTAATAAACGTGTGTTCAGTTCAACACCTGGCCTCGTCCTTGGCGCCATATGCAGACATAACACTCACGTTTGTACTGTTGCCAGATGATGAGCAGCTTTACTTGAAAGCTTTACTTGTTTGCATGAAACAACAAAACAGCATGCCAGCAAATTCATACCCACTTTTTGGGTGTGGATGTGCTTTTGAATAAGACACAGGAAGGTGGAGACCTGAACTGTTGGAGCTGTGGAAGCTGCAACTGCAGAATAGAAAGGTGTAAACAGGAAGTGGTCTCACCTGTAGAGGAAGTGGCTTTTCCTGGCAAAGACACTGTGCTGGGATACCCAGAGGCTGAGCACGGGGCCGAACATCACCACCGCTGACAAAAACAGGTGGAAGTGCTGACGGAATATGGTGTTACCGAGAAGCCTGGCCACCAGGTCTGTCAGGACCACCAGCACCGTGTTGAGGAACATCTGGACCCAGGAACAAAATGCTGACTGGATGTTAACCAATACTGTGAAAGTCACCGGCTGCTGGGCCTGAATGGAGCTGTGTGTTTATGTAGATTATCCACCTCAGACTCAACAGCATCCACTGCTCCACGTGATATGGCTATAATCCCCTATAGAATGCACTTAACACAACAGCCACCACCAACCAGAAAACGTAGAAACCAATCAATTTAAGCTGTGCATCTCAGCCTCTGACATCAGATCCATTGGTGCAGTGATGATCGTAGATGTTTGAGCCTGCAGAAATCCAAAGCTTCCGCTGGTGCTGTAAGAATAAGGTCCTATTGTGTTAGCTGCTAACTTTCTGCATCCATGTTCAGGGTGTGCGCTTTGAGGCATGAATGAAGTAACAACTGGCTTTAGCATTCCACAGACTCCAAATATGTGCGCACTCTGATATCCAGGGCTCAGTGCAGTGGTCTGTCGTCTGCTGACTCAGTGTGCAGCTCAGTGTCACACAACTGCAGCTCAAAGTTAGTAGTTTTCAGAGGTGACTTGAGCTCTTATCTGACCCTGTGGTGCAGGTTTCTCCATCTTGCATGCACTTTCATTAGCTGCCTCTGTATCTCTTCTGCTGAAATGCAGTGTCTGCTGCTTTGTTACACCCCTACTTGTAGTTCTGAAATACCCTATAACCGATGTCCAGTGTAACTGTACCTTCTACAGTATGTCTTTCTCTCGTCACTGACACCTTCCAAATGCATAGGCAATACGTTCTCACCTCTTCATGAGTAACCCGGGCCATGAAGGTGTCATGTTGCTCCTCCTGAGATGGCTGAAGGTTGAGTCAGTGACATTGGTTTGCTGGTATTAAACTGTATGGGATGGGGTTTCTGACTCATTTGGGCTGAGTTCCAGGCCAAGTGAGCGCATCAAAACTGAGAGCAGTGTCATGAATTAAAAGTGCCGTCAGTTAGATACAACATGTCGTATTATGTGTGTGAGTTTGCATGAATGTTCTTGTGTATTAATAGCTGTAACCTTTGTACTGTATCTAGGCTGAGGCTCAGCTGTTGCAGCAGTCTGGCTGTCAATCAGTGAGTGGACACACACACACACACACACAGACGGATGTTGTCTTTATTATATAGTCAACGTAAATCCACAAAGCCTGTCTTTCTGTACACTCATTTTAATGGATTTTCAGCTCTCCTTTTCCCAGGTTTTTGTCTGTATTGCGAACACATTCACCTGATATTCAGTCCTGGGCCAGATTACTCTGCAATTAACATGGCTAATTAACATCACCTCCGACTTGCAGCAACAAACATTGTTTGTGGGTTAGGTCTGTGCTGAGGTTGTATTGTTTGACATGGGGACAAAAGTGCAACACATGGGAAAAAATGGCATTGATCACTGTCTTGCTGGCTTTTTTGTTGGGTTCTGTTCCAGCACGTCTGTGACCTCATGAAGAGAAACCCAGTGGACCAGAGAGGAAAATAGAAACCACATTTTCTTTCAGGGAATTTGACCTGATTCTGCTAACAGTTGAAAAGGGGTCACTGGAGGGTTGTTGGTGCAACCCGATCTCAGTACAAATGGCATGCTTTCCACCCTGTCAAAAACATGCCATTTACCCTGAATTATACTACCCCCCCCCCAAAAAAAATGTACCTGAGATATGACTAAAGCCTTTGCTCTTGGTGCATTCCCAAAATCAATGCACCGTTGTTTTATCCCCCACTGTTCAAAGACCAAAGTGGGATAAGAAATGGACAAAGATTGGATTATGTCATGGGGCAGTCCGTCACTGATGATGTACATATTGGATATCCAGGAGCTTTAGCTAACTATAGACCAATCTCTAATCTCCCTTTCATTTCAAAAATCTTAGAAAGAGTTGTTGCTACGCAATTATTTGACCACCTGCAGGGAAATGGTTTACTTGAAGAGTTTCAATCTGGGTTTAGAATCCATCATAGTACTGAAACAGCCTTAGCGAAGGTCACTAACGACCTCCTCATTGCATCTGATAATGGACTAGTTTCTGTACTTGTCCTTTTAGATCTTAGTGCAGCTTTTGATACTATTGATCATAATATTCTACTTGATAGATTAGAACACTATGTTGGACTTAATGGAACTTCGTTGCAGTGGTTTAGATCTTATTTATCTGATAGGTTCCAGTTTGTTCATGTAAATGATGAGTTTTCTTTCAGCTCAAAGCTTAGTCATGGAGTTCCACAGGGATCTGTGCTAGGCCCTACTCTTTTTAGTTTATATATGCTTCCGTTAGGCAACATTATTAGAAAGCACTGTATACATTTTCATTGTTATGCAGATGACACACAATTATACCTGTCAATGAAGCCAGATGATACTAATCAATTAGCCAAGTTAGAAGCCTGTCTTAAGGAAATCAAAGCTTGGATGACTTGTAATTTCCTGCTATTAAATTCAGATAAGACTGAAGTCATTCTTGTTGGTCCAAAAAACCTTAGAAATTCCTTTCCAAATCAAACTTTCAGTTTGGACGCAGTTACTCTTTCTCTTAATAGCTCTGTGAGGAACCTTGGAGTTATTTTTGATCAGGATTTGTCCTTCAATTCACATATTAAATTTGTTTCTAAGACTGCCTTCTATCATTTGCGTAATATTGCCAAGATTAGGAGCATCTTGTCTCAGAGTGATGCTGAGAAGCTGATCCACGCTTTTGTTAGCTCGAGATTAGATTATTGTAATTCTTTATTATCAGGCTGTCCTAAAACATCTTTAAAAAGTCTTCAGCTGATCCAAAATGCTGCAGCAAGAGTTTTAACAGGTACTAGAAAGAGAGATCATATCTCTCCGGTTCTGGCCTCCCTTCATTGGCTTCCCATAGAGTTTAGAATTAAGTTTAAAATCCTTCTTCTCACTTACAAAGCTCTAAACAATCAGGCTCCTTTTTATTTAAAAGATCTGATACTACCGTATTATCCTAACAGAGCACTACGCTCCCAAAACGCAGGATTACTTGTAATACCTAGAATCTCCAAAAGTACAATGGGAGGCAGAGCCTTCAGTTATCAAGCTCCTCTCCTGTGGAATCAGCTGCCAATCTGGATTCGGGAGTCAGACTCGATCTCTGTTTTTAAGAATAGGGCTAAAACCTACCTTTTTGATATAGCCTACAATTAGGGAGGGATCATGTGTTTCTGAACCCTCCCTTAGTTATGCTGCTAATAGGTTTAGTCAGCCGGGGGACCTCCAGTAATGCACTGGGCCTCACTCCTTTCCTCACTCTCTATGAAATATTTTTTTTTTTGCTGGTCATTAACATTTGTTTGTTCTCTCCCATAGATTGAGTCCCCATCGTGCTGTTTGCTCTCTACATGTCTGTTCTTTTCTTCTTCTCTATCCCCTCACCCCCCAGCCAGTCGCAGTAGATGACTGCCCCTCCCTGAGCCTGGTTCTGCTGGAGGTTTCTTCCTGTTAAAAGGGAGTTTTTCCTCTCCACCGTCGCCAAGTGCTTGCTCACAGGGGATCGCCTGATTGCTGGGGTCTTTCTGCAACTGTGGGGGTCCCCCCTACAGTTGATAGTGCTATGAGATGACTGTTGTTGTGAAATGGCGCTATATAAATAAAGTTGAATTGAATTGAATTGAATATTGTAATTTGGCTGTGATCAGGTGATTTTTGCAGGAGTTTTAGGGCAAAAGGTCAAATGTCAAGGTTGCCATTCCCTATGGCCTACTACTAAAGAACAAGTAAAGCTAGGATTACCAAATAAAACTGATACTGGTCTTCTATTAAGACCAGTGTTGGGAGTAACGCATTACTGTAACGCCACTACTTTTGCAGTAATGCAGTAATGTGCTGTGTAATGAAATTACTGTTTAAAAATTCAGTAATGCGTTGCAGTTACTGAAATTTGATCAGATGCGATACTTGCGTTACTCGTTTCATTAATATGGATAGATATTTTTAGATTAAATAAAATGACCCTACCATAGCTGGCGCAGCTGTCAGTCTCCTCTGTGGGTTGGTTTCCTGTCCTGCCCCAGTTCATGCTGCAGCCCGGTAGGAAGAAATGCCGTGGCAGTGGCGACTTCTCATATCGAGCCCTGATCACCTGTTCTTTGAACGGTGAGTGGCCCCCAACAACTCCTACCTCTGTGGTTAAACATGAGTATTTTTTGAGCAAGAAACTCGCATTTAATGTCCGCAGTTGTGTAAATGTGTAAGCTGTGTAAGTAATTGTGTGTTTTCTTACGCACAGAGAAAAAGTGACTGTGATTTGTTGCAGTAAAGAACAGCTTCTTCTAAGCGGTGAACTTTCATTTATCTGTGCTTTCTGTTTTATTTTATCTTATTAATTTACATGCTGTTGAGATACGAAACTATTTCATGGAAGTAAATCCTCTAAATATGTGTTTTTAATGGGTGGGTCCTGGGGTGTCAAACATACAGCTTGTGGACCAAAAGTGGCCCACCAGAGGGTCCAACATTTTCTCTGTGAATTTACAGCTTTATTTCTAGTAAATTTCTGACTCTCTACTGATTACAATAGTTTATGTAAATCTGGGACATTTTTTCTCTGTAAGATGAGACTTTTTTTCTCATCAGTTTTCTTTTTCTTCTTTTCTGTGATGAGAACAAGGGACCCTTGATATTGTTATGTGTGCAAGATGGTTTAAGTATGCACTTAAAAGTAACGTGAAAGTTACTTTTCCAAGTAAATAGTTACTTTACTCATGCAGTAACTCAAAAGTAACTCAGTTACTTTTGAAAAGAAGTAACTAGTAACTGTAACTAGTCACTATTTTTTAGTAACTTGCTCAACACTGATTAAGACCAGGCAAAGAGATGTCTCATACCTTTGACATGTTTCAACTGTCATCTGCAGTCTTCTTCAGAAAGCGTCTGATGTCTGTGACATGTCACATTAACTGTTTTATCCTTTCCATAGGTGTGACCGTCCTGGTCGGTCACGCCCCCGGCTGTGCGATGGTCTCTGGAGGAGAGAGTCCCATGTATGCGAGACCATGAAGGCTCCATCATCTCGGTTCATGGTGCTGTGGGCTCGCTTCCTGATTTCAGTTGCTTCTGTAATCCAGCGTTTGTGTTTGTTGTCCTCTGATCCAATTATTTTTGCATTGCTCCAGTCCATGATGTGGTTGTTTATCTTGCAGGTTCAGGTTCAGGTTACTTTATTTGTGCCCGTAGGTAGATTTGTTTTACAGTCTGGTGACATCCATATTTACAAGCCACTAATTACATTCAACATAGACACAAACACAGGCACACATGAAATTGACTGAACATGATAAAAATACTCAAGGCTCCATCAATCAGGGAATAAAAAGACAAAGAGATGAGAGAAAAACCAGAGGTAAGAGAGAAGAGTCATATTAAAAGTTAAAAACTAGTCAAAGAGGTTAAAAACTCAAAGGTCTAAAACTCAATAAAATATTTAGAACCCAAGTAACATCCTACAAAAATAAGTAAATATAAAATGGAGTTAATAAATAGGTACCTAAATTATGTGCAATATATTGTTACAGCTTGTTCAACTCTTTGACAGCAGCAGGAATAAAGCTGTTTTTGTAGCGCTGGGTTTTACTTTTTGGGACAGCAAACCTCCGTCTTGAGGGAAGAAGCTGAAAGTTGAAGTGCAAAGGGTGGGAGTTGTAGAAGAGCTTGAAATGATGAGGCGATTTGATATATAAACCAAAGTTTATTTATCAGCTCTCCTAACAAGTCTCATCTAGTGCAGAGGTAGCAGAAGGAAAAAGAGACCGAATATCTCCGGCTCTCTGACTTTATACTTGCACATAACAAAAGACATGCATATCAAAGGCTGACATCCCTCATTATCTTAATCCCCCCATTGTCTTGGTACTTCCTCTCTTCGCCCTAGGGGGGTGAGGGTAGCTCCTCCGGTCTCCACCGCAGTGTCTGGGAACGTCTTTGTTCTTCACTTGGCGGTTGAGAGTCTTTGTCCTTTCAGAGGTGTGAAGTTGCTTTACATATGTAATCACCAAACATTCCCACATGCTTCAACATATGTAGGTTATGGAATATATGATTAATATAGCCCACAGCCCCCCCAAACGACTAAGAAAGGACAATAGAAAAATTCACAGTCTAAGATAATTACTATGACATACTAAGTGTTACATCTCTTGCCACAGAAGAAACTTTCCAGCAGCCATGCCCCTAAGAGAGTTCAGTGGTAATCATAACAGCATAGTAAAATCACAAGTCGGTCCTAAACTGTTGCAGCACAATCAGTGAACAACTGTGGAGTAGTTTGCATCAGTCCCTGTGCCGTCTGGGTTTTAATCTTCTCCCAAAACTGCTGTGGGTTCGTTTAGGCGTCCTGCTGGGACCTTCTTGTAAGGAATCTGCAGTGTGGGAAGGAGAGTGGTTAATTGTTCCCTGCAGGGGGGCTGAGTCTTTTCTCTTGGGGGGTCTACCCCGCCAAGGAGCTCTCGCCAACTGTGCAGGCTTGTCTTTCAACAAGAAGGCAGGTTTAAGTCTGTCAATGCTGACTGTTTCTTTTCTATCCCCAAAATCAAGCACAAAGTGTTTTTCACCAGGTTCCAGCACTCTGAATGGCCCATCGTATGCTGGGCGGAAAGTTGGTTTTAAAGCTTCATGCCTAACAAAAACGAACTCAGTGTTCTTTAAAGCTTGAGGGACAAAAACCCGTGGAAAGGAGTGATGAGCTGGACCGGGGAGAGAGTCCGGTCCGTTGCTGCCTAAAAACCTTGGGACTGGAAGATGCCCTGGCTCTGGGTTCTCTGGTAAAAATTCACCTGGGAGCCTGAGAGGTTGTGCAAAAACTAATTCTGCCGGAGAGGCGTCTAGATCCTCTTTAGGCGCAGCACGCAACCCCAATAAAACCCAGGGAAGTTTATTTACCCAATTTGTATCCGTTAGTGAGGCTCTGAGGGCGGCTTTTAAAGACCTGTGAAAACGCTCGCATAACCCATTAGCCTGAGGGTGATAAGCGGTGGTGCGGTGAATTGTTGCCCCTAAGCTGCTGGACATGGCTGTCCAAAGCTCTGAGACAAATTGAGGTCCTCTATCGGACGAGATGTCCGACGGGACGCCGAAACGTGCCACCCAGTTTGTCAAAAAAACGCGAGCGACTTCCTCCGCTGTAGTTGACGCTAGAGGGACTGCCTCTGGCCAGCGCGTGGTGCGGTCTATCATTGTTAACAGATGTGTGAAACCTTGGGAGGAAGGTAGTGGCCCCACGAGGTCGACATGAACGTGGTCGAACCTTCTAGCAGGGATTGGAAAAGGCTCCAGAGGGGCTTTAGTGTGTTTGTGTATTTTGGCGCGCTGACAAGAAATGCAAGTTTTTGCCCATTCTTTTACGTTTTTGCGCAGGCCCGGCCACACAAACTTTTCGGCGACCATTTTAACCAAGGCGCACACACCTGGGTGCGCGAGGGAGTGAATTGAGTCGAAAATACGGCGGCGCCATGTAGCTGGGACTAACGGGCGAGGTCGGCCGGTTGAAATATCACATATTAGGGGGGGCACGCCGTCGCGTAAACCCTTTTCCTCCAGCCTTAACCCTGTTGGTCCAGACAAGAGTGCGCGCACGTCCGCGTCGCTGCTTTGTTCCTCTGCCATGGCTGCATAATCTATCCCTGCATGGATAGGTGCTGCGTATGTGTCCGCGTTAGTGAAAAGTTCTGCGGCTGAGGCAGTATAATCTGTCTCCTCGCGCTCTGGTGATGCCACAACGCGAGAGAGGCAGTCTGCTACCATGTTAAGTTTGCCTGCCACACGTCGAATGTCTGTGGTGAACTCTGAAATCGCAGCCAGCTGTCTTTGTTGCCTGCCTGACCATGGTTCTGAAATTTTAGCCATAGCAAAGGTGAGCGGTTTATGGTCTACAAAAGCCGTGAAACTCCGCCCTTCTAACCAGAACTGGAAGTGGCGGATGGATAAATGAAGCGCTAGCAGCTCCCTGTCAAAAGTGCTGTACTTACCCTCAGTTTGATTTAGCGATTTGCTGAAGAATGCTAAAGGTTGCCAGATCCCGCTGACATGTTGTTCTACAACTGCCCCTATAGCTAGGTCCGAAGCGTCTGTGGTTAGCGCAATGCGGGCCGAGGGATCGGGGTGAACTAACAATGTGGCATTAGCTAGGGCGCTCTTTACTTCCGCGAAAGCGCGTTCGCGCTCCGGGGTCCATTCGACCGCGTTGGAAGCTTTCTTTTTTCTGAGTGCATCATATAGGGGCTGCATGAGCTGAGCTGCGTGGGGGAGGAAACGGTTGTAAAAGTTAACCATTCCTAAAAATTCTTGCAGCGATTTGACCGTTTGTGGCCGTGGGAAACTTTTTATCGCTTGAACTTTGTCTGGAAGTGGAACTGCCCCGTTCGGAGAGACTCTGTGTCCCAAAAAAGCAATTTGTGACACACCGAATTTGCATTTGGCTGGATTGATTATTAACCCGTGCTCTTCTAGCCTCTGAAAAACCGTAGTGAGGTGCTGCTCGTGTTCTTCCTCAGACGAGCTGACTACCAGCATGTCGTCGAGGTAGACGAACACGAAAGGAAGGTCGCGTAATACCGCGTCCATCATCCGCTGAAAAGTTTGAGCGGCGCCTTTGAGGCCGAAAGGCATTCGCAGGAATTCAAAAAGGCCGAAAGGGGTTATTACCGCTGTTTTAGGAATGTCCTCTGCTCGAACTGGGACTTGATGATAACCGCGGACCAGGTCTATTTTTGAAAAAATGCGCGCACCCGCCAGATGTAGTGAAAAATCCTGAATGTGAGGAATTGGGTAGCGGCCATGCGCTGTCGCATTGTTTAATCTGCGGTAATCTCCGCACGGTCTCCAAGAACCGTCGGGTTTCGGAACCATGTGAAGTGGTGAGGCCCAAGGGCTCTTCGAGCGTCTAACAATGCCTAATTTTTCAAGGGTAGTAAACTCATCCCGAGCTATGGTGAGTTTGGCCGCGTCTAAGCGGCGAGCTTTGGCAAAAACGGGTGGGCCCGTTGTGGGAATAAAGTGTTCAACCCCGTGTTTAGCCACAGTGGCTGAGAATTTGGGAATTGTGAGTGCTGGAAATTGGGTGAGGAGTTGCTCAAACTTACCTCTTGCCGTGGTGACGCTGGCCTGCACAGGTGGTGGAGAAACTCGGGCTGAGCAGGGAATAGAACTAACTAACTAACTACTAACTAACCTGCACTTATATAGCGCTTTTCTAGTCACAAAGACCACTCAAAGCGCTTTCATTAATACTAACCCTCTATTCTAAGGGCCTATAGGAAACAAATATCTAGGGACAATTTAGAACAGCCAATTAACCTAACATGCATGTTTTTGGCATGTGGGAGGAAACCGGAGAAATCCCGGAGTAAACCCACGCAACACGGGGAGAACATGCAAACTCCACACAGATCACTGTTGGTCGGGGGCTGGGATCGAAGAAGCAAAAGACAGTGCATTAACCAAGCGCCTGTTCGCTATATCCACTAATAACCCATGTGCACACAAAAAATCTGCGCCTAACAAGTTAAACCTCACCGCCGCTACAACAAATGTCCATCTGTAGTTGCGGCCGTGGATGTGGAGGTGCAGGCTCTTTTCGCCGAAGGTGTCAATGCTGGAGCCGTTGGCTGCCACCGCTCCGTTGCCCCGTGTGCCCATGGCTCGATCTGCTTGGGAGGGCATGACGAAACTCAGTTGAGCTCCTGTGTCAATAAGGAACTGCTTGCCGGTGTGTCCATCCATCACATATAACAGCTTACTCTTCTCGCCGAGAACCGCTGCCGTTAACGGCTCTCGGCTTTGGCGTTTAAATTTGCAGGGGGGAACACATTTGTGAGCCTTCTCGGCGAAACGGTGGTGATAATAACAGATGTCGCTCCATCTGTTACGTTTTGGCCGTGTCGCTGTCACCGCGGGCTGGGTCTGCTCAGTGGGTTGTGGCTCTTCGTGGTTCTGGGCATCAGCGTTGAGGTCTGCGGATGCTGCTGTGGGTGTCTGCTCCTTGCAGGCGTTGACGAGCCGTTGAGCTTCGTTGGCGAGCACGCGGAAGTCTTGCTGGGTGCTGCATCTCATGTTGGCGAGTGTCCCTCTCATGTGTGGCGGCAGCGTGCTGAGGAATATGAATTGTAAGAGGAAGTTGTCGTTGTCCTCTTCTTTAAGCTGCAGCAAATCCTCCATGAGGGCTTTAGGTTTGCACCCTCTGTGGCCGTAGACTGCCAAGATCTTCTCGGCTCTCTCTTCAGCTGAGGGAACGTAATTTGCCACGATGGTTGCTTTCAGTGTTTCATATTTGTCTTGGGCCGGCGGCCGCCGGATCATGGTCCGCACACACCTCGAAGTGGCGGCGTCGAGTTTGGAGACGATATGATAGAATTTCGTATCGTCAGCCGTGATGCCCGCCAGTGCAAACTGGGCTTCAGCTTGTTGAAACCACGAGGCGGGGTCTTCCTGCCAGAAGTCCGGCAGCTTGACAGCGACGGCATTCGTGTAGACCATCACTGCTGTGTCCGCAGGGTGAGAGTGCCTTGCTTCAGCTCTCTCAGCGGCGCTGGTGCTCGGTTGAGCCCTCTCAATCCCTTCTGCAGGGGGGGGAAAGTCGTCCATCTGTTCCCCTGTCTGTGTGGGCGCTGGCGTCTGCCTGGGTCGCCACAGATGAGTCGATTGCGGGGGAACGCCTCAGGTCCATACTCGCGTCAGGGGTCACCAGTGTAGAAGAGCTTGAAATGATGAGGCGATTTGATATATAAACCAAAGTTTATTTATCAGCTCTCCTAACAAGTCTCATCTAGTGCAGAGGTAGCAGAAGGAAAAAGAGACCGAATATCTCCGGCTCTCTGACTTTATACTTGCACATAACAAAAGACATGCATATCAAAGGCTGACATCCCTCATTATCTTAATCCCCCCATTGTCTTGGTACTTCCTCTCTTCGCCCTAGGGGGGTGAGGGTAGCTCCTCCGGTCTCCACCGCAATGTCTGGGAACGTCTTTGTTCTTCACTTGGCGGTTGAGGGTCTTTGTCCTTTCAGAGGTGTGAAGTTGCTTTACATATGTAATCACCAAACATTCCCACATGCTTCAACATATGTAGGTTATGGAATATATGATTAATATAGCCCACAGGAGTCATCATTTAAAATGGAGGTAGCCATCCTCTGTACTTGTCTGGTGTACAGGGATGTCAGGCTCAGCTGTGACTCCAAGCGAACGACTGGACCATCTAACTACCTGATCCAAGGATTTCCTCTGTTTCAGTTTTATCTGACCAAACCATGACACTAAAGAAAAGGATAAAACAGATTCAATAAAAGCCTGATAAAACATTGTCATTATGGTTCGGTCAGTTTGAAAGTGTGCAAGTTTTCTCAAGCAATGTAAATGTTGCTGACCCTTTTTGCACACCCTTTCACAGTTCTCCTCAAACTTTAAATTACTATCAATAATCATCCCAAGATATTTGTAGGATTGTACACATTCGGTGGTCTGGCCTTTTAGTACGGTGACTTTGTGCCTGGGAGTTTTCCTCCTAAAGTCAATAATCATGTCTTTAGTTTTTGTCGTATTCAGTTGCAGGTAGGAATCCTCACACCAGTGAACAAAATCATCAACTACTGGGCCGTGGCCACTCTCACCATCCTGGAGTAGACTGACAATAACTGAATCATCAGCATACTTTATAATGTGTCTGTTGTCATGTCTGCTCCGACACATGTTTGTGTACAGGATGAAGAGTAGTGGTGACAACACACACCCCTGAGGAGAGCCAGTAGAAGAGCACTTTAGGTCAGACAATGTACCATTGACCCTTACTCTCTGCGTCCTGTTGGTTAAGAAATCCAGAATCCAACCCACCAGATTTTTGCTCAAATCAAATTGTTGCAGGAGCCTTTCAACTAAGATATGAGGTTGGATTGTATTAAAGGCGGAGGAAAAGTCTACAAATAAAAGCCTGGCGTGTGTCCCATTAAAATCCAGATGTTTAAAAAGCATGTTAAACAGAGTGACAGTGGCATCCTCCACTCCTCTGTGAGGCCTATAGAGTTTTTGCGTAGGCTCGTAAAATTCACGTGACTCGCTGGGGTAAACATAAACACGCCGTAGGTGCCACCATCTTGGATGGCAAGAGCAGCAGTTGCACTGTGACAACCCAGGCGTAACTTGTACTGTTTAGCGATCAGAATGAGTGAGGAGAACACACAGTCACAGTCTGACATAATAACAATCCCTATCATCCTTTTCAACAACTGACACTGTGGCCTCTGACACTGTGTCTGCGATGTCTGTGTCACATTCAGTGGAGTCATTGTCAGCAGTCATAACAGCAGACAAGTGTTTTTAATCTTGCTCCCGTGCGCTCCTCTGGTGTGCCGAAATGCCTCAGTTGAACGGAGGTGGCGGGTGTGGGGTAACAGCTGGAGCAATTAGCAGAACAATGACTGCCAGTAATCTGCTCAGCGGGGATGATTTGGGGGCAAACGATGAGATGATATCTTTCAAAGACGAAGGGGAGCAGGAGGAAAAGATATCGGAAAACGTGTCAGTGGAAAGGGATCTGGATGATGTGAAGTCTTTGCTGGTGAACGAGTCAGAAAACAACAGCAGCTCCTCGGACTCAGAGGTGAGTGAAGCGCGCTGCGTGTTTTTTTTTTTTTGTTTTTTTTTAAAGCTCTCCACGGCGCACCGCGTTAAAACGTACCTGATTTTATGCACATTTTCAATATTTTTCTCCCCTTTCATGTGTGCATTGTCCTTTGTAGCAAGCAGAGAGGCGCCCCCAAACCAGACCCGACTCACAAAGTTTTTTGGGTTTTTTTTTTGTTACTTATTTGTACCTGTAGGTAGATTTGGTTTGCAGTCTGGTGACAAGCCACTGGCCGCTGCGTGCGCGAGCGCCCTAAACCTACATGTTTTTGGTATGCGGGAGGAAACCGGAGAAATCCCGGAGTAAACCCACGCAACACGGGGAGAACATGCAAACTCCACACAGCTCACTGTTGGTCGGGGGCTGGGATCGAGCCCACGGTCTCATGATCCCCGCGATCCCCCGGCCGAGGGTAAACTGTGCTGCCACAGTGCTAAACCACTGCGCCACCGTGCAGCCCGTTATGAGAAAGCGAGAGATTACGTCAGTGAAGGTAATTATTCAAAAATCCAACTTTTTTTTTTTTGCATTTCACACCGGCCATTTAATTCCCCGCTTATCCCCTTATCAGGGGGAACAACAGGAGTACACCATTTTGCGGAGTTTGTAGGTACACGTGAGCTATGTGGTTTGTTTCACCCTGCTGCTGCTGTTTCTTGCCATCCAATATGGCGGCACACTCTAACGGGCCAGTGCGGCGCGCCCCCTGACGTCATATGCAAAAACTCAATAGGCAAACTGCAGAGGATCCAATGCATGCTCAGTCTGCTTTAGGACCTCACATCTGACCAGTTTTTCAAAAATTTTCATTAAAATTGAAGTCAAAGCAACTGGTCTAAAGTCGTTTACCGTTTTAGGACAGCTGGATTTTGGAACGGGAACAACCGTGCAGTGGTCTGATATTGCTGATTTGAGGTTTTCCTGTTTTCTTTTTGCGTTCTTGTGTCGCCCTGCTGTTTCTTTTTCACATTCTCTTTGGTGTTCCCTTTTCTGTGTTGTGAACATCCTCCTGTTTCTCCTATGTATGTTTTTCCACATGATTTGCATGGTATTTCATAAATTGCATTGCATTTTTTGCTTGATTGTATTTTATCCTTGGGGTGAACCAAAAGTTGCTGCAGTTTTGTGTGGGGTTTTATTACTGTGCTTATTGTGATTTTTCTTGATTCTTTGTATGGGTACAGTTATTCCCCAGATGTACGGTAGAGTCACTATGCTTTTGTTTTCTGTTTTTGGTAAGTGTTTTTTTGTTGTTGTTGTTTTTATTTTTGGTCTTTGTTTTGGGCTTGACGTTTTCCTTTGTTTATTGCCCATGTTGGGTATTGGCAGGGCGTGACCGACCTGGCAGATCTGTCAAATCTGTCAGGACAGTCACGCCTACGGAAAGAATAAAACAGCTGATGTGATATGTCACGGACGTCAGATGATGTTTTCTGAAGAAGACTGCAGACGACAGTCGAAAGATGTCAAAGGTATAAGACATCCCTTTTCCTTGTCTTAATAGAAGAACAATATCAGTTTTATCACTAAGAAAACTTGGAAGATTTGGACAAGACTGTGTCAAAGCTTTCCACCACTTGGCGAGACTGAAAAAATCATGAGCATGCCACAAAAACCACCTCAGATTCCAATCTCTGCTGCAAAGATGAAAGCATCACACCACCAAGCCTCAACATCAAAAATCCATTCATCCATCCATCCATCTTCTTCTGCTTAATCCTTTTTGGGTCACGGGGGGGGGGGGGGGGCTGGAGCCTATCCCAGCATCTTTGGGAGAGAGGCAGGGTCCACCCTGGACAGATCGCCAGTCCATCGCAGGGCCAACACAGAGAGACAGACAACCATTCACTCTCACAGTCATACCTGAGGACAATTTAGAATCCCCAGTTTGATGCCAATTAACCTAACTTGCATGTTTTTGGCATGTGGGAGGAAACCGGAGGAATCCCAGAGTAAACCCACACAGACACGGGGAGAACATGCAAACTCCACACAGATCACTGTTGGTCAGGGGCTGGGATCGAACCCAGGATCCCCCGGCCAAGGGTGAGTTGCTGTGCTGCCGCAGTGCTAACCACTCCGCCACCGCGTTGCCCACATCAAAAAAAAAAAAAAAAAAAAAAAAAAAATCCCATTCCAACTGGTAATGTGGAGAAGATTATCAACAAAGCAAGAAAAGCCCTGATAAGAGACAATAAGAGGAACAGTAAACAAGATCAATAAAATCAATGAAAAACTGAACGAGGAAATGAGCATTTTAAAAACACGATTCCCAGTGAGGGAATAAACACAAAAAGGAATTGATGCACGCCTAAAACAGACATATGAAGAGGAATTCACCATCACAAAAAAACGACATACAGTGGATATAAAAAGTCTGCACACCCCTGCTCAAATGCCAGGTTTTTGTGGTTTAAAAAAATGAGACTGTGGAGAGTTGAATAACCAGACCAGACTTGCACGGCAGATGAACTTTATTCACTCTCTCACTTCATTCATACTCAGAAAAAGCAATGATCTCCTGACCCAGGGTCTCTCCTTTATATCACCCAACTCATTTCCCCTGCTGCCTGAGGTCTTGCATCACAATACATTTAACACATCACCACTCCTATTGTCCCCACAGCTGCTCCTTCCTGCTGCCTGGGGTCTCACATCTCCATACCTTCTCCCATCACAATTCATATTGTCTTCATCTGTTTAATCCCCCACGCTCTACCGGCAGAGGGACTATTTGTCTCTCTCCTGCTTCTAGTCTGAGATGAATATCCCAGCTTGGGTTCCCCACAAGACCAAGATTGATCATTTCAAAACTTTTTCCATCATTAATGTGACCTACACTACCGTTCAAAAGTTTGTGGTCACCCAGACAATTATTTTGTGTTTTCCATGAAAAGTCACACTTATTTACCACCATGAGTTGTAAAATGAATAGAAAATATAGTCAAGACATTGACAAGGTTAGAAATAATGATTTGTAATTGAAATAATAATTTTTTCCAGATACTCAACCTGCTCAAAGGAAGGTCAGTTTTATAGCTTATCTAAACAGCTAAACTGTTTTCAGCTGTGCTAACATGATTGCACAAGGGTTTTCTAATCATCCATTAGCCTTCTGATGCAATGAGCAAACACATTGTACCATTAGAACACTGGAGTGATAGTTGCTGGAAATGGGCCTCTATACACCTATGTAGATATTGCACCAAAAACCAGACATTTGCAGCTAGAATAGTCATTTACCACATTAGCAATGTATATTAGATATTAGAGTGTATTTCTGATTAGTTTAAAGTTGTCTTCATTGAAAAAAACAGTGCTTTTCTTTCAAAAATAAGGAAATTTCTAAGTGACCCCAAACTTTTGAACGGTAGTGTACTGTATATCCTCTACAACCCTATTGAAAAACAAACTGAAATCTTTTAAGAGAAAAAATAAAAAATTAAAAACATACAATAACTTGGCTGCATAAATATGCACACCCTGTTATAACTGAGGATGTGTCTGTGTTCAGAATTAACCAATCACACTCAAACTCATGTTAAATGGGAGTCAGCACACACCTGCCACCATTTAAAGTGCTTCTGATTAACCCCAAATAAAGTTCAGCTGTTCTGGTAGGCTTTTCCTGATGTTTTTGTAGTCACATCTTGCAGCACAAGCCATGGTCCACAGAGAGCTTCCAAAGCATCAGAGGGATCTCATTGTTCAAAGGTATCAGCTGGAGAGACTACATCTTCCAGTTGGTCTGGGAATGCCTTGCTAGAGCAGGTGACTGGGGAGAAAGAAGTCTGCTTGAACTGCTGCCTCCGCGACCTGGACCTCCGGAAAAGTGGTAGAAGATGGATGGCTGGATGGATATTTGTTACAAGGTTGGAAAATTTTATTGCCAAATATAATTTACTTTACAGTATGGTTTCAGAAAAAAACCGACTACGTCACTTGCACTTTTAGATTTTTTAGAACAAGTTTCAAATGCAATTGAAAGTAAGAAACATGTTCTTGCAATTTTTTTAGACCTACAAGAAGCTTTTGATACTGATGATCATAAACTACTCTTGGGTAAATTACAGCAGTATGGCATCAGAGGACTGGCTTATGACTGGTTATGCAATTACTTGGAAGACAGATATCATTATGTTCATATTAATAACACTGACTCAGTTTTGCTAAAGGTAACATGTGGTGTGCCACAAGGCTCTGTGCTTGGCCCATTATTGTTTAATTTGTATTGTGACGTATGCGGGGTTCTCACAAAGAAGAGGAGCAGATAGTTGTGACGAACAGGCTTTATTCACCCACCCAACTCCAACACCCCTGAGCACAGACAGGAGGGGAGGTCATTCTCCCAGACCTCTGTTTCAATCATGGTTATACAACACATGATACATCTTGCCCTAATCCTGCCTATAAATGCTGCTGGGTCATTATAACGCACTTATAATGACACAGCAGTATAATAACTGAGTAATAACACACACACAGTAACGTTTTCAGCTGGCAAAGCATGCTGGGAAATCCCTGCCCCCCTTAACACGGCCCCGACGTTACAGTATATTAATGATTTATGTTTGATTTCCAAGTCAATGAAGTGTATTTTGTTTGCTGATGACATGACTTTTATTTGTAGTGGGGAACATTATGAACAGCTTCTGGATACAGCTGTTTAAAACTAGAAAAAATGCATACAATTTACAAGGAAATCTTGTTTATGTAAAGCCTAATTTTAGAATGAAACACTGTGTTTCTGTTAAGGGCATTGAACTCTGGAATAATTGTCCTGATAATATTAAAATGTGTAGAACAGACAAATTGTTTAAGAAAATGTACAAGACAAAGATACTTTCTCAGTATTATGTATCTGTTTAGATAGATAGATAGATAGATAGATAGATGTACTTTATTGATCCCAAACTGGGAAATAACAGTATAACAGCAGCATGACACAGACAACCCAACCAACAGAAAAAACAGACAGCATAATAGAAAAGGTGTTACCCAGGGAAGTAAAGTAAAAAAAAACTTAGATAACTTTATATACAACATAGGCTACTATTAGGTTAAAGAGATGATCCTTATGAGTCAATGGATAGTACTGACTGTACAGAGACGGATTATAAGGCACAGGGTGAAATACGAGATGCCAATTATACTGTAAGGTGCAGTATGGCAGCATTGTTATGACCATCAGATTCAACATCAGAGTGAGTTATTGTACAGTGAAATGGCATGTGACAGAAGATTTCCTGTATCTAACCATTCGGCAGTAAAACTGTAGCAGTCTGCTGGAGAAAGTGCTGACTGTCCAGTGTGTGGTGGAGGGGGTGATCAGGACTGTCTATGATGGATCGCAGTTTGTTCAGTGTCCTCCTCTCCACCACAGATTCAAAGATCTTAAGCGTGAGACAAATTACAGAGCCAGCTTTCTTGATAATCTTGTCAAGTCTATTGGTGTTGCTGGCTCTGATACAGCTACCCCAACAGACAGCAGCAAAGAAGATGGTGCTGGCAACAATGGCCTGGTAGAAAAGCTCCAACATCTTGTTGCACAATCTCAGCTTCCTCAGAAAGTAGAGTCTGCTCATCCCCTTCTTGTACACAGCATCAGTGTTAAGATTTCCAGTCCAGTCCTCTGCTGATCGCGAGACCCAGGTATTTGTAGCCCTCCACAGCCTCCCCTCTAATCCACAGTGGCTGTGAAGGTGTCCTCTTCTTCGTGAAGAAGAGGATGCCTTTCTTGCATCTCGCCTATTCTATTAGCTCCACAGTGTTTAAAATCCCAGGAATACTCACAAATCTGTGCAAAAGCAGCTTAAGACTGAGCCCCGCCTTACTGTCAAGAAAGCTTGGATCTGCTTGTATCTGGAATTTCATTCTTCAATTCTCTCTCTCTCTTTCTCTTTCTCTCTCTCTTTCTCTTTCTCTCTCTCTCTCTCTCTCTCTCTCTCTCTCTCTCTCTCTCTCTCTCCTAAGCCACATAGTCCCACACATCTGCAAGGTTGCCTACCCTCAATTTGGTCTTCCAGAGCTGTCTGATCACGGCTTCCTCTGGAGTCGCTTGGAAGTGGTCCATATATTTCCTAATATTATCTATCCATCTCTTCTTTGGTCTTCCTCTCGGCCTTCTTCCTTCAATTTTGATGTTCATCACACTCTTCACTTGGTTTCCATCATCCATCCTCATCACATGGCCATACCATGTCATCCTGATCTCCGTCACCTGCTCATTAATGCCATTTACACCAAGCTCTTTTCTGATGTTTTCACTTCTTTCGTTATCTTTCAGTGTTACTCTCTTAATTCTCCTTAACATCCTCATCTCTGTTGCTTCCAATATCCTTTCTTCCTTCTTCCCTGCTGTCCGGTATTCTGCGCCATACAGAAGGGTTGGTCGTATGATGGTCTTATGCAGTTTTATTTTCAGCTTCCTTAGCATTTTCTTGTCCGTAATAACCCCTGACAGTTGTCTCCATTGCATGCATGCTGCAGTCACTCCCAAACACCTGCTTCAGATTGACATTATTCCTGTCTTTTTGATGTCTGCTCTTGTCTCTCTTCTACTACTGACCACTACCTCTGTCTTGTCAGTGTTAACCTTCAAGCCTTTGGAAATAGCACATTTTCACACACACACACACAAAAAAAAAAAATTCACAAGAATGAAGTCACAAATTTATAAGAACAAAAGCAGCAGATTTATATAAATGTTTTAGGTTTTCCCATTTTCTATGCAATTAGTGAGGTTTTTATTGTAAACATTCTTGGACATATATAACTTTTTTCTGGTAAATTTGTGACTTTTCAAATAAGTTTGTTACTTTTTATATAAGATAAGATAAGATAAGATAAGCCTTTATTAGTCCCACAACGGGGAAATTCCAGGATTGCAACAGCACAGGGATAGCAACACTCAGAGCAACAATCAGAAGGCAAAAAAAAAACAAAAACAAAAAAACAAGCAAGCAAGAGCAGCTAATATACATATGTACATATTACTATAAAATATATATATACACACACACACACACACAGACACACAGTGCAGAGCATTGTAGCTGGATGGAATAAATATATGAATATATGAACACACAGTGCAGAGCATTGTAGCTAGATGGAATAAATATGTAAATATATAAACACCCACAGTACGGAGCATTGCAGCTAGGTGGAATAAATATGCAAGTATATAAACACACACAGTGCGGAGCAATGTAGCTAGATGGAATAATATGTAGATATATAAAAACACAGTGCGGAGCATTGTAGCTAGATGGAATAAATATATAGATATATAAATATAAACACACCCAGTGCTGAGCATTGTAGCTAGATGGAATAAATATGTAAATATATAAACACACACAGTGCAGAGCATTGTTGCTAGGTGGGATGAAACAGCATAACCGTCTATTTAGTTATCCTACATGGTATGATTATGTGCCCATACATATTCTCACCCTCCATAGCGACCGGTATGTTCCTAGTTGTATGCTGGAGAGGACCATTGTGTAAGTCTATTGCATCTTTTGCATTCAAAAAACTATTAGTTTGTTACGTCTTTTTGCTATCTCTGCGAGCAGCCCTGCTTAGGTTGTACAGTCTGACAGCCGTTGGTAGGAAGGACCTACGAAACCTCTCGGTTGTGCACCTGGGATGATGTAGTCTGCTGCTAAATGAGCTCCTCAGTGCATCCAGTATGTCCTGCATAGGGTGGAACTCGGACTCCAGCAGAGATGACAGTTTAGCCACCGTCCTTCTCTCTCCTATCTCCTCCATCGGATCAAGGCGTTGCCCCAGGACAGAGCTAGCTTTCTTAATCAGTTTGTTCAGTCTCTTCCTATCGGCTGCAGTAATGCCACTGCCCCAGCAGACCACTCCAAAAGTGATGGCTGATGCCACCACCGTGTCATAGAATGACTTCAGCAGCGCCCCTTGTACACCAATATATATATTGTAGAGACTGGGTTAATCATCTCAGACTGGATGCAGAGGGTAAACAGAGAAGGACAATAGCGATGGAGATTATGGCGAGGTAGCAGGAAGAAGGAGTTGGGGGGGACAAGGGATGAATGTATTGTGATGTGAGATGTCATGCAGATGTAAGATGGGTGGTTGGAATAAAAGGAGAACCCATGGTGTATTGAGACATGTTTTTTCTGTGTATGACTGATGTGAGAGTGAATAAAGTCGTCTGCTGTATGAACTAGTCTCGTTATTTGCATTCTCCACACTGGTGACCCCTTGACGAATTATGGAACGAGGCAAGAACCCCGGAGTCGGCCCGGACGGGAAGCCCCAGCGACGCGGCAAGCATTCCAGAGACGGCCCGGACGGGAACCCCCAGCAACGCGTGCGCTGTTTCGGTCAAACTACCGGACTTTTGGCTGCATGACCCGCGGTCTTGGTTCCACCACACCGAGGCTCAGTTCACCCTCCGGGGAATAACAGCAAACGACACCAAATATTACTATGTGGTCGCAGCGCTGGATGCTCGCACGTCTCAGCAGGTAGCAAGCCTGCTCCAACAGCCTCCAGCCCACGACAAATAGGGGACTCTCAAGGCCGCGCTGACCCGGCGCTACATGCTCTCGGACTGTGAGAGAGCAGAGAGGCTCCTGAGGAGCTCCAAGTTAGGAGATGGTTCAGCGGTCGAACTGATGGAGAAGATGTTGGCGTTAATGGGCACGGACGACGGGCATTTTCTGTTTGCCCACCTTTTCCTCCTGAACCTCCCAACAGAGGCGAGAGCGGTTCTTGCCAATTCACCGTTGCTGGCCACGCGTGACTACCGTGCACTAGCCCAGGAGGCAGATCAGATCATCCTCACCACCAGAGCTCTCACAGTGAACGCGGCGGCGTCAGAATCCAGCGAGACAATCAGCGGAGGGGAGGAGCCGCCGAAGGTAGTGGCAGTGGAGGCCAGGAAGCGACAGAGAGACATGCTCTGCTTCTACCACCGCTACTTTGGAGAGAACGCACTCAGATGGGCGCCACCGTGCCAATTCAAGCGCTCGGGAAACGCCAAGGCCGGCAGTCGGTAGCAGTTGCGACCGCCGGTGAAGAGAACAAGCTGCTCTATGTGACGGACTCGCTCTCGGGGAGATGGTTCCTCGTAGACACCGGAGCCTAGAGGAGCATCATCCTGCTGTCCTACGCCGACCGGCTAGCAGGACCTAGCGGCCCCGGGCTGGTAGTAGTAAACGGCTTGGGCATTAAGACTTTTGGTGAGAGAACACTGACTTTATCCCTACACGGCCGTATGTACGAGTGGACTTTTGTCATAGCGGCACTGAGTTTCCCAATCCTGGGAGCTGATTTTCTGTGTGCACTCGGGTTGCTAGTCGATGTTGCTAACAGGCGCCTGGTTAATGCAATGTCTTTTGATTCTCTCCCCTGTACAGCTCGAGGGGCCGGGCCAATAACGCAAGCCAACGTCACAGCTCCAGGTGGTAAGTTCCACACACTGCTCACTCAGTTCCCAGCACTCACGGTCCCGACGTTTTCGGCGGCCATCGTTAAACACAGGGTGGAACACTTTATCACCACTACCGGACCGCCCGTTTTCGCACAACCTCGGCGCTTGGACGCAGCTAACCTGGCCATAGTGCGCGAGGAGTTTGCCAACTTGGAAAGGTTGGGCATCATCAGGTGCTCAAACAGCCCATGGGCATCCCTGCTACACATGGTCCCTAAGGCCAAGGGATCGTGGCGACCGTGCGGAGATTTCTGCAGATTGAATAACGCCACAGTGCATGACCGTTACCCGATTCCCCATATTCAGGATTTTTCCGTTCACCTCGCCGGAGCACGCATTTTTTCTAAAATAGACCTGGTCCGCGGTTACCACCAGGTCCCAGTGCACGCGGAGGACATACCCAAAACAGCGGTAATAACTCCGTTTGGCTTGTTTGAGTTTTTATGCATGCCCTTCGGATTAAAAGGTGCGGCACAGACATTCCAACGCATGATGGATGCGGTGTTGCGCGATCTCCCGTTTGTGTTCGACTACCTGGATGATATCCTGGTGGCCAGTGCGTCCGAGGACGAACACGTAACCCACCTCAGGACGGTTTTTCGGAGGTTGGAGGAGCACGGGTTAATAATCAACCCGGCGAAATGCCAGTTCGGCGTGACGGGGATTGATTTTTTGGGGCACCGCGTCTCACCGGAGGGAGCGATACCCTTGCCCGACAAAGTGCACCCCGTGGCGAATTTTCCTCGGCCTCAGACGGTCAGGGCGCTGCAAGAATTTTTGAGGATGGTTAACTTTTATAACCGGTTCCTCCCCCGCGCAGCTCAACTCATGCAGTCATTATAAGCCGCGCTCAAGAAACGGAAACCCGCAGACAGAGTCGAATGGACTCCGGAGCGAGAGCAGGCGTTCTCTGAGGTTAAAACAGCACCAGCAAACGCCGCACTGTTGGCGCACCCGGACCCGGCGTCCCAGATAGCTCTCACTACCGACGCCTCGGATGTGGCCATAGGGGCCGTCGTAGAGCAACGTGTCGCCGGTTCCTGGCAGCCGCTCACTTTTTTCAGCAGGGCTTTGCACGACAGTGAGCGTAAATACAGTGCACTCGACAGACAGTTGTTGGCTCACCACCTGGCCATATGCCACTTCCAGTTCTGGCTGGAAGGGTGCAGCTTCACCGCGTTCGTGGACCACAAGCCACTAACGTTCACGATGGCCAAGGTTTTGGAACCATGGTCGGGCCGGCAGCAGAGACAGCTGGCCGCGATCTCGGAGTTTATGACCGATATTCAGCATGTGTCGGGTAAACTGAATGTGGTAGCAGACTGCCTCTCGCACGCAGTGGTGGCCCTGGTCTGCATGGGGATAAATTATACAGCCATGGCCGCAGAGCAGATTGGCGATACGGACGTGCGTGTGCTCCAGTCTGGACCAACAGGGTTAAGGCTGGAGAGCAGAGTGCTGCAAGACGGCAGCCCCCCCCCCCCCAATCTGCGACGTCTCCACGGGACGCCCGCGCTCGGTGGTCCCAGTTGCTTGGCGCTGCCGCGTGTTTGAGTCAGTTCACGCTCTGGCGCACCCAGGGGTGTGCGCGTCAGTCAAAATGGTGGGAGCGAAGTTCGTGTGGCCAGGCCTGCGCAAACAAGTGAAAGAGTGGGCTGCAGCCTGCGTAGCGTGCCAACGAGCCAAAGTACACAGACACACGAAGGCTCCTTTGGAGCCGTTTCGTATCCCAGCTAAGAGGTTCGACCATGTTCACGTGGACCTCGTGGGCCCCCTCCCGCCATCACAGGGGTGCACGCACCTTCTGACAGTGGTGGACCACACCACACGCTGGCCAGAAGCAGTCCCGCTGGCGGCAACCACGTCTGCTTTTTTTGACGACATGGGTGGCACGTTTTGGAATCCTGTCGGACATCACATCCGATAGGGGTCCTCAGTTTGTTTCAGACCTCTGGTCGGCGATGGCCCGTAGCCTGGGTGTTGCAATTCATCGTGCAACCCACAGGCCAGTGGGTTATGCGAGCATTTTCATAGGTCGCTGAAAGCAGTGCTCAGGGCTTTGCTGACGGATGCAAATTGGGTAGACCGGTTGCCGTGGGTTTTATTGGGGTTGCGTTCTGCACCAAAAGAGGATTTGGAGGCTTCCTCGGCGGAGCTTGTTTTTTCTCAGCCACTGCGGCTGCCCGGGGAATTTTTGCCAGATAATCCTGCGCTGGACAGCTGCCGTCTCAGTGTTTGTCAGGCACGATGCCCACCGCCCCCCATTGCGCCCACCCTATGATGGCCCGTTCAGAGTGCTGGAAGCAGGGGACAAACATTTTTTGTTAGACTTGGGGGGTCGTCGGGAGAAAATATGCATAGACAGACTTAAGCCCGCCTTTGTGGTGCCGGACGAGCAAGTGACGTTGGCTCAGGCCCCTCGGCGCGGAAGACCCCCACTGAGAACGCCCCAGGTAAACGATTCACCAGAGCAGCCACACGGGCAAGTCGAAGGTTTCGCCCCCCTCGCCATGGCCCACCCGCAGACAGACACACCCCCAGGAGCCCCCCGCTGGCGCAGCAGCGCCGCGGAGGCAGTAAACCCCTGTTACAGCAGATATGGGAGGAGACTGAAGCCAAAAGGACGTGAGGACTGAAACTCGGTCTGAGATTCTGGGGGGGGGGGGGGGGGGGGGTGCGGTGTAGAGACTGGGTTAATCATCTCAGACTGGATGCAGGGGGTAAACAGAGAAGGACAATGGCTGTGGAGATTATGGCGAGGTAGCAGGAAGAAGGAGTTGGGGGGAGAAGGGATGAATGTATTGTGATGTGAGATGTCATGCAGATGTGAGATGGGTGGTTGGTATAAAAAAAGAACCCATGGTGTATTGAGACATGCTTTTTCTGTGTATGACTGATGTGAGAATGAATAAAGTCGTCTGCTGTATGAACCAGTCTCGTTATTTACACTCTCCACAATATATAAATTTGCCACTTTTTTGTGAAAAATTCCTCTCACCAATTTGGGACATTTTCTTCTTAGAAGTGTTAGTCTGAGGAAAATCATAAAAAGGAGTCATGAAAGTACACCTGTGTGAAAAGCTTGAGTACATAAATGCAGTTCGTTACTATGCTATCCTTGTACTCTTCAGTGGGATGGGGTGGAGGGATAGCAGTTTAGCAAGGTGGGTGATTTGTGTCTGTTGCTTACAAGGGGGAGAGCATTCCCCATTCAAACTGCCTACTGCTCAGGTACCGCATCTCCTAATTACTCAGGAGGAGGTTGTTCAGTCAGACCATCAGGAGGATAAACAGGATAGAACCATAAATCTATCATACTGTAACATGCATACATGCTGTGCAGGGTAATATCAATCTAAACAGTAATATATCATTACAATAATATGTAACAGTGGTATATGAAGTGTCATGTCAGTTCAGTGTTAGTAATGCTATCATAGAACAAAAAAGATGAACATTTGACTGCATTTTATGTAATTTCCCCATATAGTTTTTTTTTTGTCCTGTTCACATACAGTGGTGTGAAAAAGTGTTTGCTCCCTTCCTGATTTCTCTTTTTTTTTGTATGTTTGTCACACTTATATGTTTCAGATCATCAAACAAATTTAAATATTAGCCAAAGATAACACTAGTAAACACGAAATGCAGTTTTTAAATGAAGGTATTTATTATTAAGGAGGGGAAAAGCCAAATCTCCATGGCTCTGTGTGAAAAAGTGATTGCCCCCTTCCCGTTAAAACATAAATTAACTGTGGTTTATCACATCTTTGGAAAGCTGAGTTCAATTTCTCCAGCCACACCCAGGCCTGATTACTGCCACACCTGTTCTCAATCAAGAAATCACTTAAATAGGACCTGCCTGACAAAGTAAAGTAGACCAAAAGATTCTCAAAGGCTCAACATCATGCAAAGAAATTCAGGAACAAATGAGAAACAAAGTAATAGAGATCTATCAGTCTGGAAAAGGTTATAAAGTCATCTCTAAAGCTTTGGGACTCCAGTGAACCACAGTGAGAGCCATTATCCACAAATGGGGAAAACCAAAATTACCCCAAGAACGCAGCAACGACTTATCCAAGAGGTCACAAAAGACCCCGCAACAACATCCAAAGAACTGCAGGCCTCACTTGCCTCAGTTAAGGTCAGTGTTCAGTGTTTCCTCTGGCTTAAAGACATTGGCGCGGTGGCAACATATTTTTTCGGGGGGCAGAAAACACATGACACGATCGTAACCAGAATATGTTAATTTTACACTATTTCTTTTTATTTTTTTTAAACTTTGCACAGTAATATTGCATAATGGAACTTACCATTTGAAGAACTGTACAATGGAGGTGAATGTTGGAATATTGGGCCAGTTGGGGTCCCACCCAGATGTCCTCTGTTTGGACTTTTTACTGGTGTCATCCTTCTCTCCTCCCTCTGCTATCATCTCTCCTGGACCCTCTGTCTGAATACCTTCCTCTCCTTGGCTCCTCTCTTCTGTCTCATCTTTCCCTCTCTGAGCTCTGTCTAATTCAGGTTCTCTCTCTGTCTATGGTGGGATATAAACAGGTTAGAAAATACCAAGTGTCATGTTTTGTCCTGCAGGATTTTTTTTTCATGGTTTACATAAATAAACAAAATGTGTATTTTTTTTTGTATTTTTATTCTAGTGTTTCTTTTTATCCATTGATAAAGAGTAAGAAAGGGAAAGGAAAAAACATTCATAATAGTAATTTACTCATTCATTCATTCATCTTCTTCCGCTTAATCCTTTTCGGGTTGCGGGGGGGCTGGAGCCTATCCCAGCATCTTTGGGCGAGAGGCAGGGTCCACCCTGGACAGATCACCAGTCCATCACAGGGCCAACACAGAGAGACAGACAACCATTCACTCTCACAGTCATACTTAAGGACAATTTAGAATCCCCAGTTTGATGCCAATTAACCTAACTTGCATGTTTTCGGCATGTGGAAAGAAACCGGAGAAATCCGGGAGTAAACCCACGCAGACACGGGGAGAACACGGTTAGGGCTGCACGGTGGCGCAGTGGTTAGCACTGCGGCAGCACAGTTTACCCTTGGCCGGGGGATTGTGGGGATCGTGGGATCGTGGGTTCGATCCCAGCCCCCGACCAACAGTGATCTGTGTGGAGTTTGCATGTTCTCCCCGTGTTGCGTGGGTTTTCTCCGGGATTTCTCCGGTTTCCTCCCACATGCCAAAAACATGCATGTTAGGTTAATTGGCTGTTCTAAATTGTCCCTAGATATCTGTTTCCTATAGGCCCTTAGAATAGAGGGTTAGTATTAATGAAAGCGCTTTGAGTGGTCTTTGTGACTAGAAAAGCGCTATATAAGTGCAGGTTAGTTAGTTAGTTAGTTAGAACATGCAAACTCCACGCAGATCACTGTTGGTCGGGGGCTGGGATCAAACCCAGGATCCCCGGCCAAAGGTGAGTTGCTGTGCTGCCGCAGTGCTAACCACTCTGCCACTGCACTGCCCTACTTAAATTATATGATCAGAGGTGGGTATAGTAGCCAGAAATTCTACTCATGTAAAAGCAGTGCTATGAAATTAATAATTAAAAGTACACAACTTGGAGAGTGCAAATAACGAGACTGATTTATGCAGCAGACCATTTTATTCATTCTCACATCAGTCATACACAGAAAAGCATGTCTCAATACACCATGGGTTCTCCTTTTATACCAACCACCCATCTCACATCTGCATGACATCTCACATCACAATACATTCATCCCTTCTCCCCCCAACTCCTTCTTCCTGCTACCCCACCATAATCTCCATAGCTATTGTCCTTCCCTGTTTACCCCCTGCATCCAGTCTGAGATGATTAACCCAGTCTCTACACCGCCCCCCCCCCCCGCCCCCCAGAATCTCAGACCGAGTTTCAGTCCTCACGTCCTTTTGGCTTCAGTCTCCTCTCATATCTGCTGTAACGGGGGTTTACCGCCTCCGCGGCGCTGCTGTGCCGGCAGGGGGCTCCTGGGGGTGTGTCTGTCTGCGGGTGGGCCATGGCGAGGGGGGTGAAACCTTCGACTTGCCCGTGTGGCTGCTCTGATGAATCGTTTACCTGGGGAGTTCTCAGTGGGGGTCTTCCGCGCCGAGGGGCCTGAGCCAACAGCACTTACTCGTCCGGCACCACAAAGGCGGGCTTAAGTCTGTCTATGCATATTTTCTCCCTACGACCCCCCAAGTCTAACAAAAAATGTTTGTCCCCTGTTTCCAGCACTCTGAACGGGCCATCATAGGGTGGGCGCAATGGGGGGTGGTGGGCATCGTGCCTGACAAACACGAACGCCGCGTTCTTCAAAGTTTTTGGCACAAAAGCGGTAGAAAACAGTGGTGGGCCAGGGCCGGCAGCGTGCCTGTGTCTGCACTATGCTGCAAACGCTGAGACGGACAGTTGTCCGGCGCGAGATTATCTGGCAAAAATTCCCCGGGCAGCTGCAGTGGCTGAGAAAAAACAAGCTCCGCCGGGGAAGCCTCCAAATCCTCTTTTGGTGCAGAATGCAACCCCAATAAAACCCACAGCAACCGGTCTACCCAATTTGCATCCATCACATAGTAATACTTGGTGTCGTCTGCCGTTATTCCCCGGAGGGTGAACTGAGCCTCGGTGTGGTGGAACCAAGAGCGTGGGCTGTGCTGCCAAAAGTCCGGTAGTTTGACCGAAACAGCGCACGCGTTGCTGGGGGTTCCCGTCCAGGCCGACTCCGGGGTTCTTGCCTCATGTTCCATAATTCGTCCAGGGTCACCAGTGTGGAGAGTGTGAATAACGGAGGCAGACTTATGAACAGACGACTTTATTCCACTCTCTCAACAGTCATACACAGAAAAAGCATGTCTCAATACACCATGGTTTCCCATTTTATCCCAACCGCTCATCTCACATTGCATGACATTTCACATCACAATACCTTCATCCTTTCTCTCCCCAACCTCTTCTTCCTGCTGTCTCCCCATGATCTCCCTAACTATTGTTCTCCTCTCTTTACCCTCTGCATCCTGTCTGAGATGATTCACCCAGTCTCTACAGGACTGTTATTTCAGTGTTTGTTTGTTTTTAAAAAATTGGTACAATATTTCATTTAAGAATTACTTTTTAAGGGAATTAAAAATACAACCACAATTATGAAGATGTTTGACTTTCAAAAAAAGTTGCTGAAGCTTGTTGTAAGGACAAATTTGACCAAAATAAAAGTAATTTAAGTAATATGTTTTACTCAAAATGTATTAAGTATACAATATTGATTTTATTTTTTATTTTCCCTAATGTTGGAATTTATTGTTATTATTAGTTTTTTGTTATTATTATAGTGATTATATTTCAGTTAACTAAAACATTTATTCAACTGTAGTTTTTTTTTACTGTGGTGTTTTTCTCAGTACTTGGTGTAGTAGGATTAAAATGTCTTTATAATAACATGTCACTATAACCTATAACCACAGTCATCAAAATTAAATTAAAAGGCTTGAAATATTTCACTGTGTGTAAAAATTACTTAATATATTCAAGTTTATCTTTTTTAAATTATATTTTAAAACATCAAGTTCACAATTTCCCAAGTTACTGAGATGCCCAGTTGATTCCACTGCATCCTGTTAATACTCAAAAACATTTTAGTGCCACCTAATGGGTGCAGTGTGCAGGTACAGCAGAAGGAAGTGGTGGGTTTTCATATGCGACCACATGATGGCAGACCTACTGCAATAGTCTTTATTTCATGGGTAACTGAATACACACACGACACACTTGAAGGGATTTGCTTTGAATGCCTGATGTTATAATTCTTCTATGTATCCACTGCTTTAAAGTCTCAATTTAATTTAAAATGTCCCACTTTTATTTCCATTCAACTGCAGTAGACTGAGAGTCTAAACGTGGGAAATTTCATCTAAAAGTGTCCACTTCATTTGACTTTGCTAGACTGGTGAAGCCATATGTATATTTTTTAAAACCTTTGGATGTGATCTTTTTTAAGGAGGTTGTGGGCCCCTGGGCTACAGCAATTTTTGAGGCCTTCCCACATATATATGGGAGTATGATATGCAAAATGGCCATGTTTACATGTGCAGTAATAGGGAATGGGCGCGTGAGGTCACTCGATGGAAAAACCACAAGGAATTGTGGGAAAAGTGTTCTGCCTGTCTTTGTTTAGTAGTGAGTGATGAAAGCTGTTAAGGTGAAGTTTGTGAGAGAGTTGCTTCAGTGTGTTATTATTCATTCAAATACCATGCAAAGTTAGAATGAGGAAGTTTTGCTGCATTATCAAATGCAACAACCGCTTTCATGATTGGCATGGGAAAAGATTCATAATGGCATATAACATTTGTGCTAACATACACTTTTGCTCTTGTTTTGTAAACATTGTGGTCTAACCCCTTGACGCCTGAATTTATTTCCAAGTGTGAACAAATTTTTTTTTTTCATAATTGAAAATCGTTGTTTTTTTGTTTCTTTTTTTTTTTGGATTGATGCAAATTCGCGACAATAGGCGTCAAGGGGCTAAACTTTCAGCAACAATTGGAAAAAAAAAATCACTGTCCTGATTTAGTATTTTTTTATAGCGGTTAATTATACTGGTATTTGTTTTTGGTGCACCAGTGGGAGTGTCGGGCTTATTAAATCACATTACTTGATTAGTATTTCATGTCCAGTTGTGTAATAACGTGTATATACTTATCATACTGTATGACAAATTTAAACATAAGTTCAACATTTCACCACTGGGACTTAGAAATGCTTGTAGCTGCAGAGACACGTCAGTGCAGAAAACTGTGTAGAAACAATGATTGCTTTGTGCAAGCAACGGTTTTCTGGTCCTTCACCCGGAAGATCTGAGGCGGCAGGACCCATCCACTGGTGAACTGAGCATGAGCCTCTAATGATTTATAGTTCTTAAATTGCTCATGGGTGTATGCGCTCACCCCACAAATTGGGGTGGGCAATATGGCCTAAAAATGATATCACGATATTTCTGTGAATTTTCACGACAACAATATTTTTCACGATATTACAGAATACAATTTTTTTTCTTTTAAATTTATACAAAAAGGACAGTTTCACAGGCCAGTATTATTCACCTTTGTAGAGAGAGAAATGAGCAGGCGAGGCAGTGAGCTGGATCAGAGTAGACTTTATTCTCTCTCTATCCATCAGTCAACAAGAAGCATAACCCAGGTCACTGGCATCTCTCTTTTATACCTTACATCCTCGACAAGCGACCTGGGGGGTTCACATCACAATACATACAATTACAATCCCCTTTGTCACCCAGCCTGTTGGCGCAGTCCAGTGGAGAATGCGTATTATCATTCAGTCCGATGGAGAAAGCGCATTCTCATGTAGTCTTATGGAGAAAACCACAGTCTGCCCTGCATATCTGTCTAACAGCCTTTTGGCGTCTCCTCCTGTGCCATTCAGTCTGAGTGGAGAATGTAATGTCTAGGTCCCCCACACGCCCCCCCCCCAAAAAAAAAAACTCAGAATGGGCCTTAACCCTCATGTCCTGTGGGCTTCAGCCGACGTCCGTAGCAGCTGTAACGGGGGTGGGGTGGGGGGGTCACCAGCTCCGAGGCACTGCTGTGCCGGTGAGGCACTCCTGGAGGCGTGTCCATCTGTGGGGAAACACATCTTCACCATGCCATTGTGACTGAGCTGACAAGTCATTTACCTGGGGAGTTCTCAGTGGGGGTCGTCTGCGCCGAGGAGCTCGGGCCAACACCACCTGCTTGTCTGCTAATATGAAGGCGGGTTTAAGACTGTCTATGCAGACTGTTTCTCTGCATCCCCCCAAGTCTAACAAAAAATGTTTATCCCCAGGTTCCAACACTCTGAACGGGCCATCGTAGGGCGGGTGCAACAGGGTCTGGTGGAAATCGTGCCTGACAAACACAATTGATGCAGCCTTCAAGGTCCTTGGCACGAAAGTGCAGGGAAAACAGTGGTGGGCCGAGCCGGGTACCGCCCTGCCTCTGCGCTATGTAGTGAAGGCGGGGATGGATCAGTGTTCGGTGCGGGGTTGTCAGGCAAAAATTCTCCGGGGAGCCGCAGCGGCTGGGAAAAAACAAGCTCTGCTGGGGAGGCAGCCAAATCCTCCTTCAGTGCTGAACACAACCCTAATAGAACCCATGGCAACCGGTCCACCCAATTTGCGTCTGGAAGCGAAGCCCTGAGCGCTGCTTTAAGCAACCTATCGAAACGCTCGCATAACCCATCGGCTTGGGGGTTGTACACAGTCGTGCAATGAATGGTGATGCCCAGGCTCTGGGCCATCATGGACCAGAGGTCGGAAACAAACTATGGGCCCCGGTCGGAAGTGATATCCGAAGGGGCGCCAAAACGTGCCACCCATGTCACCAAAAAAGCGCGTGCAACTTCTGCAGACACGATGGAAGCTAGTGGCACCGCTTTAGGCCAGCGTGTGGTGTGGTCCACCACTGTCAGGAGGTGCGTAAACCCGTGCGATGGCAGGAGGGGGCCCATGAGATCCACGTGAACGTAGTCGAACCTCTTAGCCGGGACGTGGAATGGCTCATGGGGGGTCTTTGTGTGCCTGTGCACCTTGGCTCATTGGCACACTATGCAGGCTGCAGCCTAATCTTTCACTTGTTTGTGCAGGCTCGACCAGACAAACTTTGCTCCCACCATTTTGACTGACGCGCGCACTCCCGGGTGCACCAGGGAGTGAACCAACTCGAAAACGCGGCGGCGCCAAGTGCATGGGACCACCGGGTGTGGGTGGCCTGTGGAGATGTCACAGATTAGGGGGGCCCCCCGTCTTGCAGTACTCTGCTTTCCAGCCTTAACCCTGTTGGTCCAGACTGGAGTGCATGCACGTCCGCATTGCCAATCTGCTCGGTGGCCATGGCCGTGTAATCTATCCCTACGTAGACTGGGGCCACTAATGCGCATGAGAGGCAGTCTGCCACCACGTTGAGTTTACCGGCCACATGCTGAATGTTGGTCATAAACTCTGAGATCGCGGCCAGCTGTCTCTGCTGCCGGGCCGACCATGGTTCCAAAACCTTGGCCATAGCGTACGTTAGCGGCTTGTGGTCCACAAACGCAGTGAAGCTGCCCCCTTCCAGCCAGAACTGGAAGTGCCGTATGGCCAGGTGGAGAGCCAGTAACTCCCTGTCGAACGCGCTGTATTTACGCTCATTGTCGCGCAAAGACCTGCTAAAAAAGGCGAGCGGCTGCCAAGAACCGGTGATGCGCTGCTCCACGACGGCCCCTATGGCCACGTCTGATGCATCAGTAGTGAGCGCTATCTGAGCCGCCGGGTCCGGGCGCGCCAGTGGTATGGCATTCGCTAGGGCTGTTTTGGCCTCGGAAAGCACCTGCTCTCACTCAGGAGTCCAGTCGACTCTGTCCGCCGGGTTCCGTTTCTTAAGCACGGCATACAATGGCTGCTCAAGCTGGGCTGCGCGGGGGAGGAAATGGTTGTAAAAGTTAACCATCCCCAAAAACTCCTGCAGCGCCCTGACCGTCTGAGGCCGGGGAAAATCTGCCACTGTGTGCACTTTGTCCGGTAAGGGTATCGCGCCCTCTGGTGAGATGCAGTGGCCCAAAAAGTCGATTACCGTAACCCCGAACTGGCACTTCACCGGGTTGATTATTAAGCCCTTGCTCTTCCAACCTCTTGAAAACCGTCCTGAGGTGGGCTACGTGTTCGTCCTCGGACGAGCTGGCCACCAGGATCTTGTCCAGGTAGACAAACACAAATGGCAGATCACGCAGCACCACATCCATCATGCATTGGAATGTCTGCATTGTGCCTTTTAACCCAAAGGCATACGTAAGAACTCAAAAAGACCAAATGGGGTTATTACTGCCATTATGGGTATGTCTTCTGCGAGCACCAGGACCTGGTGGTACCCGTGGATCAGGTCCACCTTGGAAAAAATGTGTGCCCCGGTGAGGTGAATGGAAAAATCCTGAATATGGGGGATTGGGTAGCGATCGTGTGCTGTGGCGTTGTTTAATCTGCAGAAATCTCAGCATGGTCGCCACGATCCCTCGGCTTTAGGCACCATGTGTAGCGGGGATGACCATGGGCTGTTTGAGCGCCTGATGATGCCCAACCTTTCCAAGCTGGCGAACTCCTCGCGTGCACTGGCCAGTTTAGCTGCATCCAGGCGCCGAGGTCGTGCGAAAATGGGCGGCCCC
This sequence comes from Pholidichthys leucotaenia, assembly GCA_020510985.1. Lineage (NCBI taxonomy): Eukaryota > Metazoa > Chordata > Actinopteri > Cichliformes > Pholidichthyidae > Pholidichthys > Pholidichthys leucotaenia. The sequence continues at coordinate 297,403,263 of CM035846.1, forward strand.
GTGGTGGTAATGAAGTGCTCCACCCTGTGTTTAGTGATGGCTGCTGAAAACATTGGAACTGTGAGTGCTGGGCACCGGGTGAGTAGTGTGTGGAACTTACCCCCTGGAACTGTGACGTTGGCTAGTGTTGTGGACCTGGCTTCTCTAGCTGTACAGGGAAGACAATCAAAAGACATAGCATTAATCAGGCATCTGTTAGCCACATCGACTAACAGTCTGTGTGCACACAAAAAATCTGCGGCCAAAATGGGGGAGTTACATGCCGCTATGACGAAGGTCCATTGGTATGTACGGCCGTGCAAGGATATAGTCAGTGTCCTCTCACTAAAAGTCTTAATGTCTGAACCGTTTGCAGCCAACAGCTCGGGGCTGCTACTTCCCGCCAGCCGGTCTGCATAGGATGGCAGGATGAGGCTCTTTTGGGAGCCAGAGTCCATGAGGAACCGTCTCCCCGAGTGTGAGTCCGTCACATAGAGCAGCTTGTTTGTGTCACCGGCGGTCGGGTTGACATTTCCTAAGCGCTTGAACTGGCACGGTGGCACGCATTGGCGTGCGTCTTCTCCAAAGCGGCAGTGGTAGAAGCAGAGCGTGTCCCTCCGGTGCTTCTTGGCCTCCGCTGTGGTCACTGTTGCTGGCTCCTCGCCCTCGCTTGCTGGGTTCTGACGCCGCTGCATTCACAGCGAATGTTCTGGTCGCCAGGATAATCCGATCTGCCTCTTGTGCCACGTGGCCAGCAGCAGCGAATTGGAGAAGACTGCTCTGGTCGCTGTCAGGAGAGTCCGGAGGAAAAGGTGGGCAAAGAGGAACTGCCCGTCATGTGTGCCCATCAACGCCAACATCTTCTCCATTAATTTGACCACCGACCCGTCTCCCAACTCGGAGCGTGTCAAGAGCCTTTCCGCTCTCTTGCAGTCCAAGAGCGTGTAGCGCTGGGTCAGCGCGGTCTTGAGAGAGTCATATTTGTCGTGGGCTGGGGGCCGTTGGAGCAGACTCGCCACCTGCTGTGTTGTGGCTGCGTCCAGTGTTGCAACCACGTAGTAGTACTTGGTGTCATCCGCCGTCACTCCACGGAGCACGAACTGGGCCTCGGTGTGGAGGAACCAAGACTTTGGGTCATGTAGCCAAAAGTCTGGGAGCTTGACCGAAACGGCGCATGTGGCGCTGGCACCTCCAGTCTGGGTCGTCTCCGGGGTGTTTGCCTCGAGTTCCATTCTACGTCAAAGGTCACCAGTGTAGAAAGAGAAATGAGCAGGCGAGGCAGTGAGCTGGATCAGAGTAGACTTTATTCTCTATCTATCAGTCAACAAGAAGCATAACCCAGGTCGCTGGCATCTCTCTTTTATACCTTACATCCTTGCCAAGCAACCTGTGGGGGGTTCACATCACAATACGTACAATTACAATCCCCTTTGTCACCCAGCCTGTGGAGAATGCGTATTATCATTCAGTCCGATGGAGAAAGCGCATTCTCATGCAGTCTTATGGAGAAAACCACAGTCTGCCCTGCATATCTGTCTAACAGTCTTTTGGCGTCTCCTCCTGTGCCATTCAGTCTGAGTGGAGAACGTAATGTCTAGGTCCCCCACACCTTCAACATATTCAGTAAAAACAAAACAAAAACTTATTTCTCCAGTTTATAAACAGCAGCACAGATTTAGTTTAAAATATTTTTTTAGTTCTGTATCAAATATTACAAGAAAATAATACAAACCATTACATCTTAGCTGCACACAGCTGTTGGGTTTTATGCTGACTCACTTTACCTGCAGTACTCTCATTGCACGCACCTGTCTCGGGGCTTTTTGGCTGTCATTGTTCTGAATGGATGTTTTTTTTCTTCTCTCTCTCTTCAGGTGGTTGAATAAAATCAACTTGAAGCAGCCAAAACAGAAGTAAAATACAACTACAGCCATGAGCGGCACATTACTTTGCCAAAAGGAGCTTTATCCAGTACATATATATGTACCGTTGTGGAGGAAGGAATCAGACGAGGCCACGAGCTGACAACACAGACTTTATTTCTCCTCTGACAAGTAAAACGTACTGAATCTGAGTGCCAGACTGATCTCTCTGATACACTTCATTCCCGCCTCTCTGGCACCCAGGGTAAGCATATCAACATATGCACTGTGAAACATGTACTCACATCCACATTAACATACGTTATGTCACAGAGCATGTCTTAATGCAATACATTTGCAACCCTGTGTCCTCAGGTGTGAACCTGGCACAGTGGGGGCAGAAGGCACATCTTTCTTTGGCTTATTACCCCCTAGCGCTCTGGCGCCCTTAGCTGGCTCTTCTCGCCTTTTCCCCATTACCATTTCTGACTATCTTCTCCCTCCACCAACCCCCTGTCCTGGGTGGAGTGCCATGACCTATTGTGTCCCCCACACAACCCCCTCCCCCCCCAAACACCCAGAAGGGGTCCTATCCCTCTGGACCTTTTGGGCTTGAGCAAGCTCGTGTAACGTGGAGCCCCTGGGCCGGATGAAGCACCTTCTTGTCGAGGTGGGTGGGAAGGGAGGTCGGTCACTGGAGGGGGAAAGGGTGGGGAGCCAAAAGGGTTAGTTCCATGAAAACCATTCTCTGCTGGGGAAACACCAATCTGCGGAGCTGCTGCAGGTAGGCGCCCGCGCCGGGGAGCTTGGGCCAACACCACCTGTTCGTCTGCCAAAACATAAGCGGGCTTCAGCCTGTCTATGCAGATGGTTTCCTTACGCCCTCCCCAAGTCAAACACAAAGTGCTTCTCCCCAGTTTCCAACACTCTAAACGGGCCGTTGTATGGCAGTGCAGCGGGGTTCTGTGAGCATCGTGCCTGACGAAAACAAATTTGGTGTTCTCTAAGCTCTTTGGAACAAAAGTGCGGGGAAAACAATGGTGCGCCGGGCCTGGAGTGCCAGAGCGATCTCTCTTACACACTTTATTCCCGCCTCTCTGGCACCCAGGCACCCAGGGTAAGCACATTAATGTACACGCTGTGAAACGTGCACGCACATCCACATACACATTGACATACGTCACAGAGCAGATCTTAATACAATACATTCGACTTGTGTCCTCAGGTGTGAACCTGGCACAGCGGGGGCGGAAGGCACATCTTTCTTTGGCTTATTGCCCCCTAGTGCTCTGGTGCCCTTAGCTGGCTCTTCTCGCCTTTTCCCCATTACCATTTCTGACTATCTTCTTCCCCCACCATCCCCCTGTCCTGGGTGGAGTGCCATGACCTATTGTGTCCCCCACACTGTATTTTTTTTTTTTATAGACTCCTCTTGTAATAAGTTTTAATACTTTATTTAAACTGTTTTATCCATGAAGGTCCCGACAAGGAGGGGGGGGGGGAGAAAGGTGGGGAGGGGAAAAGAAAAGAAAGAGGAACAGAGAAAACAAACAGACTAACACAACTGAAACAAACAGAAGACAAACTGTTTCTTCCATTGAAAAGGTCTCATCATGAGTCTGTTATCTACACCTGATAAAGGACAGGGAGATGTGTGTGCATGTGTATGAGAGCGTGTGCAAAGTAAGTGTGTGCATGTGAGTGGTTTGCCAGGAAACACACAAAGAGGGTGGCTGGTCACAGCAACCAGGGGGTACTACCCCCTTAATCCAACACCCCCCGATGAGCACACACACATATTCCCATGCACTCACACCCTCATGCTCTCACATGCACCCACACACACTCACATGCACTCACTCACTCTCACTCACCCTCTCCTCCACACAATACCGCACATGCACACCCAGACCCACCCACTCTCACCCACTCCCGTACTCGCTCAGTCTCGCTTCCACTCGCACTCACAGTCGCCCGCACCCACACATGCCTCCCTCTACCCACACTCACCCATACACACACTCTCACTCGCGCTCCAACTCACTCACATCCGTTCATGCTCTCCCCCACACACTCACCCACACTCATTCATGCTTAACACTTGGGGCAGCCGTGGCGCAGATGCAGCAGGAATGAATGCGCCCCAACGCCCGGCAGTGGCCGGGGTCTAGCAGTGTTCTTGATGTGTGGAAAAAATGCAGGCAGATTATCCACATTGCTGAACTTTTTTTTTTTTTTAACATGACAGCAATCTGAAACAGAAAGTGAAACTTAAATATTTCCACTCAACCAGATGTAGACGATCTGACTTCGGAGCTGCAGCTTTCCGCCCATGTTTGTTTTGTGGAGAATGTGGAAGGACAAGGCTGAGTTTATTTCACAAGTCAAGTTTATTCACATTCTCCAACATATCCAAAAACAGTGAAAAAGAGTGAATCCCCCAACATCTGTCCCTTTTATACCCCAGGACATCAAAGCTCACAGTCACATTGTCTTTTAATCCCAAATCACAATGCATCCCCCTCCAGGTCCTCTCGCCTCCACCTAAAGTCCTGGTGGTCAGGAAATCTCTCAAGGTCATCTCTTTGCATACAAAAGGCCAGATTTCACATCCTCCTGTTACCCCTAGGAGGTTCAGTCCTTTTGTTCCTCTGAGACGTGAAGCATACAATAAGCATACAGTAATATACATGTGAAGCATATGAAACCCACATATGTGCACCACATGACCCCCCCCCCCAAACGTCTAAGATGGAACAACATAACCACAGATTGCATGTCATAATAAAATCACTACATATCAGTCCACGTGCCGCTTGGGCCTCAGCCTTCTCCCGTATTTGCTGTAAGCAGGCTGTACCACCTCCGTGGTGTCTTCCTGCTGTGGAGCTGCTGCCTGTGGGTGAGAACTGTTAGCCAACCTCTGTGGGTGTTCTGGGGAATGCTCTCTAGGGGGTCTGCCGCGCCGAGGAACCTTAGCCAACTGCACAACTTCGTCAGCTACCACAAAAGCGGGTTTGAGCCTGTTTATGCCAATCATTTCTTTTCTGCCCCCCAAATCTAGCAAAAAATGCTTATCCCCTGTTTCCAGCACTCTATATGGTCCATCATAAGGTGGGCGTAAAGGTGGACGATGGGCATCATGTCTGACAAAAACAAACTCCACATTTTTTAACACTAGAAGTCCCAGAGAGGGGCCATTTGGCCTTTTTGGCTAGAAAACCCATAGGGGGACCATCAAGTGGCCACAAGAGGGCTAATGTCTGGGTCTTCTAGTTTAAAGCCTTAGGCACAAAAACATGCAGAAAACTGTGGTGAACGGGGCCAGGTAGTGTGCTCGGGCCCGTGCTATTCTGTAACCACTGAGCCGGGGAGCACTCTGGCGCTGGATTATCTGGGAGAAATTCCCCGGGCAGCCGAAGTGGCTGCGCAAAAACTAACTCAGCTGGGGAGGCTTCTAAGTCCTCTTTAGGTGCCGCACGCAACCCCAATAAAACCCATGGTAGCCTGTCCACCCAATTTGCATCCGTAAGCGACGCTCTGAGGGCCGCCTTCAATGACCTATGGAAACGTTCGCATAACCCATTAGCCTGCGGGTTGTACGCGGTAGTACGGTGGATCGTTACCCCCAGGCTGTGGGCCATCGCTGACCAAAGCTCGGAAACAAATTGAGGACCTCTGTGGGACGTAATGTCCGACGGAACTCCAACGCGCGCTACCCATGCCATTAAAAACGCGCGCGCCACCTCCTCGGCTGTGGTTGATGACAGTGGGACCACTTCAGGCCAGCGTGTGGTGCGGTCTACCATTGTCAGAAGGTGTGTGCACCCCTGCGACAGCGGGAGGAGGCCTACGAGGTCCACGTGAACGTGGTCGAACCTCTTAGCCGGGATGTGAAACGGCTCCAAGGGAGCTCTCGTGTGTTTGTGTACCTTGGCTCGTTGACAAGCCAAGCAGGCTGCCGCCCACTCTCTAACTTGCTTGCGCAGGCTCGGCCATACAAATTTCTCTCCTACCATTTTGAACGATGCGCGCACCCCCGGGTGCGCCAGAGAATGAGTCGAGTCAAAAACGTGGCGGCGCACGCGGTCGGCACCACTGGGCGCGGTCGTCCCGTGGAGACATCGCAGATTAGGGGAGGCATACCATCTTGCAGCACCCTGCTCTCCAGCCATAACCCTGTTGTTCCAGACTGGAGCGCGCGCACTTACGCGCCGCTAGCCTGCTCCGCAGCCATGGCTGCATAATCTATCCCTACGCGGACTGGAGTCACTACAGCGCGCGAGAGACAGTCTGCCACTACATTTAGTTTACCCGCTACATGCTGAATATCTGTAGTAAACTCTGAGATTGCAGCCAGCTGCCTCTGCTGCTGGCCTGACCATGGTTCTGAAACCTTGGCCATCGCGAAAGTCAGCGGCTTGTGGTCGACGAACGCGGTGAAACGGTGTCCCTCCAGCCAGAACTGGAAGTGGCGAATGGCCAAGTGGAGAGCTAACAACTCCCTGTCGAATGCGCTGTATTTTCGCTCGCTATTGCGCAAGGTCCTGCTGAAAAAGGCAAGCGGCTGCCAAGCCCCGGCTACATGCTGCTCCACGACTGCCCCTATGGCCACATCTGACGCGTCAGTAGTGAGCGCTATGCGGGCCGTTGGGTCTGGATGTGCCAACAACGCAACGTTTGCCAGGGCTGTTTTGACCTCCGAGAATGCTCGCTCTCGCTCCGGAGACCATTCGATTTTATTTGTGGGTTTTTGCTTTTTTAGCGCGGCATACAATGGTTGCATGAGCTGCGCTGCGCGGGGGAGGAAATGGTTATTAAAATTCACCATTCCCAAAAACTCCTGTAATGCTTTAACCGTTTGTGGCTGGGGAAAATTTGTTACTGCGCGCACTTTGTCAGGCAGAGGAACCGCTCCTTCTGGAGAGACGCGGTGCCCCAAAAAATCAATCTGCGTCACCCCAAACTGGCACTTTGCTGGGTTGATTATTAACCCGTGCTCTGCCAACCTCCGGAAAACTGCCGTGAGGTGATTTTCATGTTCGTCTTCGGACGCGCTGGCTACCAATATGTCATCCAGGTAGATGAACACGAAGGGGAGATCGCGCAACACCGCGTCCATCATGCGTTGGAACGTCTGCGCCGCGCCTTTAAGCCCAAACGGCATGCGCAAAAACTCGAATAGGCCAAACGGAGTTATTACCGCTGTTTTGGGTATGTCCTCAGCGCGCACTGGGACTTGGTGGTACCCGCGGACTAAGTCTATCTTAGAAAAAACGCGCGCCCCCGCCAAATGGACGGAAAAATCTTGGATATGCGGGATTGGGTAGCGGTTGTGCGCTGTAGCATTATTCAACCTGCGGAAATCCCCGCAAGGTCGCCACGAGCCGTCAGCTTTAGGAACCATGTGCAGCGGGGAAGCCCATGGGCTTTTCGAACGCCTGATGATGCCCAACTTTTCCAGGTTGGCAAACTCCTCACGCGCTATGGTCAGTTTAGCTGCATCCAAGCGCCGAGCTTTTGCAAAAACGGGCGGTCCGGTGGTAGTAATAAAATGCTCCACCCCGTGTTTGGCGACTGCTGCTGAAAATGTGGGAACCGTGAGTGCTGGGAACTGAGTGAGCAGTGTGTGGAACTTACTGCTTGCCGTTGCGACGTTGGCTTGTGCTGTGGGCGGGGTCACTCGGGCTGCACAGGGAATAGAATAAAAAGAGAGTGCATTAACCAAGCGCCTATTAGCAAGATCAACCAACAAACCATGTGAGCACAGAAAATCAGCCCCTAACATATTGAAGCTCACTTCAGCTATAACAAAAGTCCACTCGAATGTACGGCCGTGTAGGGACAGAAGCAGAGTCTTCTCACCGAAGGTCTTAATCCTCGAGCCGTTCGCTGCTGATGCTCCGTGACTTCCGGGGCCCGCCAGCTGGTCAGCATAGGTAGGCATGATGAAACTCACTTGGGAGCCTGTGTCCACGAGGAATTGCTTCCCCGAACGCGCATCAGTCAAGTAGAGCAGCTTGTTCTCTTCCCCGAGGGCCGCGGCTGCTACCGACCCCCGGCTTTGGCGTTTCCCGAGTTCTTGAACTGGCACGGTGGTATACACTTGCGTGCCCTCTCTGCGAAGCGGCGATGGTAGAAACAGAGGTCGTCTCGTCCATGATCCCTGGCCCTCGCTGCCGCCGTTGTCGGTGGGTCTGCTACCACCGCCTCTGGCCCCCTGCCATCTCCGGCCATCGCGCCGAGCTCCATCGCTGCTGCGGTGGCCGCATGCTGTCTGCTGGCGTTGAGAATCCGCTGTGCCTCCTGGGCCAGCGCACGGAAGTCCCGCTGGGGCAACAACAGTAAACCGGCCAGGGTCGCTCTCGTGGCCGACGGTAGGGTTCTCAGGAAAATGTGGGTGAAAAGGAAGTCGTCGTCGTCTGAGCCCCTCAGCCTCAGCATGTCCTCCATCAGGTCGACGGGCGTGCTATCTTCCAAGTTGTTCAGAGCCAGGAGCCTCTCAGCTCTTTCCTGGACTGAGGGAGTGAAACGCCGGATGAGCGCAGCCTTCAACCCGCCGTATTTGTCGTCGGCCGGTGGGCGCTCCAACAGGCTCTGCACATGTCGAGCCATGCGGTTGTCGAGCTTGGCAATGACGTGGTAGAATTTCGTGTCATCTGTCTTTATCCCCCGGAGGGCGAACTGTGCCTCGGCCAAGTGGAACCAGGAGCACGGGTTGTCTTGCCAGAAGTCCGGTAGCTTGACTGTGGCTGCGTTCGCTTGGCTGGATCCTGACGAGTCCGGCTCGGGGAAATCTTCTCTGCTCATGATACGTCTTAGGTTCACCAGTGTGGAGAATGTAGAAGGACGAGGCTGAGTTTATTTCACAAGTCAAGTTTATTCACATTCTCCAACATCATCCAAAAACAGTGAAAAAGAGTGAATCCCCCAACATCTGTCCCTTTTATACCCCAGGACATCAAAGCTCACAGTCACATTGTCTTTTAATCCCAAATCACAATGCATCCCCCTCCAGGTCCTCTCGCCTCCACCTAAAGTCCTGGTGGTCAGGAAATCCCTCAAGGCCATCTCTTTGCATACAAGAGGCCAGATTTCACATCCTCCTGTTACCCCTAGGAGGTTCAGTCCTTTTGTTCCTCTGAGAAGTGAAGCATACAATAAGCATACAGTAATATACATGTGAAGCATATGAAACCCACATATGTGAACCACAGTTTTACCATTTCTATGCTAAAGGCCCTGTCACACCTTGACAATTTAGGCAGCATTTGCCAAACGTATAAAAATTGCTGTAAAACACTGGCATATGCCGAAATTTTCACTTTTGGCTGTATGCATTGTATATCCATAACAAGTTTGACAACACATCCTGGGTTCTGGGTTGCCCATTCTCACTGGGCAGGGAAGCGGAAACTTGTGGTAACGTATCGTCACTTCCTGTATTGCTGTCTGTCTGTGTGGTTAGCTCTCCTCACTCTCCTGAGGATTTTGCTTTTAATTGTATTTTAACCACTTTTTTCCATCTACCGTTAGTTCTCATTTCTGTTTATCAAGACTCTTGCACCTGTGTGCGCACTCAGTGTCACTTAATCACCCTCTTTAGCCGTCTGTTCACCTTTCATCGGTGTTTTTGTTAGCTTCGGGTTAGCCACTAGCTATGGCTACTAGCTCTCTTTCCTCTCCTCCTCTGGTGTGCTCTCTCTGTCAGATGTTTAGCTACACCTCTGCCTCTTCTAGTGATAACGGTAAATGTAATAAATGCTGTCTTTTTGAGGCGCTCGAGGCGAGGTTGTCTGATTTGGAATCCCGGCTCCGCTGCATTGAAACACCGTCTGCGCCAGTTACTCTTGACGGACGTCCCCTAGCTGCAGCGGCGCTTGCTAGCATAGGGCGACCCGTTAGCAGTCCTCCGGTCCTCCTCAGCAGCGAGGAGACTGGGTGGGTGACGGTGAGAAGGAAGCCTAGCCGCAAAGCCCCGGTTCACCACCAACCTGTTCACATTTCTAATCGTTTTTCCCCGCTCAGCGACACACCCGCTGAGGAAAAAACTCTGATCATTGGCGACTCTGTCGTCAGAAACGTGAACCTAGAGACTCCAGCAGCCATAATCAAATGCATTCCTGGGGCCAGAGCAGGCGACATCGAGTCAAATTTGAAAATGCTGGCTAAAAGTAATGGTAAATACTCCATAATTGTTATTCACGCTGGCATTAATGACATCCGTCTCCGGCAGTCGGAAGTCACGAAACTTAATGTAGAATCGGTGTGTGACTTTGCCAAAACAATGTCGGACTCTGTAGTATTCTCTGCCCCCCCCCCCCAATCTGACCAGTGATGACATGTTTAGCCGCTTGTCATCCTTCAACCGCTGGCTGTCTGTGTGGTGTCCTGCAAACAACGTGGGCTACATTGACAATTGGAGCTCATTTTGGGGAATACCTGGTCTTATGAGACGAGACAGCGTCCATCCCACTTTGGATGGTGCGTCTCATTTATCTAACAATCTGGCATCTTTTTTACCCAAATTTCCAAAATCTTGACAACTCAGAGTTGGGACCAGGAAGCAGAGTTGCAGTCTTACACGCCTCTCTGCAGCTCCTCTTCATCTGCCACCCCTCAACTTAGCCCCTGTCTTCCCCATCAGAGAATCACTGTCTGCTCCCTCCAAAGCAAATAAAAATGTAATGTATAAGTGTAACGGATGCCAACTAGTACTGGTCGGCGTAGAACGTTAGTAAAAACCTCCCTCCCAAAAGCCTCATACAGTATCGGTAGCGCTGAGCTATCGGTCGGACCTTTAGCTCAGCGCGATCGTGCTGTGTCTCCCATGCTCGAACTGTGTAGTTGACTGAGAGGTCGCGGGTTCGTGTCCCGTGTGGGGCGAACTGCGCAGGATGATCTCTGTCACAATGGTGCCGTGAACCCGGGATGGGAGTGAGGTTTAAGGGGGAGAGTGTAACGGATGCCAACTAGTACTGGTCGGCGTAGAACGTTAGTAAAAACCTCCCTCCCAAAAGCCTCATACAGTATCGGTAGCGCTGAGCTATCGGTCGGACCTTTAGCTCAGCGCGATCGTGCTGTGTCTCCCATGCTCGAACTGTGTAGTTGACTGAGAGGTCGCGGGTTCGTGTCCCGTGTGGGGCGAACTGCGCAGGATGATCTCTGTCACATAAGCATCCCAAAGTGATTAAACAAAAAGTTGGCAAAACTCAAATTAAACATGAAGCCTCTAAATTGAATGATTTGGCCTCTGTTCCTCCTCATAATTAAAAAAATTAAATGTGGTTTGTTAAATATTAGGTCTCTAACTCCCAAGTCTCTGCTAGTCCATGATCTATTAATTGATCATCAGATTGATTTAATTTCCCTTACAGAGACTTGGTTAGGACAAGAGGATTATGTTGGTTTAAATGAATCAACTCCCTCTGGTTATTACCTCCGCCAAAGGGGGAGGTTATGTGATCATCGGTGTTGGTTTGTTTGTTTGTTTGTCTGTCTGTTTGTTTGTTAGCAAGATAACTCAAAAAGTTATGGATGGATTTTCATGAAATTTTCACAGATTGTCAGAAATGGGGTATCCTACAGATGATTAGATTTTGGTGGTGATCCGGGTCACCGTCTGGATCCAGGAATTTTTTGTTTGATTGTTAGCAAGATAACTCAAAAAGTTATAGACGGATTTTCATGAAATTTTCACAGATTGTCAGAAATGGGGTATCCTACAGATAATTACATTTTGGTGGTGATCCGGATCACCGTCGAGAAGAAAACCGCCATTACGGAAAATGCCATTTTCGTCAATAACTAATGAACCACTAATCCTATCATTGTGAATCCAATTGCTTGTCATATGTTTTCATGGTCAAGGAATCTGAAAACGTACACACAAACACTGTATGGGGGGAACTGTGGCGCTAAACCGCCATTACGGACAATGCGATTTTCGTGAATAACTACTCAACCACTAATCCTATCATTGTGAATCCAATTGCTTGTCATATGTTTTCATGGTCAAGGAATCTGAAAACGTACACACAAACACTGTATGAGGGGAACTGTGGCGCTTGGCGGAGGTCTGCGCTCTCCGAGTGCTTTTCTAGTTTAAACTGTCAAAATCCCAGAAGTTCTGGTGGTGGAGGAGGAGTAGCAAAAATTTACCATTCCAAATTACTAGTTAATGTAAAGCAAAAAGCATGTTATAATTCCTTTGAGGGCCTGGTCCTCAGTATTGGGCACTTTAGCAATTTCAGGCTAAACCCAATTTTATTTGCCATAGTTTATTGTCCTCCATCAACCTACTCAGAATTTTTATCCGAATTTGCTGATTTCTTAGCTGATTTAGTGCTGAAATCGGATAGAATAATTATAGTAGGGGACTTTAACATACATGTAGATGTAGATAGTGACTGCCTTAATATGGCATTTAATTCAATATTAGACTCGATTGGGTTTTCTCAGAAAGTAGGAAATTCTACTCATTATCTCTACCATACGTTAGACCTTGTTCTGACATATGGCATAGAAATAGAAAATCTGGTAGTGTCTATTCATAACCCTGTACTGTCAGACCATTGTCTGTTAACCTTTGATTTTACTATTTCTGATTATTTGGCTCCTAAAGAAAAATATTACTACAGTAGATGCCTCTCAGATGATGCTGTTACCAAATTTATGCAGATTGTTTCCTCTATGCCATGTGTCAACACAACGGAAATAAGCTATAGACGGCTTGCTCCTTCTGTAATTGATAGCATGGTAGATAGTGTTACAGCTTCTCTGCATCAGTCTCTAGACTTGGTGGCCCCCTTAAAAAAGAAAAAGTCTAATCAGAGATTTCTAACTCCTTGGTTCAACACAGAAACTCGTAGCTTAAAACAGAAGACTCGTCAATTAGAAAGAAAATGGCACTCCACTAATTTAGATGAAATCTATTTAGCTTGGAGAAATCATCTTTTAATTTATAAAAAATCTCTTAGAAAAGCTAAAATGAGTTATTATTCTGCATTAATAGAAGGGAACAAGAATAATCCCAGATTTCTTTTCAGTACTGTAGCCAGGTTGACAAAGAGTCAGGGTTCTGTCAATCCTAGCATTCCCTTAGAGCTTACTAGTCAGGACTTTATGAACTTTTTCAATAATAAAATTTCATCCATCAGAGATAAAATCAATCAGATTCTTCCTACTGTTAACTTATACAGTAACTACTACAACTTCTTCAACTGATATCTGTCTTGATGAGTTTACTCCAATTGACCTTTTAGAGTTAGACAAAATAGTTTCCTCATCCAAGCCTTCAACTTGTCTTTTAGACCCTATTCCTACCAGGTTATTTAAAGAAGTCTTCCCACTTATTGGTAGCTTTATTCTTCATATAATCAATTCTTCATTAACTTTAGGCCATGTAGACTTAGACTAAGACTTAGACTTACTTAACTTTATTAATCCCTTTGGGATGACTCCCTCTGGGAAATTTAAAATTTCCAGCAGCACATAAAAGGAGCGTACAGATCAGAAAAGCAAAAAAGAAAAAAATAAACACTTAATAAACACTTAACATAATATACACAGTATAAATATAAGGCTAAATATGGCTTGTACAAGTATGGTTAAGTTAAGGTTATTTCACTATGAATGCCCTACTGTCCTCTGTACTCTATGTTCCCCCCCCCCCTCCCCAAGTGAGGAGTTATAGAGTGTGATGGCATGGTGGACAAAAGAGTTCTTGAGCCTGTTGGTCTGACACTTGGGAAGGAGCAGTCTTTCACTGAACAGGCTCCTCTGGTCACTGATGATGGTGTGCAGAGGGTGGCTGACGTTGTCCATTATATCCAACAGTTTATCCAGAGTCCTCATCTCTGCCACCGTCACCAGGGTGTCCAGCTTCGCGCCGACCACAGAGCCGGCCCGCCTGACCAGTTTATCCAGTCTGGACGCATCCTTCTTGGATATACTGCCCCCCCCCCCCAGCACACCACAGAGTAAAAGAGGACGCTGGCAACCACCGACTGGTAAAACATCAGCAGAAGTTTGCTGCAGATGTTGAAGGACCGCAATCTCCTTAGGAAGTACATCCTACTTTGTGTCTTCCCATACAAGTGGCTAATGTATGTTGTCCAATCCAATTTATTATCCAACCACAACCCGAGATATTTGTATGAATCCACAACCTCCACCTCAGCTCCCTCTAACAGGACTGGTTGAGGTCTTGGTCTAGACCTCCCAAAATCAATAACCAGCTCCTTCGTCTTAGAGGTGTTGAGCTGAAGGTGGTTAGTGTGGCACCATGCAGCAAAGTCCCCTACTAGTCTCCGATACTCCTCCTCTCTGTCATCCCTGATACACCCAACAATGGCTGTGCCGTCGGCATACTTCTGAATATGACACAGCTCCAAGTTGTAGCAGAAGTCCGAGGTGTACAGGGTGAAGAGAAGAGGGGCCAATACTGTGCCCTGGGGGGCTCCAGTGCTGCAGACAACGGTGTCAGATGTAATATCCTTCAGCCCGACATATTGTGGTCTGCCAGTGAGGTAGTCAGAGATCCAGTCCACCAGATGGGAGTCCACTCCCATTTTGCTTAATTTATCCCGAAGCAAGGGGGGCCAAATGGTATTGAAGGCACTGGAGAAATCCAAAAAGAGGATCCTCACTGTGCCACTTCCCTTATCCAGATGGGAGTGGGCTCGATGAAGCAGGTAGAGGATGGCATCCTCCACACCGACACCTGGTTGGTACGCAAACTGCAGGCGGTCCTGGGCGTGTTGCACCTGGGGTCTGAGGAGGCTGAGGAAGAGCCGCTCCAGCGTCTTCATCAGATGTGAGGTGAGTGCCACTGGTCGGTAGTCATTCAGCTCGCTGGGCCGGTTCTTTTTTGGAACTGGAACGATGCGGGATGTCTTCCAAAGAGTGGGCACTCTCCCAATCTACAGGCTGAGGTTGAAGATCCGTTGTAGTGGTTCCCCCAGTTCTGCAGCGCAGGTCTTCAATACTCTTGGACACACTTTGTCCGGGCCTGCAGCTTTCCTGAGTCGGAGCTTCCTCAGCTGCAGGATTTTAAAACGGCTGTAATTAAACCCTTACTCAAAAAGCCAACGCTAGATCCAGGAGCTTTAGCTAACTAGAGACCAATCTCTAATCTGCCTTTCATTTCAAAAATCTTAAAAAGAGTTGTTGCTATGCAATTATTTGACCACCTGCAGGGAAATGCTTTGCTTGAAGAGTTTCAATCTGGGTTTAGAATCCATCATAGTACTGAAATAGCCTTAGCGAAGGTCACTAAAGACCTCCTCATCGCATCTGATAATGGACTTGTTTCTGTACTTGTCCTTTTAGACCTTAGTGCAGCTTTCGATACTATCGATCATAATATTCTACTTGATAGATTAGAACACTATGTTGGACTTAATGGAACTTCGTTGCAGTGGCCTAGATCTTATTTATCTAATAGGTTCCAGTTTGTTGATGTCAATAATGAGTTTTCTTTCAACTCAAAGCTCAGTCATGGAGTTCCACAGGGATCTGTGCTAGGCCCTACTCTTTTTAGTTTATATATGCTTCCGTTAGGCAACATTATTAGAAAGCACGTTATACATTTTCATTGTTATGCAGATGACACACAATTATACCTGTCAATGAAGCCAGATGATTGTAATCAATTAGCCAAGTTGGAAGCCTGTCTTAAGGAAATCAAAACTTGGATGACTTTCCTGCTATTTGGTAATTTCCTGCTATTAAATTCAGATAAGACTGAAGTCATTCTTGCTGGTCCAAAAAACCTTAGAAATACCTTTCCAAATCAAACTTTCAGTTTGGATGTGGTTACTCTTTCTCTTAATAGCTCTGTGAAGAACCTTGGAATTATTTTTGATCAAGATCTGTGTTTCAATTCACATATTAAATTTGTTCTTAAGACTGCCTTCTATCATTTGCGTAATATTGCCAAGATTAGGAGCATCTTGTCTCAGAGTGATGCTGAGAAACTGATCCACGCTTTTGTTAGCTCGAGATTAGATTATTGTAATTCTTTATTATCAGGTTGTCCTAAAACATCTTTAAAAAGTCTTCAGCTGATCCAAAATGCTGCAGCAAGAGTATTAACAGGTACTAGAAAGAGAGATCATATCTCTCCGGTTCTGGCCTCCCTTCATTGGCTTCCCATAGAGTTTAGAATTAAGTTTAAAATCCTTCTTCTTACTTACAAAGCTCTAAACAATCAGGCTGTGGAAATGTGAGAATGACGAGACAGAGTTCTCTCTCGAGTCAGCTTTATTCACATCTCCAACATCATGAAGCAGAAAAAAAGAGAGCCACGCAGGGAACTCTCATCCTTAAATAACAGGACTCTTACAGTTAACAAGTCACATGTCTCACCAACCACACTGCATTATAATGACAGTAACAATGCATCTTCTCTCCATGATATCACCCCCACTGTCTACAATGCATCCCCTCTTTAATCCTTTAATTATACCCCACAGTCTCAAGCTTTGCATACCAAAGCTAACACTCTTGCAGCTTCCTGTAATCACCAAGGGAGCTCTGCCATTGTTCTGGTCTAAAATGTGAGTCCAAAAACAGGTCACGTACGTGTGTCCACCACACAAAGCCCCCCCAGCATTTTAGAACAAACAAGGGAATAACAACATGCATGCCGTGATAGTATCAATACACACCAGTCCACATGCTGTCTGGGCTTCCGTCTCCTGCCGTATCTGCTGTAGCTGGGGTTCAACGTCTCCGCAGCGCTGTCACGCTGGGGGTTTGCCGTCTGGGGGTGGAAACCTTTTGTCAGCACCTGTGGGAGTTCTGGGGAAACATTACTCTGCGAAGTCCCCCGCGGGGGTCTGCATCGCAGCGGGGCCCTCGCCAACACCACTTGCTCATCTGCCACCACAAAAGCGGGTTTGAGTCTGTTTATGCTAACTTTCTCTTTCCTACCCCCCAAATCTAGCAAAAATTGCTTGTCCCCTGTTTCTAACACTCTGAAGGGTCTGTCATAAGGCGGTCGCAGCGAGGTTCGATGCGCATCGTGTCTGACAAAAACAAACTCTGCGTTCTTCAAAGTTTTAGGCACAAAAACGCACGGAAAACTGTGGTGCGCGGGGCCGGGCATCGTGCTTGATTCTATGTTACTCCGCAACAGCTGAGACGGGGAGGCGTCTGGCGCAGGGTTATCTGGGAGAAACTCCCCAGGGAGCCGGAGTGGCTGCGCAAACACGAGCTCCGCTGGGGAGGCTTCTAAGTCCTCTTTAGGCACAGAACGCAACCCCAATAACACCCACGGTAACTTGTCTACCCAATTTGCACCCGTCAGTGATGCCCTGAGAGCTGCTTTCAATGACCTATGAAAACGTTCGCATAACCCGTTAGCCTGCGGATTGTACGCGGTTGTGCGGTGAATTGTGACACCCAGGCTGCGGGCCATTGTCGACCAAAGCTCGGAAACAAATTGAGGGCCTCTGTCGGATGTAACGTCCGATGGAACGCCGAAGCGCGCCACCCAAGCTGTTAAAAACGCGCGCGCAACCTCCTCGGCCGTGGTTGATGCCAGCGGGACCACTTCAGGCCAGCACGTGGTGTGGTCCACCATTGTGAGAAGGCGTGTACACCCTTGTGACAGCGGGAGGGGGCCCACAAGGTCCACATGAACGTGATCAAACCTCTTAGCCGGAATGTGAAACGGCTCCAAAGGAGCCCTCGTGTGCCTGTGTACTTTGGCTCGTTGACACGCCGTGCAGGCTGCTGCCCACTCTTTAACTTGTTTGCGGAGGCTCGGCCACACAAATTTTTCTCCTACCATTTTGACCGATGCGCGCACTCCCGGGTGCGCCAAAGAATGAATCGAGTCAAAAACGCGGCAGCGCCACGCAGCTGGTACTACTGGACGCGGCCGTCCCGTGGAGACATCGCAGATTAGGGGGGGCATACCATCTTGCAGCACCCTGTTCTCCAGCCTTAACCCTGTTGGTCCAGACTGGAGCGCGCGCACATCCGCATCACTAACCTGCTCCGCGACTTCCGGTTATGGCTGCCACGTAGGACGGACGTGTCTCGCTCTGCTCTGCTCCTGGAGAAAAAAAAATCGGCAAATAACTCTCTCATTTGGGACAGAACGTATCCCAGCGTTTGGGCGAGGATATGTCGGCGAAGCCTAAGGCTGGAAAACCAGGAAAAGGAAAAAGCGAGCCGCCGAAACAGTCCAAATTAACGGACTTTCAGGTCTGTGACGCAGCAAACAGGGCTCCATATATGGCGGAGGAAGCTGGCAACGCTGCGATTTCTGCGGGGAATGGCGCAGATGCGCTGATGGCTGCCATGAGTTCAATGAGAGCGGACTTTTCCTCTAGATTTGATGGGATTATGACAGCGTTGGAAGGAATAAGAAAGGAATTGGGTGACTGTGTAGAACGAACGGCGCAGATGGAGCTCCGTCTCGCTAGTGCTGAAGATGACGTCACCCGTCTTCAATTAAAGGTGCGCACTTTGGAAAAAAAAAATAAATCTCTGGAAGATAATATTTTGGATTTGGAATCTCGGTCGAGACAGAATAATTTGAGGCTGGTGGGTCTTCCAGAGGAATCAGAAGGTCGGGACGTATGTTCCTTTCTGGAAAAGTGGATTCCGGAGGTGCTGGGCAGCGAGGAGTTGCAATCAGCAGTGGTTCTGGAAAAAGCACATCGCATTGGCCCACGGAGAGATAAGGGACCGCCGAGGACCTTAATTATGAAGTTTCTTAACAACAGAGACAGGATGAAGATCTTCAACGCTGCACAAGCTAAAAAAGGAGAGATTAAACACCAGGACCAGCAGGTGCGGTTCTACCCAGATTTGGCCACAGGAATCCAGCAATTGAGGAAGCAGTTTGATCCCGTACGTAAGGAGCTGCGCAACCTTGGGATTCGTCATGGTGTAATCTATCCTGCGAGACTGCTGACCACGTATGAGGGCAGAACCCACATCTTCAAGACCCCAGAGGAGGCGCAGGAGTTCATCAAGAAGATCAAAGAAGAAGAAGAGACTGGTGGGAGCTAAGCATGAACAAAATATAAGGTAGAATAATTAAGCATTTGCACAGGCATCTGACTGACTTGAAGTAAATAGTAAGTTTACAAAATATAGATTGTATTATATATTTTAAAAAAAAACAAAACAAAAACAAAACAAACAAAAAAAAAAACTATGATGTACAAAGTTGTTAAAAATTTTGGAGTTAAGTTGGAAAACTACAGAGGAGAGTTAATGTTACGTCATTAAAAGCAGTAGAGTTAGGGTGATTGGGAGGATGAAGAAGGAGTGGCTTAGGCTGTTCCCCGTGGGTGTGGAACGGTCGATGGCTATATCGGGAGACAGAATTTTTCTTTTGATTTTGGGGGGTTTGCCACAAGTGTGGGAAGGGGAAATTTGTTTGTGTGTAGTTTGTAGGATGAATGTTCAACCACTCATGTTTTTGCTTCTCTGTATGAGCATGTTTACACTGCAAGGTAATCCCAAACTCTCTATTGATCATGGACCAAAGTGTTAATCTTAATTTAACTTCATGGAATTGCAGAGGTCTACAAAATTTAAAAAAACTTAAACAAGTTATGAATAAAATAAAGGACATGGGTTCAAGAATTGTGTTTTTACAAGAAACTCATCTGATAGAGGAGGATGTTAAAAGAATTAGGAGTAGATGGCAGGGAAGTGTATTCACCTCTTCATTTTCATCCCGAGCCAGGGGAGTTATGACTCTCATACATAAATCAGTTCCTTTTCAAGTGAAAAATGTAATTGGAGACAAATTTGGAAGATATGTAATCATTCAAGGTTCTTTGCTATTAGAAAATATAAATCTTGTGAACTTATATGGTCCCAATATAGATGATCAGAAGTTCTTTGCTAATTTATTTCTCATCTTATCATCACTTACAGGGCAACATATAATAGCAGGGGATTTTAATTGTACATTGAATCCAGGTGTGGATAGATCAACAGGACTGGATTGTACGCACATTGGATGTAGGATGACTATTAATCATTTTATGAAAGAATTGAGATTGTTAGATATATGGAGAGAAATGAAACCACAAGTTAAAGCCTATTCTTGTTATTCCAGTACCTACAAGACATTCTCACGTATTGATTATTTTTTGATTTCCACAGAATTAAGGTCCAAGATTCAAAACTGCTTTTATGATAACATCGTGATCTCTGATCATGCACCCTGTTGTCTAATATATGTAGATAAAAAATTGACAAAGGAATCAGGTAGATGGCAATTTCAGCATAAATGGCTTCAGGATGAGGAATTTGTCAAGTATATAGAAAAACAGATAGACGAGTTCTTTGACATCAATACTACACAAACATCAGCATGTGTAAAGTGGGAGGCTTTCAAAGCTTTTATTAGGGGGCATATTATTAGTTATACAGGATCAAAATCTAAGAAGACTCGAGAGGAGAGAGCTAAATTGGAACATAAAATAAAAAATCTTCAGGAAAAAGTGTATGCAGGAAGTGACCCAAGGTTGGAGAATGAATTACTGATTTTGAGAGCTGAATACGACAAAAAATCAGCGAATAGAGCTGCCTCGAGTCTTCTAAGATTGAAACAATCTTTTTATGAACAAGGTGAAAAATCAGGAAAATTATTAGCATGGCAGATTAAACAATTGGAAATTAAAACACCAATTACCAGTATTATAAGTAATGGACAGGTAGTTATAGATCCTTTAGAAATTAATAGAGCCTTTAGAGATTACTATGAAAAATTATATGATACCAAAAATGAACCTGATTTAACAAAACTAAATGGGTTTTTGAACGAACTATCTATACCGTGTATTCCAAATGAAAACAGGGAGATATTGGAGTCTAAAATTAGTCAAGAAGAAGTTGGGCTAGCCATTGATAATATGAAATCAGGAAAAAGTGCAGGACCAGATGGTCTTCCAGTTGACCTTTATAAAAAATTTAAGAATAAATTAATAAAACCTTTTTTGGAAATGGTTTTAGAAGCATTTCAAAATAATAATTTACCATCATACATAAATAATGCCTTAATTATACTGCTGCCAAAACCAGGTAAGCCCTCTAATAAATGTGAAAATATGAGACCAATAAGCCTATTAAACGCCGACCTTAAGATAATCTGTAAAATTTTAGCAAGACGAATACAAGAAATTTTACCAAATATTATTAATCGAGATCAGAATGGCTTTATAAAGGGTAGACAAGGCTTCCATAATGTAAGAAGACTATTTAATATTATCTATTTTAATAAAGAAGCACCGGATACAGCTCTCCTATCATTGGACGCCGAAAAGGCCTTTGATAGAGTTGAATGGCCCTTTCTTTTTGAAGTCCTACAAAGGTTTGGACTTGGAAATAATTTCATAAAATGGGTTCAAATAATATACAATAATGCTACAGCAGAAATCCTAACAAATAACAATATTTCAAAACCAATAAAAATCAATAGAGGATGTCGACAAGGCTGTCCACTTTCACCTTTACTGTTTACTATGGCAATTGAACCTTTAGCGATAGCGATACGTTTACATTCACAAATATATGGAATTAAAGTTGGACCAACAGAACATAAAATCTCCCTGTACGCCGATGATATAATTTTGTTTATGTCGAATCTAAAAAAATCAATTCCAACCTTGTTGAATTTAATAAAGAATTTTGGGGAAATATCAGGATATAAAATAAATAAAACTAAATCTTCAATATTAATGCTAAATGAGACCCAGAGAAATTACCCAGCCCCTGAGGTAAATCAATTCAATGTTGTAAATCAGTTTAAATATTTAGGAATCCAAATTATGCCTAAGCTAGAATCAGTCGCCAGTGTCAACTATGAAGCCTTAATGTCAGATATCAGTGAGTTAACTCAGAGATGGATGTCACTACCAATGTCGATGATCGGGAGAATCAATATACTTAAAAGTAATATTTTACCTAAAATACTTTATTTATTTCAATACATTCCCTTATCACCACCTTTAGATCTATTCTCAAGAATAAAAAAAAAGTTAGTGGAATTTATATGGAACAACAGGAGGGCTAGATTACGTCTGTCTTTATTATCGTCTATGTCTTTCTGTATATTCACTTGTGTGTTAATAAATGTGTGTTAGTGTACTCAGCATGTAAATCCTTTTGTGTGCATGGGGAGTTTATGACACACATCTGATTAAGCTGTAACATTCAGGTTTCCAACTCGTGTCTGATAGGCCATTATTTTATTTAGTTATGGGAACCTTTTACAATAGGCTTATATTAAGGCAGAGACTGACAACAAAGTGATTTTCACAGGTGTGCAGGCTTAAACAGGTGATGTAAAACATGACCAAGAGCACCGAACAGGAGCTGTGCCAGTAGGAAGCTGAGCTGGCAGACATGACAGAAATAATCGCGATTAGTCGACTAATCGAAAAAATAGTTGTTAGATTAGTCGACTACCAAAATAATTGTTAGTTGGAGCCCTACTTCCTACATGTACTTGTAATATAATCCAAAGTATATAAAGAAACAGAATAATAAATCAAATGCTTTCTGAGTCAAGAAACACGGATGACCTGGAAAACCTGACTTGCATCCGCTCATAATCGTTAAAATGAAAAGTAACTCAAAGAGTACGACCAAATGTAAAATAAAAAATAAAGTGCCGCTTGCTTAATCACCCACCTCTAGTACTGCACTAAAATGAGGTAGTCTCTGTTGGAGAGACCCAGATGTCTCGGCAATGGGTGGTGTTTTGCTGAGATGGGTCACTTCGATGATAATGAAATTCAGTCTTGCAGTATGTGCAGAGCCATCTGGTAACCTTTCGAAAGAGAACCTTTCATCAAAAAGTGCTTGTTTTTTCTTCTCCATCATTAGCACTTAACGTAGCCACAGGAAGCAGTACTTGTGACCACAAGCCAGGTTCGGGGTGCATTAGCACCGCCAACTAGGCTGGAGTATGGACAGGTGATAATGCAGGAAAATAACAGAAAGTGACGTGAGGGTGATCATTTTTTAAATACATTAACTGGACATTAATTGAAAAAAGTTTATGTTCTTTAATACCCCCTTAGGTCTGGGAATATTAACATTAACTGTATATATATGAAAATTATTTTTTACACTTGTACAAAATGAGGAGGAAGAATATGAAGGCAGCTCATTTCAGTGTAAACAGCATTATATCATAAGTTCATTTTTTAAAATTATACTTAACACACTGATTTATCGAGGTAATTTTTATAACGTTTGTATACCACTGTTAATAGTCTCTCGGCGCCACACCAGTCGGCTGCCTTTTGCAACAGCGGCTCGATTCCGAGTTTTTTTTCCCCTTCCTCTCTCTTTTGATGCTCTGAGTGTTGCTATCCCTGTGCTGTTGCAATCCTGGAATTTCCCCGTTGTGGGACTAATAAAGGCTTATCTTATCTTATCTTATCTTATTATATTTACCATTTGATCGTGGAGGTCTGAAATGTCCAAATTTTATGTTGTATTATTGGTCGGCACAACTGAGGTCTATGACATATTATTTTTCATCAAATGATCTCCCTCACTGGACTGAAATGGAATCATACAATTTACCTTTACCTCTTCCCATATTCATATACTCAGATTCGGCAAAAAAATTACAAAAACAAGTTAAAAATCCATTTGTAAAGCATATGATCAAAATATGGTGTGAAGCTAAAAACTATTTAAAAGAACCACAGTTATTGTCACAATTTAGTCCAATATGGGGTAATCAATATTTTAAACCAGGGAGAGCGGACGCTGTATTTAAAGTATGGAATTTAAAAGGGATACAAAAGATTCAGGATTTATATTTGCCATGTGCAGACAACATAATGTCTTTTGAAGAGCTGAGGATCAAATTTAATCTCAATAGAACACATTTTTTTAAATATCTTCAACTTAGAAACTTTATTCGATCAAATCAAAATAAAGCTCTCACTCGACCTATTTATTCATCCTTGGAAAAAATGATGATGAAAGATAGTAAAAGAAAGGGTATTATTTCAGAGTTTTATAACTCATTGACACTATCTTCAAGTGAAAATTCACTGAAAAGATTAAACTACTGGAAAGAAGATCTGCAAATTGAAATTTCAGAGGAACAATGGGAATTGGCTTGTACAGAAGCTCAAACCAAATCAATAAATGCACGCCTTAAATTGATACATTTCAAATGGTTAATGCGGATGTATGTTACACCGGAGGAGTTAAATAGATATAACAAAAATATACCAGATACATGCACAAAATGCATGGAAAGTAAAGGAACCCTATTTCATTGTTTATGGGAATGTAGATTAATAAGAATGTTTTGGGAAGAGGTGAGGGTAACAATTGAAAAAATAATCTCAAAACAAATCATATTGAATCCTAAACTGGTTTTGTTGGGTCTGTACCCAGAAAAGCATAATTTCAATAAAAGTGAAAGAACATTCATAGACCTCAGTTTGCTTAATGCCAAAAAATGTATTGCACTATTATGGAAAAAGACTCATAGACCAGATGTGACTCAGTGGTTAAGACAGATGTTAACAAACCTTCCATTAGAAAGAATAACATATATACTGAAATCAAAGGAAATTGTGTTTGAGAATATATGGAGACCTTTTATTGATTATGTAAAAAATTTAAACATAACTCTTGAAGAAGAAGGTGAATGATGTGTGTGGACCTTGTAAATTCCAAACTGGTGAACATAATATGTATACTTATGTGTTGGATTGTCTAGACTAAACAGAGGAGCATTGTTGAAGACTTGATTTTGTTGGTGGTTGTTGGTGTTTTTAGTGCATTTTTTTTTTTTTGTAGTACTTTAGTGTTAGTGTTTGATTGTTTGTATCATGTTTGTTAAAAAAAAAAAAAAAAAAAAGGTTCAATAAAGATATTGTGGAAAAAAACCTGCTCCGCGGCCATGGCTGCGTAATCTATTCCTACGCTGACTGGGGCCGCTACGGCGCGCGAGAGGCAATCTGCCACTACATTGAGTTTGCCCGCCACATGCTGGATATCAGTGGTAAACTCTGATATCGCGGCCAGCTGTCTCTGCTGCCGGCCTGACCACGGTTCGGAAACCTTGGCCATTGCGAATGTTAGCGGTTTGTGGTCAACGAACGCGGTGAAAGAGCGTCCTTCTAGCCAGAACTGAAAGTGGCGAATGGCCAAATGGAGAGCGAGCAGCTCCCTGTCGAATGCGCTGTATTTACGTTCGCTATCGCGCAAGGTCCTGCTGAAAAAGGTGAGGGGCTGCCAAACCCCTCGCCTCGTGGAGCTACATGTTGCTCCACGACCGCCCCTATGGCCACCTCTGAAGCGTCAGTGGTGAGCGTTATGCGGGCCGTTGGGTCTGGGTGTGCCAACAACGCAGCCTTTGCCAAGGCTGCTTTCACCTCCAAGAACGCTTGGTCCTGCTCCGGGGACCACTCGACCTTATCCGCGGGTTTCTTTTTTTTGAGCACAGCATACAGCGGCTGCATGAGTTGCGCCGCGCAGGGGAGAAAACGGTTATAAAAATTCACCATTCCCAAAAACTCCTGCAATGCCCTGACCTTCTGCGGCTGGGGAAAATCTGCCACCGCGCGCACTTTGTCAGGAAGCGGAACTGCTCCTTCGGGTGAGACGCGGTGTCCTAAAAAATCGATCTGCGCCACCCCGAACTGACACTTCGCTGGGTTGATTATTAACCCGTGATCTCCCAACCTTCAGAAAACTGTGGCCAGGTGTTTTTCGTGTTCATCTTCGGACGCGCTGCCTACTAAAATATCGTCCAAGTAGACAAACACGAAAGGGAGATCGCGAAGCACCGCGTCTATCATGCGTTGGAACGTCTGAGCAGCCCCTTTAAGTCCGAATGGCATGCGTAAAAACTCGAATAGGCCAAACGGAGTTATTACCGCTGTTTTTGGTATGTCCTCAGCGCGCACTGGGACTTGGTGGTAACCGCGGACTGTCTATTTTAGAAAAAACGTGTGCCCCTGCCAAATGAACGGAAAAATCTTGGATATGCGGGATTGGGTAGTGATTGTGCGCTGTAGCGTTGTTTAACCTGCGGAAATCCCTGCAATGTCGCCATGATCCGTCGGCTTTCAGGACCATGTGCAGCGGGGAAGCCCACGGACTGTTTGAGCGTCTGATAATGCCCAACCTCTCCAGGTTGGCAAACTCCTCGCGCGCTATGGCCAGCTTAACTTCGTCCAAGCGCCGAGCTTTTGCAAAAACGGGCGGTCCGGTAGTGGTAATAAAATGCTCCACCCCGTGCTTAGCGACTGTTGCCGAAAATGTGGGGACCGTGAGTGCTGGGAACTGAGTGAGCAGTGTGTGGAACTTACCGCTTGCAGCTGTGACGTTGGCTTGTGCTGTTGGCGGGGCCACTCGCGCTGTGCAGGGGATAGAATCAAAAGAAAGTGCATTAACCAGGCGCCTGTTAGCGAGATCAACCAACAAACCATGTGAGCACAGAAAATCAGCCCCCAACATATTGAAATTTACTGCTGCTACAACAAAAGTCCACTCAAATGTACGGCCGTGTAGAGACAGGAGCAGAGTCTTCTCACCAAAGGTCTTAATCTCCGAGCCGTTCGCTGCTGTCACCCGGGGACCTCCGGAACCAGCTAGTCTGTCCGCGTAGGAAGGTGTGATGAAACTCAACTGGGAGCCCGTGTCGATGAGGAACTGCCTCCCCGAGCGTGCGTCCGACAAGTAGAGCAGCTTGTTCTCCTCCCCGAGGGCCGCGGCTGCTACCGACCCCCGGTCTTGGCGTTTCCCGAACGCCCGAACTGGCACGGTGGTACACATTTGCGTGCCCTCTCTGCGAAGGGGCGATGGTAGAAACAAAGGACGTCCAATCCGCGTTCCCTGGCCCCTGCCGCCGCCGCCGTCGGTGAGTCTGGTACCGCTGTCTCTGGCCGTGCTGAGTTCTGCTGCAGCGGCTGCGGCTGCGCGCCGCTTGGTGGCGTTGACAATCCGCTGCGCTTCTCTGCCCAGCGCGTGGCAGTCCCGTTGGGCCAACTGTGGCGAACTGGCCAGGGTCGCTCTCGCTGCTGACGGTATAGTCCTGAGGAAGAGGTGGGTGAAAATGAAGTGATCGTCGTCAGAGTCTTTCAACCTCAACAACTTCTCCATCAGGTTCGCGGGCATGTCATTTTCCGACTCCGTCAGCGCCAGGAGCCTCTCTGCTCGCTCCTCCGCCGAGGGGGTGAATTGCTGGATGAGTGCAGCCTTCAACGTGCTGTATTTGTCGCTGTCCGGCGGCTGGTCGATCAGGCTCTCCACATGCTGGGCCGTGTTGTTGTCCAGCTTTGCGACTACGTGGTTGAATTTTGTGGCGTCTACCTCAACCGCGTTGAACCAGGAGAGTGGATTGTTCTGCCAGAGGTCCGGTAGCTGGACTGTAGCGGCATTCGCTTGGCTTGGGGCTCCTGACGAGGCTGGCCCGGGGGAATTCTCCTCTTGCATGATATGTCTTAGGGTCATCAGTGTGGAAATGTGAGAATGACGAGACAGAGTTCTCTCTCGAGTCAGCTTTATTCACATCTCCAACATCACGAAGCAGAAAAAAGAGAGCCACGCAGGGAACTCTCGTCCTTAAATAACAGGACTCTTACAGTTAACAAGTCACATGTCTCACCAACCACATTGCATTATAATGACAGTAACAATGCATCTTCTCTCCATGATATCACCCCCACTGTCTACAATGCATCCCCTCTTTAATCCTTTAATTATATCCCACAGTCTCAAGCTTTGCAT
The DNA here is from genome assembly GCA_020510985.1 of Pholidichthys leucotaenia. NCBI lineage: Eukaryota > Metazoa > Chordata > Actinopteri > Cichliformes > Pholidichthyidae > Pholidichthys > Pholidichthys leucotaenia. The sequence continues at coordinate 297,430,856 of CM035846.1, forward strand.
ACCAAAGCTAACACTCTTGCAGCTTCCTGTAATCACCAAGGGAGCTCTGCCATTGTTCTGGTCTAAATTGTGAGTCCAAAAACAGGTCACGTATGTGTGTCCACCACAAGGCCCCTTTTTATTTAAAAGATCTGATTCTACCATATTATCCTAACAGAGCACTACGCTCCCAAAATGCAGGATTACTTGTAATACCTAGAATCTCCAAAAGTACAATGGGAGGCAGAGCCTTCAGTTATCAAGCTCCTCTCCTGTGGAACCAGCTGCCAATCTGGATTCGGGAGTCAGACTCGATCTCTGTTTTTAAGAATAGGGTTAAAACCTTCCTTTTTGATATAGCCTACAATTAGGGAGGGATCATGTGTTTCTAAACCCTCCCTTAGTTATGCTGCTAATAGGTTTAGTCAGCCGGGGGACCTCCAATAATGCACTGGGCCTCACTCCTTTCTTCACTCTCAATGAAATATTTTTTTTTTTGCTGGTCATTAACTTCTGTTTATTCTCTGCCATACTGTAGATTGAGTCCCCATCGCGCTGTTTGCACTCTACATGTCTGTTCTTTTCATCTTCTCTGTCCCCTCACCCCCCAGCCAGTCGCAGCAGATGACTGCCCCTCCCTGAGCCTGGTTCTGCTGGAGGTTTCTTCCTGTTAAAAGGGAGTTTTTCCTCTCCACCGTCGCCAAGTGCTTGCTCACAGGGGATCGCCTGATTGCTGGGGTCTTTCTGCAACTGTGGGGGTTCCCCCTACAGTTGAAAGTGCTATGAGATGACTGTTGTTGTGAAATGGCGCTATATAAATAAAGTTGAATTGAATTGAATATACATAACTGTCACGAACGATAGCCGAGCAGTCAAGGCACCAGAGAAAGAGCGGAGGCTTCCAAAGTTTGCAACCAGCAATTTCTGTTTATTCCAACAGTCTTCTCAGGCAATAACTCCAACGCACATCCGACACCCCACACAAACCAAATGAAAACACCTGTTAATATACTCAGTGAGAAAATTAACCTAATTGGCACATACTATAATCCCAGGTAAGACAATGCACGTTTCAACTTCCCAATAAATATCCTAATAAATAATTTCCCTACAATATTTACAGAATAAATAACACTATAAATACACCATAAATAATACAATAAATAATTTAAACCCCTATTTACACATTAAATACCCCCCTTACCCCACCATCCTATACTACCTCCTGCTGGTATCCTTTAAAGGCCCTCAAACCCCTGAGGAGTCTTTTGCCTGGATACCACCAGAAAGCATACTGGCAAAGGTACATGGTTCCAAGATTAATCAATTGCCTCACCCAATTAACATAATTAATATAAACAATTATCTCACAAAAGAATTCAATTCAGTCAAAACACATTCTACAATTATATGTGCATTTTACAATCCAATACATGTTAACATTTGCAAATATAAATCCTTGCACAGTGAAGTTATGGTCTGAGGAGGCAATGGAAGCTCTAAAGGACTGTTTTGAAACCACTGCCTGGGAGCAGCTCTGCGAGCCACATGGTGAGGACATCGACAGCCTCACTTACACCATCACGGACTACATCAGCTTCTGTGAGGACAACATCGTACCCACCAAGACTATATGGTGTTGCTTGAACAACAAACCCTGGATCAACCCTGAGATAAAAACACTTCTGAGAGGGAAGAAGAGGATCTTCAGGTCGGGGAACAGGGAGATGCTGAAGTCCGTACAGAGGGAGCTGAGGAGGAAGATCAGAGAAGGCAAGGACAGCTTCAGGAAGAAGATGGAGGACAAGCTGCAACAGAGCGACATCGGCGGGGTCTGAAGAAACCTTAAAACCATCTCTGGGATCCAGAATACCTCCCCCCAGTCCACGGGGGGCAGGGAGTGGGTGAACAATCTGAACCTGTTTTTTAATAGGTTTGACCAGCCGCCCTCCCCCCCAACTGCACAACAACCACTGCTGCCTCTAAAGTCATTGAGACCTGCTGTCCACACCCCACTCCACCAACACCCCCCCCCCACTCCTAGCACATAGCCCCCCAACCTGACCCTCACTAAGACCCAGGTGAAGACGGAGCTGAGGAAGATCAAGGTGAGGAAGGCCTTGGGACGGGACGGCATTAGCGCGAAGCTCCTCAAGTCCTGTGCAGACCAGTTGTGTGGGATTGTGGAGCACATCTTCAACCTGAGCCTGAAGCTGGGGAGGGTACCACAGTTGTGGAAAACATCTTGTGTGGTACCTGTACCAAAGACTTCCCACCCCAAAGATCTGAACAGCTACAGACCAGTGGCCCTGACGTCTCACATGATGAAGACCCTGGAGAGACTGCTCCTTGCTCACCTCCGCTCCCTGGTGGGACCAGCGATGGATCCACTCCAGTTCGCCTACCAGCATGGCATTGGGGTGGAGGATGCAGTGATCTTCCTCCTTCGCCGTTCTCTGTCCCACCTGGAGAAGCCCGGGAATGCGGTGAGGATCATGTTCTTTGAGTTCTCCAGTGCTTTCAACACCATCCAACCGATGATCCTGAAGGACAAGCTGCTGTGCGCAGGGGTGGACCAGCACCTGTCATCTTGGATCCTGGACTACCTCACTAACCGGCCACAGTTTGTGAGAACCCGAGATTGTGTGTCTGACACGATCATCGGTAGCACGGGGGTCCCCCAGGGAACGGTTTTGGCTCCCTTCCTGTTCACCCTTTATACTGCAGACTTCTCACACAACACAACACACTGCCATCTACAGAAGTTCTCTGACGACTCTGCGATCGTCGGCCTCATCTCCAACGGAGATGAAGCTGAGTACAGAGGACTTATCCAAGACTTCGTGAACTGGTGCCATCGGAACTGTCTCCAGATCAACGCAAGGAAAACTAAGGAGCTGGTGGTAGACTACCGCAGGCAAGGACAACCCCTCACAGCACCAGTAAAGATACAGGGAATGGACATTGAGATGGTGACATCCTACAAGTACCTTGGTGTTCATCTGAACAATAAACTAGACTGGTCACACAATACCGACGCACTCTACAAGAAGGGACAGCGCAGGCTGTTCCTACTGAGGAGGCTCAGGTCTTTTGGTGTACAAGGGGCACTGCTGAAGACATTCTACGACACGGTGGTGGCATCAGCCATCACTTTTGGAGTGGTCTGCTGGGGCAATGGCATTACAGCAGCCGATATGAAGAGACTGAACAAACTGATCAAGAAAGCTAGATCTGTCTTGGGGAAATGCCTTGACCCAGTGGAGGAGATGGGAGAGAGAAGGATGGTGGCTAAACTGTCATCTCTGCTGGAGTCCGAGTCCCACCCTATGCAGGACATACTGAACGCACTGAGGAGCTCATTTAGCAGTAGACTACATCATCCTAGGTGCGCAACCGAGAGGTTTCGCAGGTCCTTCCTACCTATGGCTGTCAGACTGTATAACCTAAGCAGGGCTGCTCGCAGAGATGGCAAAAAACGTGACGACCTAATAGTATTGAATGCAAAGGACGCAACAGACTTACACAAATGGTCCCCTCCAGTATACAACTAGGACAATACCAGTCGCTACGGAGGGTGACAATATGTATGGGTACATATTCATACTATGTAGGATAACTAAGTAGACGGTTATGCTGTTTATTCCATCTTGCTACAATGCTCCGCACTGTGTATACATATATATTTATATATTTATGTGTACGTATGTATATCCACTGCTCTTATTTTTATTTTTCGTATCTTCTTAATTATTGCTCTGAGTGTTGCTATCCCTGTGCTGTTGCAATCCTGGAATTTCCCCATTGTGGGACTAATAAAGGCTTATCTTATCTTATCTTTTACACATACAGTATAATATAATATTCAATTACCAGACCATACAGAGGTGACACTCCGTCATCACATTTCCTCCACCCCTCTCCTAAGAATACAGTACTCTATGAGTCATGTACTCCAGAGAGGCTGTCTGTCACAAGGTTGGTCTTCCCTGCCATATACTGAATCATGAAGTTATAGGGCTGAAGGGACAGGTACCACCCTGTAAGACGATTGTTAGTGTCCTTCATTCTATTTAGCCATTGTAAGGCCCGATGATCTGTCTCCAACGTGAAATGACGTCCGAGTAAATAATACCTAAAAGACCGTATTGCCCATTTCATGGCCAGACATTCTTTTTCCACTGTAGAGTATCTCATCTCTCGGTCCAACAATTTATGGCTCAAAAATAGTACTGGGAGTCTCTCTCCCCTCACTTCCTGGAGAAGTACTGCTCCGATGCCAACTCCTGAAGCATCTGTTTGCAGAATAAATGGACGGGCGAAATACGGACTGTAGAGAACCTTTTCCCCAGAAATTGCACCCTTCAAATCCTCAAAGGCTCTCCCACACTCCTCTGTCCATTTCACCCTATTTGGTGCTGAAGCCTTCGTGAGGTCAGTCAGGATTGCTGCTCTTTCAGCAAAATGGGGGATGAATTTACTGTACCACCCTACCAGACCCAAAAACGACCGTACCTTCTTTTTGGTGGTAGGGACAGGTATAGGCCTGAATAGTGTCTACTTTCCCCACTCGTGGTCTAATGACCCCCTGACCAACCACATGTCCCAGGTACTCCACCTGCTGCCGTCCAAATGCGCACTTGCATGGATTAATAGTCAGACCTGCCTACTTAATTAAATCAAGACCTGCCGAAGGTGTAACATGTGATCCTTCCAGGTCTGACTATAGATGACTACGTCATCCAGATAGGCAGCTGCAAAGTCTGACACTCCTCCTAATACCTGGTCCATGAGCCGCTGGAAAGTTGCAGGTGCCCCCTGGAGGCCAAATGGCATGACCTTGAACTGGAAAGTGCCATATGGTGTTTTAAGGGCTGTCAATTCCTTTATCTCAGGTGCCAAGGCCACCTGCCAATACCCCTTGCTTAGGTCTAATGTAGAGATACACCTAGCCCTGCCCACTTTCTCTAACAACTCGTCAATTCGGGGCATGGGGTACGACTCGAACTTAGAGACTGCATTCAAATACCTAAAGTCAATGCAGAACCTCAAAGAACCATCCTTTTTGGGGACCAACACAATCGGACTGCACCATTCACTGACCGACTCCTCGATCACTCCCAGCTGCAACATCAAATCAATCTTCTGCCTCAGTTTTGGGACCAACCGTTCAGGAATCCTATAGGACTTCCGACGGGGAACAGCCTCTTTCTTTAAACGCACTCTATGGTATACTAAAGTGGTGAAATCAGGTCTCTCCTGAAACAAATCTGGATCTATTAGTGCCTCTAATTGTCTCTGCTGATCATCCTGCAAATGAGACACATGAAAAGAACAAAACTCTGTCACGTCCGTGGGAAAGGATTGTTCTCTCTCCTCATCCACTTGCGTTGCACAAATCAGGAGCTGATGATGCGTCTGCTGATGATCAGGCTGCTGCTGCTGATGCACAGGCTGCTGAAACTCCTTCAACAAGTTGATATAAAAGCACTGGTGTTTTGACTTTCTATCAGGCATATACAGTTCATATGTCACTGAGCTCAACTTCCTAGAAATTTTGTATCACAAGAGGGCAGCAGTAACAACACCTGCTGACCTGGGTGAAAAACCCTCTTCCTGGCCTTCATGTCATACCATGTCTTTTGTTTATTCTGTGCCATCCTCATGTGCTCCTGAGCCAAAGCAGTCATCTGATCCAGTTTTTGTCTCATTTTAATGACGTATGAGACCACATTGTCCTGATCACTCGGAGGCGTCTCCCAGTGCTCCCTTAATAAATCCAATGGGCCCCTCACCTGATGTCCATAAAGTAGTTCAAAAGGTGAGAACCCTGCTGAAGCCTGGGGAACCTCCCGATATGCAAACAGCAGATACGGTACCCATTGGTCCCAATCCAAGCCCGTACTAGAAACAAATTTCCGCAGCATGTTCTTTAAAGTCTGGTTAAACCATTCCACCAGTCCATCAGTCTAAGGGTGATATGGGGTGGTCCTAATTCTCTTGATACCCAACAGTTTATAAACCTGCTGCAAAAGTTTCGACAGAAAATTTGTCCCACAGTCTGTCAGGACCTCTTTGGGTACACCTACCCTCGAAAATAACTGAATAAGGCAGCTAGCAACCTGCCTAGCCTTAATAGATTTCAGTGGGAAGGCTTCTGGGTACCGAGTAGCATAGTCACATATTACAAGAATGTATTGGTTACCCGAGGAGCTTCTTTCTAGGGGGCCAACAATATCCATCCCTATCCTATCAAACGGTGATACCATGATTGGTAATGGATTAAGATGGGCCCGGGCTACTCCCCTAGATGATGTAATTTGACATATCTCACATGTTGCACAAAGCTCCTTAACTTGGGTATACATTCCTGGCCACACAAACTTTCTAGCAGTTCTCTGTAACGTTTTCTGGAATGCTAGATGACCTGCCCAAGGGATAACATGTCCCAGTTCCATCACTTTTTGTGTGAGGCCTTGTGGCAAAGCTATGGCCCTAACTTCACCTTGCTGTTGGTACAGAATGCCATCTCTAATGACATACTCAGCCTCAGCCAAACAGTCCACTCTGCCCTGTTTTACACCGTCAATCTCAGAGACCTTTTCAAACTAAGGTTTTAGCAATGGATCAGCTTTCTGCAGCGCAGCTATGTCAGAAGGAATGTTAAAATCTACTGACTGGCTTAGCTGTGATGTTTCCTCCCCCAAGTTCTTAGCTGTAGCTAAAACCTTGTCTCTTCTCCTCTGAGCCTTGGATTTTGGTTGCTTAATTGGGCCTGCCTCTATCCCAGAACCATAAAAAGGCAGCTCCTGAAGAACACTGGCAGCCCTCTGAGCCCTAGTTGTAACCACATTACAATTTTTCACCACAGGTGCCTTTACCCTCTGCTCAACAGCACCACCTGCCTGTCTCTCCTTAGTTTGGTGTTCGTCCCTAACATGTTGTATGATGTCCAATAAAGTTGGAACATCATTGCCGAGAATCACTGAGTATGGCAAATCAGGCACAAGAGCTACAGAAAGGAGATAAGTCTGACCCCCCACTGTTAAATAGACCTCAGCGGTTGGGTACAACTTTTTATCCCCATGGACACAACTGATATTTATTTCAGACTCACTCCACAAATCCCTAGGGACCAAACTGGGCAGCACAGCAGTTTGAAAACAACCTGAGTCTAAAAGGGTCTCTTCACACTGACCATTAAGCAACACCGTCGTTTTATACATTTCACTGTGCACTGGGGCTGCAACAGTGGGTCTAGGAACTGAGCATAATAATGACGGTTTACTATTTCTTGTGGCAGGACATAAATACTGTGTGTGGCCAACTTTATTACACTGGTAACAGCGTGGTGCGGTGGCGGAGTGGTTAGCACTGCGACAGCACAGCAACTCACCCTTGGCCGGGGATCCTGGGTTCGATCCCAGCCCCTGACCAACAGTGATCTGTGTGGAGTTTGCATGTTCTCCCCGTGTCTGTGTGGGTTTACTCCGGGATTTCTCCGATTTCCTCCCACATGCCAAAAACATGCAAGTTAGGTTAACTGGCATCAAAATGGGGATTCTAAATTGTCCTTAAGTATGACTGTGAGAGTGAATGGTTGTCTGTCTCTCTGTGTTGGCCCTGCGATGGACTGGCGATCTGTCCAGGGTGTACCCTGCCTCTCGCCCAAAGATGCTGGGATAGGCTCCAGCCCCCCCGCAACCCGAAAAGGATTAAGCGGAAGAAGATGAATGAATGAATGAATGAATGAATGGTAACAGCATATATCTTGACTCGAAACAAAACGTGACTTTCTACTACCATTATGTTTGCTAATAGTGACCTGACTAGAGCTGGAATACAGTCTATTTTGCACTTGACCACCCCTTTCACCCCCATCAAACTTACTCTGTGTGGTGAAAGAGCCATCAAGGCTGAGAGTAGGTCTCCTGCTCTCAGACCTGGCTGACAGGAAGACTTCCGCCAGAAGAGCCACGCCCTCCGCAGTCGTTGGGTCCTGCTCTCATATCCAGACTCTCAGTTCCGGGTTCACCATCCGCAGAAACTGCTCCAAGATCAACAGTTCCGCGATGTCTTTCACCGTTGAGGTCTCCAGTTTAATCCATTTGTTCAACAGATCTTTCAAACTTACATATAGTTCACGGGGGGTTTCGTCCTGATGAATGTCCAGGGCGCGAAACCTTCTCCTATAGGTGTCGGGTGTTATTTTTTATTTTATTTTTTTTTTTTTTTTACTTATTTGTACCCGTAGGTAGACTTGGTTTGCAGTCTGGTGACAAGCCACTGGCTGCTGGTCGCGGCGTGCGCGAGCGCCCTAAACCTACATGTTTTTGGTATGCGGGAGGAAACCGGAGAAATCCCGGAGTAAACCCACGCAACACGGGGAGAACATGCAAACTCCACACAGCTCACTGTTGGTCGGGGGCTGGGATCGAACCCACGATCTCATGATCCCCACGATCCCCCGGCCGAGGGTAAAACTGTGCTGCCACAGTGCTAAACCACTGCGCCACCGTGCAGCCCACTAAGTATTTCATACTTAGTTAAAACTTCTTCCTTCATTTTATCATAATTCTCTGTGTCAGCGATGTCCATGAGCACATACGCACTATGTGCTTTACCCGTGAGCAGAGGAACCAACTGAATAGCCAACTCCTCCTTACGCCAGCGGCAGACTGTAGCAATCCTCTCGAACGTCACCAGATAATGCTTGATGTCGTCATCGGGAGAGAGCGGATTCAGACTGGGCTCACGGTGCATCTGCGTTGTCCTTGACTGCACCTGCAGCGGTAGCTCCTCCTCCTGCGGGCCAACCCGACTGGCTGTCACCCTAGGGTCTCCCCCTGAAACGCCGTCGTCACCGCTGCGTTCAGCCCAGCTCCCATACTCCTCTCTCAGCTCCGTCACCTATAACTGCATCTGGCAAACTTGATGTTGCACAGTCTGCCACCTTTGTTCTTGCAGAGAGGATTCTTCCTCTATCTGACGGTCTCTGTCAGTGAACGCACCAGGGACTTCACCAAGCTCGTCAATTCTTCCAGCTTGCTAGTCCACTGGCCCCCTTCTCCTCAGTTGCCATGCTTATTTCAAAGTCCTCTGATTGCTCTTGTTGTTTCTTCATGTTCCTTTTGGCCATCGCTCCTCTTGTCCCATGTTATCATTCCTTACTTTTGACAACACTTTTTTTTTTTTGACCAAACGTCACACAGGCCACTTAATTTGACATTATTGTCATACGTTCCGCTGTCTTTCTGCGTAGCCGCAGTGGGAGCGGAAAATTCCTGACACCACTCGTCCGGCTGCGCTTTCCTCTTCACCACAGCTGTAAAACCGGACCACTTCTGTCACCAATTAGCAGGAACGAACCATTTCTGACGCCAAATGTCAAGAAATGGACCACTTCTGACACCAAATGTCATGAACGATAGCCGAGTGGTCAAGGCACCAGAGAAAGAGCGGAGGCTTACAAAGTTTGCAACCAGCAATTTCTGTTTATTCCGACAATCTTCACAGGCAATAACTCCAACGCACATCCAACACCCCACACAAACCAAATGAAAACACCTGTTAATATACTCAGTGAGAGAATTAACCTAATTGGCACATACCATAATCCCAGGTAAGACAATGCACATTTCATCTTCCCACATATACCCAATAATATCTAAATAGGACATAAATACATAAATAATTTCCCCACAATATTTACAGAATAAATAACACCATAAATAATACAATAAATAATTTAACTGTTTGAACTCGGGAGATTCCGTGGGTGGTCACGTCTGTGCATCTTAGTGCGTCTCAGTGCGCACTGAAAAAAAAAGCTGTATTTCCAGTCTTCCAGTACAGACACAGCTGTAAACAGAAAGCCAAAGGAGTGTTTGATTGGTTTAGAATGAGATTGACATCTCATTCGACCAACAAGAGCCTTGATTTGGGTTTTTAAACCTTGAATAACCAATGATCGTAAACCTAGCGAGAAGTATCTGCCCATCAACGACCGCGAATACAACGAGCCAATTGAAGCCGAGTAATCTGACAATGGACGTGTTGTTTAGCCAATCAATTTCTGACTTCAGTGACATCCTACATGCCTAGTTCAGTGTTTATATTTCCGGTAAAATACCATGCGTTCTCGTGCGTAAAATCTTTTTTGACTCCGCCGCTGTGTGACGCACAGTCCTTTGTGATACTGTGCAGAAGGGTCAGGGTAAGATTAGCCATTATTTTACTTGTTTTGAAAAATGGTTCACAAACTAAACCAAAAGGGCGTGCATGAAAATGTTGATGGCTTGACCAGGTCGGGTGACCTGGACGACGTAAATAATGGAGGTTTCCATTGATCAACGGAATAGCTGACGATCGTCACACGCCAGTGGACAATACCAGTGACAGTGCGGTTGTGGACAGGTAAGTCTTATAATCTAAATTATTCTTTATCGATAAAAATACTAATAAAAATAACTTTTGACCAATCGCGGTAATTACAAGGGTCCCGCATGGCAACGTTTTTGTGTGTGCCGTGGGGGGGGGGGGGTTATTTGTTACTGTGTATATTGCAGAAAAATTTAATAATTTTTTAGTATAATTTTTATTTCACTGTAGGCTATTTTTTCCTGTAAAAAAAAAGGAACTGTGCTGTGTATGTCTGGGTTATTATGCCTTTGTTTTACTGTGTAAACGTGATCTGGTGAAATGGAACCCTGACCAAGTGAGCACACTATTGTGAGCACCCCAGGTGGACACCGGTATTCAATCTGTACATTTTCAATCCAGTGATTTACAAAGTGATTCATAATTTTCTAAAGCCTCATTCAGAACATTATAGTCCCACAGACTGGTTTTCATCTGAGGCAGCATTTATAAATCACTGGATGGAGAATGCACCTGTACATGTACAGATTGGATTCCGTGGTCCACTTGAGGTGTGCACTTGGTCAGGGGTCCAGTTGACCTGTATCTGTGTAAACTGGTGAGATAGTGAACTCTGGAAAAATTGGAGGGGGGAGAGGGTTGTTTTTGTGTATACTTTAGTGAAATGTATTAATTTTTTGCATAATTTTTCTTACACTGTAGGCTATTTTTGCCTACAGTTCACTGCTGAGATAGTGAACTCTGGAACATATCTTTCCAAACTGTGCCATTTGGCACAGTTTGGCAGTTCAAGAACGCCTTGTTACAACCTGAGAAAAAAGCTGTGTAATATATTCATTTTTTGTGGTATTGTTACAAAATTTTGACCTGAGCTTGAAAACACTTGGTTCTACATTTCTGTTGTTTTCCAGCAAGTTTCACAAAGTTGTATGTTATTTGCAAGCATTTGTATCTACAAAAACACCCAGGCGAACTTTATTTTCTTCAAATTCATTATGTTTAGATGATTGTTACTCAGTGGCAGGAACACTTAGAGAAATTATGACTGTTTTGCCAAAAAATTCAGAGTGTTTTCTTTTAAATGAGACCAACCCCATGAAGATGCTGCAAAGGGTTGAAGAACAGCTTCTGATTTACTTTGGGCATGTTATTTTCAGGCGTTTTTAGGGAAATTGACCAGAGTTCAACAGGTTAAACCCCTATTTACATATTAAATACCCCCTTTATTCCACCATCCTGTACTACCTCCTGCTGGTATCCTTTAAAGGCCCTCAACCCCCTGAGGAGTCTTTTGCCCGGATACCACCAGGAAGCGTGGTACGTGGTTCCAAGATTAATCAATTGCCTCACCCAATTAACATAATTAATATTAACAACTATCTCACAAAAGAATTCAATTCAGTCAAAACACATTCTACAATTACAGTATATGTGCATTTTACAATCCAATACATGTTAACATTTGCAAAAATAAATCCTTTTACACATATAATATTCAATTACCAGACCATACAGTGGCAACACTCCGCCGTCACAATAACATATTAGTAATTTATGTACAATGTTTCAATAGCTTATAAATAACTTATACCAAAGAATGCTTAGCGTGTTGCCAGCGTTCACAACTTATGCCCAACTATAGTCTAATTTATACATAACTTATGCATAACTTATTCTAAATTATGCATAGCGTGGTCATACCAAACTGCCATAGTCTCCCGATTCATAAATCCTAGATGTGCAAGAGATCATCTCTGTTCAACCGAGAAGATTCTCCCCTCCAAAGACCATCGCAGAGCTGTCGAATCTGTCGGGTCAGTCACGTCGAAAACAGCTGATGTGACACTTCACAAATGTCAGATGACAGTTGTCACAACCTGGCTCAAAGGCACGCAAACTGATGGCAATAAAAATGTTTATTTTCAATAAAGTGGAAAAAAAAGAGAATGCATGGAGTGTGCTTTTGCCAGTGTGAACCCCAAAACAGAGCGCAGCAGCCAAGGGAAAGCAAAAACAGCTGAGCTCTGTGCTTCAGGTGATCAGCTGATTGGATCCACCTCCTCTGGTGTTCTGACATTTTGGCATATCTATCAGAACAGCACTGGACAGCTGATGGTACAGACTGCAGTCAAAGGTAAAAAAAAACTCCATGACAATGAGGGCTAAACACTTCATAATATCCTCAGACATGTCCTTGACAGGTCCCATTACATGAACAAGTACATGTGTGTACGTGCTGCAGGCACCAACTGAGCTGATCAGAACAGGGAGCAGGTCAACCAAGTCAGCTCTTAATTAGTAAAGGTGTCACCCAGTCTACAAAGAGACCATCGCAGTGGAAACATGTCAAAGTAGTAAACATCTCTTTACTTTGTCTGAATAGAAGAACAAGACCAGTTTATCTGGGTTCCTCCTGTGAACCAACACTGCCAATACACCATTATACTATAGCTGTAAGTTAGAAACCTGTTCAGTAAGTTACACATAGGTTCAAAGAGCGTTATTCATATTTTAGAAATAAGTTATGGGTACGCTAGACATTTATCCTAACTACTAACTAACTAACCTGCACTTATATAGCGCTTTTCTAGTCACAAAGACCACTCAAAGCGCTTTCATTAATACTAACCCTCTATTCTAAGGGCCTATAGGAAACAGATATCTAGGGACAATTTAGAACAGCCAATTAACCTAACATGCATGTTTTTGGCATGTGGGAGGAAACCGGAGAAATCCCGGAGTAAACCCACGCAACACGGGGAGAACATGCAAACTCCACACAGATCACTGTTGGTCGGGGGCTGGGATCGAACCCACGATCCCATGATCCCCACAATCCCCCGGCCAAGGGTAAACTGTGCTGCCGCAGTGCTAACCACTGCGCCACCGTGCAGCCCAGCCCTAACGTATTTCGACTTATGAGTAACTTATGAGTCGCTTACAAGTAACATGTGAGGACGAATGCATAACTTCCCCACAACTTATGCTCCGTATATGCGGGACATTTCAGCCATATGCTGGATACATCGGAAAATTTTCAGAGGAGCTCGGTGTACAACCCTAACCTATGACTGATTCCACGTATGCCAGTGTATTCTCCAAATTTTTCATACATTTGGCAAATGCTCCCTAAATCGTCTAGGTGTGACAGGGCCTTAAGGCATTATTTCCGTCGGCAGTGTAATGATGACACTCTTGTAACATTCTAAGCTCAGGGGCCACTTCCCTCTGAGAACATCCTGTTTGAAGCCTCGCAATAGCGAGGTACTGCTGAGCAATTGTTAGGTGTCATCTTGGTCTCATGATGTCAAAATGTGAACAGCATGATGAAAAGGACTGCTTAAATACCAGTTCTAATTGAATCAGAAAAGGTATTGGTCGATTCATGGATCAAACACCTGTTGTAAATTTTGCTGCTAATAACCCTTTAACTGCCCTAGGTGCCATGTGGCGCCTGGGGCAACGCAAGGCAACTCAAGGCCCCCCTAGTTGTCAAGTGGTAAAAATTTTTCTCAATAAAATAGTTCAGATTTCCAAGGCTATAACTTGAAAGTTACAAGAGACAATGGCTTACTGTCAATTATTAAAGATGCAGAATATGATCCAAAGTTTCAGATAGGAATAAATTTATGCATCTAATTTGCATAATGTAGCAGCAGCTATATAAATTACATAACTCAGTCAAAAGTGGACTTTGGACACATTTACACAAAGAATGGTCCATTTTTTTTTTTATGTCGACTTGTCTACAGGGGTATGTTTTTATCTAATCTACAAGGTATATGAACCAGAAAATCAATAAAATGTCAAAAAAACATATATTTCTCTTACCTGTTGCTGGGTGGGGGGACTCGCCCGCCCACGTGACCGGTCCGTTTTCGTCCATCATAGTAAATGTTTGTGTGTTTGCTCAGCCATTTACACCATGTACCACATCTACAAACTCTTATGATTACCCCACGTGAATTTTGTTTCTATTAACACGACTATTTTTCCTGTAAAATGCAGTTTTCCTGTGAGAATGCATGACAATCGCGGGTGCCGCCATCTTGGTACTGGTAGCTCAGTTTTTCGTCCATCGTGGCCAATGTATCGCGTTTACTTAGTAATTTACACCCGTGTACCACATCTACAAACTCTTATGATTATCCCATGTGAATTTTGTTTGTATTACGTGGCTATTTTTCCCGTTTCATGCAGTTTCAGTCATCATCGTGGCAGCGATGACCAAACATGGCGGCATCCACATTGGTGTGTAAGCTCAAAGCGGAAAAAGGAAGAAGAATAAGGGGGATTTCTTCTTCTTTGCTATATTCCATGTCAGCCATGATTCCTTCGGCTCGTGTCTGCCACCTTCTAAACTGTCAGATCAATAGAGATTAGTACAAATTCTCAGTATAGCCAGGGGACGTCAATAAGTTGACACGTACAGTTGCTGTGCTGTGTCACTGGGGGTGTGCGACCCATCCATTTAATCTGGGCAGTTAAAGGGTTATGCACCTTGTTAGAGAAATGGTAAATGGCATTCACTTATATAACACTTTTTCCTCATCTCTAGATGACCAAAACGCTTTATAGATCCTGCTATCCACCCATTCACACACACATTCAGACACTAATGGCGGCAGAACAGAACAGTAAGTTATGCAAAAAGTTCTGAAACACTGAACAGTCGGACATGTGCATTCAAAAGGTTAGAGAAGGTCAAATTACTTTCACCTGTAAAGGTAATAGTGCATTTCAGGTGCATCCTGAAATTTCACCCGAGAACTGAATATCCCTAACTTAACTTGTTAAAATCCCCAACAAGAAGGACATGATCATATTTGGGCATAATTGCAATTAAGAAATCTGAAAAGTAATTTAAAAAATCAAGTGTACTCCCTGCGCCGGTCCCAAGCCCGGATAAAATGG
Source organism: Pholidichthys leucotaenia (assembly GCA_020510985.1). Lineage (NCBI taxonomy): Eukaryota > Metazoa > Chordata > Actinopteri > Cichliformes > Pholidichthyidae > Pholidichthys > Pholidichthys leucotaenia. The sequence goes on from CM035846.1 coordinate 297,446,129, forward strand.
GCAGGGTTGTGCCAGGAAGGGCATCCGGCATAAAAACGCAGCTTCAACTGTAAGAGGACCCACCCCAAACTGTGGGACTAATTGTATCCTGTCAAAATAAATATGGATGATGATGATGATTTGTTGTATTTTGGTGGTCTATAAATAACAGCACACAGCACCAGGTTAGAACGACTCACTTCAAGCAATGTCAGTTTAATGCTGGAGAAAGAGAACTGAGGAGAACACTGTTTGCATTTAAAGCTATTTTTAAAAACAACCACTGTTCCTCCGCCATGACCCAATGTCTGCAGAGAATTGAAATAACAGAAGTCTGGTGGCAAGAGCTCAGAGAAGGCAACTAACTCACCCACATTCATCCATGTTTCCATGACACAGAGAAAATCCAAATTAGAGGATTTGAAAAAAATCCCTCAGGATAAACGTCTCATTTGCCAGTGAGCTGGTGTTGACAAAGCCAATTTTGGTAGTAGATGAAGGCTGGGCTTTAGCCAGCTGGGCCACCCGGTGCAGCAGTCTCAGGTTCCAGGGATCCATGCACTGAAGACTGAAGCGGAGAGGACAGGAGTGGCTCCGCACCTCATTCAAGCCAACCACAGGTACAAGGGTAGTATACATGGGGGCAGAGAAATGCCAAGGGACAAGGAAACCATGATATATTCCAATCACTGAGCAGGAGTTAGATGTAGAAAGCGCCAAGCGCACCTTCAACTTCAGCTTCACTAGCCAACCACTGCGTTTGCCGTGGCCACGGCATTGACACCTTTGGCTAGGAGTCAGTGTGGGAACACGGCATTGGTGAGAGGGAACTCCAGACAGCAGCGGAGGCAAGAATTGTTGACCATTAAGATCAAATGGACTGGCAGAAAGCTGGTGATTCAGCAGTGTTTGGTGATCATAAACCAGGAGAGACTTCATTTCTTTCGTGCAGTCACAAACAACAACAACAATACACACAAAACTGATAGTGACAGACAGCGAGCCACACACACCAGCACTATCTAATTAACGGTTACTCGAACACTTTTGAAGTGGAGTGATACATATCCAGTAAAATGTTGGGAGTGCAATCATCATGGAATACAGTAACTTCTGGAATCCCTGTTGTCCAATCAAATTGTTCGGTCAGAATTAACTGTTGTATAAAAGTCATATATTTTCCTATCAGACAGACCTGGGGGAGTACACAATATCTGTATTGTCATCCATCAACCTTTGCATGGACATACTGTATGTCAGTGTCAAAAAGAATGTCAGTGTTCTAACGAGAAACCTTGGATGACTGACAAAGCTCAGAAGGTGCTCAGGAAAAGTAACAAAACTTTTGAGTCATGAGATCCTGCAGGCTATAGTGCTGCCAGAACACACCTAGAGAGGCTCCAAGTCAGCAAAACACAGTTACACATTCCAAATAAAAAAGGACTTTACTATTCACTTTAACCCACGGGGGATGTGGCGACACATCAATCCATCATGAATCACACAAAAACAAAATTCAGCAGTCAACTCCACTGTCAACCTAGCAGAAGAGCTCCATAACTTCTTTGCTCAGTTTGATAAAAACAATAACCAAACCTCCAGACATCTTTGAACTGCCAGGTGATCAACAGCCCCTTGTCCTTCAGATCCATGATGTGTAGAGAGCGATCTTTAACATCAGCACAAGGAAAACTGTACCTGGAGGACAAAGCAGTGTATTTCAAGCTTGTGCTAACCTGGCAGAGGTCTTTACAGACATATTCAGTCTCTCACTGTGCTCATGTACAGTACCATCATGCCTCAAATCTGCCAACATTATCCTCCAAAAATCAACAGTACACTGCTTTATCAACTACCAGCCAATATTTCTCACCCCTATCTTTTCAAAATGCTTTGAGCAGAGACACCATACCAGCTGATCTCAATCAAAACCAATTCTCTTACAAATCGAACAGGTAACTGAAGAAGCAATTTCTGTGGCCTTTAACAGTCTTTTTTCATCTTTTTTTTGACCCAACACCAATGCCAGGATGCTTTTTGTAGACTACAGATTGGTATTTAACACTATCATGCCAAGACACTTGATCCACAAATGGCACTTACTAGAAATAATCCCTCCACATGCTACAGGATATCTGGATTTTCTTATCAACCACTCCCAAATCGTGAGACTAGTCAAACACACTTCTTCCACCATTACCATCAGCACTGACAAGCCCCAGGGATGTCTAATGAGCCCCTTCCTGCATGCACTTTTCACTCACGACTGCCAACCCATCCACAAATGAAACTCTGTTATTAAGTTTGCAGGTGATGCAGATGTCATCAGACTTATATCCAGCAATGATGATGCAACATACAAGAAAGGAAGTCCAGATCTCACAACAAGGTACAACAAAAATAATCTGGTTTTAGACATCAGAAGCCCAAGGAGATCATTGGGGACTTTAGGACCTTCAAGAAAAACATCACCAATTAAGTCCACATTAATACTGCGGCTGTTGAGAGGGTCCCCAATATCATGTTCTAGAGAGTCACCATAATGGAGAACCTTTCCTAGACTGATAAGACCTCAGCTGTGGTGGGCAAGACATAACAGCACCTTTATTTTTTGAGGCAGCTAAAGAGAGCCAACTGCTCACAGAAGCCTAACAAACTGTATGACTGTATGGTACAAGAGCTGCTCCCAGGCAGACAAAGTCTCATCAATGTGTCATAAAAACAGCACAGCTAATTGTTGGAACTGAACTGCCACAGCTTAAACACCTTCACTACCCATTTCATCAAGAGGGCAAAATCGATCTCTCTCTCTGTCTGTCTGTCTGTCTGTCTGTCTGTCTGTCTGTCTGTCAGGGTAACAACTCCTCTCATATTGTTCCTCTCTCCCCTCTCACTGCATGACTTATTTTCACACACTACTTTTCATCAAGTAGTATTGCAGCCATAAAATGTGTATCCAATTCATATAAAAGGACCATTTTTCGTATAAATTGTCATGTTTTCTAAGGCTGGGTAAATGTGCGACACATTATGCTTCCGAGGAGGTGCAGTGTATTATTTCTGTTCGGATCACGTACAATGAAAGGTTATCATGCCAAAAATTAGCATACTTCAGCTGTATTCCTTGCCTATAGAATGGCAAAATAACAATCAACCAATAATAATTTCAGCTTTTAGTGTGATCAACAACATGATCAGCTAGATTTCAAGAGCTCTAACTGCAGTATCCTTTGATTCCCGGGAATGTAAAACCCTGATGAAACAACTGGCAACATGACTGGCATAATAGCAGGTGTCTTACACATAGTACAATCATTGCAAATGCCTGCATTGTTGTAGGATCATCAGAACAAACCAGACATTCATGCACACACATGCAAAGTAAAAAAAAATGGCCGCTGTAGTGAACCGCTCAGCTGGCCTCTGAAAGTCATTTAGAAACAAAAGTCATCAAAGCAATCATTATAATGCTACAAAGACAAGATAGTTAGGGGCAGATTTACTAAGGCAGTGCAAATTGGTGAGTGTGCAATTTAGACAGAGTGCCTAAGGAGTGGCCAATTTTTGCCAGTGATCTACTAACAACACGCAAAATTATGAACACAGACGCAGACACTTCATTTCAGTAATGACCACCCGTCCACCAAGAGCACCGCAAAATTGCGCACAGGCACAGCCGATGAGGAAGCGGGTCATCAACATAGGCGCAGTTTGGAGGACCATAATATATAAAGCTTTTGTTAAGCTTTTGTTTAAGCGCAAACCCCACTAAAATAATTTATTTTTGTTCATTATATTTCAAAATTTAGATTTTCATTTAACATGGCAGACTTTTTTGTTTAATATGTATAAATGAAGTACTTGTATCTAATTTGAAAAAGGACTACTCATGAAAAATTGATTGTTTGACCAATGTATTTGTCTATCTATAAATACAAGAAATCTTTGTCTGTTTGTGTGTCTGTCTGTGTGTTCCTCAGATATCTCTCAAACCATTCATCAGACTGGCCTAAGATTTTAAACATGGTTTCCTGAGGTTATGAGGGTGTGCATCCCCAAATATGGAGTTGCTCAGTCAAAATATGTAATTTTTATCAATAAAAGTTTAGCCACTGCTCTGTGACCGCTCTGTCTTCATGTCCTGGCTTCAAGAAGTGTGGGCAGGGTTTCGGATTGACTCTGTGCTTATTGGATAATATACCGCCTCACGGCCATGCTGATTGGACAATAAGCGGTATCACGACCACGCTGATTAGATAACACACAGCATCACAACCTGTCAGTCACCACAGCGCTAATATAAACCACACTTGGTAAGCTAACCTAGCTTATTGTTGTCCACATGATTGACAGCTAGGCTTGCCAATAATAGAGCAGTGGGTGGGCATCAAGGATGTGCTGGGTTTACTATGTAAGTGATTTTTCATGGGAAATCGCAAACAATTTTGCTTTTTGGAGTGAAAAATGATACAAAAGCTAATAATCCGAAAGGGTTCATACTGTCTTCTAAAATAATTATAAAGATATTTTCTTTTCTATCAGACAGTGAAAAAGGTTGTTTTTACCTAAACATGTTTCAGCCACTTCTTGCAGCCTTTGTCAGAAGGATCACGTGATGTTGTTCTGCCTCGGTGAAAACGGAGGTATATGGTGATCAGTCAATGTGTGTGTGTGTGTGTGTGTGTGTGTATCTGTCTGATACCAGCTTTTCAGCTTGCCCAATCAGAATTAAATGCAACCAAAGGCTTGTATCATTGTATCACCATATTTTCTTGACTTTTAATTTGCCAGAATTCCGAGATAAAGCTTTGTTTTTGAAATAAACACAAATTTAACTCACCTTTAACATCAATGGAGCCGATGGAAAAGGTATTGTAATAACTATGCCGGGCCACTAGAGGCAGCAGTGCAACTTTTTTACAGCACAACAGAATGTTTTTTTTTTTTACGGCACATTGCGCTGAACTGTTATGAAATAGTGGTTACTGGGAAAAAAACATGTATTAGCAACTATACAATTCATTCAACACATCAATTGTTTTCACACTGGTTTTGCTGCTTAGTTTTGCAGAGGAAGGACGAGGTAAAACTTGTTAAAAACTCGCTAAAAACTACAAGTCCCAACATTTGGTGAACTGTGCATGCGCCCGGAAACTCCTGCCAGAGGGAACTACTGAGCAATCCGCTAAGACAGGGTGAACAAATGTCTGTCTTTTTGCCCGTCTGTTTTTCTTCCTCTGCCAGTAAACAGCAAAAGCTCCTGTTCATCTTGACTGTCATTGTATTCACGGACCTCCATCACTTCTGCCATTTAAAATGTCTGCCACCGTGCTCTTCTTTTGTGCTTGGATTGCAGCTGTTCAAATCAGTTTGGTGGCTCTTGGCTGCCGCCGACAGTACGGGCATGTGAACTGCAGATCATTTTCACTGCGCATGCATGTACTCCAAAACTACTGGATGGATTTAGATGATTTTTTTTTTTTTTTACCAGAGGTGGTCCTTGGGCTAGAGAGGAACCCATAACATTTTGGTGATGATCTGAGAACACATACCCCCACCAAGGCTCTTATCTTCTCACAGTGTGTTAGCAAGATTACTCCAAAACTACTGAATGGATTTGGATGAAATTTTTGCCAGAGGTGGTCCTTGGGCTAGAGAGGAACCCATAACATTTTGGTGATGATTCGAGAACACATCCCTCCGCCAAGGCTCTGGCACTGAGGCATCAGCACTTTGGTGCTCAGTGTTTCATCAGCTGTTGTTGTTTTGATATTTTTTCGATAATCACAAGGCCAATAGACACCTTTCGAATGTTAAAGCCTACAAAAACACAATTTTCAGTGAATGACCCCTGCAAGTACTGCAGCATCAGGTGGTCTGCTCCCCCCCCCCACCACACACACACTTCCATGCCATTCTGTCACTGCAGATCCTTTCAAAGGGACTGGTATGTGTGTGGTAGTCCAGGCGGTCATCTGAACTGTCAGCTGTAGGGTCTCACCTCTAATCCTGTATAAACCACTGACTGACAACACAAACAGCTGCCTGCCGGACTGGCTCTACTGCTGAAAATGTTCCAAAGGAGGAGAAAGGACGGATGCTGTGGTTATGTTAGGGTGTCCTAGGCACATGGATGTTTTATATGTTATATTGTTATACATTTGTTTTATCAGTGTTAGTTTGGAATCCCTTGAAAACAGGATGGTATACGCCAAGCAGCTGCATCCATGTGTCACAGATTTACATTAAGAGGCTGTAATTTTCTTAATATTAACAATAAAAAAAGCAGTATATTAAAATATAAGATATATTGATTGAAGACAAACAGGAGCCCTGGTTATTTTTTCCTCCATGACTGAATCATCTGGATATAGCTCAGTAAAGTGAGCATTTATCTGGTAGGCCCCTATCAGGTGTAGAAATGCCACTGATAGTGTGTGCAGACTGAACAGGCGTGTGGCCTGTCTGTACAGCAGAAGGCAAAGGGGTCAGTCAAGGTTCCAAACAAAAGGTCTAATAATATCCATCACACCCACACCAATAATAAAGTGCACACATGTCTAATACCAAAATGATGAGGGAACAACAGTGAGCACAGAGCTCTATGGGGAGAGGGCCTTTATCACTAGAAACTAAAAAGCAATATACTGTGTGCTTTATAATACATATTTTGAAAATGGGATATTTTGGCTTGATTAAATGGCTTATCAACTCTGGGATTCTAATGCACCCATCCATACTTTTAGTTAAAAATGACAGCTGTGAGTTCCAGAATTTCACCATAAAAGTACAGTAGAATCTTTTCCAATATTATATTAAAATAATAATAACAGTGTTTTACAGCTATTTATTATAGAAAAAGTCATTGTTAAAATGCAGAATTATTTGTAATACCTAGAATCTCTAAAAGGACAATGGGAGGCAGTGTAACATATGTAAATAGGCTGGTACTAGTAAGATGGCGGCCGGGTTGGACGTGGGTGAACTGGGGTGGCTAACTACCGGTTTCCGGTAGTGACGCCACTCAGAGTATAAAGGAAGTGGGCGGAAAAGGCTCTGCCTCTTTCTTTGTGGAACACCTGGCATGCAGGCGAGTGCCGTAAGCCTTTGTATATAGTTATACAGTTATCCTGAATAAAGCCCTGTTAACCGAGTTCTACTTCCTTGTCATTCTCATAATTATGGACACAACATTTGGCGATGAGGTAAAAGCGGTAATGGAGCGTTCCATTGCCAGCTTTCGGCCGTTTTTGGAGGCCCTGGGCAAGCCGCCCGTGCCGTGGCCTCGTTGGTTTGCTGCCTTTTCGAACTAGCTCATTGTCTTAAACCTGGGTGAGATGGAGAAGCTCCGAGCGAGAGCTGTGTTGGTCCATAATTTGGGAATGGAAGGGCAGAGGATTCTGGAGAACCTTGGAGGTGCTGACAGCTTTGATGAGGTAGTAAAGCTAGTGGCGCGGTACTTTAGGGCACTGGAAAACGTCACCGTGAAGCACATTCAGATTTGACAGAGCCGCCAGTGGTCGGAAGAGCTGGTAAGAAGATTTTTGGCGGACCTCCGTGAGCTGGCAAGGGAATGCAGGTTTGGGGCCCTGGAGGACGAGATAATTCGGGACCAGCTGGCAGAGTACATCCACTGCCCAGCGGCCCGGTCCAGGTTGCTGACACACCCAGGGGAGTTGACGTTAGCTGAGGCTGTTGAGCTTGCCCAACAGTTCGAGGCGGCAGAGACCATTGAGAGAGGCCTTACTGAAGGGGCTTCTCTGGAGAAGAATGAGTCTCGTGCTGAGGCACTGATCATGGACCCTTGTTATGGCGAGTGCAGAGAGGAAAATTTTGCCTCCGTGGTCAGAATAAAGCCTGCCCCTGATACGCCAACGTGTTATGGTTGTGGGTCCACTGAGCACCGCTATAAGTCCAGGATGTGCCCGGCGAAAGGAAAGTGTTGTGGCAAGTGTGGTGTTTTGAACCATTTTGCCAGGGTGTGCAAAAACTTCATACACAGGAGCCGTAGGGGTGAACCAGGTGCTGCGCAGAAGACTCCAACAGTTGTGCATATCGTCTCCCCAGAGATGACAGGAAGGATCGGCTGCACCATGACGCTAGATGGCGTTGAGATCCCGCTTTTGGTGAATACTAGAGTGGTGATTTCCGTCCTGAATTTGGAGACCATGGAGAGACTGTTTCCCCACCGGCAGATTAGAAGACATTATGAAGAGTATTATGGTTATGGATGGAACAGGTTGGCTATTTTGGGCTATGTGGAAATGGAGGCCCAGTATAAGGACTGTGTGGCACCCAGTGTTCGCATCAGTGTTTCAGTATTCGGAGTTAACATTATGGGTTACAAACCTATTTTACAGTCTTGGGTTCTCCATCGCTAACGTGCCAGGTGAAGAATGGTCTGGATGTGGACTGTGGGGCCGACCTGTTCCAGTCGTGGAGGGTGCTGAGGTGTGGGATTCAGACTGGTTGGACAAAGTGACAGAGGGAGAGCACACGCTGCACCACGCGGAGCCATCTCGGGCTGGACCCGATGCCGTCACGCAGGCTGCCCTTGACAGGGTGCCGGATGGCATGATGGGACCCCCGACAAGGCTCGTGAGGACGAGGCGCCAATGCCGGAAGAAAACGGGGCTAGACCACAGAGTGTGGTGATCATAAAGCGCTCCCAGTGATGGTCTGCCAAGAGGAGACCGAGACGAGCCCATGAACTGGAGCAATCAGTGAGGGAGGCCTGTCGCAGGATTGGTGATCTGGATAAAAGGAAGAGGGCTCCGTCGAAGACCAAGGTTGATGCTCGAGTACGATGGGATCACAGTCCACGCAAGCAGTGGGACGACCAGAGGCGGTTCGAGGTGGAGCCCGGCTGGATGGAGGTAGATCGGCGTGGGTCTATTCACTTCTGGAGACACCCGAGGGATCTGCAGCTGCCAGTTGTGGAGAGGAGACGGCGCAGCAGGAGCTCTGAGGTGAAGAGACGGAGACGCCTGTAGAGGGATCCATCCAAGGACTGAGGGTCTTTTGGTTTTGTGTGTCTGTAGTGTTTACCCTAGTCCTGCATGTGTTGTTTTATATTTGGTGCCCCGGTAGATTTACTTAAAAAAAAAAAAGAAAAGAGAGTGAGTGGGGTAGGCATAATGATTTGTGTAGTTGCGAGCCTGAGTTGAGTACTTGCATGACAATTTTATTGGCCTGTGTGGTGTTTTTCCTGTTTTGCGCTGAGTTTCAGTGTTTTATTTGACTAGTATTTATGTGTTAAATTTTGTAGTTAGAGGGGTGGTGGCTCAGTGAGTAATATGGCAGTGGTGAGTTTGAGCCCACCTGGTTTATTTGACCCATTTTAATTGATTGTCCCAATGTTATTTTGTTCTGTGTGCCCAATGTGGGGTGGGAGTTGGGGTGGGGGCCACCAGTATTATATGTATTGTGGTTTTGTGTATTATGTATAGTATAAGTATGGGGATTGTTTTGCAGTTAAAGACACGGCCTTATGTTATTTCGTTTTGTTGTTCTTACTAGCGGCAGAATAACCCGCTCAGTTGTGTAGGGGGTGCTGGTAGTCTACCCGGCCCTCCTGCCTTAGTTGTGTGAGTGGATAGGTGTTTATTTATTTTTGTACATATGTTTTTCCTGTTAGTGCATGAGTCGGGTTATTTGTGTGCCTGACATTTTTTTTAAAGGTGGGGGGGTGTAACATATGTAAATCGGCTGGTACTAGTAAGATGGCGGCCGGGTTGGACGTGGGTGGATCGGGGTGGCTAACTGCCGGTTTCCGGTAGTGACGCCACACAGAGTATAAAGGAAGTGGGCGGAATAGGCTCTACCTCTTTCATCGTGGAACACCTGGCATGCAGGCGAGTGCCGTAAGCCTTTGTATATAGTTATACAGTTATCCTGACTAAAGCCCTGTTAACCGAGTTCTGCTTCCTCATCATTCTCATAATTATGGACACAACAGGCAGAGCTCTCAGTTATCATAACACAGACTTGATTGCTGTTTTGAACAAAAGGGTTAAATATTTTCTTTATGAAAAAGCTTATAGTTAGGGTTGGATCAGGTAACCTTTACAGTCACACTGCAGGTCTTAATGCTCAATTCCGATAGTTTGCTGAGATCAGATTTTTTTGTGTGGGTGTTCACATTATAATTTAAATGCGACATCCATCAGACCCCAGTGTGAACGGTCTACAGCTATGAAGTGACCCTCATGCACAGAAGAAAACGTAAGACACAGCGTTGTGTTTACGCAAGCAAATATGAGCCCCAAACAATTGAGGGGGGCAGAATTCCTTCACCTTAATACAGCGCAAGAAAATAAAATGTCAAATATATTTAGAAATGTTTATGCACAAAATAAATGTGGGACCAGCTTCATTCCTCTACGTGCCAGATGACCGCTGTGATCAGCTCTGCTTTAACAGAACTGATCAATTAAACGGCTTTCTTGAAAATGAGACTCCGTGTCTCAATGGCATGACCTGTATGAATAAGGTTAATAATAAATAATCCTCGCGATTATAATAGGGTTCTCACCCTAATAAACAGCACGGCTTGTACCAGCGGCGTAAAGGTGTGTTCACACCAAACGCGAACAGGCGAATTTTTGGGGGTGGCGCGATTACATTATAACTCAGTGTAAATGTGCGAATAAACATGAATTTGATGTCTGAGTGCGATGCAGACAGGCAAAGTTGCTTTTATAACCTCTGCAGCAGTGTTCAGCCTATTGTGGAAATCCCCCAAAATAACGTCATGCTTATAGGCTTACATTATCTGACAGAGGGCTCACCTGAAAAAGTTGTCCTTGTCTCCAAAACTTTATAAGATGAGTGTTTCCATTGCTAGCTTGCTAGACTCGTCAGCACGTCCGTGGCAGGAAACCGTGAGTATATAACTCCGAAATCCCGATTCAGCTGAAGAGCTCCCGGTCCTTCTGTCTCCAGGTAAGTGAGTCTCATTTTCAAACCAGTTTACTCTGCAATAGTGATACTTTTACTCCAGTGACAGCAGAATCTCAAAGCTAGCAGCTAGCTAGCTAGCTAGCTTTGAGATTCTGCTAGCTAGCCTCGGATGCAAATGCACAATTTTGCGTGTACTCACCTCTTTCCATTTACTTCGTATGGATTTGCGCCACCTGTTCCCGTTTAGTGTGAATGCACCTTAACACCGGTCCCGCACAGGAAGGAGAAGCCGCCAGAGACTCCCCCCTCCTGGACTGTGTGTTTTTGTATGCCCCTATCTGGCCATTCCGCTCCACAGTTATGTCGTTATTAACTTTATATGTTACAGCAGTCAGGACTGTGTTGTTTACAGGGAAAAAGGAATTTGCAGCGTTCAGTAAATGTGCCGTTACTGTGCGCCTGCTTGTCTGCAGGCAGACAACTTGTCTGACTCTCTCTCCTGGCTAATTGCCCTCTCCTGCCTGCAGCTGCAATCACCACCTGCAGCCATTCTGGGAGGCAGTATAAGTACGACCCTCTCCCATTGCTCTGCCTGGTCACATGTGAGCTACACCCTGCCTGTAACCTACCTGTGCCTAACCTGTACTGATCTTGTGAATTATTTTGCTGTGTTCTGACCCTTACCTGTCCCCAGACCCTGCGCTTGCCTGTTGTATTGGAGTTGTCTGTCTGCCCTGACCTAGTCTACTGTGCTCTGACCCCTGCCCGCTTTTGGACTCTGGAAATTATCTTAAGGATTGGATTTGGAAACTTTCGGGCTGTGCACATCACCTCTTCCCCAAGTATGTTGATTTACCATTGTTTATCATCTGTGTCATCATTCCCCTTTCCCCAGCTCCCAGGCCTGGCCAGCTTCTCCTCCCTGCCCCTCACCTGCATTTAAGGACTCCTTCCATGATGCCCACCATCAGAGGATCTGCTGTCATTCCCTGCTGCTCCCACCAGATGAAACCTGTAAGCGTAAAAAAACAGTATTAACCTCGCTATCACTATTGCACACAATTACATTTGTCTCTGCTTTCTCCCCTGCAGTTTCCAGATTCTTATCACCATTTCACAATATTACAAACATTATTGCCAATAAAGATTACTGTTCACTTACCTAAATGTTGTCATCTGAGTCTGCTCCTGGGTCTAAGTTTACACCATGCCAGAATCAGCTGAGAGCCACAACAGTGATTTGACCATTAAAATAAAGATTATGCAATTATATAGCAAATAATATACAAGAAATGTAGGTTATACCGCATTCCAAATTATTATACAAATATTTGCCTCTGATTTTCCTAAATAGTCGATGCAAATTGTAGGGTTTTATATGTTGGTACAAGTATTAAAGTAAATATGCGTGTGAGTAGGAATGAAGATTTCATTACCAGCACACATGAGCTCGTGGGGCACTAGTCCAAAAGAATGTACAATTTTATTAATAAGATTGTGTCCCCTGGTGGTAACAGGTGGTCCGGTTGGATCTTGGTCCAGCTGGATGTGCATGGATTCTGTTGAGAGAAAATGGCAAGCAGGTTTTGCCACATGGCCCTGTTCCTTGGGATCACAAACGTAGAAGCTGAATGCTCCTTTCACTGGCCGATGTCTGTTTATGCACAGAAAAAGGAAGTTGACCAAGCTGTCAAATACCAGATAATATTTCTTTATTATTCAAAGTCCAATCAGAAAAGGGACAAGACAAGAGTTGGACAAGAGTTGCAAATTAGCTAATAGCTATACACTCTGTGCAACACATCAGATTGATTGTCATTGATTAATTGTCTATGTTTATTGCACTGTCCCTGTCAAATAAACAAATCTATCTAAAATCAAACTTGATTAAAAAAAAAAACAACACACACACAAATCCATCTCTTCCGATGTGTTGTGGTCAGAACACAGTTGATTTAAGCTTGTTAAAAATCAAACAAAATCTTCTTAGCACAGTAATTTAAGAAAAAGGAGTAAAATAGAAAAAAGTGAATTTAAAAGAAAAAGTTTACACAGAGCATAGGCTCCTGGCCTGCTTAAAAAGGGAGCAAGAGCAGACAGAAACTGCTTCTCCAAGAGTCAACTCCCAATTTTCAACTGGGGGAACAAAAGAGAGTTTTTCCAAAGTGTGGCAGGATGGCACAATAAATTTTATGACAACTGAGCTTGACCAATTACTTTCAAAGATCAGGATTGGATCTGTCCATTAGCGTAAACTTTTGACCAATTGCACTGAGTTTCTTTGTTCAGCAGAAGTTGTAAAACTGACTAAAAAGGGAGAGATATGGAGACTTGGAAGCTGATTAGTCAGTTCATAGTTTTGAAATGTGTACGTCCCACAGAAAAGGGTAGAGGATTTGATATGACAAGTGAAATCCTCCTAAAACATATATGCTGACTATGAGAGCATAAATTCTTTAAAACTTTGGTGACTAAGATATTCTACTTAATAAATGAACAATGTGTCTGCATTGTAAAGGTGATAATTTCTTTATAGTAGGCATGCAAAAATTAATTCTTCCTGAAAATAAAGAAACGCATATCAAATCACATAAAAGGATTATCTGCAGTCCCAGGAACTCCATCCCTCCTCCACTCTGACCTCCCACCAGCACTAACGATCTGTGAAGAGGAGGTGCGCCGGGTCTTTCAGAGACAAAAGATCAAGAAGGCTGCAGGACCTGATGGTGTGTCTCCGTCCTGCCTGAGAGTCTGCTCCAACGAGTTGGCCCCCATCTTCACCCGGATCTTTAACAGATCACTGGAGCTGCGTGAAGTGCCTTCCTGCTTCAAACGCTCCATCATCATTCCAGTTCCCAAGAAACCCTCTGTTACAGGATTAAACGACTACAGACCTGTTGCCCTGACCTCTGTGGTCATGAAATCCTTGGAGAGATTGGTGCTGAACCACCTGAAGGTCATCACAGGCCCCCTGATGGACCCACTGCAGTTTGCCTACCGGTCAAACAGGTCAGTGGATGATGCAGTGAATATGGGACTACATTACATCCTGCAACACCTCGACTCCCCAGGGACGTACACCAGGATCCTGTTTGTCAACTTCAGCTCAGCGTTCAACACCATCATCCCAGGCATTCTTCATCAGAAACTCCTCCAGCTCAAGGTGCCCCCCTCCACCTGCCAGTGGATCTCCAGCTTTCTGACTGACAGGTGGCAACAGGTGAAGCTAGGGAGATTTACATCCAGCTCCCGAAAAATTAGTACTGGTGCCCCCCAAGGATGTGTCCTTTCCCCACTGCTCTTCTCCCTCTACTCCAATGACTGCACCTCAGAGGACCCTTCGGTGAAGCTCCTGAAGTTTGCGGACGACACCACAGTCATCGGTTTGATCCGGGATGATGATGAGTCTGCATACAGGCGGGAGGTGGAGCAGCTGATCCTCTGGTGCAGCCAGAACCATCTTGAACTTAACCCAGCCAAAACGGTGGAGATGACTGTGGATTTCAGGCGACACCCCCCTTCATTCCCCCCACTCACCATCCTCAACAGCACAGTGTCCACTGTGGACTCCTTCAAGTTTCTGGGTACCACAATCTCCCGGAACCTGAAGGGGTCCTCCCATATAGACACTGTCCGGAAAAAGGCCCAGCAGAGGTTGTTTTTTCTGCGTCAGCTCAAGAAGTTTGATTTGCCTCAGGAGCTGCTGGTTGTCTTCTACACCGCCATCATCCAATCTGTCCTCTGCTTTTCCATCACTGTCTGGTTTGGATCTGCCACTAAACAGGACAAGACCAGACTGCAGCGGATCATTAAGTCTGCGGAGAGGATCATTGGTACCGACCTACCCTCCATTGAGAACTTATATCGGTCCATAACCAGGAAACGGGCGGGAAACATCTGTGCTGACCCATCACACCCCGGCCACAAACTGTTTGAACTTCTATCTTCTGGTCGTCGTTACAGATCACTGAAGGTCAAAACCACCCGTCACAGGAACAGTTTCTTTCCTCAAGCCATCACTCTGATGAACTCCTAACATTCACCTAGTCCTACCTGTTGCTGTACTCATGACTTTTCATCCATTATTACATTGCACATAACTCTCACACTGCTTTTTACTTCATTCACATTATATCACTGAATCTGAGTTCACATTGAAATACTGTGTGACTGTATATTTTTTCATATATTTCTGCAAAGTGTGGTTAGTCTGAGTAAATAACTGCATATATTCCTGTATATATTTGCATCCTTTTATAGAAACGTGGACAGACTGTAATTTACTGTACATACTCTGTTGTCATTGAATCCTTATTTAAATCCTCCACCTGAACAATGAGAGCAAGTTTTTAGCCAAAGTCAAATTCCTTGTATGTGTTGTGCATACTTGGCCAATAAAGCTGATTCTGATTCTGATTCTGATTCTGATTCTGATATCAATAAAAGCATTTCAAACCATAATTGTCCATCACAGGGTTCCGCCATATCTTCAATAGCAGATGTTGTCTGTGGAGAAAGATAAGTTATTTCATTGTTCACATTTCATAGTTTAACTTCAGACAGAAAACATTCAGTCCTAAAGAGTAATATTTCTGTGTTATCCATTGGCGAGCAGTGTCGGACGTTTGAGTTTCAATGAGGAATCTCAGTAGTCAAGTCTGTGGAACATCAGGCCATATACCTGTCATTTTGGCATTCCTTTGACTAATGGATTTGAGGAGGTATGACTCCAGGTCTTGAGCAGGGATTAAAACTTATCCACTTTATGGCCGATGGCATAGGGTTTCACAGCTCCGATCTTGGGTGAAGCAGAGCAGTTTATGACCAGACTTTTGGGTGAAAATTTCTCCTCAGCAAAGAATAATTTTATAATTTGGAATCCAGTGGTTGACGTTACAAAATGACAGTCAGTATAATTTTTGTCATCAACCGTTAAAGGGCTGATGACATGATTTTGACATTTTTTAGGATGTTGTGTAAACCCAAAAGTCATTGTTGATGATCAATATCTACAACCGCGCCTGCATAACCTAGTTATCGTCAAAAAACTGCAGCCACTGACTGGACTGCGGTGCCACCCACTGAATTAAGGGCGGCACCCCCATGACGTAAGCAGGAGAACAGACTCCGGTGTTGACTGGAATGACAGTAGCTTTGTAGCTCACAGTTTCTCTGATTTCTTGTTTTAATTTTATGGCTGTGCCTTTGCGTTGTGTCGCAGGCTTAGATACACAGCAAACTGTGAAAGACCACATCACACGCTTCAGCTCCAACTGTTATTAAGTCTCCTTGTGCGCTCTTCATGCGCTTTTATGCAGGAGGAGCGGAGGAGGGGAAGGATTAATGGATTTACGCACAGCTCTGACCTACTTTCTGTGATCCCATGCTGACATCTCGCCGGTCCGGTCACATCCCATTTCTCATTATCATCAGCTGATTCAAACTCCGGCTGATCATGTTTCCCGGTCCTCGCCCAGGTGCTTCTAATCACACCATCACCAGCAGCAGTACGTGTACTTTGCGGCCATTTGCCAGTCATGCTCTAATGGTCCATAGTATTGTCATCTGTGCTGTTTGTCTGCCAGTATTTTCAGCACTCTCACGACGCGCTAGTCACTCCATGTTCGCCGTGGCTCTCGTGCGTCCTTGAAGCGATGTCGGCTCTGGGGCGTACCTGTGGCAAACATGTCCCCTCTTATTCGTTCGCTGGGCAATGCCGGCCCCTGAACGCCATCAGCAAGTGTGTCTGTGTTTCTTGTATGTCTTTACCTTTCAGGGAACTGTCTGTCTTTCTGTATTAAATGTGCTGTGATGAACCCTGCATGCAAATCCTTGTTATTTCATCCTCCCTCTCCCTGCACTGCGTAAGAGCACACGGAGGGTCATGATGAATGGATTTACGCGCAGAATTCAACACAGCACATGTATTGAATATAAGAATGATGACAACAGTTCCTAAAAAGGTGAAGACCCACAAAAATAAGCAGAAACACCCATAGTTGGCGTTTGGGGCCGACATCGCCCAGCGAACATGGAGAGGACGCGTGTTAACCACAGTTGCGCCCCAGGGCCGACATCACTTCAAGGGGCGCAACAGAACCCCGGCTGTGTGGAGCGGCTAACACGTTGTGATAGCGCTGGCAACACTGGCTGGCTGACAACACGGCAGATGATGCATACAAACCATGAACAGCTGACTGTCAAAGAGAGAGGGCGTGTGTGTTCGGACTGGCGAATCTTGGACAGTGCCCACCTGAAAGTGGCTCAAAACGCACATAAAACACATGTACAAAACAAAAACAAGAACTCAAAATTTAATCCATAATAAACTGGATGCCTGAGCCACAGAGAATGCACTGCTATCATTTTATTGAAAAATCGGGTTTAAATAAATTATATTTATGAACAAATAATTTGTTGCAATACCTGTTACAAAAGAATAACACTAGTGTTCCCCTGCCGTGTGTTTGTCACTGCTGTTGCGGCAGGCATGTGTGCCTCACCACCTTCACTCTCTGAGTGTGACTGGCTTGGCACGATGCCCGCTTGACATGGCTCAAACCTATACGGTCTGATGCCCACAGATTCTTCTTTATCATCCCATTCTTCTGAACTATAATCATCTGAAGATTGGACAACACAAACCAATTCCAGACTACATGTGCTGGAACCATCATCAATGTTTTCAACCGCTTCCATCCTGTGTGTACAATGGGCAGCCAAGCGCTGTGTTCTCCCGATGACGTGACTACATGGCAGCGGGGTTTTCCAGCCACTGACATAACTGGTGACGTGGCGCTCATGAAAACATTGAATATTCGCGTGAAAAAAAGCCTGTTTGACTTAGAACTGTACAGACCAACCTATTTTGTCATATTGTATTATGTGTTGAAATATTAGAGGAAGTGAAAAACGTGTCATCGGCACTTTAAAGCATAATTCACATTTTATTGAACAAACCTCCCAATGATAACTAATTTTTTGCAAAAATAAGAAAAAACTCAAAATGAACTTTTCCAAATTATTATGCACAACAAAGTTTCAAAACATTTTATTTGTTGTAAAGAACTGGGAATGGTCATTTGTTGAAGTTGCAGAATTACAAGGTCATTCATTCATTCATCTTCTTCTGCTTAATCCTTTTCGGGTCGCGGGGGGGGGGGGGGGGGGCTGGAGCCTATCCCAGCATCTTTGGCCAAGAGGCAGGGTACACCCTGGACAGATCGCCAGTCCATCACAGGGCGAACACAGAGAGACAGACAACCATTCACTCTCACAGTCATGCCTAAGGACAATTTAGAATCCCCAGTTTGGTGCCAATTAACCTAACTTGCATGTTTTTGGCATCTGGGAGGAAACCGGAGAAATCCCGGAGTAAACCCACGCAGACACAGGGAGAACATGCAAACTCCACACAGATCACTGTTGGTCGGGGGCTGGGATTGAACCCAGGATCCCTCGGCCAAGGGTGAGTTACTGTGCTGCCGCAGTGCTAACCACTCCGCCACCGTGCTGCCCCATATTTACTGAAATCAAAAGCTATTTGAATCAAATCATCTTAACAGGCCAAGTTATACATGTTAACATAGAACTCCTTCTTTGATATAACCTTCACAATTCTTGCATCCATTGAACTTGTGAGTTTTTGGAGAGTTTCTGCTTGAATTTCTTTGCAAGATGTCAGAATAGTCTCCCACAGCTGCTGTTTTGATGTGAACTGCCTCCCACCCTCATACAGTGGTGGAAAAAAGTGTTTGCCCCTTCCTGATTTCTCTTTTTTTTGTGTTTGTCACATTTAAATGTTTCAAATCATCAAACAAATTAAAATATTAGACAACGATAACACAAGTAAACACAAAATGCAGTTTTTAAAGGAAGGTGTTTATTATTAAGGGTAAAAAAAAAAAAAATCCAAACCTCCATGGCCCTGTGTGAAAAAGTGATTGCCCCCTAAACCTAATAACTGGTTGAGCCACCCTTAGCAGCAACAACTGCAATCAAGCATTTGTGATAACTTGCAATGAGTCTTTTAGAGCGCTGTGGAGGAAATTTGAGCATTAACTGCCTTTTTAAGGTCATGCCATAGCATCTCAATCGGTTTCAGGTCAGGACTTTGACTAGGCCACTCCAAAGTCTTCATTTTGTTTTTCTTAAGACATTCAGAGGTGGACTTGCTGGTATGTTTTGGATCATTGTCCTGCTGCAGAACCCAAGTGTGCTTCAGGTTGAGGTCACAAACAGATTGCTGGACATTCTCCTTCAGGATTTTTTGGTAGACAGCAGAATTCATGGTTCCATTTACCACAGCAAGTCTTCCAGGTTCTGAAGCAGCAAAACTTCCCCAGACCATCACAATACCACCACCATATTTTACTGTTGGTATGATGTTCCTTTTCTGAAATGTTGTGTTACTTTTACACCGGATGTAATAGGGCACACACCTTCCAAAAGTTCAACTTTTGTCTCGTCAGTCCACAGAGTATTTTTCCAAAAGTCTTGGGGATCATCAAGATGTTTTCTGGCAAAACTGAGACGAGCCTTTATGTTCTTTTTGCTCAGCAGTGGTTTATGTCTTGGAACTCTGCCATGCAGGCCATTTTCCCTCAGTCTCTTTCTTATGGTGGAGTCACGAACATTGACCTTAACTGAGGCAAGTGAGGCCTGCAGGTCTTTGGATGTTGTTGTGGGTCTTTTGTGACCTCTTGGATGAGTCGTCGCTGCGCTCTTGGGGTAATTTTTGTCGGCCAGCCACTCCTGGGAAGGTTCACCACTGTTCCATGTTTTTGCCATTTGTGGATAATGGCTCTCACTGTCGTTTGCTGGAGTGCCAAACCTTTAGAAATGGCTTCATAACCTTTTCCAGACTGATAGATCTCAATTACTTTGTTTCTCATGTAACAATATTTAATTATAATAAGAGTGATAAGGTTCAAGGATTATTTATTTGATAATTAGAAGTGGATGAGTGTGGAATGGGTTTTACTCCATCCCCACAAACTCTCACAAACTAAGAGAGAAAGCTCTACAAATGGGGCACCAATCCAATTTTTGGACGATTTTTATTAATAATTAATCTTTATACCTTCAGTCAATCAGTCTTGAAATTCGTGATTTCTTTTCTGCAATGACCCAAGAAAGCACAAGCACAACGAAAGGAATCGAGTACAACTTCCCTCTACCGTTAACAAGTTTATTAATGAAACCCAGGTTATGTGAGATAAACAAGTATGAAAAATCACATTCACTTATAACTGATTACTGAGCAACAGAGTGTAAGCACAATTGTGGAACCAGGAGAAATCAGATTTTGAACTTTAACTGTAATGCAATGGAAGACGATAAAATAGCTGTAACAAAATATGCATAAATGGATGCAATTTTATGGAGAAAATGACATAAACTGATTATCTGAAAAAGAGAATTCTGAATTAATCTACAAAATGAAAGGAGGTTTTTGAAAAGACAACATTAATTTTCCTTCAGCTTATAGCTTCTATCGTAGCTTATGGATTACTCTAACACGGAGAATGGGGCATATTCAGTGATAATTAGACATCACATTTAGCCCAGCAGATTGTGAATGAAAGTCTAGCTTACAAGCAGCTGTGTCTGCAGATTTCCAGCAGCGATCGTGAAACGCCAGATAGGTGGCAACAGAGAAAGCGGCTCCCGCCGTCCTTCCAATTGTTTACAGCTGTGAGGGACTAGACTCGGCTGGTGGCATCCCAGAGTATCCAGGCCTGGGCTGGCAGCAGAATGGGCAACTGGCTTCAGGAGCAGATGTGACGTCTTTGCAGCAATGAGTCCGAAAAAGTCCAAAAATCTCTATTAGTCCACTTTAATGGTGAATTGAGGTAAACTCAATAGGAAAGGTTCAGTAGGATGCACACGGCTTCTGAGGAGAGAAGAAAAAAGGCATTCTTGGAGTTTCACTCCAGTAATAGGTTAAGCTCAAACAAGAAAAGAGGGTCTCTTCCCAGATGCCAGAAAAATAGGAAAAACTTAACAAAAGACTAAACTGAGACAAACTTAACAGAGACAGAAACCCAGGCAAAAAACAAATATATTCTGACATTCAGATCTGTCTATTTAACTGAACCCAGTTTCCCCCGAATAGTTTGACTGACATGAAAAGAAAAACCAATTGTCTTCCATAGCAAGAGGTTTGAATGCACTTTAGTCCAATGAGGAAGCAGTCCTTTGTCTGTAACCGACCAATAGAATGAAAGGGGTGTCATCTAGCAGTGATGGCCTGGTGGTTGGCTGATACAGTCAGATGACTTACACAAGTTTCAGAAGACATTCATACATTTTCTGTGAAATTCATTTTATATACTTGATATAAAAATCTAAGCTGACTTCAGTGAATCACAACTAATATTCAGTGAACATGCGCGGTTATAAACTTGTCTTGTGGAGAATGTGGAAACGACGAGGCTGAGTTTATCTCACGAGTCAGGTTTATTCACATTCTCCAACATCATCAAAAACAGAAAGAGAAAGAAACCCCCAGACATTCGTCCTTTTATACCCCAGGACATCAAAGCACACAGTCACACTGTATTTAATCCCAAGTCACAATGCGTCTTCTTCCAGGTCTTATCACCTCCACCTAAAGTCACTGGCGGCCAGGAAGTCCCCCAAGGCCATCTCTTTGCATACCAAAGACCACATTTCACATCCTCCTGTTATCTCCTAGGAGACTCAGTCCTTTTGTTCATCTGAGACGTGAAGCATACAGTAAGCATACAGTGATATACATATGAAGCATATGAAACCCACATATGTGTCCCACAGTCTTTTATAATTAACATATATTGGAATACGCTCATGTAACATTTCTAAAGCATGCACACATTTAAAAATCAATAAGTAGTGAATGTTCCAAACCCTTTATTGTCCAGCATAGAGGCGGTCATCTTCTCAAATAGTGTCCTTAGAATTATCCTGAGGAATGAGACTTGAAAATGCAGTCAGTCCATCAGTGTGAAACCAAAAACAGATTCTGTAGGTGTCCACCAGGAGGTAATATTGAGCTGTAGCTACTCCACCAGGAGGTAATATTGAGCTGTAGCTACTCCCCAGAGGTAATGGAATGTAGTTCCGAGTTGATGGAGGTCTGCAATATGTCAGAGTGATTTTACCATAAAACCGTCTTGTGGGGAGGAAGCTTTAAGGAATTATGATTGCAAACTAATCAGTTAAAAGCAATCCTTATCGTACCTCTCTCCATGGAATGTGTTTTTAAACCAGAGGTCCTTAGATGAAGGAAAACAGCAATTCTTGACCAGACATTGAGTGAGACAGTTTCTTTAAGATGAAGAATGATTTCCTGGATTATCCAGAGGAGAGCTGATACTACACTCATTTGTTCCTGAATTTCTTTGATTTGCAGCATGATGTCTAGCCTTTGAGGATCTTTTGGTCTACTTTACTTTTGTCAGGCAGTCCTACTTAAGGGATTTTTTGATTGAGAACAGGTGTGGTAGTAATCAGGCGTGGGTGTGGCTAGAGAAATTGAATTCAGCTTTCAAAGATGTGATAAACCACAGTTAATTTATGTTTTAACGGGAGATGGGGGAATCACTTTTTTACACAGGGCCATGTAGGTTTGGATTTTTTTTTATCCTTAATAATAAACACCTTCATTTAAAAACTGCATTTTGTGGGGACTTCCGGGAAGATGGTGGAGAGACATAACGCTTAAACAGAGAGCTCTTCCTAGTCGGATTTAAAATCTTTGGTAAATGGCCAACTCGACATAAATGGAACAATAAACCAAGGGATGAAAACACAAAGAACCCGGGCACACGGACAAAGGCAGGGTAAAACTAAAGAATCCCTCTTTAACAACGCAGGAGAAATCGCTGAACACGATGCCCAAAAAAACGAGGTGACTACAGCAGAAAAAATGGAGGACGCCAACCTCGATGTTATGGAACACTGGCTTCGCCAATATAAGTAAAGACATAAAAGACTTCAAGCGACAACTCCAACAGAATTTAACGGCTCTTAAGGAAGATCTGAAAAAAGAGATGAAGGAGGAAATTATGGGCCTCCGAAAAGAAATGGAACGCAAGCTAGCTGAAAACATGGAGGAACTAAGCACTCAACGGGCGTGTTTGGCAGAAGCACAGGCTCGAATATCAGAGTTGGAAGACTGGAAGACCGAGGCAAGCGAGCGGCTGCAGACCCTGACGGCACAAACACAGAAGATGCAGGAAAAAATAACCGCATATACGCATCTTCGGGATTCCGGAGGGCATTGAAGGCAACTCGATGACGAAATTCATGGATCAATTCTTAAAAAAAGAGCTTGAGCTGCCCGATGAAACAGACCTGCAGATCCAACGAGCGCACAGAGCCTTGGCAGAGAACCCGAATCCAAACTCTACACCCAGGTCAGTTGTGGTAAACTTTCTAAAATACGACGTAAAGGAAAGAATCCTGACACAAGCGTGGAAAAAAAAGATACGAGTCAGCGACAAACAGATATTCTTTGACCATGACTACCCGACAGAAATTGTGCAGCAGCGAAAGAAATATGCCAACATTAAAAAAGTGCTGAAAGAGAAAAAAATTAGATTCCAAACGCTAACGAAGATGAGAATTCATTGGGAGGACGGCGTGAAAACCTACAACACAGCCAGAGAGGCAGCGCGGGACATGACGGAGCGAGGCTTTGTGGTGAGCGTACCGGAGGAAGCGGCTGGAGCAGCGGCGGCACGGAACGCATCGCGACAGCCGGAGTGGAGGCGAGTGAGCGGCAGAAGGCGGGAGACGGACGTGGCGCACGGAGCCCAAGAAAAACTGCAAGGCTTTCAATGGAAAGCCTAGATTATAACAAAGATTAAGAAGGACACAGAAGAAATGAAGGCCAAGAAGACAAGGTAAAAGAGAAACAAACGGCTAGGAGAGGTTTAAATGATTTTTGTTGGACATTTCTAGACTAATGACTATTACTTGGATAGTAAATACAGGTCTAGGGAGGGCCCCTCACTCGGTGAGGACATTCCCTCCACCCTCCAACAGGGACCAGTGGGCAGAAGAAAGGCCCAAAGTACAGAGGTCGAGGTTCTTTAATGTGTTTTTGTACATATATGTGTTAGTTTTGTTGTTAAACGGGTTAGGAGCACAAGTTAAAAAAATGGAAAAACATGAATGTGGTTAAAAATCTTAAGATAATGACATTAAACGTGAATGGTCTGAACTCACCTGTTAAAAGGGAAAGAATAATAAGAAAATTCAAGAAGGAAAAAGCCGAAATTATATTTATACAAGAGACACATTTGAACAGGACAGAACATGAGAAACTAAAGGGATTTGGCTGCAAGAACTCCTACTACAGTTCATTTAAGGGAGGAACTAAAAGGGGGGTTATGATACTAATTTCAAATAAAATACAATTTGAATGTGAACAAGAAATCCAGGATAAAGAAGGCAGATATGTAATAATAAAGGGAAGAATAGATGGTATGCAAATCCCATTAGTGAACATCTATGCCCCACCAGAAAGTGACAAGGGTTTTTTTCAACATCTGTTTGATCTCATAGCAACACACAGTGAAGGAGTCCTAATTTGTGGAGGAGACTTAAATGTCGTCATGGATCATGAAGTTGACACAACAAGTGTTAAGAAGACAAAAAAACATGTAACAAAGTTCATAAGAACCTCACTGGCAGAAATGGGTATGGTAGACATATGGAGGGACCTACACCCACTGGAAAAAGACTACACACATTATTCAGCAGTCCATAAAGTACACTCTAGAATAGATTACTTCCTTATGAATGAAGGTGACAGACACAGGGTGAGAAATTGTCGGATTGGAGGGGCAGAAATATCAGCTCATAATCCTATATACATGGAAATATATTTAAACAATAGAAAACGACAAACAACATGGAAACTTAATGTAGGAAAATGATGAGAAAATGAAAGAAAGAATAAAGGTAAACATAAATGAGTATATCGAGGAGAATGATAATGGAGAAGTGGACCCAACAATACTATGGGACGCACTAAAAGCCGTGTTAAGAGGTAAATTAATTGTTGAATCAGGAAAAGCAAAAAAGTCTAAACTGGAATCATATGAACAAAGATGTGAGAGACTGAGGGAATTAGAACGTAAACATCAAAGCACAAATGACCCAAAAATATATCAAGAAATTAAGGAAGAAAAAATAAAGATAAAAGAAATACAAATAGATGAAATCGAAAGGAAAAATAGATATTTAAAACAAAAATATTATGAAACAGGGCCAAAGGCCAAAAAACTGCTGGCAAAATGGTTAAGAAAACAACAAACAGTGAATAATATATATAAGATTAAGTACCCCATCACAAATAAAACCACAGTTACCCCAGAAAACATCGAAGAAATATTCCATCTATACTTGCAACCTGAAGAGACAAATGTTAAGGATATTAAAAAATTTCTATGCACATTGGACTTGTTATCAATAGGAAACCAACAAAATGAAAAGCTAACAGCAGAAATAACAACACAAGAGATTAAAGATGTTCAATTTTCAATTCAATTCAATTCAACTTTATTTATATAGCGCCATTTCACAACAACAGTCATCTCATAGCACTTTCAACTGTAGGGGGAACCCCCACAGTTGCAGAAAGACCCCAGCAATCAGGCGATCCCCTGTGAGCAAGCACTTGGCGACGGTGGAGAGGAAAAACTCCCTTTTAACAGGAAGAAACCTCCAGCAGAACCAGGCTCAGGGAGGGGCAGTCATCTGCTGCGACTGGCTGGGGGGTGAGGGGATAGAGAAGAAGAACAGAACAGACATGTAGAGAGCAAACAGCACAATGGGGACTCAATCTATGGGAGAGAACAAACAAATGTTAATGACCAGCAAAAAAAATATTTCATTGAGAGTGAGGAAAGGAGTGAGGCCCAGTGTATTACTGGAGGTCCCCCGGCTGACTAAACCTATTAGCAGCATAACTAAGGGAGGGTTCAGAAACACATGATCCCTCCCTAATTGTAGGCTATATCAAAAAGGTAGGTTTTAGCCCTATTCTTGAAAACAGAGATCGAGTCTGACTCCCGAATCCAGATTGGCAGCTGATTCCACAGTAGAGGAGCTTGATAACTGAAGGCTCTGCCTCCCATTGTACTTTTGGAGATTCTAGGTATTACAAGTAATCCTGCATTTTGGGAGCGTAGTGCTCTGTTAGGACAATACGGTAGTATCAGATCTTTTAAATAAAAAGGAGCCTGATTGTTTAGAGCTTTGTAAGTAAGAAGAAGGATTTTAAACTTAATTCTACACTCTATGGGAAGCCAATGAAGGGAGGCCAGAACCGGAGAGATATGATCTCTCTTTCTAGTACCTGTTAAAACTCTTGCTGCAGCATTTTGGATCAGCTGAAGACTTTTTAAAGATGTTTTAGGACAGCCTGATAATAAAGAATTACAATAATCTAATCTCGAGCTAACAAAAGCGTGGATCAGTTTCTCAGCATCACTCTGAGACAAGATGCTCCTAATCTTGGCAATATTACGCAAATGATAGAAGGCAGTCTTAGAAACAAATTTAATATGTGAATTGAAGGACAAATCCTGATCAAAAATAACTCCAAGGTTCCTCACAGAGCTATTAAGAGAAAGAATAACCGCATCCAAACTGAAAGTTTGATTTGGAAAGGAATTTCTAAGGTTTTTTGGACCAACAAGAATGACTTCAGCCTTATTTGAATTTAATAGCAAGAAATTACAAGTCATCCAAGCTTTGATTTCCTTAAGACAGGCTTCTAACTTGGCTAATTGATTACTATCATCTGGCTTCATTGACAGGTATAATTGTGTGTCATCTGCATAACAATGAAAATGTATACAGTGCTTTCTAATAATGTTACCTAACGGAAGCATATATAAACTAAAAAGAGTAGGGCCTAGCACAGATCCCTGTGGAACTCCATGACTGAGCTTTGAGTTGAAAGAAAACTCATTATTTACATGAACAAACTGGAACCTATCAGATAAATAAGATCTAAACCACTGCAACGAAGTTCCATTAAGTCCAACATAGTGTTCTAATCTATCAAGTAGAATATTATGATCGATAGTATCAAAAGCTGCACTAAGGTCTAAAAGGACAAGTACAGAAACTAGTCCATTATCAGATGCAATGAGGAGGTCGTTAGTGACCTTCGCTAAGGCTGTTTCAGTACTATGATGGAGTCTAAACCCAGACTGAAACTCTTCAAGTAAACCATTTCCCTGAAGGTGGTCAAATAATTGCGTAGCAACAACTCTTTCTAAGATTTTTGAAATGAAAGGGAGATTAGAGATTGGTCTATAGTTAGCTAAAGCTCCTGGATCTAGCGTTGGCTTTTTGAGTAAGGGTTTAATTACAGCCATTTTAAAAGCCTGCGGTACATGGCCTAAAGTTAATGAAGAATTGATTATATGAAGAATAAGGCTACCAATAAGTGGGAAGACTTCTTTAAATAACCTGGTAGGAATAGGGTCTAAAAGACAAGTTGAAGGTTTGGATGAGGAAACTATTTTGTCTAACTCACAAAGGTCGATTGGAGTAAACTCATCAAGACAGACATCAATAGAAGGAGTTGTAGTAGTTACAGTATTTAAGTTAACTGTGGGAAGAATCTGATTGATTTTATCTCTGATGGATGAAATTTTATTATTGAAAAAGTTCATAAAGTCCTGACTAGTAAGCTCTAAAGGAATGCTAGGATTGACAGAATCCTGACTCTTTGTCAACCTGGCTACAGTACTGAAAAGAAACCTGGGATTATTCTTGTTCTCTTCTATTAATGCAGAGTAATAACTCGTTCTAGCTTTTCTAAGAGATTTTTACCTCTGCCAGGCTGAAAAGGCCAGGAGGAGGTTATGTTTTTGCCAGGGTTTGTGTGTTTGTCTGTCTGTCTGTCTGTTTGTCTGTCTGTCTGTTTGTCTGTTGGTTAGCAAGATAACTCAAAAAGTCTTGGACGGATTTCCATGAAACTTTCAGGCGTTGTTGGAAATGGTACAAGGAAGAACTGATTAAATTTTGGGGATGATCCGCATCACCGTCTGCATACAGGAATTTTTTAAAGCATTTTTCCACACCGTGACATATGGCCATTTTCAACATGTGCGCAGGCGCAATGGACGGCGCTGGGCATCGTGTCTGACCAACACAAACTCCGCCTTCTTCAGCGTTTTACCCACAAAAGCATGCGGAAAACACTGGTGGCCTGGGCCCGCCAGCCATAGGCGCTGCGCACATTGCGCTGGTCATCGTGTCTGACCAACACACACTCCGCGTTCTTCAATGTTTTAGGCACAAAAGCACGCGGAAAACACTGCTGCCCTGGGCCCGCCAGCGTGCGTGTTTTTGCGCCACGCTGCAAAACCTGACACGGCCACCTGTCCGCCGCCCGATTATTTGCCACAAATTCCCCTCCCAGCTATAGGCGCTGCGTATAAACGACCTCTCTGCCGGGGAAAATTCGAAATTCTGTTTTGCCGCGGAGCGCAACCCCAATAATTTCTAATTTCTAATTTCATGAGTTTGTTTTTTTTAAATAATTCTGTTGAACCACAATATAATATAAAACCCACGGCAACCTGTCTAACCAATCTGCATCCGTCAGTGGAGGAGATGGACACACCAACACTTCAGCTTATTACCTCCGCCAAGGAGGCAATGCTTTTACTACCGTAAAACGGGGCTATAAGGGACGGCGGGGTAATATGGGACACTTTTCTAAATGTAATTCTGCTTTTTTAATTTTGCTTCCGCCTAGATTTGATGAAGGATTCATGGATATTTCACAATAACAACACAACTCAGCATCCTGCTCAAAATAAAAAAAGCAGAATTACATTTAAAACATTTCCCAGAAAAGTGTCCCTTATCAACCCGCCGTCCCTTATAGCCCTGTTTTACACTACTGAACCACTAATCCTATCACTATCACATTGATTGTCATTCATTAATTGTCTGTTTATTGCACTGTCCATGTCAAATAAACAAATAATCATTGTGAATCCAATTGCTAGTCATATCTTTTCATGCTCAGGGAATCTGAAAACATACACACAAACACTGTATGGGGGGAACTGTGCCGCTTGGCGGAGGTCTGCGCTCTCCGAGTGCTTTTCTAGTTTATAAATTAAAAGATGATTTCTCCAAGCTAAATAGATTTCATCTAAATTAGTGGAGCGCCATTTTCTTTCTAATTGACGAGTCTTCTGTTTTAAGCTACGAGTTTCTGTGTTGAACCAAGGAGTTAGAAATCTCTGATTAGACTTTTTCTTTTTTAAGGGGGCCACCAAGTCTAGAGTCTGATGCAGAGAAGCTGAAACACTATCCACCATGTTATCAATTACAGAAGGAGCAAGCTGTCTATAGCTTATTTCCGTTGTGTTGACACATGGCATAGAGGAAACAATCTGCATAAATTTGGTAACAGCATCATCTGAGAGGCATCTACTGTAATAATATTTTTCTTTAGGAGCCAAATAGTCAGAAATAGTAAAATCAAAGGTTAACAGACAATGGTCTGACAGTACAGGGTTATGAGGAGACACTACAAGATTTTCTATTTCTATGCCATATGTCAGAACAAGGTCCAATGTATGGTGGAGGTAATGAGTAGAATTTCCTACTTTCTGAGAAAACCCCATCGAGTCTAATATTGAATTAAATGCCACATTAAGGCAGTCACTATCTACATCCACATGTATATTAAAGTCCCCTACTATAATTATTCTATCAGATTTCAGCACTAAATCAGCTAAGAAATCAGCAAATTCGGATAAAAATTCTGAGTAGGTTGATGGGGGACGATAAACTATGGCAAATAAAATTGGGTTTAACCTAAAATTGCTAAAGTGCCCAACACTGAGGACCAGGCCCTCAAAGGAATTATAACATGTTTTTTGCTTTACATTAACTAGTAATTTGGAATGGTAAATTGTTGCTACTCCTCCTCCACGACCAGAACTTCTGGGATTTTGACAGTTTAAATAACCAGAGGGAGTTGATTCATTCAAACCAACATAATCCTCTTGTCCTAACCAAGTCTCTGTAAGGGAAATTAAATCAATCTGATGATCAATTAACAGATCATGGACTAACAGAGACTTGGGAGTTAGAGACCTAATATTTAATAAACCACATTTAATTTTTAAATTATGAGGAGGAACAGAGGCCAATTCATTCAATTTAGAGGCTTTATGTTTAATTTGAGTTTTACCAATATTTTGCTTTATCACTTTGGGATGCTTATGCATTATATTTTTATTTACTTTGGAGGGAGCAGACAATGATTCTCTGATGGGGAAGTCAGGGGCTAAGCTGAGGGGTGGCGGATGAAGAGGAGCTGCAGAGAGGCGTGTAAGACTGCGACTCTGCTTCCTGGTCCCAACTCTGAGTAGTCAGGGTTTTGGAAATTTGGATAAAAAAGATGCCAGATTGTTAGATAAATAAGAAGCACCATCCAAAGTGGGATGAATGCTGTCTCGTCTCATAAGACCAGGTTTTCCCCAAAAAGAGCTCCAATTGTCAATGTAGCCCACATCATTTTTAGGACACCACACAGACAGCCAGCGGTTCAGGGATGACGAGCGGCTAAACATGTCATCACTGGTCAGATTGGGGAGGGGCCCAGAGAATACTACAGTGGCAGACATCGTTTTTGCAAAGTCACACACCGATTCTATATTAAGTTTCATGACTTCCGACTGCCGGAGACAGATGTCATTAATGTCGGCGTGAATAACAGTTGTGGAGTATTTACAGTTACTTTTAGCCAGCATTTTCAAATTTGACTCGATGTCGCCTGCTCTGGCCCCAGGAATGCATTTGACTATGGCCGCTGGAGTCTCTAGGTTCACGTTTCTGACTACAGAGTCGCCAATGATCAGAGTTTTTTCCTCAGCGGGTGTGTCGCTGAGCGGGGAAAAACGATTAGAAACGTGAACAGGTTGGTGGTGTACCGGGGCTTTGCGACTAGGCTTCCTTCTCACCGTCACCCACCCAGTCTCCTCGCTGCTGAGGAGAGCCGGGGAACCGCTGACAGGGGGGCCTAAGCTCGCTAGCTCCGCTGCAGCTAAGGGGCGTCCGTCGAGATTAACTGGCGCAGACGGTGTTTCAATGCAGCGGAGCCAGGATTCCAAATCAGACAACCTCGCCTCGAGCACCTCAAAAACACAACATTTATTACATTTACCATTATCACTAAAAGAGGCAGAGGTGTAGCTAAACATCTGACAGAGAGAACACACCAGAGGAGGAGAGGAAAGAGAGCTAGTAGCCATAGCTAGTGGCTAGCTAGTGGCTGGAGAGCAAACCACACAGGCAGACAGCAAAACAGGAAGTGACGATACATTACCACAAGGAAGTGACGATCCCCCTTGATGTGATGTGATGTGATTAAGTCACTTAAAAACGGTAAATCACCAGGTAGTGATGGATACCCGTCTGAGTTTTATAAACTGTTTATAGAAGAACTCACGCCACAGCTCCTAAAGTCATTTAATTGGACATTAAACAACAACAAAATACCTCCATCATGGAACGAAGCCATTATTTCAGTTATTTTAAAGCCAGGGAAAGATAGGGAACAATGCGGAAACTATAGGCCAATCTCTTTATTAAATGTGGATTATAAAATATATACAACAATTATCTGTAAACGAATAAAGACATTCTTGACGGAATTGATAGAGGATGATCAAACTGGTTTCATAGAGGGACGCCAAACACATGATAATATCAGGAGAACATTACACATAATTAATCAAATACATTTATAAAGAAAAGAAAAGCGCAGTAATAATGAGTTTAGACGCAGAAAAAGCATTTGATAGGGTTAATTGGATGTTCCTATATAATGTGCTGGAACGCTTTGGATTTAACGAAAAGTCAGTGCAATGCATAAAGACACTGTATCAAAAACCTGTGGCAAGAATCAAGATAAACGGTAGCTTAACAGACAAAGTAAATATACAAAGATCAACTAGGCAGGGATGCTGCCTATTGCCCACCTTGTTTGCTCTGTTCATAGAGCCACTGGCTCAAGCGATGCGACAAGATAAGAAATTAAAAGGTGTAACAATAAAGGGAGCGGAACACAAGATTGGGCTATTTGCAGACGATATTATAGTTTACCTTGAACAACCAGATGAATCAATAATGGAAATGATGGACTTGATAGAAAATTTTGGAAAATTATCAGGATACAAGATAAACATAACAAAAACACAAATACTGACATTCCACTATAACCCTCTAAACCAGATAACTGATAAGATCAAACTAAACTGGAAACAAAAAGAAATAATACCTTGGAGTGAACATACCTAAAGATTTAACCAAAATCTATAAAGCAAACTATGATAGGTTAGAACAAGAAATAAAAAAAGATATTGATAGATGGTCAATCTTAAATATGGATCTGAATTCAAAAATTAAGACAGTCAAAATCAGCATACAACCTAGACTGCTTTACCTCTTCCAGGCTCTACCAACAGAGATTCCTGGTGCCCAGTTCTCAAAGTGGGACAGGATGATATCGAGATTTGTTTGGGGAGGTAAAAAGCCAAGAGTGAAATATAAAACTCTCCAATTACCAAAAGAGAAAGGAGGCATGGGTCTACCGAGTCTAAAGGAATATTACTACTCAGCACAAATAAGATATATCATATGTTGGTGCGACGGAGGATATGAGGCAAAATGGAAAGAAATGGAAAAGGAAATTGAGGGACTCCCAGTACAAAGCATAATAGGAGATAAGGATGCATATAAGCAAATCAAACAAATAGACCCAATCACTAAATTTACTTTGGAACTGTGGTATAAAATAGTACAAAAGTATAATATAAAGGAAGACATAAAACTATTGAAATGGGTAGCATTTGACAGTCAGTTTGAACCAGCAAAGCAAGATAGGGGATACAAAAATCTGGTGAACAAGGGAATCACAGCATGGGGCAATATCGGAAAAAAAGATTTCGGGAGTTTTGTAAACATGAGAAGAAAATTTAAACTACAAAAATTTGAATTCTTTAGATATCTGCAGATGAGAGACTATTATATGAGGAAGATTAGGATAACCTCCACACAGATGTGAGCGAGATTATACAATTCATTCTAAGCTCGTATGCAGGAAATAAAATAAGAATTATTTCAAAGCTATATCAGAAACTTACGGCAAACAAACATTCAAGTAACTATATAAAGGAGAAATGGGAGAAAGAGCTAAATTTAAACATAACAGAAGAAAACTGGCAAGAAATATGGAAAACACAACACACATCAACAAGTTCAAGGACATGGAGGGAATTTGGATGGAAAAACCTGATTCGCTATTTCATTACACCACAGATTCAAAGAAAATATACAAATACCCAATCTATATGCTGGAGGGGCTGTGGGGCTCAAAATGCAGACCACTCACATATGTTTTGGAAACGGTGCAAAATCTCATCATTCTGGAAATCTACACATGTGACAATACAGAGGATATTAGGATATAATATACCAATGAACTGTAACTTGATGTATTTATGTGATCTTAAAAGAGACAATGTAATACAGGCTGAGGACAGATCCATCCATCCATCCATCTTCTACCGCTTTTCCGGAGGTCCGGGTCGCGGAGGCAGCAGTTCAAGCAGAGAAGCCCAGACTTCCCTCTCCCCAGCCACCTGCTCCAGCTCTTCAGAGGGGATACCAAGGCATTCCCAGACCAGCTGGGAGACATAGTCTCTCCACCGAGTCCTGGGTCTGCCCCGGGGTCTCCTCCCAGTGGGACGTGCCTGAAACACCTCAAGTGGGAGGCGTCCAGGAGGCATCCTAATCAGATGCCCATACCACCTCAACTGACTCCTTTCAATGTGGAGGAGCAGCGGTTCTACTCTGAGCCTCTCCCGGATGACTGAGCTCCTCACCCTATCTCTGAGGGTGAGTCCAGCAATCCTACGGAGAAAGCTCATTTCAGCCGCTTGTATCCGCGATCTCGTTCTTTCGGTCATTACCCAAAGCTCGTGACCATAGGTGAGAGTAGGGACGTAGATTGACTGGTAAATCGACAGCTTTGCCTTAGAACTCAGCTCCCTCTTCACCACAACAGACCGGTACAACGTCCGCATCACTGCAGATGCTGCTCCAATCCGTCTGTCGATCTCTCGTTCCATTTTCCCCTCACTCGTGAACAAGACCCCAAGATACTTAAACTCCTCTGAGTGGCTGAGGACAGATATCTAGTTAAAATCTTGCTGATTGCATGTAAAAAAAACAATCACAAGAAAATGGCGATCAGAAGTTCTTCCTGACCAAGAGCAATGGACTGACATTGTTGAGGATATACGTTTAATGGAAAAACTAACATATCAACAAAGAATGCAAGAAGGACAATATGAAAAAAATGGTGGAAATGGACACAATACAAAGTGCAACAATGAGACAGAAATTGAAAGAATAACCAAAGACACTGAAAAACCAGAAGAATTGAGAGATGGAAACTAAAAACTTGATGCTCCAACATTTGTCCCCCTCCCCTTTTTCTTTTTTTTTCTTCCTCTAGCTCCTTTTTTTAAATATAGAGACTGATCTGAATGTAATATGTATGATGAAAAATGAATAAAAATCAAAGTTACAACAAAAACTGCATTTTGTGTTTACTTGTGTTATCTTTGTCTAATATTTAAATTTATTTGATGATCTGAAACATTTAAGTGAGACAAACATACAAAAAAATGTGAAATCAGGAAGGTGTCATGACTCCCCGCTCACCAGCAGCGCCAGCTGCGCGCACACCTGCACCTCGTCAGCGGCGTGGGATATAAGCCACTCTGCCCTGGGCTTCGGCCTGAAGCCGTCTGATCCCGTCGGCCTGCTTGCTGCAAAGAACCCCCTTCTACCAGCAAGACCTTCACGTAAGAATCTCTTACCTTCCTCTCCAGCCTTCCCCCCTGTGCCCAGGTGGATTTCCCGGCGGCGGACTTCTCCTCTGCTTCGCCGTTTCCTCGCTGCTGCCACAGGCGCTCCAGGTCGCTGTCTTCCGGGCCTCGCCCTTGTCAACGCCAGCCACCTGCCCAACCAAGTAAGCCAGCATATCCCATTATCCTTCTGTATTGGTTTGGTGCCCGTCACCCTTCTCCCTGTGCTCTCTCCCATAGGGTTGCCCGGCTGCACGGCTTCCTGCCCCCGTGCCTGAAGCAGACGTCCACCACCAATACATTCACATCTCACAGACACGCAGTCACACACCCTTGTTGTTGAATAAAGCTGTTGAATCTACTCTGAGCCTGCGTGTGTGTCTTCTGAGCTGTGCGTTATGTCAGAAGGGGGCAAACACTTTTTCACACTACTGTAGATCTTTTGCTTAAGGATATTCCAAAGGTTCTCAATAGGGTTGAGGTCAGGGGAGGATGGGGGCCACACCACGAGTTTCTCTCCTTTTATGCCCATAGCAGCCAATGACACGGAGGTATTCTTTGCAGCATGAGATGGTGTATTGTGAAGATAATTGAAGATAATTTTGCTGCAGAAGGCACGGTTCTTCTTTTTGTTCCATGGAAGAAAGTGGTCAGTCAGAAACTCTATATACTTTGCCAAGGTCAGGGACCCTAAAGGGGCCTACCAGCTCTCTCCCCACGATTCCGGTCCAAAACATGACTCCGCCACCTCCTTGCTGACGTTGCAGCCTTGTTAGGACATGGTAGCCATCCACCATCCACTACTCCAGTGGTTCCCAACCTTTTTCCCAGGAGCCCCCCCTGCCTGTGTCACAGAAGAGCCCCCCACCCCCAGCTCACACAGTCACGCCAGAGGAACTAAGTCATTTTAGAACATTTATTTAGGAAAAAAAAATAACATCAGTTTTGTGCTTAACCTATTCCATTTGTTTTGAAATGTAGATTTGCTTTCCTTTATACTAAAGCTAAAATGAATTATATGAACTTGTGTATCACACACAGACAAAAAATAAATGTGGCAAATGACTGCAATGGTATTAAAATATTTGCCCTTTTGTTTTAAGACAGCATTACTTTTAAACATGGCCTTTTTGACACCAGAAGGCAGTCCTGAGTCTTCATTGTTCATTGTCAGTAACATAAAGTTTTCATCTTTGCCAGAGGTATGAAACAGAAATGTTAACATGTCCCTTATGAAAGCAACAATTTTTAACAACCAAAATAGTGGGTCTACACACACACGACAGCATAAATCAGTAAAGGCCTAAAACTCAGTCAGTATGGGCCTAATGGCAGTAGGCTTAAAAACACCCCTGTCATACACAAAGAACAAATATCCTTGATTGCTCTTTCTCATAACACTACCCAGCAATTAACATTGCAAAAAATAATTCAGTGATTCTTTGCTTTTTACTCTCTCCAGTCTGTTGATTCAAAAAAGAATATTAATGTGTACCTTGAGCTTGCATGTCTCTGACCAGTGATGCGATGTTTGGAGTGGTAGTGGTGATTGGCATGCGGGCTTGATCAGCTGCTCACCGATATTGTGCGTCTTTCTTGCCTTCGCAATGAGCAGCACACAATCGAATGATGTTTCAGTGGCTCTGAGTAAATCACTACCTGCCCGTTCAAAGGATTTTCTGATATCCCCGTGTCTCCTTGAAAGCGCCAGGTGCCGTTTCCGCTCAAAAAAATCCCGACTTGCACCAATGGTCTCTCGGAGTCAAGTCTCCTGATGCCGTCTCAGTTTGCTGGGCTTCATGCTGTCATTAGCTAGCTTTTCACCACAAATAACACATTCTGGCTGAAAAGGGTCTTGTGCTTCTATAAATCTATAGTTCAGGTAAATGTCAATATATTGTCTTTTTTCTTTTTTTAACTCCGCGGGGTCCTTTGCACATTTTTGTTTCTCAGCCATTCCGGAGGATGGAATCAAGTGAGACAGTGAGCTGCATGACACAGAACTTTATTTCTCCCCCAACACAGAATAGAACAGAATAACCCTGAGTGCCTGAGCGAACTCCTTTATACACTTTTATTCCCACCTCCGGCACACAGGGTAAACACATTAACATACAGACTGAAAGACATGTACACACATTAACATAACATCTCCATGTATTTCTGGGCCCACTGCAACTGTTTCTGCTTGTGAGCATTGGTTAGGGGTGGCCGAATAGTAGGTTTACGCACAACTGCAAGCCTCTGGAGGATCCTACACCTTGAGGTTGGCTGCACGGTGGCGCAGTGGTTAGCACTGCGGCGGCACAGTTTACCCTTGGCCGGGGGATTGTGGGGATCGTGGGATCGTGGGTTCGATCCCAGCCCCCGACCAACAGTGATCTGTGTGGAGTTTGCATGTTCTCCCCGTGTTGTGTGGGTTTTCTCCGGGATTTCTCCGGTTTCCTCCCACATGCCAAAAACATGCATGTTAGGTTAATTGGCTGTTCTAAATTGTCCCTAGATATCTGTTTCCTATAGGCCCTTAGAATAGAGGGTTAGTATTAATGAAAGCGCTTTGAGTGGTCTTTGTGACTAGAAAAGCGCTATATAAGTGCAGGTTAGTTAGTTAGGTTTGTGGGACTCCAGAGGCACCAGCAGCATCAAATACCTGTTTGCTGCTTTGTAATGACATTTTAGCAGCTGCTCTCTTAATCCGATGAATTTGTCTGGCAGAAACCTTCCTCATTATGCCTTTATCTACATGAACCCATCTGTGCTCTGAATGAGCCCCAAATTTCTTCACAGTACGATGATCACGCTTAAGTTTTTGTGAAATATCTAATGTTTTCATACCTTGTCCAAGGCATTGCACTGCTTGATGCTTTTTGGCAGCAGATAAATCCTTTTACTTTCTCATATTGCTTGAAACCTGTGGCATGCTTAATAATGTGGAACATCCTTCTTAAGTAGTTTTCCTTTAATTGGGCTCACCTGGCAAACTAATTATGACAGGTGTCTGAGATTGATATCAGTGATCATAAGAACCCTGAAACACAATACCATCCATGAGTTTAATTGAAAAACAAAAAAACTGAATGTTTATGACACTAAAATCCTACTTGCATAATAATTTGGAATGCGGTGTATGTAGCATTTATGAATTCATACTTCAACAGTGAAGAAAACTGATGCGTCACAGCAAATGAAAAAGCCAGAGTCTTCTGAAAAAAAGTTAGTTTAATAGAGTGTTGATGTCAGGGCTTGACATTAACACCCGCCAACTCGCCAATGGCGGGTAGATTTCAACAGTGGCCAGTGAGACAGCAACTACCACCTGTCACTTTGGTGAACTGTAGTTTTCTGAAATGGCAATTTTAATAATAAATGCAATGTGAGACTATGAAACTACAACTCCAGATTTTATTAATGATAAAATAAAGCTCAGTTAAACACACAGTCATTGTCTGCGCCTTACTGGACGTGTCATTAGCGCTGAGGATAGAGCTTCCGTTCTCATCTCTTTTTGCTCTGCTGGGCGAGCCGCCGATCCCATGGTCCCGCTGGTGCGAGTCCTTCCAGGCGTTTATAATCGCTATGAGGTTTGCCAAAGCTAAAGGCTATGCTAATCCACAGCCTGGGCAGCGAGAGACAGCGCATCTTCTGCACTCTCGAACCAATGGAAAAGTATGAGGACAGTGTTGCTTTATTGGCTGGACATTTCGCTGCTTCACAGAGTGTTATATTTCAGCGGATCATCTTCTGTCAGCGCCGACCAGCGCTGCGTCTACCAAGCATCTACCAAGGAGATTGTGGTTGACTTCAGGAGGGGTCACACACAGCACCTCCCTCTGATCATCAACAGTGCAGCTGTGGAGAGGGTGAACAGCACCAAGTTCCTGGGGGTGCATATCTCTGAGGACTTCACCTGGACCAACAACACCACATCACTGGCCAAAAAGGCCCAAGCTCACCTCCATTTCCTCCGCAGACTGAGGAGAGCACGAGTCTCACCCCCCATCATGCAGTCTTTCTACCGGGGCACCACTGAGAGCATCCTCACTAACTGCATCACGGTGTGTGGTATGGAAGCTGCACTGCCACCTGCCGGAAGACACTACAACGCATAGTGGATGCAGCCAGCAAGATCATCGGTGCCCCCCTGCCACCCCTCTTGGACATCTACCCCACTCACCTCACCCGCAGAGCCACCAACAGCACAGGCAACACCTCCCATCCCCTACACTCCCTCTTCAGCCCTCTGCCCTCGGGGAAAAGGTACCGTAGCCTCCGGGCCCACTCCACAAGGCTGCTGAACAGCTACGTTCTTCAGGCCATCAGGACCATAAACTCTGTTTACTCCCTCCCGCTTCCCAGACGGTAATACCTGCACAATAACTACCTATGATGCTGGCACAGTAAGACTGGCACACCAACATTAATACTGTTGTTCTGTTGTACTTTCGCTGCTATATGTCTCTGCACTTTAACTGCAACCATTTGCACAAATGCCATATCTGCTGCTGTCTGTATATCACTGCAATACTGATCATGTGCAATCATATCTGTCACTATCTGCACCTACACTACTGCACTGAAATGCACTACGGCTATTCATCTCTAGCGGTCCGAATTTAGGATTACTGGGTTTATTACCACTAGTCGTTTACCTAAAAATCGTTTACCATCATGGAGGTCAGAGTCCTTCTGGCTGCCATTGGCACCACGGGTTGCATCACTGTATATAGACTGCTGCTGTCACTGTTTGTACTTGTTTTTCTTTTTTTCTTTCTTTTTTAATCCAGCCCAATTTCCTCCTTTTTATAAAATGCACACCAGTGTAGAGAGAGAGAAACACCATTTCAATTCTCCTGTATGTCCTGCACGTATAGCAGTATTGACAATAAAATCTTTGAATCCTTGAATCTTTGACAGCGGCCAGGTGAGCCCATCCACCACTATATCACCAATCTCTGGAGTTTGGCTAGCCTCTGAAAGTTTGGTCAGTTAGAAGAGGTGATGATTCGAGACCAGCTAGCTGAGCATACGGCTGATGCCAAGTTGTGGGAGAAACTGTTTATGTCACCAAACGACCTGCTGCAGTCTAAGACAGTGGAAATGGCCTTTTAGCTTGAGTCTGCTGCTCAGTTAGCATCATGGCTAACGGCCTTGGACTCGGCCCCCTCACACCCTGCTACACTGGCACAGTAAGAGTTTGGCTCATATTGCCAACACCCAGTCGGACTCGTTTCCAGTGAGAGTTGAACTCTGTCAGGGCTGTCCTTTGTCACCGATCCTGTTCATAATTTTTATGGACAGGATTTCTAGGCGTGGCCAAGGAACAGAGGGTGTCATGTTCAGTGACCACAGGATCTCTGCAGATGATGTTGTCCTGTTGGCTTCAGCGAGCAATGACCTACAGGTCTTGCTGGGATGGTTTGCTACTGAGTGTGAAGTGGCTGGGATGAGAATCAGCACCTCCGAGTCCATGGTCCTCAGCTGGAAAAGGGTGGATTGTCCTCTCCGGGTTGGGGACGAGTTCCTGCCCCAAGTCGAAGAGTTTAAGTATCTTGGGGTCTTATTCACGAGTGAGGGGAGAATGGAGGAGAGACTGATGGACAGATCGGAGCAGCATCAGCAGTGATGCAGACATCGTACCGGTCTGTTGTGGTGAAGAGGGAGCTGAGCTCTAAAGCTAAACTGTCGATTTACTGGTCAATTTACGTTCCTACCCTCGCTTATGGTCACAAGCTCTGAGCAATGACTGAAAGAATGAGATCACGAATACAAGTGGTTGAAATGAGCTTTCTCCGTAGGTTTGCTGGACTCACCCTTAGAGACAGGATGAGGAGCTCAGTCATCTGAGAGAGGCTCAGAGTAGAACTGCTGCTACCCCACATCAAAAGGAGCCAGTTGAGGTGATTTGGGCATCTCATAAAGATGCCTCCTGGACGCCTCCCACTTGAGGTGTTTCAGGCGCACCACACTGGGAGGATACCCCGGGGCAGACCCAGGACATGCTGGAGAGACTATGTCTCCCAGCTGGCCTGGGGATGTCTTGGTATCCTCTCTGAAGAGCTTGAGCAGGTAGATGGGGAGAGGAAAGTCTTCTCTGCTTGAACTGCTGCCTCAGTGATCCGGACTTCCGGAAAAGCGGTAGAAAATAGATGGCTGGATGGATGGACGTGAAGAACAGACCGGAGGGATTTGTTATAATAATGCCACACAGAACTGAAACACAAACCAACATATACAGTGATCCCTCACTTATCGCGGTTAATGGGTTCCAGAACCGACCGCGAAAAGTGAAAAACCGCGAAGTAGCGTCACCCCTAATGACGTCATCCATAAATAATACGTATGTTCATTCTCTCACTCTCTCTCTCTCATATGATACGTGTGTGTGTGTGTGTACGTGTACATACATACGTAGATGTAAATAAAGTGTACATAAATATGTTTTTAGAACTCTTTTATTCTTATAACAAGATACGTAACTCAAGATGAAGATGATTTACTTCACAGGTTAATGAGAATTTTACTGCTCCTCAGGTGACTCCTCATCGTCAGGTGCTAGAAGCGCAGGATCATCGAGGGCAGCTTCCGATAGAGCTGGAGAAGCTGCAGGAGGCGGCGTAGTGGCTCGACGGGAAGACTATTTCGCACAAAATGGCACAAGAGAACAGCAAAAAGTTCCACGCTGCGAGACTACGTAACACGAGCGATAAAGAGCAATGAATGCGGTCTTCCTTCCCTTCATGGGCGCTCGGCAGGGAGAGGAGGTGGGTGAAACGTCTCGGCCAATCAGCTTGCGGGGTGAAACGTCTCGGCCAATCAGCTTGCGAGATTTCCGAGCCGAGCCAACACGAGAACAGCGAACAGAGAGGTGGATTTTTTGAGTTGTGCGGCTCTCCGTGTTGATACCTGATGGTCTAATGTAGTCTCCCTGCCTTCTGCTAGCGCCCGCCCATTATTTCTCAATTTTGAATTTTTGATGAATATTTTTGAAAAATCCGCGATGCACTGAGGGCGCGAAAGGTGAAGCGCGAAGTAGCGAGGGATCACTGTAAAGGGCAACTGATAATTGCAAAACACAAAACAGCTGAGCGTAATTACAAACAGAAAATGAAGCAGAAGATCATAACCAAACTGGGCAGAAACACAAACCAGGAAATACTTCAAAATAAGAGCAACCTAAGAGCAGGGAAACAGAACACTACCAAATAAATGGAAGACTAGGAGAATACTTGGTAAAATAATAATGAGTGACATGTTCAAACAACATGTTCCCCATGACAGCATGAGCCTGGTTCTGCTGGAGGTTTCTTCCTATGAAAAGGGAGTTTTTCCTCTCCACAGTCACCAAGTGCTTGCTCACATTGAACGCTTCATTGTTGGGGTCTTTCTGCAATTGAGGCGTCTTTGCCCTACAGTTTGAAAGTGCTATGTCTGATGAGTGAGATGATGATTGTGAACTGGCCCTATATAAATAATCCCTCATGGTTTTTTGTGTGGGGTGCTTCAGAAATATGGGGTATTGGGCTCGTGGTATGAGCTCTTTGGTATAGCTATTTGGTCTCTATACAACTGTTGTGACTGATTGCCAAATGTCAGTCAAATTCATTCCCAGTGAGAGATGGACTCCGCCAGGGCTGCCCTTTGTCACGAATCCTGTTCAGAATTTTTAGGGACAGGATTTCCTGGTGCAAGTAAAGAATGGAGGGTGTCATGTTTGGTGACCACAGGATTTAGCCTCTGCTGTTTACAGATGATGTAGTTCTATTAGCTTCAGTGATCAATGACCTACAGGTCTTACTGGGACGGTTTTCTATTGTGTGTGAAGTGGGTGGGATGAGAATCAGCACCTCCAAGTCCAAGTCCATGACCCTCTGTAGAAAAAGGGTGTATTTTTGTCTGGGGTGGCATCAAGCTCCTGGTGCAAGTGGAGGAGATCAAGTATCTTTGAGTCTTAAGGTGCGTTCAGACCAAATGCAAGTAAATTTAGTTACGCAAATACATTGAGTTAACATGTACTCATATCGCACAACTAAATTTACTCGCATTTGGTCTGAACACAGCTTTATTCAGCAGTGATGGGGATATGGAATGAGAGATTGACAGATGGACTGGAGCAGCATCTGCTGTGATGTAGATATTGTACCAGTCTGTTGTGGTGACGAGGAAGCTGAGCTTCAAAGCAAAGCTGTCAATTTATAGGTCAATCTACGTTCCCACCCTCACCTATGATTATGAACTTTGGGTAATGACTCAGAGAGTGAGATCATGGATATAAGTGGCTGAAATGAGTTTTCTCCGTAGGATGACTAGACTCACCCTTAGAGACAGGGTGAGGAGCCAGGTCATCTGGAAGAAACTCAGCGTAGAGCCACTCCTTCTCCTCATTGAAAGGAGCCAGTTGAGGTGGTTTGAGCATCTGATCAGGATGCTTCATGGACACCTCCAACGTGAGGTGTTTTGGCCA
Organism: Pholidichthys leucotaenia; assembly: GCA_020510985.1. Classification (NCBI taxonomy): domain Eukaryota; kingdom Metazoa; phylum Chordata; class Actinopteri; order Cichliformes; family Pholidichthyidae; genus Pholidichthys; species Pholidichthys leucotaenia. Next base: position 297,489,386 of record CM035846.1, read on the forward strand.
CATCCCACTGGGAGGAGACCTCGGGGCAGACCTCAGACACACTAGAGAGACTATTTCGCTAGCTGGCCTGGGAACACCTTGGTATCCTCCTTGAAGAGCTGGAGGAGATGGCTGGGGAGAGGGAAGTCTGGGCTTCTGTGCTTAGGCTGCTGCCTGAATGACCGTGACCCCTGGAGAAGCAGTAGATAATTGAGAGTAAACACTAAAGACATTTTTTTTTTTACAGTGTATAACCCATATCTTATCACTTTAAGCCCATTCACACTATAAATGTTGAGCAAAAGCCAAAGTCTGTTTCTTTTTGAATAGTGTGATCACTCTACGCTGCACTTAAGTCTGGCCAGGACCCTCGGCTTTGGCCTGCCCAGAGAGGTTGTCTTCAGCCCTGGCTTGGTTACACACACACGTACACTGCACATCTACAAAAGGTAGCGGTGCTTAAGCTTAACTGTGCTAAAAACAGTGTGAATGCAGGACAGCCAGGGGTGGGGGTGGGGGATATGCTTTTGGCAAGTGGTAGACCAGCTGGATCCGGTGAGAGTGTAGCCGAAATTTCAACCAGACTGAATGCACTTGAAAAAATTTGGCCCTGTATATTTGGTACATGGCCTGTTTCTAATCTTACTGACATGCTGATGACTTTTAAACTATGAGCCACAGTCAGCCAGTGTTTCTACTCCATGATTGTCAGCCTAAAATGTCTATTGAATATGTGTGTTTTTGTACTTTTGCAATCTCTTTTATTTACAGTTTACAAAATCAGGTCAGAATCTGCAGGAAAGGGAGATTCGTAGAACCAAAAGATTTGTGGTTTCTGTTTGTAGTCAGCATAGTCTGAAGACTCATCTTATTTCAGCAATTTCTCCCTCTTTGATTCCTCTGTTCTTCATTTTACTTCCAGCATGATGGATGTCATGTTTTCATTTATAATGTGCGCATGGGATCAACATCGGAGAGGTGGCCTAGTTGGTTGAGCATCTGCCCCACAACTGGGAGGCCGGGGTTCAAATCCTGGCCGGGTCATACCAAAGACCAGGTACAAATGGTACTTTTCGCCTTCTAGCTTGGTGCTCAGCATAATAGAATGGGGAAAGAAACGTTAACACCCAGAGCTACCAGAGGACTGACCCCCCCACTGTAGCTTTCACTACTTACAGTAGCTGTGTGGCCTAGGGTCATGAAATAGGCGCCATTGGCGTGGGAATAACTTAACATGGAAAAGAGAGGATCAAGTATTAAGATGGCTCACTGGATGAGTGGTGATCGAGAATGCACAGATGTATATGGAAGTCATTTTACCTGTGATTTAAAAAAACGTGACACACTACTGCGATGTACACATTACTGCTGAAAGAACACTAATAATAGTAAATAATTGTTTTTATTTCAGTTATTTAGGTGATCAGTAACCGCTATTCACTGTTTATGTATGCTGTGGAGAGAGAAGTAATGGGTGAAGCGGTGCAGAGAAGAGCAGACTTTATTCATCTCTCCCTCACATTCACAAGAATCACAAGCATAAAAAAGCAGGTCGCGGGCACTTCTCCTTTTATAGCTACTCTCTCTGCGACCTGGGGTGCTGCATTAACATAAATACATTTGCCATTTCCCTTTGTCACTGTTCGCATCAACACACAAATCCCCCCATGACCATTCCCCTTCAGTCTGAGTGGAAACATACTGAGTGGGTTCCCACAGTGTGGCTAAAGTTAAAAAAAAACAAAAACCAGCATGATATACAATCACAATAAGCTATGTTTTGAATAAAATTTTAAAAGAATTGTAAACCTTAAGACAAACATTGTTCCCCTTACTTACATCAGAAAAGAAGAACAAAATTAATAGTGGAGCTATGTCACACATGCACTCGTATGTTTACATGCACACTAATAAACAGATTATAATTTGATTCTGGAGTTATCTGATTATTCAAGTAGTCATGTGAACAGCATAATCAGATAAAGGCCATTATCAGGCCAAGAAAAATTACATTAAGACACACAGTTTATTGTCCAACAGTTTATTTATTCAGTGCCTCTAAACACATCAACTCTGATTATTATCATTATCTGATTATTCCCAGTTATTGGATTATTGTGGTCATGTAATTAGCCTCACTGCCTTTAAATTACATTACTATAGCTCCACATTTATTAAATGCCTACAGCCTCACCTCCTCAGCTTGCATCTCTGGCCGAAGGAGCAAAAACAGGAGAAGAATATAAGAATGATATAAACAGGGAAATGGGTTCGGTGGTGAGTGATACTGACTGATCACAAGGGAGCTGGCCTAAGTTGCATGCTGGTAAATGTGTGGAGAGCAGAGACTGCAAATCAAAGAAGGGATTGAAACCTGAAGCCAACATGGAAGTGATTTAAACTGGAATCTATCTAATGGCTCTAACATAAAAGTCATCTGGCAGGGAAGAATAAAGTATACCAAACCAAAAAATCAAAATCAAAAGAAATAAATGGAAAACACAACATCCCAACCGTTGTGTTACAACAACCTGTGATAGATGTAAAATTTCAGATTTTTGTATGCTTCAGGTGTACAGTATAAGAAAACAAATTTCTTTTGCAGTCATTACAAACAAGGTGTTATTCCTGACTATGAATGTTTGAAACAGCCACTCTTGAACAGCTGATGTGTCATGTGATCTTTGGCACATTAAACGTTCTTTGCTCACTATTCATTCTCTGAAGTCTATGTATCACATATTCTTCCTTACTGCACCATGGGGCTGCATTCAGGAGGCCATTATAGAGCTGTCACTGGAGTGTGTGCAGTGGCTGCTGACAGGATGCCTGCTGCATATTGTTTGACCACCCTACAGTGTATACAACAGAGCTGAATCCAGGTCATTGCATGCTGTAATGAGAGAGGGGTTAACAAGGGTTGACAAGTATCACCCAAACACTTAACCTTATTATTAAAGGAGGAGTGATGTGGCAGAAGATTAGCACCTGCTGACAGTATGCAGCACCTTTTCAAATGTTTCCTGTGAAGATCGCAATCAGGCGCTACAATAGTTCAGAAAAGATTTGCACAAGAACCTGCAAATTTCAATCCATTTTGTCTGTTTTGCTGCATAAAGGTAATGCAGAAGGCAGAATACCTATGTGTTCTTGAGATGACTTTCGTTGTGATTAGGCACTATACAAATAAAGTTGAATTGAAGGTTTCATTATTCATAGCCCTTTGTCAGCTCTTTTTCCTGGTTTGCTTGTAATGCCGATTGTCTTGATTGTAAGATCTCAGCCAGGAACAAAGATTTTGGAATTTGGACTTAACCTGCTTCTTTGTGTCCTGCATTTGGTTTTGACATCAGAAGTGACAGCCTTTTCAGAGCTCCTCTTGATGACACCTGTAGTATAGTTATTTATTGTTCATATATAATGATTATTGGAGCTCTTATTTGTGTGGCACAGGGTGGTGGCTCCATGTTTCAGTTCCGCCAACCCCGTGCGTATAAGAAGGGCTGCAGGTAGGGGGGCGGCCTCTTCCATCTTTGCCTCTGCCTGCATGTATGTGTGGTCAGGTACACTGCGCCTGGTATTATAATAAACGCGTGTTCAGCTCCACTATTGCTCTCCTCCTTGACTCCAGTTCCGGACATAACATTTGGCGATGAGAAGAAAAACCATGGAAGCGTGTGTGCACCAATTCGGCCATTTTTGGAGCTCCCAGGTGAACTGCCTGTGCCGTGGCCTTGGTGATACCATCCATCCATCCATCCATCTTCTTCCACTTAATCCTTTTCGGGTCGCGGGGGGGCTGGAGCCTATCCCAGCATCTATGGGCGAGAGGCAGGGTACATCCTGGACAGATCGCCAGTCCATTGCTGGCCTCAGTGATACGAAGCCTTTAAAACATATATGGTGGCGTTGGACCTGGGAAGGATGGAGAAGCTGCTGAGGGCGCGTGCATTGCTTATGCACAACCTGGGAATGGAGGGCCAGAGGATTCTGGGCATGCTTGGTGATGCGGACAGTTATAAAGAAGTGTTTGAGCTGATGGCACGCCATTTTAGGGCGCTGGACAACATCGTCGTCTGGAGGATTGAATTCCGACAGCGCTGCCAACAGGTTGGCAAGCCCATCTGGCAATTTGTATGGGACTTGAGACAGCTAGGCACTGAGGGTCGGTTTGGACTGTTGGAGGAAGAAATGGTTCACGACCAGTTAGCGGAGCGTGCCAACTGTGCTGCGGTCCGGTGTGGGCTGCTCACATTTCCGGGTGAGTTGACGCTGGCCAGAGCCGTCGAGTTGGTTCTCCAGCTGGAGGCAGCGGATAAGCTGGTACCGATGCTGATCGACACGGGGGTGAGGAGTTCGCTGCTGAACTGGGCTACAGTACGACAATGTTTTCCCCTCTACAGAATTGGAGGTAACTCAGTGCCACTTTGCGGATATGGAGGACGACGGTTGGCCATGGTGGGTACCGTCAGACTGACAGCTCGGTACAAGTCGATGGAGATGGCCGATGTGAAGTCGGCCCACGGCACAAACGTCATGGGCTGCAATCTGTTTTATAGCCTCGGGTTTGGAAGAATGGTCCACACAGATCACCTGGGACCATCCAAATCCATTGTGTAGTTTTTGCATAATACTGCTAACAGACAGACAAAACTCCCAGATTAATAATTAGTAATCATCCTCCAAAAATTCAAATTTAGAAACTGGGCAAAATAATTCAAACATTCTAATTAATTTCAAATTAATTTCAACTGTTTCAAGTTTAGAGTTCATGGATATTTATTATTTAATCAAAGGTCATGAAGTCTCAAGAACCTAAAATTGCGACTTGAGTCACAGTCAATTATTATTATTATTATTATTATTATTATTATTATTATTATTATTATCAATAATAATAATAATTAAAAAATAAACAAGTAGCACTACAGTACTTGAGCACATATTTGGATTTTTAAATGCAGATTTATCAAAACAAGAATGCATAATTTTTAATTATAGTAATACTTTAATTGTAACCTGTTTTGAGATGCTTTGTTTTGAAAAAAAAAAATATTCAGAGTGGCCTTTCTGTTATGTTCTTTCTTTTCATTTGACATTTTCAAATGAAGTAACAAAGAAGAACAAGGACAAACAAAAATAAACAAACAGCAGGTATCTAAAAGGACAAACCAACCCACCCACTGTCATCACCAGGCTGTCACACGTTCATAGATGGACTGCACTCAGTGCCAAAATAGTATCCATCTACAGCACAAAGTCCATCCATGAAGGGTCCGGGAGAGGTTGGTATGTCAATTAAAACCCCAGCATTGTCATGGAGGGTGTCAGTCAGTTGTTCCAAAGGGAGTATTGTCTGGACCCCTTTATACCAGTAGAGCTGTTTCATGAAAATAAAGAATTAGAGAAGTGTCTTTCTTGCACCATAGAAGAACATTTCAGTTTGGCATTTGTTTGTTCCTTGCCCTGTCCACTATAGGTGCCAGAATACACCAAAAGCTTAGCCAGAGCTTTTCCCTCAGCCAGAGGTGTTCACAGGTCATTTTTTGCAAGTCCAAGTCAAGTCTTAAGTCACTTTATGGTTGTAATATCCATGGAAATTAAAATACGCACTGTGGGACCATATGTGTATCACTATAAGCTTCACATCTCAGAGAGAACAAAGAACTGGGCCTCCTGTGAGATAACAGGAGGATGTGAAAATTTGGTCTTTGGTATGCAGAGACGACCTTGGAGGATTTCCTGGTCTCCCAGAGATTATGAGGAGGATGTTATAAGATTTAAGGAAAGATGTATTGTTACTTGTGATTAAATGCAATGTGACTGTGAGCTTTGAAGGTCCTGGTATATAAAGGACGAATGTCTGAGTTTTTTTCCTCTTTCTGTTTTTGCTGATGTTGGAAGATGTGAATAAACCTGACTCGTGATATAAACTCTACCTCGTCATTTTCAAATTTCCACACTGGTGACCCTAAGACGTATCATGGATGAAAGAAATTCCCCCGGGCCAGCCGAGTCAGGAGCTCCCAGCCAAGCGTATGCCGCTACCGTCCAGCTACCGGACTTTTGGCAGGACAACCCGTGCTCCTGGTTCCACTTGGTCGAAGCACAGTTCGCCCTCCGGGGGATAACGGTAGATGACACGAAATTCTACCATGTGATCGCAAAGCTCGACAACCGCACGGCTCGGCATGTGCAGAGCCTATTGGAGCGGCCACCGGACAACGACAAATATGGTGGGTTGAAGGCTGCACTTATCCAGTGTTTCACTCTCTCAGTCGAGGAGAGAGCAGAGAGGCTCCTGGCTCTGAACAACTTGGGAGATGGCACGCCCATTGACCTGATGGAGAACATGCTGAGGTTGAGAGGCTCAGACGGCGACGATTTCCTCTTCACCCACATTTTCCTTAGGACCCTACCGTCGGCCACGAGAGCGACCCTGGCCGGTTTGCCGTTGTTGGACCAGCGGGACTTCCGCGCGCTGGCCCAGGAGGCGCACCGGATTCTCAACGCCAGCCAACAGCGCGCGGCCACTGCGGCAGCGACGGAGTTCGGCGCGACGGCCGGAGATGGCGGGGGGCCAGAGACGGCGGTAGCAGACCCACCGATGACAGCGGCGGCCAAGGATCGCGGAGGAGACACCCTCTGTTTCTACCATCGCCGCTTTGCAGAGAAGGCACGCAAATGTATACCACCAGTTCAAGCACTTGGGAAACGCCAAGACCGGGGATCGGTAGCAGCTGCGGCCCTCGGGAAGGAGAACAAGCTGCTCTACTTGAAGGATACGCGCTCGGGGAGGCAATTCCTCGTGGACACAGCTGACCGGCTGGCGGTTCCCAGAGGTCACGGGGCGTCAGCAGCGAACGGCTCGGAGATTAAGACCTTTGGTGAGAGGGCTCTGCTTCTGTCCCTACACGGCCGTACATTTGAGTGGACTTTTGTTATAGCTGCAGTGAATTTCAATATGTTGGGGGCTGATTTTCTGTGCGCACATGGTTTGTTGGTTGATCTTGCTAACAGCGCCTGGTTAATGCACTTTCTTTTTATTCTATTCCCTGTGCAGCCCGAGTGACCCCGCCAACAGCACAAGCCAACGTCACAACTGCAAGCGATAAGTTCCACACACTGTTCACTCAGTTCCCAGCACTCAAGGTTCCCACATTTTCAGCAGCCGTCGCTAAACACGGAGTGGAACATTTTATTACTACCACCGGACCGCCCGTTTTTGCAAAAGCTCAGCGCTTGGATTCAGCTAAACTGACCATAGCGCGCGAGGAGTTCGCCAACCTGGAAAGGTTGGGCATCATCAGGCGTTTGAACAGCCCATGGGCTTCCCCGCTTCACATGGTCCCGAAAGCTGACAGCTCGTGGCGACCTTGCGGAGATTTCCGCAGGTTGAACAACGCCACAGCACACGACCGCTACCCAATCCCGCATATCAAAGATTTTTCCGTTCATTTGGCGGGGGCGCGCGTTTTTTCTAAGATAGACTTGGTCCGCGGTTACCACCAAGTCCCAGTGCGCACTGAGGACATACCCAAAACAGCGGTAATAACTCTGTTCGGTCTATTCGAGTTTTTGCGCATGCCATTTGGGCTTAAAGGCGCTGCGCAGACGTTCCAACGCATGATGGACGCGGTGTTGCGCGATCTCCCCTTCGTATTCGTCTACCTGGACGACATCTTAGTCGCCAGCGCGTCCGAAGACGAACACGAAAACCACCTCACGGCAGTTTTCCGGAGGTTGGGAGAGCACGGTTTAATAATCAACCCAGCAAAGTGTCAGTTCGGGGTGATGCAGATTGATTTTTTGGGGCATCGCGTCTCTCCAGAAGGGGCGGTTCCGCTTCCTGACAAAGTGCGCGCGGTAGCAAATTTTCCCCAGCCACAAACGGTCAAGGCGTTACAGGAGTTTTTGGGAATGGTGAATTTTTATAACCGTTTCCTCCCCCGCGCAGCGCAGCTCATGCAACCATTGGATGCCGCACTCAAAAAGCAAAAACCCACAAATAAGATCGAATGGTCTCCGGAGCGAGAGTGAGCATTTTCGGAGGTCAAAACAGCCCTGGCAAACGCTACGTTGTTAGCACATCCAGACCCAATGGCCCGCATCGCGCTCACTACTGACGCGTCAGATGTGGCCATAGGGGCGGTCGTGGAGCAGCATGTAGCCGGGGCTTGGCAGCCGCTCGCCTTTTTCAGCAGGACTTTGCACGATAGTGAACGAAAATACAGCGCATTCGACAGGGAGTTGTTAGCTCTCCACTTGGCCATTCGCCACTTCCAGTTCTGGCTGGAGGGACGCCATTTCACCGCGCTCATTGACCACAAGCCGCTGACATTCGCGATGGCCAAGGTTTCAGAACCGTGGTCAGGCCGGCAGCAAAGACAGCTGGCCGCTATCTCAGAGTTTACTACCGATATTCAGCATGTGGCGGGTAAACTGAATGTAGTGGCAGACTGTCTCTCACGCGCCGTGGCGGCCCCAGTCCGCGTAGGGATAGATTATGCAGCCATGGCCGCAGATCAGGTTAGCGACGCGGACGTGCACGCGCTCCAGTCTGGACCAACAGGGTTAAGGCTGGAAAACAGGGTGCTGCAAGACGGTATGCCTCCCCTAATCTGTGATGTCTCCACTGGGCGACCGCGTCCTGTGGTACCGGCCGTGTGGCGCCGCCGCGTTTTTGACTCGATTCATTCTCTGGCGCACCCGGGAGTGCGCGCGTCGGTCAAAATGGTAGGAGAGAAATTTGTATGGCCGAGCCTGCGCAAACAAGTTAAGGAGTGGGCAGCAGCCTGCATGGCCTGTCAACGAGCCAAAGTACACAAACACACGAGAGCTCCCTTGGAGCCATTTCACATCCCGGCTAAGAGGTTCGATCACGTTCACGTGGACCTCGTAGGCCCCCTCCCGCCGTCACAGGGGTGCACACACCTTCTGACAATGGTGGACCGCACCACGCGCTGGCCGGAAGTGGTCCCACTGGCATCAACCACAGCCGAGGAGGTGGCGCGCGCGTTTTTAACAGCATGGGTAGCGCGCTTTGGAGTCCCGTCGGACATTACGTCCGACAGAGGTCCTCAATTTGTTTCCGAACTTTGGTCAGCAATGGTCCGCAGCCTGGGGGTAACGATCCACCGCACAACCACGTACAATCCGCAGGCTAATGGGTTATGCGAACGTTTTCATAGGTCATTGAAAGCGGCTCTCAGAGCATCGCTGACAGATGCAAATTGGGTGGACAGGCTACCATGGGTTTTATTGGGGTTGCGTTCTGCACCTAAAGAGGACTTAGAAGCCTCCCCGGCTGAGCTAGTTTTTGCGCAACCACTTCGGCTGCCTGGGGAGTTTCTCCCAGATAATCCTGCGCCAGATAGCTCCCTGTCTCAGCGGTTGCAGCGTGGCACGGAATCGGGCACGCTGCCTGGCCCCATTCACCAGAGTTTTCCGCGCGTTTTTGTGCCTAAGGCTTTGAAAAGCGCGGAATTTGTTTTTGTCAGACACGATGCCCATCGCCCACCACTGCGACCACCTTATGATGGACCATTTAGAGTGCTGGAAACAGGGGACAAACATTTTTTGCTAGATTTGGGGGGCAGGAAGGAAAAGATTGGCATAAACAGGCTCAAACCCGCCTTTGTGGTGGCGGACGAGGATGTGCTATTTGCCAGGGCTCCTCGGTGCGGCAGATCCCCCCGGGGACAGTCCCCAGAACACCCACAGAGAGTGACAAACAGTTCTCACCCCAAGACAGCAGCGCCCCAGCGGGATGGCGCCGCAGAAGTGTCGAGGCCCGCTTACAGCAGATACGGGAGGAGACTGAGGCCCAAGCAGCACGTCGGTTAATGTGTAATGATTTTATCATGACATGCAGACTGTATGGATCGTGGGTTCGATCCCAGCCCCCGACCAACAGTGATCTGTGTGGAGTTTGCATGTTCTCCCCGTGTATGCGTGGGTTTACCCCGGGATTTCTCCGGTTTCCTCCCACATGCCAAAAACATGCAGGTTAGGTTAATTGGAGACTCTAAAGTGGCCCTAGGTATGAATGTGTGTGTGAATGGTTAAGGGATAGTGCCGTATCGTGGCTGCTTCATCCATCCAGGTGGTTGATGACCCTCAATTTCCCCTCTGGGGATCAATAAAGTATACTAAATCTAAAAATCTAAAAAAATCTAAACCTGACTCGTGAGATAAACTCTGCCTCGTCATTTTCACATTTCCACATTTCCACATTATCCTTTATATATTAGCCTTCATTCATCTTCTTCCACTTAATCCTTTTCGGGTCGCGGGGGGGCTGGACCCTATCCCAGCATCTTTGGGCGAGAGGCAGGGTACACCCTGGACAGATCACCAGTCCATTGCAGGGCCAACACAGAGAGACAGACAACCATTCATTCTCACAGTCATACCTAAGGACAATTTAGAATCCCCAGTTTTGATGCCAATTAACCTAACCTGCATGTTTTTGGCATAAGATAAGATAAGATAAGCCTTTATTAGTCCCACAATGGGGAAATTCCAGGATTGCAACAGCACAGGGATAGCAACACTCAGAAGGCAAGAAAAAACAAGAGCAGCGAGTATACATATGTACAGTGGGGGAAAAAAGTATTTAGTCAGCCACCAATTGTGCAAGTTCTCCCACTTAAAAGATGAGCGAGGTTTCCAATTTTCATCATAGGTATACCTCAACTATGAGAGACAAAATGAGAAAAAAAAAAAAATCCAGAAAATCACATTGAAGGATTTTTAATGAATTAATTGGTAAATTCCTCGGTAAAATAAGTATTTGGTCAATAACAAAAGTTCATCTCAATACTTTGTTATATACCCTTTGTTGGCAATGACAGAGGTCAAACGTTTTCTGTAAGTCTTCACAAGGTTTTCACACACTGTTGCTGGTATTTTGGCCCATTCCTCCATGCAGATCTCCTCTAGAGCAGTGATGTTTTGGGGCTGTCGCTGGGCAACACGTACTTTCAACTCCCTCCAAAGATTTTCTATGGGGTTGAGATCCGGAGACTGGCTAGGCCACTCCAGGACCTTGAAATGCTTCTTACGAAGCCACTCCTTCGTTGCCCGGGCGGTGTGTTTGGGATCATTGTCATGCTGAAAGACCCAGCCACGTTTCATCTTCAATGCCCTTGCTGATGGAAGGAGGTTTTCACTCAAAATCTCACGATACATGGCCCCATTCATTCTTTCCTTTACACGGATCAGTCGTCCTGGTCCCTTTGCAGAAAAACAGCCCCAAAGTATGATGTTTCCACCCCCATGCTTCACAGTAGGTATGGTGTTCTTTCTCCTCCAAACACGACAAGTTGAGTTTTTACCAAAAACTTCTATTTTGGTTTCATCTGACCATATGACATTCTCCCAATCCTCTTCTGGATCATCCAAGTGCTCTCTAGCAAACTTCAGACGGGCCTGGACATGTACTGGCTTAAGCAGGGGGACACGTCTGGCACTGCAGGATTTGAGTCCCTGGCAGCGTAGTGTGTTACTGATGTAGCCTTTGTTACTTTGGTCTCAGCTCTCTGCAGGTCATTCACTAGGTCCCCCCGTGTGGTTCTGGGATTTTTGCTCACCGTTCTCGTGATCATTTTGACCTCACGGGGTGAGATCTTGCGTGGAGCCCCAGATCGAGGGAGATTATCAGTGGTCTTGTATGTCTTCCATTTTCTATTAATTGCACCCACATTTGATTTCTTCACACCAAGCTGCTTACCTATTGCAGATTCAGTCTTCCCAGCCTGGTGCAGGTCTATAATTTTGTTTCTGGTGTCCTTTGACAGCTCTTTGGTCTTGGCCATAGTGGAGTTTGGAGTCTGACTGTTTGAGCTTGTGGACAGGTGTCTTTTATACTGATAATGAGTTCAAACAGGTGCCATTAATACAGGTAACGAGTGGAGGACAGAGGAGCCTCTTAAAGAAGAAGTTACAGGTCTGTGAGAGCCAGAAATCTTGCTTGTTTGTAGGTGACCAAATACTTATTTTACCAAGGAATTTACCAATTAATTCATTAAAAATCCTTCAATGTGATTTTCTGGATTTTTTTTTTCTCATTTTGTCTCTCATAGTTGAGGTATACCTATGATGAAAATTGGAGACCTCTCTCATCTTTTAAGTGGGAGAACTTGCACAATTGGTGGCTGACTAAATACTTTTTTGCCCCACCGTACATGTGTACGGAAACCGGAGAAATCCCAGAGTAAACCCACGCAGACACGGGGAGAACATGCAAACTCCACACAGATCACTGTTGGTCGGGGGCTGGGATCGAACCCAGGATCCCCCGGCCAAGGGTGAGTTGCTGTGCTGCCGCAGTGCTAACCACTCTGCCACTGCGCCGCCCTATCTACAGTATTAGCATTTAGTAACTATTATGGTCTGAAGGTGAGATCATGGTCACACACTGAACATCCAGCTCAGTACCTGCAGCTGCTCTTAGTCATGCATCTGTGCTAATTACTGTCTGAGTATAGACCTCAGTTTCCACAGTCCCTCGTGGGTTTGCTGGCTCAACACTTGAAGTGGTCACTGATTCTCCTGCGCCCCCCCCCCACACACACACACATGCTCTTGTGTGCCTGCCTCGATTCTCACCTTCTGAAGACCATATCCCCCCACCCCCCAGAACACTTGTCAGCCTGCAAACAATTCTGATAACTCATACCTACCTTGGATATAGCTGTCCTCTCCACTGCGCTCACTGTCATCCTGGTCCACCCATCCCTGCATCTACCCTGGAAGGAAAGAAAAAAAAGTGAGTCACGATTCAACCAGAGTGGTGGCCTAGAGGTAGAACATCCGCCCCACAACCAGGAGGTCGGGATTCAAGTCCCGGCCGGGTCATGCCAAAGACCATATAAAAAGGGAGCTTCCTGCCATCCAGCTTGGTGCACAGCAAAAATGGAACAGAGGAGGGAAATGTGGGCGGTGTGGTGGACACACATACGTGACCTGCTTTTGGACTCACATTTTAGACCAGAACAAAGGCAGAGCTTCCTTGGTGATTACAGGAAGCTGCAAGAGTGTTAGCTTTGGTATGCAAAGCTTGAGACTGTGTGGTATAATTAAAGGGTTAAAGAGGGGATGCATTGTAGACAGTGGGGGTGATATCATGGAGAGAGGATGCATTGTTACTGTCATTATAATGCAATGTGGTCTGTGAGACATGTGACTTGTGAACTGTAAGAGTCCTGGTATTTAAGGACGAGAGTTACCTGTGTTGCTCTCTTTTTTCTGCTTCGTGATGTTGGAGATGTGAATAAAGCTGACTCGAGAGAGAACTCTGTCTCGTCATTCTCACATTTCCACACTGGTGACCCAAGACGTGTCATGCAAGAGGACAATTCCCCCGGGCCAGCCTCGTCAGGAGCCCCCAGCCAAGTGAATGCCGCTACAGTCCAGCTACCGGACTTCTGGCAGAACAATCCACGCTCCTGGTTCAACGTGGTTGAGGCGCAGTTCAACCTCCGGGGGATATCGGTAGACGCCACAAAATTCTACCACGTAGTCGCAAAGCTGGACAACAACACGGCCCAGCATGTGGAGAGCCTGATCGACCAGCCGCCGGACAGCGACAAATATGGCACGTTGAAGGCTGCACTCATCCAGCAATTCACCCCCTCGGCGGAGGAGCGAGCAGAGAGGCTCGCTCGCTCCTCCGCCTCCGCCTCTCGCAGATTGCCTCTCGCGCGCCGTGGCGGCCCCAGTCAGCGTAGGAATAGATTACGCAGCCATAGCCGCGGAGCAAGTGTAGTGACGCGGATGTGCGCGCGCTCCAGTCTGGACCAACAGGGTTAAGGCTGGAGAACAGGGTGCTGCAAGACAGTATGCCCCCCCCCCCTAATCTGCGATGTCTCCACGGGACAGTCGCGTCCAGTAGTACCAGCTGCGTGGCGCCGCCGCATTTTTGACTCGATTCATTCTTTGGCGCACCCGGGAGTGCGCGCGTCGGTCAAAATGGTAGGAGAGAAATTTGTGTGGCTGAGCCTCCGCAAACAAGTTAAAGAGTGGGCAGCAGCCTGCACGGCGTGTCAACGAGCCAAAGTACACAGGCACACGAGGGCTCCTTTGGAGCCGTTTCACATTCTGGCCAAGAGGTTCGATCACGTTCATGTGGACCTCGTGGGCCCCCTCCCGCTGTCACAAGGGTGCACGCACCTTCTCACAATGGTGGACCGCACCACGCGCTGGCCTGAAGTGGTCCCGCTGGCATCAACCACGGCCGAGGAGGTTGTGCATGTGTTTTTAACAGCTTGGGTGGCGCGCTTCAGCGTTCCATCGGACGTTACGTCCGACAGAGGCCCTCAATTTGTGTCCAAGCTTTGGTCGACAATGGCCCGCAGCCTGGGTGTCACAATTCACCGCACAACCACGTACAATCCGCAGGCTAACGGGTTATGCGAACGTTTTCATAGGTCATTGAAAGCAGCTCTCAGGGCGTCACTGACGGGTGCAAATTGGGTAGACAAGTTACCATGGGTGTTATTGGGGTTGCGTTCTGCGCCTAAAGAGGACTTAGAAGCCTCCCCAGCGGAGCTCGTGTTTGCGCAGCCACTCCGGCTCCCTGGGGAGTTTCTCCCAGATAACCCTGTGCCAGACGCCTCCCCGTCTCAGCTGTTGCGGAGTAACATAGAATCAAGCACGCTGCCCAGCCCTGTGCACCACAGTTTTCCGTGCGTTTTTGTGCCTAAAACTTTGAAGAACGCAGAGTTTGTTTTTGTCAGACACAATGCGCATCGAACCACACTGCGACCGCCTTATGACGGACCCTTCAGAGTATTAGAAACAGGGGACAAGCAGTTTTTGCTAGATTTGGGGGGTAGGAAAGAGAAAGTTGGCATAAACAGACTCAAACCCGCTTTTGTGGTGGCAGATAAGCAAGTGCTGTTGGCGAGGGGCCCACAGCGAGGTAGACCCCTGCGGGGGGCTTTACAGAGTAATGTTTCCCCAGAACTCCCACAGGTGCTGACAAAAGGTTTCCACCACCAGACGACAAACCCCCAGCGTGACAGCGCCGCGGAGACTTTGAATCCCAGCTACAGCAGATACGGCAGGAGATGGAAGCCCAGACAGCATGTGGACTGATGTGTTTTGATACTATCACGGCATGCATGTTGTTATTCCCTTGTTTGTTCTAAAATGCTGGGGGGGGCTTTGTGTGGTGGACACACATACGTGACCTGCTTTTGGACTCACATTTTAGACCAGAACAAAGGCAGAGCTTCCTTGGTGATTACAGGAAGCTGCAAGAGTGTTAGCTTTGGTATGCAAAGCTTGAGACTGTGTGGTATAATTAAAGGGTTAAAGAGGGGATGCATTGTATACAGTGGGGGTGATATCATGAAGAGAGGATGCATTGTTACTGTCATTATAATGCAATGTGGTCTGTGAGACATGTGACTTGTGAACTGTAAGAGTCCTGGTATTTAAGGACGAGAGTTCCCTGTGTTGCTCTCCTTTTTCTGCTTCGTGATGTTGGATATGTGAATAAAGCTGACTCGAGAGAGAACTCTGTCTCGTCATTCTCACATTTCCACAGCGGCAGTGGCTCAGGAGGTAAATGGCGTTCGCTTATATAGCACTTTTTTTCTCATCTCTAGGTGACCAAAGTGCTTTACAGATCCTGTTATCCACCCATTCACACACACATTCACACACTGATGGCGGCATAGCTGCCATACACTGGTGCTGGCCTGACCCACCAAGAGCAATGATAGAATGCTGTAAATGCTTTGAGATGTCACTGGACACGTAAAGCACAATTTAAATCTAATCCATTATTACCTCCGCCAAGGAGGTTATGTTTTTACCGGGGTTTGTCTGTCTGTCTGTCTGTTACCAACATAACTCAAAAAGTTATGAACGGATTTTGACGAAATTTTCAGGAAAGGTGTGTAATGGCACGGGGAACAGATGATTAGATTTTGGTGATGATCTGAGAGTGCATACCTCCACCAAGGGCTTTGTTTGTATTTGTGCAGTAGGATTACACAAAAACTACTGGATGGATTTGGATGAAATTTTCAGCAGAGGTGGTTCTTGGGCTACAGAGGAACCCATTACATTTTGGTGATGATCTGGGAATGCATACCTCAGCCAAAGCTCTTCTCACAGTGTGTCAGCAACAATACTCCAAAACTAATGGATAGACTTTCATGCAATTTTCACCACAAGTGGCTCTAGGCCTACACACAAACCCATTACATTTTGGAGGTCATCCATGAGAGACTGAAGGAGCCTTGGTGGAGGTTATGTGCTCTCTGAGTGCTTTTCTAGTTATTATTATTATTTACATTCAATCTTCAGTCAATTTCATTAACTGATAATCACAGGAAATTCCCTGGGCCTGGGGTACCTCAACACTCATCTTTGCCAAGACCCAAAGAAGCCATCTCAAACCTCAGCACATTCACCCCAAGTCCGCTTCTTTCCCCATCGTTACCTCCCTTGAAACTGTAAGTCAAGAGACTAACTAATTATAACACCTGGAACTCACGGTCTTTAACAGCAGAAGAGGTTGAAACACCAAGAGTAAGAATATCTATTCTTTGAACATTTCCCATTCTCAGTATTATTATACTTACACTCTCCTCTCCTCTCCTCTCTCAGGTGAGTTCCGATCCAAACCCTGTCATCATCCTTTTAATAAAAATACAAAACCTTGCATAACTGTGTCTGTGAGTCTCTGTTGTGGTAACTGCCATTGGGTCCTGTATTCAACCATATCAGTAACAGAACTGGTCACCAGTTGCATTTCATTAAACAGGCTAATGAATTTCAATACAAACACAGTGAAAGTTCTGTTATAGATTTAACATCTGCATTTTTTGAAGCAGAAAGATACTGTACATATCCAGTGAAATGTTGGAGTGTGATTATCTAGGAACTCCTGGATTCCTGGAATCCTTATTGTTCAGTCAAATTCCTCAGTCGGAACTGTTGTATAATCAGTATACACAGAATACACATAGGATTCTGGTGAAGAAAGGCTGGGATGAGTGCAGATAGTAAAAGCAATAAACTGAGATTACAGAAAAGAGAGTTCTGGCAGCCCCTCTGAGGTGTGGTGTTGTAAAGAATTGTATAGAGTTATTGCATGTGGCAGGAAAGATTTCCTGTCTGTGTCGTTATGGCAGCAAAGCTGGCTCAGTCTGCTGGAGAAAAAGCTCTGTCCATGATGTGGTGGAGAGGGTGTGGGATTATCCAGGATAGACAACAGATTGTCCAGAGTAAGGGGATGTACTTCAAAGTCTTAACAAAGGTTGCAGTATTAAAATGAGCTTCTCTACAACCCCATAAATGTTGTGGTGACTGATGATTTTCCATCATTTTAAACTTTCTAAAATAATTCAAATTACTTTCAATACAATAAAAATGACAAATTGGCAGGGTTTATCAGCATGTCTATGTATTTTTGAATAAGGGGCAGTTTGTGCTCCTCCTCCCAGGCAATACATGGAATCTGGTATCCATCCATGACCAGTCCTCACTTGGAAAAAGAATTTAACACGAGGTGTCAAGAAAAAAAAGTGCGGACGAAATAGAGATAGAGAAGCTATGTTTGGGTGACTCACAGATGAGTTATGCTGTAGAAAGTTCTTGGCACTGCTCCCAAACCATCACGTTATTTGGATGTGAGAGGTGGAGACAAACAAGCGCAGAGGTCAGCCAGATGTCCTCAGTTATGGAGCGCTCTGTCATATGTGATGAAAATGATGGTTACCACAGAGCATGTGTGTGGACAGTTCACTGAAACGGCATGTGTGGAAGTAGCATACCTGATTGTGGGTGTCTTAGGTCAGGGTGGTGCCCTTGGCCTTGTAAGGCAGGGTTATCTGGGGTTATATATTCGATCCCTGCCTACCCTGCAGGTCTAGCAGCTGCTCCTTCTTCACCTGGCCTCTGTAAGTAATACATTATTGCTGGGATCCATTGTTGGTTTTTTAGTTGTCTTAATTACACATTAGGGGCATACTTGACATAAATCTTATTAAATCATAATAAATATTTTATGGGACTTTCCATCACACAGATGGTCCAAAAACAAGAGATTGCTTATGCTGATGTGCCTTGATTAATCCAGGAATTTTGCTTCAAAATTTTTTTTAATAACATTTTTTTCCAATACAGGTTGATATCCTACTTTTTTTTACAGTGCAGCTCACCTATTGATCCAGTTCATCCCACCGGTAAATTCAGCTTTGTTAAGATTTAAACATTAACACTGATATACTGTGATTGTATAGGCATGCCTATTTCTAAGAGTTTATGAATTCCTGTGCATCCCTGAGACAATATAGCTGCATTTTAAAAGGCACAGGCAGGTAAATGTCAAAGAAATAACTAGGTATTGACAGTGAACAAGTTAAGCATTTACCTCCTGTTTTTATGTGCATTAGAGCAGCGATGGGGGACGCAGAAATGTCTGTGTTTGGGGAGGCTGCCCCGTATCTGAGGAAGTCAGAGAAGGAGCGTATGGAAGCCTCAACACGTCCCTTCGACATTAAGAAAGAATGCTTTGTCCCAGATCAAGTAGAAGAGTTTGTAAAAGGGACCATTATCAGCAGAGATGGAGACAAAGCCACTGTGGAAACGCAGAACGGCAAGGTCAGTGGTTAACCTTTACCTATCAGACATATAGGATATCTGGCTGTTGGTTCAGTCTTCCAGCCTGAAAAGGGTCATTATTGTTAAGTGCAGAGGGTGTTGCAATTCATTCTTCAGCTTACTTTAAACCAGGAAAATACAGTACATGAATGCATTTTGTTTTATTGCAATATTTCTGTTACCAGGATCAGTCACAGCACAGGAAACACTTTAGATAAGATTGAGTATGAATGCCGTCTAGGAGGAAGTGTTAATCTGAGTGCAAATCTGTGTGCGATTTAAAGTGTCTGTCCTTGAGTGAGTGTGAATACAAGTTTAAATAGGAACCTGCTTGCACAAGAGCAATTAAAGTGTCTGCACTCACAACACTGAGCAGCCAAATTATGAAGAAAGGCATTGCTGCCATCTGGCAGTAACAGTCACAGTAACATGCTCCTTAACACCACTAACAAACCGAATGACAACAGTATAACACAGTACTTGTTTTTTTTTTTTTAAACACATTAAAACAGTATTTCCAGGTAATACTTCTGGGGTC
This sequence comes from Pholidichthys leucotaenia, assembly GCA_020510985.1. Classification (NCBI taxonomy): domain Eukaryota; kingdom Metazoa; phylum Chordata; class Actinopteri; order Cichliformes; family Pholidichthyidae; genus Pholidichthys; species Pholidichthys leucotaenia. The sequence goes on from CM035846.1 coordinate 297,508,527, forward strand.
TGTAAATCAGGACACTGTAATTTCCTTTCTTTCAGACTGTGACTGTCAAAGACTCAGTTATTCTGCAACAGAACCCTCCAAAATTTGACAAGATTGAAGACATGGCCATGCTGACCTTCCTCCATGAGCCTGCTGTGCTGTTTAACCTCAAAGAGCGTTACGCAGCATGGATGATCTATGTAAGCTATGACATGACAATATTCATTTTTCCCCTATTTTTACATAGCGATATCCATTTTCTTGACCACGTGTCCAGCACAGGGGTGTAGGGAGGCTGAAATCCGTCACAGTTGTCATAGAGAACGAGTCAGGTGACACCCTGAACTGACTCACCAGTTCATAACAGGGACAATACAGAGAGACAGCCACACATCCATGTCCACCTCTATGACCAATTTGGTATCACTTATTAACCTAAGCAGCATGTCTCAAAAATAACACAGGCACAGAGTCAACATGTAAACTCCACAAAGAAATGCCTCATCTTTCTACTGGGCTCTCCACAAATCCCTTGTGAAATAAAACCACCCTTATATGGCTACAACAGCAACATTATTTAACTTTTATACCTTAAACCAGTGTGGAGAGTGTGGGAAATGATGAGGCTGGTTTACGAGCAGACAAAGCTTTATTACCACTCTCACATCATCCATACACAGAAAGTACTGAATCAGTCAAACCAGGTTCTCCTTATAAACCCAGCAGATCATCTCACGTCTGCATGATATTTCACATCACACTGCATGGCATCTAACCCCACAATACATCCCCCTTAAACCCCCAGCTCCCTCTTCCTGCCAACTCCCCATGACGTCCTTGCCTATTATTCTCTTATGTTTAATCACTGCCTCCTGACTGAGACGCTGTCTGCAGATTCCTCCACAATATGCATTTCCACATCACCCCCCCACCAGACAGAATTTCAGTCACTACGTCTTTTGGGCTTCAGTCTCCTCCCATATCTGCTGTAACTGGGGTCTCTGTGCCGGCGGGGGGCTGCTGGACGTGTGTCTGACTGTGGGTGGGCCAAGGCGATGGGGAGGGGGGGACTTCACTCTGCCTGTGTGGCTGTTCTGGTGAATCATTTGCCTGGGGAGTTCTCCGTGGGGGTCTTCCACGCCGGGGGGCCCAGTCATTGAGATGGTGAACACCCTACCTGGGTGTTCATTTGAACAATAAACTAGACTGGTCACACAATACCGACGCACTCTACAAGAAGGGACAGCACAGGCTGTTCCTACTGAGGAGACTCAGGTCTTTTGGTGTACAAGGCGCGCTGCTGAAGACATTCTACGACACGGTGGTGGCATCAGCCATCACTTTTGGAGTGGTCTGCTGGGGCAGTGGCATTACAGCAGCCAATAGGAAGAGACTGAACAAAATGATCAACAAAGCTAGATCTGTCCTGGGGCAACGCCTTGACCCAGTGGAGGAGATAGGAGAGAGAAGGATGGTGGCTAAACTGTCATCTCTGCTGGAGTCCGAGTCCCACCCTATGCAGGACATACTGAATGCACTGAGGAGCTCATTTAGCAGTAGACTACATCATCCTAGGTGCGCAACCGAGAGGTTTCGCAGGTCCTTCCTACCCACGGCTGTCAGACTGTATAACCTAAGCAGGGCTGCTCGCAGAGGTAGCAAAAAAATGTGACAACCTAATAGTATTGAATGCAAAAGATGCAATAGACTTACACAATGGTCCCCTCCAGTATATACAACTAGGACATTATCGGTCGCTACAGAGGGTGACAATATGTATGGGTACATATTCATACTATGTAGGATAACTAAGTAGACGGTTATGCTGTTTATTCCATCTTGCTACAATGCTCCGCACTTTGTATATATATTTATATATTTATGTGTATGTATGTATATCCACTGCTCTTATTTATATCTTCCATATCTTCTTAATTATTGCTCTGAGTGTTGCTATCCCTGTGCTGTTGCAATCCTGGAATTTCCCCATTGTGGGACTAATAAAGGCTTATCTTATCTTATCTTATCTTAAACACAATATTTATCTATTAATTTTGTTTCCTTGCTTTCACAGACCTACTCTGGGCTGTTCTGTGTGACTGTCAACCCCTACAAGTGGCTGCCAGTCTACAACCAAGATGTGGTTATAGCCTACAGAGGAAAGAAGAGGAGTGAAGCTCCTCCTCATATCTTTTCCATCTCTGACAATGCCTACCAGTACATGCTGGCAGGTACAGAATGATATGATAAACAATGTCTTAGAAGAGAGGTTATTGCATATGAAAGAACTGAAACAATTTCATTCCTTTCATTTGGCAGACCGTGAAAATCAGTCAATCCTGATCACGTATGTAATAACTCTGACAATAAGTCTGACACTTCATCTTTAAAAGTAAAATACTCTTCTACACTTGACCTCAAGCACTGATCACTGACTTGGTAATTACAGTGGAGAATCTGGTGCAGGAAAGACTGTCAACACAAAAAGAGTCATTCAGTATTTTGCAAGCATTGCAGCTGGAAGTATTAAGAAGGACTCCTCTACCAAGGACAAGGTAAACCACGAGCTCTGCTTCAAAGTCAATGGATTAGAAAATGAAGCAAACTGAGAAATGGCAAAGTAAGAAACTTAACTATCAAAGAAAATCATTTACAGTATGTTAATAGACTGTATACAAGAAGTTAGGGCTGGGTGATATAGCTACAAAATGTATTGCAATATAATTTCTCTGTATTGCAATACACAATATATTTAAGCAATAATGGGGAGTACGGTATCAATGAATATAGTAACTGCAGTAACTCCCTATTGTCCAGTCAGTTTGCTCGGTCTGAACTAACTGTTCTATAAATTGCAATATATATTTAGTACAATGAATGTCCTTAAAAATTTGGTTTATATATATATATATATATATATATATATATATATATACTGTATATATACATACATACATACATAGCGGGGAAAATAGGTATTGAACACATCAATATTTTTCTCATTAAACATATTTCTGATGGAGCCACTGATCTGACATTTTCACCAGATATCATTAACAACCCAAGTAATCCATACATACAAAGAAATCAAGGCAAATGTGTTCACAAAACAAGTTATATTTAATAAAGTGGAATGGCACAGGGAATAAGTATTGAACACATGAAGAAAAGGAGGTGCCAAAAGGCATAGAAAGCCAAGAAACCAGCTGAAATCCATCAGAATTTAGGAAGCCATCCCATCTCCCATCAGTGCAAATTAATTTCAGCTGGTTAAGTCCTGACTGATAGCCTTTAAAAAGATCTTTGAATATCAGATTGTCACACCACAAATAACTCGTAATGGGTAGAAGCAAAGAGCTCTCTCTAGACTTTTGCAACCTTATTGTTGCAAAACATAATGATGGCATTGGTTACAAACACATTTCTAAATATTCGGAAGTGGAAAGAACATCATTTTACCATAAACCGGCCATGACCAGGAGCTCCTCGCAAGATTTCTAACAGAGGAGTCAAAAGAATTATCAGAAGAGTTATCCAAGAGTCAAAGTGTCATGAACCGGGCTTGGGATTCTCTCGAGCTTGGATTCATGGTGTTTGTTTATTCCTCAGTTATCTATGCTTTGTGTTACCTTTTGAGTTCCATATTGTGTTTCATTGTTTAGCCATGTTCTGTTGTATTTTTGGTGCTTATTATTTGCTTTTGGCCATTTGATTATCTTTTGAGTTATTTGTAATTATTCCTTAGTCTGCATTTGGTAAAGACATGCATGTTAGGTTAATTGGCTGTTCTAAATTGTCCCTAGATATGTTTCCTATAGGCCCTTAGAATAGAGGGTTAGTACTAGTGAAAGCGCTTTGAGTGGTCTTTGTGACTAGAAAAGCGCTATATAAGAGCAGGTTAGTTAGTTAGTTAGTTAGTTTATTTACTTTGTGACTGACAGCCACGCCTCCCTCTCCTGTCTACTCTTGACAGCTGATTCCAATCTGTCATTGCCTCTCCCTGCTCAGGTTTACACACATCACTTCATACACACACACACATGCACACATGCACGCACACACTCACTCACACCTGCACCCACTCAGCTCAACACACACCCACTAACACCTGCAATCACTCTAGCCATTATGGCTTGTGTTATTTAAGCGCTGCCTTTCCACTTGTGGCTGCCGGATTATTGCATTGTCCACCTGTATGTCCTCTGCATTGTCTCTGTTCTGCCGGGATTGTTACTTGGATTGACTCGGACTGCTCCAGCCCTGTGAGTCCTATTTTGTTCCCCCCTGCTTACCAGTTACATCTGGAAGCGCCTTGGGTCTTCTCTTTTTCTTCCCCCCATTATTACGTCTGTAGTGCTCTGGGTCCTCTTCTCCATGTAGTACTCACCTGCAAGCTGTGGAGCGTCCTTGTAGTCATCCCTGTATGCCTTGTGCCACTCATCTGTTTGTTTGTTTGTATATCACATTTTTGTTCAATATATACACACAACATCCTCCAGCATTTGGGTTTCAGTCTCTCCTGCCTCAAATAGGCAGGAATTCATGACACAAAGACCACTCGTGGAGAGCTCCAGAAAGACCTGGAGTTAGCTGGCATTGTTGTTTCAAAGAAAACAACAAGTAATGCACTCAGCTGACATGGGCTTTCTGCTCGCTCACCTTGCAAGACTCCATTGCTGAAGAAAAAGCATGTTGAAGCTTGCTTAAAGTTTGCTGCACAACATTTGGGCAAGCCAGTAAAATACTGGGAGAATATAGTCTGCTCAGAAGAGCCCAAAATTGAACTTTTTGAACGCCACAATACACAGCATGTTTGGAGGAGAAATGGCACTGCACATCAGCCCCAAAATACCATATCAACAGTGAAGTTTGGAGGTGGGAGCATCATGGTGTGGGGGTGTTTTTCAGCGCATGGTACAGCCAGACTTCATATAATTGAAGGAAAGATGAATGGACAAATGTACAGAGACATCCTTGATAAGAACCTGCTGCCATCTGCCAAGATGCTGAAGATGAAATGAGGGTGGACATTTCAGTAAGACAATGATCCCAAAGACACAGCCAAGGAAACGCTCAACTGGCTCCAGAGAAGGAAAATAAAGCTGCTAGAATGCCCCAGTCAGTCACCTGACCTGAATCCAAATGAAAATCGATGGAATAAACTGAAGATCAGGGTTCATAGAAGACACCCACAGAACCTTCAAGATTTGAAGACAATTTGTGTGGAAGAATGGGCTAAAATCACTCCTGAACAATGCCTGCTCCTAGTTTCTGCATACAGGAGGCATCTGGAAGCTGTTATTACCAACAAAGGCTTTATTTCCACTTTATTAAATTTAAATTGAATTTAGATATACTGTATTAAATGTGCCAGATTTATAAAATGGAGACGGAGAGGAAACGGCAAGAGAGAAGTAAAGCTACAGTCACAAAGATTTTTATGAAGGATAGGTTTGTTAGAATCTCAAAGTTCCTACAAATTCTGGAGTCCGCAGACATTCGTGGAGGGGGGCATAGTTTCTTACAGCTACCATTCAATTCCCAAGAGCATCTTGAGGAATTCTTGAAAAGTGGGGTGCTTTTCTGTCATACGATGGCCCTAGAGTTCCTACATTCTTCATAAGGGTGTCTTGGGATCTTCCTACGGCATACTTATTGACATCTTACAAAAAATTTTTTGCAACTCACGGCACTCTCAAGTCGTTGGTAGGAAGATCTTACGGCTTTCAACACATTTTATCAGCACAAATGTCACATGGATGACATATTTGTCATATGTCATATCTGCTCTTGTTTTTCTCTTGCCTTCTGATTGTTGCTCTGAGTGTTGCTATCCCTGTGCTGTTGCAATCCTGGAATTTCCCCATTGTGGGACTAATAAAGGCTTATCTTATCTTATCTTATATTTCCACCTTATGAGTGCCTCACTACTGCCTTAAGTGGGATTTATGCACCTGCTTCACATCGACGACATAGTGATCAGCACAGTAATTGGCAATTTTTTCTTGTGTGTCGGGTGAAATGTGTTGTTCCGCTGCCAAAACGGGTTTCAGCTGATGTATGTAGTGATTTGTGTTTGTTGTGTGTTTTTGTTTATGAAATAGCAACGGACAAGAACAGATTGTGATGGAGTTAATAAATGTTAAGAAAAAGCAACTTTTCATATGATTGCTGCACAGACAAAAAGAGAAGTCGGAGAAAACGGTGCGTGTGACCACCACCACTGCCGTTATTTGACAATATGTGTAATTTCTGGGGTTATGACGAGCGACAAAATGTTCCGTATGTGCTTACTAGCTCAATATTCTTTTGAATTTAGACCATTGTTTAACTGATGAGCAGAGTGGAGCAGCATTACTGGGCCTCACTCCTTTCCTCACTCTCTACGAAATATTTTTTTTTTGCTGGTCATTAACATTTGTTTGTTCTCTCCCATAGATTGAGTCCCCATCGTGCTGTTTGCTCTCTACATGTCTGTTCTTTTCTTCTTCTCTATCCCCTCACCCCCTAGCCAGTTGCAGCAGATGACTGCCCCTCCCTGAGCCTGGTTCTGCTGGAGGTTTCTTCCTGTTAAAAGGGAGTTTTTCCTCTCCACCGTCACCAAGTGCTTGCTCACAGGGGATCGCCTGATTGCTGGAGTCTTTCTGCAACTGTGGGGGTCTCCCCTACAGTTGATAGTGCTATGAGATGACTGTTGTTGTGAAATGGCGCTATATAAATAAAGTTGAATTGAATTGAATTCAATGAGAACCAGGAAATATGTAGGAGGAGACCAAGCAGACCAATCACAGCTCTTACGACCTGCGTTGCCGACATGCACCTCTCCTTCTCTGGAGAGGTGCACATCAGGTGACGCAGTAGGAACACACGTCTCTGCTGCGTCAACGATGTTGCAGCTGCAGATGCATAAATCCAGCTTTACGCATGCTGTACTGTACGAATCTCCATATGAACAGGGATTCTTAAGGGGCCCTCAAGAACACCTTAAGGTGTTCTTAAGAACAACTTAAGGTGGTCTTGCTTAGTTCTTACATTGTTCCTCAGGAATTTCTACTGCCGCCCAATGATGAGGGGTTTTCGTGGGGTGTTCGTAGAAATCTTGGACAAGATCATCGTCCTGGCCATGAACTTACGAACAGTCAGTCAATGCTGGATTCTCCTGCAGTAGTCTTTAGAAGGCCGTACGAAATGGTCCAAAAATCGTTTGTATGGTGTTCGCAGTTGTTTGTAAGGGTATCTGTGACTGTAGTTTAAGCTGAATTACCCTGTCTGGTTTTGTTAATGTCACAAATTATATTTGATAGGTACGATGTAGACATTTTATGTATCATGAGAATATAGTCGATTTATTGCTCAGCCCTACAAGATGTTAAGATAACATAAGATAAGATAACATAAGATAAGATAACATAAGATAAGATAAGATAAGCCTTTATTAGTCCCACAATGGGGAAATTCCAGGATTGCAACAGCACAGGGATAGCAACACTCAGAGCAACAATCAGAAGGCAAGAAAAAACAAGAGCAGCGAGTATACATATGTACATATAAATATAAATATAAATATATAGACACAGTGCGGAGCATTGTAGCTAGATGGAATAAATATATAAACACACACAGTGCGGAGCATTGTAGCTAGATGGAATAAATATATGAATATAACACTGCAGTTGTAACATTGCAGTTGTAACATCGCCAAATAATTTGTGTTCTATCATATGAAACAATGATTTAAGGTTAATGACTGACACAGATTTTTGACAGTGAAACCCTAGACACACTGATCTTTTACTCAAAGAAGACTTGCTCCTGTTAATACATTAATTTAAACTTTAGGACAGTTAAAGCTTAACTTACAGAAATTATCACTGTTATGAGCAAAAAAGAAAAAAACTATTGATACTCAAGCCCCTTTTAAACTAGATCTTAAAAAGAATATATTTCTGTCCCAAACTGCATTTCAATATACAGTGGGGAAAAAAGTATTTAGTCAGCCACCAATTGTGCAAGTTCTCTCACTTAAAAGATGAGAGAGGTCTCCAATTTTCATCGTAAGTATACCTCAAATATGAGAGACAAAATGAGAAAAAAAAATCCAGAAAATCACATTGAAGGATTTTTAATGAATTGATTGGTAAATTCCTCTGTAAAATAGGTATTTGGTCACCTACAAACAAGCAAGATTTCTGGCTCTCACAGACCTGTAACTTCTTCTTTAAGAGGCTCCTCTGTCCTCCACTCGTTACCTGTATTAATGGCACCTGTTTGAACTCGTTATCGGTATAAAAGACACCTGTCACCTTCAGACTAAAACCTCCCGTCACATGAACAGCTTCTTCCCCTCTGCCATCAGACTGCTGAACACTAAGTGACTATTGACTCTCGTGCACTATGTACAGCAGCTCAACCAGACTCATGTCAATCATCACTGTTTTCTTTTGCATTACCGACTGCACTATGTGGTACTCCACAATATCTGTTGCTCGCTAATATATTTAAAACTGCTTTGACTAGTATTACTCATTCTTATTCTACACTTTATTGCACGTATAGTTTTTTTATTTCCTTTATTTTATCATGTTTAAAGTTGTAGCGTTGCACCAAGACAAATTCCTAGTTTGTGTACTACATGAACAATGGCAATAAATCTGATTCTGATTCTGATTCTGTCCACAACCTCAAACAGTCAGACTCCAAACTCCACTATGGCCAAGACCAAAGAGCTGTCAAAGGACACCAGAAACAAAATTGTAGACCTGCGCCAGGCTGGGAAGACTGAATCTGCAATAGGTAAGCAGCTTGGTGTGAAGAAATCAACTGTGGGAGCAATTATTAGAAAATGGAAGACATACAAGACCACTGATAATCTCCCTCGATCTGGGGCTCCACGCAAGATCTCACCCCATGGGGTCAAAATGATCACAAGAACGGTGAGCAAAAATCCCAGAACCACACGGGGGGACCTAGTGAATGTCCTGCAGAGAGCTTGGACCAAAGTAACAAAGGCTACCATCAGTAACACACTACGCCGCCAGGGACTCAAATCCTGCAGTGCCAGACGTGTCCCCCTGCTTAAGCCAGTACATGTCCAGGCCCGTCTGAAGTTTGCTAGAGAGCATTTGGATGATCCAGAAGAGGATTGGGAGAATGTCATATGGTCAGATGAAACCAAAATAGAACTTTATTGTAAAAACTCAACTTGTCGTGTTTGGAGGAGAAAGAACACCATACCTACTGGGAATCATGGGGGTGGAAACATCATGCTTTGGGGCTGTTTTTCTGCAAAGGGACCAGGACGACTGATCCGTGTAAAGGAAAGAATGAATGGGGCCATGTATCGTGAGATTTTGAGTGAAAACCTCCTTCCATCAGCAAGGGCATTGAAGATGAAACATGGCTGGGTCTTTCAGCATGACAATGATCCCAAACACACCGCCCGGGCAACGAAGGAGTGGCTTCGTAAGAAGCATTTCAAGGTCCTGGAGTGGCCTAGCCAGTCTCCAGATCTCAACACCATAGAAAATCTTTGGAGGGAGTTGAAAGTCCGTGTTGCCTAGCGACAGCCCCAAAACATCACTGCTCTAGAGGAGATCTGCATGGAGGAATGGGCCAAAATACCAGCAACAGTGTGTGAAAACCTTGTGAAGACTTACAGAAAACGTTTGACCTCTGTCATTGCCAACAAAGGGTATATAACAAAGTATTGAGATGAACTTTTGTTATTGACCAAATACTTATTTTTTTCCACAATATCTTTATTGAACCTTTTTTTTTTTTTTTAACAAACATGATACAAACAATCAAACACTAACACTAAAGTACTACAAAAAAAAAAAAAAAATGCACTAAAAACACCAACAACCACCAACAAAATCAAGTCTTCAACAATGCTCCTCTGTTTAGTCTAGACAATCCAATACATAAGTATACATATTATGTTCACCAGTTTGGAATTTACAAGGTCCACACACATCATTCACCTTCTTCTTCAAGAGTTATGTTTAAATTTTTTACATAATCAATAAAAGGTCTCCATATATTCTCAAACACAATTTCCTTTGATTTTAGTATATATGTTATTCTTTCTAATGGAAGGTTTGTTAACATCTGTCTTAACCACTGAGTCACATCTGGTCTATGAGTCTTTTTCCATAATAGTGCAATACATTTTTTGGCATTAAGCAAACTGAGGTCTATGAATGTTCTTTCACTTTTATTAAAATTATGCTTTTCTGGGTACAGACCCAACAAAACCAGTTTAGGATTCAATATGATTTGTTTTGAGATTATTTTTTCAATTGTTACCCTCACCTCTTCCCAAAACATTCTTATTAATCTACATTCCCATAAACAATGAAATAGGGTTCCTTTACTTTCCATGCATTTTGTGCATGTATCTGGTATATTTTTGTTATATCTATTTAACTCCTCCGGTGTAACATACATCCGCATTAACCATTTGAAATGTATCAATTTAAGGCGTGCATTTATTGATTTGGTTTGAGCTTCTGTACAAGCCAATTCCCATTGTTCCTCTGAAATTTCAATTTGCAGATCTTCTTTCCAGTAGTTTAATCTTTTCAGTGAATTTTCACTTGAAGATAGTGTCAGTGAGTTATAAAACTCTGAAATAATACCCTTTCTTTTACTATCTTTCATCATCATTTTTTCCAAGGATGAATAAATAGGTCGAGTGAGAGCTTTATTTTGATTTGATCGAATAAAGTTTCTAAGTTGAAGATATTTAAAAAAATGTGTTCTATTGAGATTAAATTTGATCCTCAGCTCTTCAAAAGACATTATGTTGTCTGCACATGGCAAATATAAATCCTGAATCTTTTGTATCCCTTTTAAATTCCATACTTTAAATACAGCGTCCGCTCTCCCTGGTTTAAAATATTGATTACCCCATATTGGACTAAATTGTGACAATAACTGTGGTTCTTTTAAATAGTTTTTAGCTTCACACCATATTTTGATCATATGCTTTACAAATGGATTTTTAACTTGTTTTTGTAATTTTTTTACCGAATCTGAGTATATGAATATGGGAAGAGGTAAAGGTAAATTGTATGATTCCATTTCAGTCCAGTGAGGGAGATCATTTGATGAAAAATAATATGTCATAGACCTCAGTTGTGCCGACCAATAATACAACATAAAATTTGGACATTTCAGACCTCCACGATCAAATGGTAAATATAATAAAGACAAACGTAATCTAGCCCTCCTGTTGTTCCATATAAATTCCACTAACTTTTTTTTTATTCTTGAGAATAGATCTAAAGGTGGTGATAAGGGAATGTATTGAAATAAATAAAGTATTTTAGGTAAAATATTACTTTTAAGTATATTGATTCTCCCGATCATCGACATTGGTAGTGACATCCATCTCTGAGTTAACTCATTGATATCTGACATTAAGGCTTCATAGTTGACACTGGCGACTGATTCTAGCTTAGGCATAATTTGGATTCCTAAATATTTAAACTGATTTACAACATTGAATTGATTTACCTCAGGGGCTGGGTAATTTCTCTGGGTCTCATTTAGCATTAATATTGAAGATTTAGTTTTATTTATTTTATATCCTGATATTTCCCCAAAATTCTTTATTAAATTCAACAAGGTTGGAATTGATTTTTTTAGATTCGACATAAACAAAATTATGTCATCGGCGTACAGGGAGATTTTATGTTCTGTTGGTCCAACTTTAATTCCATATATTTGTGAATGTAAACGTATCGCTATCGCTAAAGGTTCAATTGCCATAGTAAACAGTAAAGGTGAAAGTGGACAGCCTTGTCGACATCCTCTATTGATTTTTATTGGTTTTGAAATATTGTTATTTGTTAGGATTTCTGCTGTAGCATTATTGTATATTATTTGAACCCATTTTATGAAATTATTTCCAAGTCCAAACCTTTGTAGGACTTCAAAAAGAAAGGGCCATTCAACTCTATCAAAGGCCTTTTCGGCGTCCAATGATAGGAGAGCTGTATCCGGTGCTTCTTTATTAAAATAAATAATATTAAATAGTCTTCTTACATTATGGAAGCCTTGTCTACCCTTTATAAAGCCATTCTGATCTCGATTAATAATATTTGGTAAAATTTCTTGTATTCGTCTTGCTAAAATTTTACAGATTATCTTAAGGTCGGCGTTTAATAGGCTTATTGGTCTCATATTTTCACATTTATTAGAGGGCTTACCTGGTTTTGGCAGCAGTATAATTAAGGCATTATTTATGTATGATGGTAAATTATTATTTTGAAATGCTTCTAAAACCATTTCCAAAAAAGGTTTTATTAATTTATTCTTAAATTTTTTATAAAGGTCAACTGGAAGACCATCTGGTCCTGCACTTTTTCCTGATTTCATATTATCAATGGCTAGCCCAACTTCTTCTTGACTAATTTTAGAATCCAATATCTCCCTGTTTTCATTTGGAATACACGGTATAGATAGTTCGTTCAAAAACCCATTTAGTTTTGTTAAATCAGGTTCATTTTTGGTATCATATAATTTTTCATAGTAATCTCTAAAGGCTCTATTAATTTCTAAAGGATCTATAACTACCTGTCCGTTACTTATAATACTGGTAATTGGTGTTTTAATTTCCAATTGTTTAATCTGCCATGCTAATAATTTTCCCGATTTTTCACCTTGTTCATAAAAAGATTGTTTCAATCTTAGAAGACTCGAGGCAGCTCTATTCGCTGATTTTTTGTCGTATTCAGCTCTCAAAATCAGTAATTCATTCTCCAACCTTGGGTCACTTCCTGCATACACTTTTTCCTGAAGATTTTTTATTTTATGTTCCAATTTAGCTCTCTCCTCTCGAGTCTTCTTAGATTTTGATCCTGTATAACTAATAATATGTCCCCTAATAAAAGCTTTGAAAGCCTCCCACTTTACACATGCTGATGTTTGTGTAGTATTGATGTCAAAGAACTCGTCTATCTGTTTTTCTATATACTTGACAAATTCCTCATCCTGAAGCCATTTATGCTTCAAATACTTATTTTACTGAGGAATTTACCAATTAATTCATTAAAAATCCTTCAATGTGATTTTCTGGATTTTTTTTTCTCATTTTGTCTCTCATAGTTGAGGTATACCTATGATGAAAATTGGAGACCTCTCTCATCTTTTAAGTGGGAGAACTTGCACAATTGGTGGCTGACTAAATACTTTTTTCCCCACTGTACATGTCTATGGCTATTAAGTAACTTGTAGAGTCAACCTCAAGTGGCCATTTCAAAAAGTGTAATTTTTTTTAATAGGGAACGCTGGAGGATCAAATCATCCAGGCCAACCCTGCTTTGGAGGCCTTTGGCAACGCCAAGACCATCAGGAATGACAACTCCTCCAGATTTGTGAGTGCACAATATTTTACCAATAAAATTGTGATTACATACATTGTTTTCACACAAACAATCAGTAGCATTAATAAACATAAAGGTAAATCTTATTCTTTCAGGGTAAATTCATCCGAATTCACTTTGATACCAGGGGAAAATTAGCCTCTGCTGATATTGAAACATGTAAGAGATTTTCTTGATTTATGCTGTATGTCTGGTATGACAGAAAGATTGAAGATTTAACACCACTTGGTAATATAATATGTCTTCTCTTGTATTTATCAGACCTTCTGGAAAAGTCGCGTGTGATCTTCCAGCTCAAGGCTGAAAGAGATTATCATATTTTCTACCAGATTCTTTCTAACAAGAAGCCAGAAATCTTGGGTGAGTTCATGGTATTGTCATGAACAGAGAAAAAAAGAGGACAAAAAGGTTGTCAGTGGTGTTTTCTGGACCTGCTTCATTCTCCCGTGCATATTTCAGAAATGCTGTTGATCACAAATAATCCCTACGACTACGCCTTCATCTCTCAGGGGGAAACCCAAGTGGCCTCCATTGATGATGCAGAAGAACTGATGGCAACAGATGTCAGGCTCTTATTTAATTCTCCTACACAATTACACGTTAAAGACATATTAAGATGTTGAAATGTTGACTCATGCTTTCACGCAGAGTGCCTTTGATGTGCTGGGCTTTACACAAGAAGAAAAAAACTCTGTGTACAAGCTGACAGGTGCCATCATGCACTACGGTAATATGAAATTCAAGCAGAAGCAGCGTGAGGAGCAGGCAGAGGCTGATGGCACTGAAGGTGCAGTATGTTTCTGTTAATCAGGTAGGCTCAGAATTAATCAAGAGAATTTGACAAAGTCCATTTTCACTTTTTTCAGATGCTGACAAAGCAGCTTATCTGATGGGCCTGAACTCTGCTGACCTCATCAAAGGGCTCTTGCATCCAAGAGTTAAAGTAGGAAATGAGTGGGTCACTAAGGGACAAACTGTTGCTCAGGTTAGGAAATAAGAAAAATCCATATAACATTAGAAAGCTGTATTCCTATTTAAGGCACACATAATATTTATTGAGTTCCTTGATGCTTTTGAAGTCAATCAGTAGAGGATAGCCATTATGATATGGTGATTTTATGCTTGTTCTACAGGTGAATTATGCTGTTGGAGCGCTCTCAAAAGCTGTTTATGAAAGGATGTTTCTGTGGATGGTAATGCGAATCAACCAGTCCCTGGAGACCAAGCAGCCCCGTCAGTACTTCATTGGTGTGCTGGATATTGCTGGATTTGAAATCTTTGAAGTGGGTGATCTAATCAGAGCACAGTACACCTGGGTTTGTTAGTATATCATAGATGATATACTATGATAATGATGATGTTCTTTCTTTTTAGTTCAACACCTTTGAACAGCTGTGCATCAACTTCACCAATGAAAAACTGCAGCAGTTTTTCAACCACCACATGTTTGTGCTGGAGCAGGAAGAGTACAAGAAAGAGGGCATTGAATGGACTTTCATTGATTTTGGTATGGACCTGCAGGCCTGTATTGACCTCATAGAAAAGGTAAGAGAGTACCACAGATTGAGAAAAGTTATACAAATATGTGTTCCCTTCATTCAAACCATAAACAATATGTTTCTTTTAGCCCATGGGTATCATGTCCATCCTTGAAGAGGAGTGCATGTTCCCCAAAGCCACAGACACCACCTTTAAAGCTAAACTCTATGACAACCACCTGGGGAAATCCAGTAACTTCCAGAAGCCCAGGATTGTCAAGGGAAAACCAGAAGCTCATTTTGCCCTGGTCCACTATGCTGGAACTGTTGATTATAATATCAACAACTGGTTGGTGAAGAACAAGGATCCTCTGAATGAGACTGTTGTTGGACTGTACCAGAAGTCTACCCTCAAGCTGTTGGCTACACTCTTTGCAAATTATGCTGGAGCTGACTCAGGTAACTGGGGGAAATATCTACATAGTTTGGAGACTGGAATGTTTTTTGGTTTGTCCCAACATTATATATATCTCAACAGCTATGTCTGAAGGCACTGAAGGTAAAAAAGAGAAGAAAAAGAAGGGATCATCATTTCAAACTGTGTCTGCTCTTCATAGGGTAATGTACATTTTATTTTAACTGAGTATTTATCTAGATAACCTGTACTGACATACATTAACAAGCCATAATCACAAATGCTTCCTCTTTTCCATATTACAGGAGAACTTGAACAAGCTGATGACCAACTTGAGATCAACTCACCCTCACTTTGTGCGCTGCATCATCCCCAATGAGACCAAGACTCCTGGGGCCATGGAGAACCCTCTGGTGATGCACCAGCTGCGCTGTAACGGTGTGCTGGAAGGCATCAGGATCTGCAGAAAGGGATTCCCCAACAGGATCCTCTATGGAGATTTCAAGCAGAGGTAATACTTCATTCAGATCACAAACACATTACTGTAAATTACAGATAACTATTCCACAATATTTTTTACTCATGTTTCAGATACCGCATCCTTAATCCTGCTGCCATCCCTGAAGGACAATTTATTGACAGCAGGAAGAGTGCTGAAAAACTTCTTGCATCTCTTGATATTGATCATAATCAATACAAGTTTGGCCATACTAAGGTATTATAAAGGATCAAAAGGATGATTAGACATTCTCTGCATTGAATAAAATGTCACCAAAGTACAACCTATTTCTGTTTTAGGTGTTCTTCAAGGCTGGACTGCTAGGTCTCCTTGAGGAGATGAGAGATGAGCGTCTTTCCAAAATCATCACAGCTATTCAAGCCAGATCCCGAGGTCTTTTATCTCGTCTTGAGTACCAGAAGATGGTGGAACGCAGGTATCTTTCCTATCAAAGTGCTACTGATCATTGGCATTCAAGGTTTAAACTTTTATTTATCTAAATATATTCTAGAGATGCTTTATTAGTGATCCAGTGGAATGTCCGTTCATTCATGGGGGTCAAGAACTGGCCCTGGATGAAGCTGTTCTTCAAGATCAAACCTCTGCTGAGATCTGCTGAAGCAGAAAAGGAGATGGCCACCATGAAGGAAGAGTTCCTGAAGCTGAAAGAAGCTTATGCAAAGTCTGAAGCTCGCAGAAAGGAACTAGAGGAGAAAATGGTCACTCTTCTCCAAGAGAAGAATGACCTGCAGCTCCAAGTTCAAGCAGTAAGATGGGTACTATAGTTAGACTTTCCTTAAGCATCTCAATATGTCATGTGCTGACTGACTGAATGTTTTTCAGGAGCAAGATAATCTCTGTGATGCTGAAGAAAGATGTGAGGGGCTGATTAAAAACAAAATCCAACTGGAAGCCAAAACCAAAGAGCTAACTGAAAGGTTGGAAGATGAGGAGGAGATGAATGCTGAACTGACCGCTAAAAAGAGAAAGCTGGAAGACGAATGCTCTGAGTTAAAGAAGGACATTGATGATTTAGAGTTAACTCTGGCTAAAGTGGAGAAAGAGAAACATGCGACTGAAAACAAGGTACAGCATTTGTTTTGGTGGACTGCATAACATAATGAGGCATCCAATAATGGATCTTTTCATGCACAACAGGTTAAGAACCTTGTAGAAGAGATGGCTGCCCTGGATGAAATCATTGCTAAGCTAACAAAGGAAAAGAAAGCGTTGCAGGAAGCTCATCAGCAAACACTGGATGACCTGCAGAGTGAAGAAGACAAAGTCAACACTCTAACCAAGCTCAAGGCTAAGCTGGAGCAGCAAGTGGATGATGTAAGAATTTTACATTTTAAAATTTACTTACAGTATATTTACTAAACTTATAATATTATCATCTATGATTAAACTCCTGCTTTAACTATAAATATATTTACCCTCAGCTTGAAGGCTCTCTTGAACAAGAGAAAAAGGTTCGAATGGACCTTGAGAGAGCCAAGAGAAAGTTGGAGGGAGATTTAAAATTGACCCAGGAGTCGGTGATGGATCTGGAAAATGACAAGCAACAGCTTGAGGAACGCCTTAAAAAGTAAAAATTCATCAAGGTATTATTCAGTTAGGCTTTCACTACCTAACACTGTCATTATAACATTCTGCAGGAAAGACTTTGAGATTAGCCAGTTGAATGGCAAGATTGAAGATGAACAGGCCATAATTGTTCAGTTGCAGAAGAAGCTTAAAGAGCTACAGGTACAAAAGGATACATTTAGTACATTTAATTAAACTGCATAGGTTTTGCAAACCATTACCCTATCTTATATGTTTCTGTTACTTTAGGCTCGTGTAGAAGAGCTGGAGGAAGAGCTTGAAGCAGAACGAGCTGCTCGAGCCAAGGTGGAGAAGCAGAGGTCAGACCTGGCCAGAGAGCTGGAGGAGATCAGTGAGAGGCTGGAGGAGGCTGGTGGAGCAACATCTGCCCAGATTGAGATGAACAAGAAGAGGGAGGCAGAGTTTCAGAAACTCCGCAGAGACCTTGAAGAGGCCACTCTGCATCATGAAGCCACAGCTGCAGCACTCAGGAAGAAACAAGCCGACAGCGTTGCTGACCTGGGAGAGCAGATTGATAATCTGCAGCGAGTCAAGCAGAAACTGGAGAAGGAGAAGAGTGAGCTCAGACTGGAACTGGATGATGTAGTCTCCAGTATGGAGCAGGTTGTCAAAGTTAAGGTATGTGAGAGTATGGATAATGATTGAAAAACACAGTTGAATATGTGGTCAGAGGTAAACAAGACCCATAATTTATGTATTTCCTTTGAAGACTACATTGGAGAAGACTTGCAGAACTTTGGAGGATCAAATGAATGAATACAGGAACAAGTGTGATGAAAACCAAAGATCCCTTAATGACTTCACCACCCAGAAAGCCAAGCTTCAAGCTGAGAATGGTTATTATCTCTTTACTATTCTAATAACCAAGACATGTTAAATGTAAGAGAATGCATTTCTAAAAATGTTTGCCTTTTCAGATGAGCTGTCAAGACAGATGGAGGAGAAAGAATCTCTTATTTCTCAGCTGACCAGAGGAAAGAATTCATATACTCAACAGCTTGAAGATTTAAAGAGACAACTTGAAGAAGAAATAAAAGTATGAAAATTTGTAATGTATTAATCTTATTGGTAATGTCCAACAGCAAAACAGATTTTAACAGAAACCAAGAGATATGACCCCTGATATTCAAGATTTTACTGTTGACTTTCAGAGTCTTCGTACCATCTGAATGTTATTTATTCTGTTATTTAGTCCCATAGAATCCTAGGATACATAAGCAGAGTTTTTTGTAAATACTTTTAAGACTCAGTGAGAAAGGTGAAAGAGTGTTTGCTGCCCACATATTAAAACTATGGTATGAGAAAATCAGAGCAGTCAATCATTTTTTAAATTGTTTTCTGAAGACATTTGATAACTGGTTTTCTTGACTTTATTGCTTCAATTTCTTAAGTATCATGATTATTGTGGAGTTTGTCTTGTGTTTTAATGCATTTAAAAAATTCTATGAAAATATGTTTACAGTAATTTTCATTATTTATTAATCTAGGCCAAGAATGCATTAGCTCATGCTGTGCAGTCTGCCCGCCATGACTGTGACCTGCTTAGAGAGCAGTATGAGGAGGAGCAGGAGGCCAAGGCTGAACTGCAGCGCGGCATGTCCAAGGCCAACTCTGAGGTGGCTCAGTGGAGAACCAAGTACGAAACTGATGCCATCCAGAGGACTGAAGAACTGGAAGAGGCAAAGTGAGTCAAATACATCTGAACTACATTGAATATCCATTGATATAAAAACAGTCTGAGAAAGAAAGACTGAGGAAACAGCACCCTGAGCCTGGTGCTCGAAGCACTAATTCAGTGGGAATTTTCTCAAAGAAGGGGAACTAGTTAATACTGTCACTTCTTTTTAGACAGCCATACAGTACATAAGATCTTTTCACACGGGGTGAACATTTTGAAAGTGTCACGATAACTATACAGTAAGCATGATCTTCTAATGAATGAGACTGGATAGTTAGTTCTCCATGGTGAAAGAAGGTTAGATGCCTTCACTCTTCCTGCTTTTGCTGTCTTTACACTGCTAAATTCATGATATTGTATTTTCCATAGTTTTTTGGTACTTGAATAAACTCCACAGACATCTAAAGAAACCTTAAATACATGTCAATAATATTTGCTTTTCCTATTTAGAAAGAAGTTGGCCCAGCGTCTGCAGGATGCTGAAGAGGCCGTTGAAGCAGTGAATGCCAAATGTTCCTCTCTGGAGAAAACCAAACACAGGCTGCAGAATGAGATTGAAGATCTCATGGTAGATGTTGAGAGGTCAAATGCTGCTGCTGCTGCTCTGGACAAGAAGCAAAGAAACTTTGATAAAGTATGTTGTACTTTCAAACATCAGTGAATTTATCGAAATGACCTCAAGTGTCACATTGCATTTGGACAGCAGCTCTATAAATTCAATTTATTAGTTGACAGTAGTAAGATTGTTATTTGTTCATTTATTCAATCTGCTATTTTACTCCACCAACACAAATACTTGTGTATCTGTTACTGTTCAGCTTGGTTTTCTTGGTATAGAGTTAATGTTTATTTTTTTCAGGCAACCATTCATAATTTAACTTCTGTTATTTCCTGAAAATGTCCACCTTTTTGGTGCAGTTTATTACAATATGGTGTTAAGTTAGCACCTGACAGTTAGGGGCAGATTTACTAAGGCAGGGCAAATTAGCGAGTGCACAATTTAGACAGAGCACCTAAGACAGCAGTTTTTGCCAGTGATCTACTATCAGCACGCAAAATTATGAACACAGACACAGTCACTTCATTTCAGTAATGACCACCCATTCACTAAGAGCACCGCAAAATTGCGCATAGGCACACCTGAGGGAGTGGGTCATCAACACAGGCACAGCCAGTTCAGAGGAGCATAATATAGGTGGGGTTTTTTTTTAAAGGTTTTTTAAGCTTTCATTTAAGCACAAACCCTCGTAAAATAGTTTATTTTTGTTCATCATAGTACAAAGTTTTTATTTTCATTTCACATGGCAGACTCCTTTGTTTAATATGTATAAATTAAGTATTTGTATACAATTTTAAAAAGGGCTACTCATGAATAAATTTATTATTTGACCAACATGTTTATTTTACACACACGAACCACCAAGATGGTCTGATGGAGACCCTGGGGTTTTATTATGTGAATAACTTTGTCTTAACAAAATTAACAGGGGTCCCAGTCTGTGACTTTTCATAAATATGTGCAGTTTATCTTTTCTGAAGTCTGGAACAGTAATCAAATTAAACACATACAATTTCACTTTTTTCTTGGACTGCAGAGACTGCGGTCATTGAGTTATGGTGTTGCAATTTCGGGGGACGTTTCTATGGAGCTGTGCTGCTGTTTTCATTAATAATCTCGTTGTTTTTTGTGTATCCTGAGCTGGGAGAGAGAAGTAAAGAGAAGGGAATTACCGTTTTATGCACAGCAAAAAGAAACAAATATAGAAATATGGATAGAGGAAAAAAACAAAGAAAATTTACAATGTGGAAGATTTTGCTTCAAGAGCAAGAGGGAGCTAATGGAGAGGAGAAGAGAGGAAAACTCCAGAATCCAAGTCTGAATCTCTGCAGAAAAGAGAAAAAAGTCACTGTCAGCTGATATATCTGTATGTCCACTGTAGGCAGGAAGGCCTCCTATATCCTATTTTATGGATACAAATTCATGTACTAGGCTATATCATATTATAATGCAAGAAATCTCTGTCTGCCTGTGTGTGTGTTCCACGCATATCTCCCAAATCGATCGTCAGACTGGCCTTAGATTTTATATATGCTTTGCATATATAAAATCTAATCATATGCTAATCATAAAAAAATTAAAAATAATCATAAAAAAATCATATGCTCTCTGGATATGCAGAAGTTTAGGAGGGGAAATCTTTAATGAACGTCCATAGGGCGGGCATGCACGGGTATGCACTAGTATAAACAAATGAAATTTTAAAGAATGCCAGCTGATGTCCAGTTCAGCATAACACTGATCTCTGTCAGACCGTTGATATTCATGTAATCTGTTCTGTCATGCCAAATAAAGTCACACGCAGAGAGAAGTTCAATTCAATTCAATTCAACTTTATTTATATAGCGCCATTTCACAACAACAGTCATCTCATAGCACTATCAACTGTAGGGGGGACCCCCACAGTTGCAGAAAGACCCCAGCAATCAGGCGATCCCCTGTGAGCAAGCACTTGGCGACGGTGGAGAGGAAAAACTCCCTTTTAACAGGAAGAAACCTCCAGCAGAACCAGGCTCAGGGAGGGGCAGTCATCTGCTGCGACTGGCTGGGGGGTGAGGGGATAGAGAAGAAGAAAAGAACAGACATGTAGAGAGCAAACAGCACGATGGGGACTCAATCTATGGGAGAGAACAAACAAATGTTAGTGACCAGCAAAAAAAAAAATATTTCATAGAGAGTGAGGAAAGGAGTGAGGCCCAGTGCATTACTGGAGGTCCCCCGGCTGACTAAACCTATTAGCAGCATAACTAAGGGAGGGTTCAGAAACACATGATCCCTCCCTAATTGTAGGCTATATCAAAAAGGTAGGTTTTAGCCCTATTCTTAAAAACAGAGATCGAGTCTGACTCCCGAATCCAGATTGGCAGCTGATTCCACAGGAGAGGAGCTTGATAACTGAAGGCTCTGCCTCCCATTGTACTTTTGGAGATTCTAGGTATTACAAGTAATCCTGCATTTTGGGAGCGTAGTGCTCTGTTAGGATGATACGGTAGTATCAGATCTTTTAAATAAAAAGGAGCCTGATTGTTTAGAGCTTTGTAAGTAAGAAGAAGGATTTTAAACTTAATTCTAAACTCTATGGGAAGCCAATGAAGGGAGGCCAGAACTGGAGAGATATGATCTCTCTTTCTAGTACCTGTTAAAACTCTTGCTGCAGCATTTTGGATCAGCTGAAGACTTTTTAAAGATGTTTTAGGACAGCCTGATAATAAAGAATTACAATAATCTAATCTCGAGCTAACAAAAGCGTGGATCAGCTTCTCAGCATCACTCTGAGACAAGATGCTCCTAATCTTGGCAATATTACGCAAATGATAGAAGGCAGTCTTAGAAACAAATTTAATATGTGAATTGAAGGACAAATCCTGATCAAAAATAACTCCAAGGTTCCTCACAGAGCTATTAAGAGAAAGAGTAACTGCATCCAAACTGAAAGTTTGATTTGGAAAGGAATTTCTAAGGTTTTTTGGACCAACAAGAATGACTTCAGTCTTATCTGAATTTAATAGCAGGAAATTACAAGTCATCCAAGCTTTGATTTCCTTAAGACAGGCTTCTAACTTGACTAATTGATTAGTATCATCTGGCTTCATTGACAGGTATAATTGTGTGTCATCTGCATAACAATGAAAATGTATACAGTGCTTTCTAATAATGTTGCCTAACGGAAGCATATATAAACTAAAAAGAGTAGGGCCTAGCACAGATCCCTGTGGAACTCCATGACTAAGCTTTGAGCTGAAAGAAAACTCATCATTTACATGAACAAACTGGAACCTATCAGATAAATAAGATCTAAACCACTGCAACGAAGTTCCATTAAGTCCAACATAGTGTTCTAATCTATCAAGTAGAATATTATGATCAATAGTATCAAAAGCTGCACTAAGATCTAAAAGGACAAGTACAGAAACTAGTCCATTATCAGATGCAATGAGGAGGTCGTTAGTGACCTTCGCTAAGGCTAAGTTCGCTAAGGCTAAGTTTCTGTCTCTTCGGTCACGCGCCCTCGGTTCTCGCCATTGTCTCCTCCTGGCAAAGATCACTGTCATGTCAGGCACAGATGAATTAAGACATGCCTTTTTTGGGCGTTAAATCCTGGCGCATTTAGCAGGAGATTGACCCTGCTGGGCCCTGTTTATTTATTTATTTTTTTCAGGTGTGGAAACAGACACGGAAAAAGAGATACAATGGAAAAAAAAAAAAACCTTAGTGACCAAGCGCACATACCCCATGCATCTGCATATCAGAGGCCCTGATGAGAAATGTGATCAACATAAAACGGATGGGAAAAATATAAGTCCCGCTCCCCAAACATGGAACCCCTCATTTCAGTCAAAGTATCCAATCAGAAATGTGGAAACTAAAGTAATGACAACATTAAAGGACCCCTCCCCAAAATACACGGAACCTCTCATTAGATGTGTCTGAAAATTGAATGCGTGCTGGTGTATAAATGTGAAGTCAATCAATCAGAAATGTAGACGCTATAGTGGCAACAACGTATCAAATGAATGGACGGACAAATGAACAAACAGACGTGTCAAAAACATCATATTCTTCAAAGTTGCAGAGTGTAAATAATAATATCAGACTGATCACCATACTTTGCAATCCCCTCTGGGGGTGAAGAAGTTAACGGTTATTAGAACACCATTGATTTGGATCGATACATATAGTTAAATGTCCCAGGGAAGTTGTACTGTACATTAGCAGTCATGCAATGCCTCTTGTGCAATCAGATCACTTGGCTGGAATTATCTGTTGAATAATACTACATACATCTGAATGTCTAGGTCCTTTCTGAGTGGAAGCAGAAATATGAGGAATGTCAGTGTGAGCTGGAGAGCTCCCAAAAGGAGGCCAGATCTCTGAGCACTGAGCTGTTCAAGCTGAAAAACTCATATGAAGAAACTCTAGACCAACTCGAGACCATGAAGAGAGAGAACAAGAATCTGCAGGGTAATGCTTGAGAAAGTCTACATACACAGCGGACAAGTGCCCAAAAGAGGTGCTAAAATACAGCAATTAAACACAATGTCTTTCATCCACAGAGGAAATTTCTGACCTCACCGAACAACTTGGTGAAGGAGGGAAAACAGTTCATGAGTTGGAAAAGGTCCGTAAGCAGCTAGAGCAAGAGAAGAGTGAGATTCAGTCTGCTCTAGAGGAAGCAGAGGTGAGATAAAAAGCCCTTGTTTCCTATATGCTGTATGTAACTAATTAAATATACGCATATGAACAAATGAAGGCGTCACTTAGTAGATGAATAACAAATTCCTGGTGTTTTTCTAAGGGTTCTCTTGAGCATGAGGAGGGGAAAATTCTACGTGCCCAACTAGAGTTCAACCAGATTAAGGCGGATATGGAGCGTAAACTGGCTGAGAAGGATGAAGAGATGGAGCAAAGCAAGCGGAATCAGCAGAGGACTATTGACACCTTGCAGAGCTCTCTTGAGGCTGAGACTCGCAGCAGAAATGAGGCCCTCCGTCTGAAGAAGAAGATGGAAGGAGACCTCAATGAGATGGAGATCCAGTTAAGCCAGGCCAACAGGCAGGCGGCTGAGGCCCAGAAGCAGCTTAAGGCTGTCCATGCACATCTTAAAGTAATTAAAACCAATTACTGTCAATGTCTTAATTTATACTGGCATACAGGATGTCTTAACAACCAAATTATTTAAAAAAAAAAAAAAAACCTCCAGGATGTCCAAATACAACTTGACGACTCTCTGCGAGCCAATGATGACATGAAGGAAAACATTGCCATCGTAGAGAGACGCAACAACCTGCTTCAGGCTGAAGTGGAAGAGCTGAGAGCTGCTCTGGAACAAACTGAAAGAAGTCGCAAACTTGCTGAGCAAGAGCTACTGGATGTCACCGAAAGGGTGCAGCTACTGCACTCTCAAGTATGAACCCTTACTTCAGGATTTCTGTGTATTCTTTCAAGACTTTTGAACAAAGTGATGTTGTCTGATGTATTTGTCTTAACTTTGTGTAGAACACCAGCCTCATAAACCACAAGAAGAAACTAGAGATTGATACAGCCCAACTTCAAGTTGAAGTAGAGGAAGCACTGCAAGAGTGCAGAAATGCTGAGGAAAAAGCCAAGAAGGCCATCACTGATGCTGCCATGATGGCAGAGGAGCTGAAGAAGGAGCAGGACACCAGTGCTCATCTGGAACGGATGAAGAAAAACATGGAGCAAACCATCAAAGACCTGCAGCACCGTCTGGATGAAGCTGAACAGATTGCCATGAAAGGAGGCAAGAAGCAGGTTCAGAAGCTCGAGGCCAGGGTGAGCACTTCTTTTTCTCTTTTAGATTTATGCCATTTTGACACTATACTGTATATGATTACGTTCCTTTGTAACTAATCTAAAAAATACTATTCCTGACCAGGTGAAGGAACTAGAAAATGAGGTGGAACTTGAGCAGAAGAAAAGCAGTGAAGCAATAAAGGGTATCCGCAAATATGAGCGGCGTATCAAGGAACTTACCTATCAGGTTTGTAGCATGTGTGATGGTTGTCACTTAGCCAGTTGTGGTGGTTACAAAGAAGTTTCACAACTGTGTCTCTTATTTTAACAGACTGAGGAGGATCGCAAGAACATTGCTCGACTTCAAGATCTTGTCGATAAGTTGCAGCTGAAAGTCAAATCCTACAAGAGATCTGCTGAGGAGGCTGTAAGTGTGGAGATGGGGTAAAGTGCATAAAGCATATGGCTGCTTCTTCTGTGAGTCTATAATAATATAATTATGCTTAAACTTCAACAGGAAGAACAGGCTAATGTTCACCTTGGCAAATTCCGTAAGCTGCAGCATGAGTTGGACGAAGCACAAGAGAGAGCTGACATTGCTGAGTCTCAAGTCAACAAGCTGCGCGCCAAGAGCCGCGATATTGGCTCCAAGGTATGAATTGTGTGCTCTGACGCAGATGCACAACATATGACCCTTACACACATACTGCTCTCTGGTGGCTGCATTTAACCAATATGCCACTCTCCTATTCATTTATAAACACAATCATGTGCTCTGTTATTAAATTATTAAATCGCTTTGTTGCACTAAAGCAATACTAATATAAAGGGCTAATGGCTGTTTCTCTTCTCCTTTCTTTCCAACTTCCCTGGGTGCTGCAGAAAGGGTTTGATGAGGAGTGAAGCTTTGGAGCCAACAGAAAGCCTTTAGTCTGCTGTGTGCTGTAGATTCCCCCAACTATCACTATTCCCAACCTGTAGAGATAATAAAAACTCATCAAGTGGTTGCACAACATTTGCATTCTTTTTTTTTTCTTGTGGGTTTATGTGTCATTATACAGAAAATTTTAACTACCTTTATTGCATACTGTATATTAATTAGCTCTGATTATGCTTTGTGAAGTTTCCCTTTGTTTTAGTGTGTCATGCAGTTTTTGTGACATTTTATGGTCTCCAATGTCAAACAGCCTGAAGTCCTCCTGCACAAGAGTTCTCTGCCATAGAAACTAGGACTACGAATCTGCCTGAAACGTCTTATTTGGATTTGCTGTTCTTTTCCCTGGACTTGTCTCGTTTATGGCCACAGATACAGGCAGGCCTGCTTCTTGGCTAGTCTGGCACAATCCGTCCTCATAGGAGAAGAGGGAGTTTTCCACTGAGCCTCCAAATTCACATAGCTACAGTGTAGCTAGCGCAGTGTTGCCAGATATGATAATTATCACATTTGTACAATAGTTTTAGGGCCTATACGATACACGATCATTAATTTTAAAAAAAGCCAAATATATGATAATTTTGGCATTTCTCTGCAACACCCCCCCCCCAAAAAAAAAAAAAAAACCAAAACATTATTTTTATTTATGTGAACACCTACCACACATCACCAGTAACTGATGCCTGCTCATAGCTGATCAGCTTATACATGACTGGCTCCTCCTCACTGTCAAATGTGCCAGTCACATCAGCAGTGCTTAGCTCATGTTTGTTTGGGCAGCTGCAATGACATTGCAACAAATTAAAAAAAACCCAACAAAACAGTGAACATGGGTTGAGATGAGTTGGGGTGCACAAGCCTGTGTACTCCTAGTGCCGGTCCCAAGCCCGGGTAAATGGGGAGGGTTGTGTCAGGAAGGATATCCCACATAAAACCTTTGCCAAATCAAACATGCGGATCATGACAAATGAGACTTACATACCGGATCGGTCGAGGTCCTGGTTAACAACGACCAGCACTGGTGCTGTTAACCGACAGGGTGCCAGTGGAAATTGGGCTACTGCTGGGCGAAGATTGAGGAGGAGGAGAGGTGGAAGGCTTGTTAGGAGTGAGAGAGAGAAAAGGAAAGGTAGAAGTGTGGAGGTAAGAGTAGGGACGTTAAATGTAGGGACCATGTCTGGTAGAGACAGAGAGTTGGCTGATATGATGGAAAGAAGAAAGCTAGATATACTGTGTGTTCAAGAAACCGGATAGAAGGGAAGCAAGGCTAGCAGCATTGAAGGTGGATTTAAACTGTTCTATCATGGTGTAGATAGGAAGAGAAATGGAGTAGGAGAAATCTTGAAGTAAGAGTATGTGAAGAGTGTCCAGGAGGTAAAGAGGGAGTCAGACAGAGTCATGAGTTTGAAGCTAGAAGTCAAAGGTGTGATGTTGAATGTTGTCAGTGCATATGCCCCACAAGTTGGATGTCAGGTAGAAGAGAAAGAGGAATTCTGGAGTAAGTTGGATGAAGTGGTAGAGAGTGTTCCCAGGGAGGAGAGAGTGGTGACTGGAGTGGACTTTAATGGGCATGTAGGTGAAGAGAACAGAGGTGATGAGGAGGTCCTGGGTAGGTATGGTCTTACAGACAGAAATGTGGAAAGACACATGATTATGCTAAAAGGACGGAAATGGTTGTGGTGAACACATACTTTAAGAAGAGAGAGGAACATAGAGTGGAGGAAGGGGAACACAGGTGGACTACATCTTATGCAGAAGGAGAAATCTGATAGAGCTAGGAGACTGCAAGGTGGTGGCAGGGAAAAATGTAACTAGACAGCATTGGATGGTAGTCTGTAGGATGACTTTGCAAAGCAAGAAGAGGAAGAGAGTGAAGGCAGAGCCAAAGATTAAGTGGGGGAAGTTATAGAAGGAAGAAGGTCACACAGAGTTCAGGAAGGAGTTGATACAGGCTCTGGGTGGTAGGGAAGAATTACCAGATGACTGGGAAAGTACAGCAAAAGTATTGAGGGAAACAGGTAGAAAGGTATGTGGTGTATCCAGTGGACAGAGGAAGGAAGACAAGGAGACTTGGTGGTGGAATGAGGAGATACAGGAAAGTATTCAAAGGAAGACGTTAGCAAAGAAAAAGTGAGATAGTCAGGGAGATGAAGAAAGTAGACAGGAGTATTTTGAATCTAGGCGCATGACAAAGAGAGAGGTGGCAAAGGCACAGGAAAAGGTATATAGTTTGTTGTATGAGAGGCTGGACACTAAGAAAGGAAAAAAGGACTTGTATCAACTGGCTAGATAGAGAGATCAAGTTCGAAAGGATGTACAGCAGGTTAGGTTGATTAAGAACAGAAATGGTAATGTTGTAACAAATGACGAGAGTGTGTTGAGAAGGTGGAATGAGTACTCTGAAGAGCTGATGAATAAAGAAAATGAGAGAGAGAGGAGGATGGATGAAGGAAAGATAGTGAATAAGGAAGTCCCTAGGATTAGCAAGGCGGAAGTGAGGGCAGCTTTGAAGAGGATGAAGAATGGAAAGGCGGTTGGTCCAAATGACATACCTGTGGAGGTATGGAGATGTGTAGGAGAGATGGCAGTGGCCTTTTTAACCAGATTGTTTAACACAATCTTGGGAGAGTGAGAGGATGCCCGAGGAGTGGAGAAGAAATGTTTTGGTACCAATTTTCAAGAACAAAAGTGATGCTCAGAGCTGTAGTAACTACAGAGGCATAAAGGTGATCAGCCACACAATAAAGATATGGGAAAGAGTTGTTGAAGCCAGGTTAAGAGGAGAGGTGGTAATCAGTGAGCAGCAGTACGGTTTCATGCCAAGAAAAAGTACGACAGATGCAATGTTTGCTCTAAGAGTGTTGATGGAGAAGTATAGAGAAGGTCAGAAGGAGTTGCACTGTGTCTTTGTGGATCTAGAGAAAGCATATGAAAGGGTGCCAAAAGAGGGTGTGTGGTACTATATGAGAAAGTCAGGAATGGCCTAGAGGTATGTGAGGGTCGTGCAGGACATATATGAGGACAGCGACATGGTGGTGTAGGAGTGATGGATGAATTCAAGGTGGGGGTGGGATTACATCAGGGGTTGGCTCTGAGCCCCTTCTTGTTTGCCATGGTGATTGATAGGCTGACAGACGAGGTCAGGCAGGAGTCTCCGTGGACCATGATGTTTGCAGACAACATTGTGATCTGTAGTGAGAGTAGGCAGCAGGTGGAAGAGAACCTGGAGAGGTGGTGTTACAGTGGTGTGAAAAAGTGTTTGGCCCCTTCCTGATTTCTCATTTTTTTCTATGTTTGTCACACTTAAATATGTCAGATCATCAAACAAATTTAAATATTAGACAAAGATAACACAAGTAAACACAAAATGCAGTTTTTAAATGAAGGTGTTTATGATTAAGGGGGAAAAAAATCCAAACCTACATAGCCCTGTGTGAAAAAGTGATTGCCCCCTAAACCTAATAACTGGTTGGGCTGCCCTTAGCAGCAACAACTTCAATCAAGCGTATGTGATCAGAATCAGAATCAGAATCAGGTTTATTGCCATTGTTCATGTAGTACACAAACTAGGAATTTGTCTCGGTACAATGCTGCAACATTAAACATGATAAGATAAGAGAAATAAACTATACATGTAATAAAGTGTAGGATAAGATTAAGTGATACTGGTCAACAGTTAAAATATATATTAGCCAGCAGCAGATACTGTGGAGAACTATATAGTGCAGTCGGTAATGCAGGAAGAAAACAGTGATGATTGACATGAGTCTGGTTGAGCTGCTGTACATGGTGCACGAGAGTCACTTAGTGTTCAGCAGTCTAATGGCAGAGGGGAAGAAGCTGTTCATGTGACGGGAGGTTTTAGTCTGGATGGACCGAAGTCTTCTACCAGAGGGGAGGGGGGCAAACAGTACATGACCAGGGTGTGAGGGATCGGCTATGATCCGGCCAGCACGCCTCCGGGTCCTGGAGGTGTACAGATCCTGGAGAGATGGGAGCTTGCAGCCGATCACCTTCTCAGCAGTGCGCACGACGCGCTGCAGCCTTAGTCTGTCCCTGGCAGTGGCTCCTGCGTACCACACGGTTATGGAGGTGGTGAGGATGGACTCGATGATGGCTGTGTAGAACTGCACTAACATCTTGGTGGGTAGCTTGAGCTTCCTCAGCTGCCGCAGGAAGAACATCCTCTGCTGGGCTTTTTTGATGAGTGAGCTGATGGTCAGCTCCCATTTGAGGTCCCTGGTGATGGTAGTGCCTAGGAAGCGGAAGGAATCAGCAGTGGTGATGGGAGAGCCTGAGAGGGTGAGGGGGGGCAGAGGAGTAGTGACTTTCCTGAAGTCTACAATCATCTCCACTGTCTTCAGAGCGTTCAGCTGCAGGTTGTTATTGCTGCACCAGGACGCCAGCTGGGCCACCTCTCTCCTGTAGGCGGACTCGTCGCCGTTGGAGATGAGCCCGATGAGGGTGGTGTCGTCCGCAAACTTGATCAACTTGACAGACTGGTGGCTGGAGGTGCAGGAGTTGGTGTAAAGGGAGAAGAGTAGGGGGGAAAGTACACAGCCCTGGGGTGATCCGGTGCTGATGCTAGTATAGTCTGAGACAGTCTTTCCCAGCCGCACATGCTGCCTCCGGTCCAACTAGCAATGAGTCTTTTACAGGACTGTGGAGGAATTTTGGCCTACTCATCTTTGCAGAATTGTTATAATTCAGCCACACTGGAAGGTTTTCGAGCATGAACCGCCTTTTTAAGGTCATGCCACAGCATCTCAATCAGATTCATGTCAGGACTTTGACTAGGCCACTCCAAAGTCTTCATTTTGTTTTTCTTAAGCCATTCAGAGGTGGACTTGTTACGTCTGTAAATGACCAGGTAGGAGGCGAGTCTTCATGCAGCCAGCAACTAACTTTATTACACAGAACTGGGGTTTATAGAGTGGGCCGTGCCCGCCTGGCATCACCCTGGGGGTGGGCACAGTATCTCACACACACACACACACACACATTCATACCCAACATTCCCCCCCTTTAGAAAAATGCGAAACCACACACACAATTGAACCTCCCAAATTTGAAACCCAAATCACGCACTAAGCAGGGAACAACGAACAGTAATAACATGGCCTATCACATTGACTCAAAGAACAACTAAAATAGACCTTGTCTCTTGAAAATACAAAATAATCCCATATCACTCACATTCACTCACATGCACACCAGCAAATTATATGCAGCTGTGGACAAAATTGTTGGTACCCCTCTGTTAATGAAAGAAAAACCCACAATGGTCACAGAAATAACTTGAATCTGACAAAAGTGGTAATAAATAAAAATTCTATGAAAATTAACCAATGAAAATCAGACAATACTTTTGAATTGTGGTTCAACAGAATTATTTAAAAAAACAAACTCATGAAACAGGCCTGGACAAAAATGACGGTACCCTTAACTTAATATTTTGTTGTACAACCTTTTGAGGTAATCACTGCAATCAAATGATTTCTGAAACTGCCAATAAGACTTCTGCACCTCTTGGCAGGGATTTTGGCCCACTCCTCATGAGCAAACTGCTCCAGTTGTCTCAGGTTTGAAGGGTGCCTTCTCCAGACTGCATGTTTCAGCTCCTTCCACAGATGTTCAATAGGATTTAGATCAGGGCTCATAGAAGGCCACTTTAGAATAGTCCAATGTTTCGCTCTTAGCCATTCTTGGGTGTTTTTAGCTGTGTGTTTTTCGGTCATTATCCTGTTGCAAGACCCATGACCTGCAACTGAGACCAAGCTGTGCAACACTGGGCAGCACATTTCTCTCTAGAATACCTTGATAGTCTTGAGATTTCATTGTACCCTGCACATATTCAAGACACACTGTGTCAGAAGCAGCAAAGCAACATAACAGAACCTCCTCCATGTTTCACAGTAGGGACAGTCTTCTTTTCTTGGTATGCTTCATTTTTGCGTCTGTGAACATAGCACTGATGTGCCTTGGCAAAAAGTTCCAGTTTTGTCTGGTCTATCCATAGGACATTCTCCCAGAAGCTTTGTGGATTGTCAACATGCAGTTTGGCAAATTCCAGTCTGGCTTTTTTATGATTTGTTTTCAACAGTGGTGTCCTCCTTGGTCATCTCCCATGAAGTCCACTTTGGCTCAAACAACAACGGATGGTGCGATCTGACACTGATGTACCTTGACCTTGGAGTTCACCATGAATGTGTTTAGAGGTTGTTCTGGGCTCTTTTGTTACTATTCGTATTATCCGTCTCTTCCATTTTTACTCCTGCGGCCATGTCCAGGGAGGTTGGCTACAGTCCCGTGGATCTTAAATTTCTGAATAATATATGCAACTGTAGTCACAGGAACATCAAGCTGCTTGGAGATGGTCTTATAGCCTTTACCTTTAACAAGCTTGTCTATAATTTTCTTTCTAATCTCCTGAGACAACTCTCTCCTTTGCTTCCTCTGGTCCATGTTTAGCGTGGTACACACCATGTCACCAAACAGCACAGTGACTACTTGTCACCCTTTAAATAGGCCGACTGACTGATTACAAGTTTGTAGACACTTGTGATGTTAATTAGAGGACACATCTTGGTTGAACATGTCCCTATGGTCACATTATTTTCAATCTTTTCTAGGGGTACCATCATTTTTGTCCAGGCCTGTTTCATGAGTTTGTTTTTTAAAATAATTCTGTTGAACCACAATTCAAAAGCATTGTCTGATTTTCATTGGTTAATTTTCATAGAATTTTTATTTATTACCACTTTTGTCAGATTCAAGTTATTTCTGTGACCATTGTGGGTTTTCTTTCATTAACAGAGGGGTACCAACAATTTTGTCCACGTGTGTATATATAATACACACACACACACACACGCACGCACGCACACACACACACACACACACACACACACACACACACACACACATATATATATATATATATATATATATATATATATATATATATGTATATGTGTATATATATATATATATATACACAGATATTTACACCAGAAAAAAATTTATTTTAGGTAACCCCAATGTCTCTGGGCAGCCACCATCTTCTAATCTGCCATGGAGGACCTGGGCAGCCTCACGGCATCAGTGCACCCAGTTGCCATCTACCCCCAGGGTCAAAGCCCCCCTCCCTGGCAAAAATGTCTCCACATGTCAGTCGGAGCTTCTTCCCTCTGGGTCCGCTGTGGTGCTGTTCGGTGCGCCATCTCTCCGTGCCTGACGAGCCACTCCCGACTGCCTTACGCACCACCGTCATGGCTCCAGACACTCTGAATCCCAGTGGCCGCACCTCGGGGAGAAACAAAGCCTGTTCGGCGGCATCATCCATTGCCTTGGGCGCCTCGCCATACCTCCCAGTGCCCTCGTCCAAGGCGTATGGAGCTCCAGATCTGAGGCATTGCCCGACCTCCATGGCACACGGCTGTTGCTGCTCACCTCCAGGGCTCATGACGTCACCCTTGCCGGGCTTGTCCTCCAACCCCGGCTCCTTGCCGTTGCCTCCAGCACTCACGGTCCCGGTGCTCTGCTGCACCGTCACCGCATCCTGCTGCGGCTGTTCCCCTTCTGGGCATTCAGCGTCATTCCCGTCGGTTCCACTGTTCGACCTGGGCACCTCAACACCAATCTCAGCACCCTTGCTCCAACTGTCCCGCTGCGTCGCCTCTGCATCATGCAGCTGCTGACCTTCCCCAGAGCCCTTGGCATGCATGGTCCAACTCTCCCGCTGTCCAGCTAGCATGCAAACCTCTGCTTTTGGCGGGAAATTGCACGCAGTTGGCCCCTCGGTAGCCTTAGCCGTTAGCTCGCGTAGGGCCAGGGACTCCCTTCGTTTCACCAAATCCAGCACTTCCTCCAGTGATAGCGGCTCCTTAGCTACCCTTAGTATAGTCTTCAGCCATGTGCTATTGGTGCTCTGGGCTAGTGTGTCCCTCACTAGCTTGTGCTCAATCGCCCCAAACCCGCACTACCTAGCTAGGCTATGTAGCTCCAATAGAAATGACTGAAGGGATTCGCCCGTCCGCTGTTGATGGCCAAAAAACTTGCACTGTCTCTCGGTGACAGTGGAAGTGTCTTTGGACGTGCTGTCCATTAGCGTCAGACCGTCCTCAAACAGATGTCCCTGGCACAGCCCGAAGAAAATCTGCTGTTTTTCAGCGCCAAGGAAATGAACCAACAATTTTCCCTGTCTCTCCTCACTGACGGAACCCAGGCCCATTGCTACTATATACACCTCGAACATCTATTTCCACTGAGCCCATGGAATCGTCGGTGTGCCCTGGTGTTCCCGGAAAAACGGCATCTGCCCAGCACACGCTGCCATTGCTCACCTCGTCGCCAAATGTTATGTCTGTAAATAACCAGGCAGGAAGCAAGTCTTCATGCAGCTAACAACTAACTTTATTACACAGAACTGGGGTTTATATGCAGAGTGGGCCGTGCCCGCCTGGCGTCACCCTGGGGGTGGGCACAGCATCTGTCACACACACACACACACACACACACACACACACACACACACACACACACACACACACACACACACACACACACACACTCATACCCAACAGGACTTGCTGGTGTGTTTTGGATCATTGTCCTGCTACAGAACCCAAGTGCGCTTCAGCTTGAGGTCATGAACAGATGGCCGGACATTCTCCTTCAGGATTTTTTGGTAGACAGCAGAATTCATGGTTCCATTTACCACAGCAAGGCTTCCAGGTCCTGAAGCAGCAAAACAGCCCCAGACCATCACACTACCACCACCATATTTTACTGTTGGTATGATGTTCCTTTTCTGAAATGCTGTGTTACTTTTATGCCAGAAGTAATGGGGCACACACCTTCCAAAAAGTTCAACTTTTGTCTCATCAGTCCACAGCGTATTTTCCCAAAAGTCTTGGGGATCATTAAGATGTTTTCTGGCAAAACTGAGATGAGCCTTTATGTTCTTTTGGCTCAGTAGTGGTTTTCGTCTTGGAACTCTGCCATACAGTCCATTTTTGCCCAGTCTCTTTCTTGTGGTGGAGTCATGAACGCTGACCTTAATGTTGTTGTGGGGTCTTTTGTGACCTCTTGGATGAGTCGTCACTGCGCTCTTGGGGTAATTTTGGTCAGCCGACCACTCAGGTTCACCACTGTTCCATGTTTTCGTCATTTGTGGATAATGGCTCTCACTGTGGTTTGCTGGAGTCCCAAAGCTTTAGAAATGGCTAGAAAACTGAGCTCAGCTTTCAAAGATGTGATAAACCACAGTTAATTTATGTTTTAATAAGGGGGCAATCACTTTTTCACACAGGGCCATGTAGGTTTGGATTTTTTTACCCTTAATAATGAACGCCTTCAATTAAAAATCTGTTTACTTGTGTTATCTTTGCCTAATATTTAAATTTGTTTGATGAATGTAAACATTTAAGTGTGACAAACATACAAAAAAGAGAAATCAGGAGGGGGCAAACACTTTTTCACACAACTGTATGCTCTGGAGAGGAGGAATGAAAGTCAGTAAGAAGCAAGGCAGAATAGAGGAGTGTGAATGAGAGGGAGGCAGGTGCAACGGTGAAGATGGAAGGAGTATTGGTAGTGAAAGTCATCATCATCATAGCAGTCTGTCGGGGGCGACAATGACTGTTTCATTTAGGTCTGATCAGATTCCTCCACGCAGCTCTGTAATTCGCCTTCCACTGCCAGGAACTCCTGACCTTGTTAACCTGGGTGACGTCTGAGCCGATAAAGATACTCGTGTTCTCTGACTGGAGGTACTTCAGACAGCAGAGGAAGGTTGCATTATTCCACTCCTGGCAGCGGAAGGTGAATTACAGAGCTGCGTGGAGAAATCTGATCAGACCTAAATGAAGCAGTCATTGTCGCCCCCGACAGACTACTATGATGATGATGATGATGATGATGATGATGATGTTTAGTATTACAGGTGAGTCCTGGATTTTTATGGCTATTTTTGTGCCACACAGAAGTTTGATAAGGGAGTCGACTGTCTTGCGCATCTCGGAGGGAGAAAAACACCTCGTGGGTAAAACCAGGTCTGTGGTGGACCACTCCCAGTTACACGGGGTGAGACTGGACATCCTGGCAGATAAGCACATTTGTCGCAAGGTCTGTGGTGGACTGTGCCAGTCAGTGCATTGTGACATGCACTACACAAGGAGCAGAAATAAACAAACCTATCATCTGGTCAGTCACCGCAACAGATACTGGAGTCAGTTTGTCTTGGCCTGTTCTTGCCACTGATAATACCTCTATCTGCCAAGAATGTCTCGCTAGTCCAGCAAAAGCTAGCAGTACTCAAATGCTTTGCAAGCAGTTTCATGAAATGGTCAGTCAGAGAAGTAGATGAGTTTAAATACCTGGGGTCAACCATCCAAAGCAATGGAAAATGCACAAGAGAGGTGAAAAAGAGAGTGCAAGCAGGGTAGAGTGGGTGGAGACAAGTGTCAGGGGTGCTTTGTGACAGAAGGGTTGCAGCAAGAGTGAAAGGGCAGATTTACAAGACAGTAGTGAGACCTGCTATGATGTACGGTTTGGAGACAGTGGCACTGATAAAAAGACAAGAGGTAGACCTGGAGGTGGCAGACTCAAAAATGCTAAGAGTTTCAATCAGAGTGACTAGGACTGACAAGATTAGAAATGAGTATATCAGAGGGACAGCTCAAGTTGAGCAGTTTGGAGACAAAGTAAGGGAGGAAAGGCTGCGATGGTTTGAACATGTGCAGAGGAGGGATAGTGGATATATTGGACAAAGGATGTTGAAGATGGAGCTGCCAGGCAGGAGGAAAAGAGGAAGACCACAGAGAAGATTCATGGATGTAGTGAAGGAGGACATGGAGAGGGTTGGTGTTACAGAGGAAGATGCAAGGGATAGGGTGAGATGGAGACAGATGATCTGCTGTGGAGACTCCTAAAGGGAGCAGCCAGAAGAAGAAGAAGAAGAAGAAGAGAACATGAGTTGGGACTCAGAGGAAAAAAGTACTAAAAGAGTTCAGCAGCACAGACATAGACACTGGTAAGAAAATAAAGCACCTCCACCAGTCACAGCAGCTTTCCCTGCCTGGAGTTAGACCCTATGTTTAAGGACAGAAGCAGTGGTTGTGCAAAAAGGTGCAGTTCAGTGTGTGGGTGTGTGGGTGTGACAGTACATACAGCAGTTATTTAATTCAAGTGGCTGAGCCTCTGCATTTATTCCTTAGGTTACTGCACTTCCATACATATAAAATCGGTTTGCTTTTAAATGCACTATCCAAGCCTGTAATTTTTCAAGTTCATCATCATCATAGCAGTCTGCCGTGGGTGACAATGACTGTTTCATTCAGATCTGATCAGATTCCTCCACACAGCTATGTCCTTAGCCTTCCGCTGCCAGGAACTCCTGTCTATGTCCAACTTCTTCAAGTTTCTTTTTACAGTGTCTTTAAATCTGAGCCTTGGTCTAACCTGATTGCGTTTGCCCTCGCATAACTGTGAGTAGAGTAACTGCCGAGGGAGTCACTGGTGGTCCATCCTCTCAACATGTCTGAGCCATCTCAGGTTCATCTGTATTAGCATGTCCTCCATTGATGGTAGACCAGCTCGTTTCAACACTTCTATGTTGGTTATCTTGTCTTTCCATGAGATGTTCATTATGGCTTGAAGGTGTCTCATCATGTACGCATGGAGTTTCTTCACCTGCACTCTGTAGACAGTCCAAGTTTCAGCACCGTACAATAGAGTAGCCAGTACTGTCGCTCTGTACACTTTGCATTTCACACGGATAGACACATGTCGATTGTTCCACAGTCTCTCCCTCAAGTTTCCAAACACAGTGCTCGCTCTTCCCATTTTGAGAGATAGTTCATCCTCCAGCCTGGCATTCTCTGAAACAGTACTCCCTAGATACTTGAAAGTCTTGCATTTGACTAGTGGCTCTGTACCAATGCTGATCTCTTCTGGTAGTAATGTTGATAATTGGAACTTTGGTGGTTGATAAAGCCATTCTGTCTTCTTGATGTTGATTTGGAGGCTGAATTGGCTAGCTGCTCTTGCAAATTTCTCCACTAAAGATTGCATATCTTCCACACTGTGTGCAACTAGAGCACTGTCGTCGGCAAAGAGCATTTCTCTTACTACCTTTGTCAATGTCTTACTCTTGGCTTTAAACTGTGCCACATTGAACAAGTCTGCTTCTTTCCTTGTTTGAATGTATACTTCTGAAGTGTCTTTGAAGGCCACCTCAAGCATGGCTGCCAGATATGGCGAGAAGAGTGTAGGCGCCAGCACACACCCTTGTTTCACCCCATTGCTTACTGGAAAGTCTGATACTGAAAGATACTGAACCACTCATTACCATGTTTGCTTGCATACCTGTATGGAGTGCCTCGATCAGGCTGACAAACTTCTCTGTACAGCCATATTTCTTGAGTACCTGCCAAAGTCCTTGTCGCGAAACAGTATCAAAGGCTTTACTCAAGTCTATTAAGACTACATAAAGCGGCATGTTCTGTTCAATACACTTTTCTTGAACTTGTTTCAAGTGGAAAATCATGTCCATTGTGCTTCTTCCACTTCTAAAGCCGCACTGGGTTTCCGATAGTACATTCTGCGAAATGTGTTCATTGAGTCTGTTCAGTAGTACACGTGAGAGAATCTTACAAACAGTGGCTAGCAGTGATATACCTCGGTAATTTCCACAATCTTTCCTGTCACCTTTCTTGAACAAAGGCACAATACTTGCATCCTTCCAGTCTTGAGGTACTTTCTGGGCATCCCATATCTCTTGGATGAGCTTGTGCAGGCAGTTGGTCAGCTGAACACCACCAAATTTCCACATTTCTGCTGGAATTCCATCCCTTCCTGGAGCTTTACCATCCTGTGTTGTCCTGATAGCTGCCATTAGTTCATCACAATTTGGTGGTTCATCCAGACTTGATACAGCTGGTTGCTGCACTAGAGCTTCTTTAGCCTCTTCAGTGAGATATCCAGCGGTGTTTAGTAGTTGGTCAAAGTGGTCTGCAAATCTGTCCAGGATCTTGTCTTTCTCCTGCAAAACCGTTTCACCATCCATCGCCTTTAGTTGGATCAATCCTCTTGGTTTAGGGCCGTAGATTTCTCTCAAACCTGTGAAGAATGTTTTCATGTCCTTCCTGTCTGCTGCAGTTTGAAGTTCCTCTGCTTTTTCATCCCACCAGTTGGACTTCATCTCTCTGGTGTACTTCTGTAGCTCACTCTGAGCCCTTGAGTATTTCTTCTTCTTCAACCTTGTGTTACACTGTAGGTTTTCCTGTCTAGCTGTATTCCTCGCTTCTAGTAGTTTCTTCAGGTGTTCATCATGATCATCAAACCAATCTTGATGTTTCCTCTCAGGGTGGCCTAATACATCAGTCGCAGTCTGATACACCATATCCTTCAGTGTTGCCCATTTCTCTTCTATGCCATTCTCTGAGTTGTTGCTGTCCCAGTCTTTTAAGTTTTCATCCATTTCCTGTGTAAGTTCTTCCTGCTTCTTTTGGCCTTTCAGTGCACCAGTGTTTAGCTTCCGTGGTGGCTTTGCACCCATCCCGCAGTGCTGTTTTCATCTCCAAATCCTTAATCTAGATCTCAGCATAACATGATCAGTACCACAGTCCGCGCCTCTCATTGCTCTGGTGTCCAATACATCCCTTATGTCTCTCTGCCTGACTATGATGTAGTCTAACAAGTACCAGTGCTTGGATCTTGGGTGCATCCATGTCTTCTTGTGTGTGTCCTTGTGCTTAAATAGAGAGTTGGCTATCACAAGGTTGTACTCTGAACATAGTGCAAGTAGAAGTTCTCCATTAGCATTGCACTTGCCTACTCCATGACTGCCTAGCACCCCTTTCCATTTCTCAGTGTCCAAACCAACTCTGGCATTAAAATCTCCAACGAGTATCAGCCTGTCATCAGTCGGTACACGCCTGATAGTCTCATGTAAATCACTGTAGAACTCTTCCTTCACCTCCTCTGTGTTGGTCATTGTTGGGGCATATACACTGATGAGTGTGGCATACATCTTCCGCTGTAGTGGGAGTCTCATAGTCATTATCCTGTCGTTGATTGGCACCGGTTCTTCATCAAGCATTGCTGCTATCTCCTTTCTAACTGTAAAGCCAACTCCTGTTTCTCTCCTTTCTTGAGTTGATCTCCCACTCCAAAAGAAGATGTATCCATGGTCTTCCAAGCTGTCATATCCAGGCAATCTTGTTTCACTAAGTGCAGCTATGTCTACATTGTACCTGTTCATTTCCAGGGCCACAAGCACGGTCTGTCTTTCTGGGCGCTGTGATGTTGTTCTGTCCAACAGAGTGCGTACATTCCATTCTGCTACACACAAGGCTGCTGTTTTCCTCTTCTTTTGTCTTCCTGCTCCTAGCTTACTTTTTGCTGCCTGTCAGAGTGTGAACAGATCAGGGCGGACCTTGTAAGCCCAGGCAACGCCCGAGCTGGTATGAGTTGCTTTTTGATTGACCATTTCATGAAACTGCTTGCAAAGAATTTGAGCACTGCTAGCTTTTGCTGGACTAGCAGCACATTCTTGGCAGATAAAGGTATTATCAGTGGCAAGGACAAGCCAAGACAAATTGACTCCAATATCTGTTGCAGTGACTGACCAGATGATAGGTTTGTTTATCTCTGCTCTTTGTGTAGTGCATGTCACAATGCACCGACTGGCACAGTCCACCACAGACCTTGCGACAGATGTGTTTATCTGCCAGGATGTCCAGTCTCACCCCGTGTAACTGGAAGTGGTCCACCACAAACTTGGGGCAGATATTGTTTTTAGTTCTGCCAGGATGCCCTGTTTCACCCTCCATGCCCTCGGAAGGGTGGGGATGCCGGTTGAGTCGCAGACGGCTAGACCCATGAGACAGGTAGTACCGGTTTTCGTGGTTATCTGATAGCAAGCAAGCCAATGCCTGTACATATGATAGTTTGGGTCAAAATATGATCATTTTAAAGTGACAGGACGATATTTCTTTATTTCCCATGTGGCAACACTGAGCTAGCGGCCTGATCGCAGTTTTTGAAAGTGTTTCTCTGTAAATTCTAGTTACTTTATGAGACATCCATGTTCCCAGCTCATTCATTAATCTACAGTTGATGATACATATATCTCACATCATTCTGGCCTATTTTATTTTTTGACCTGCATGACACAGGTACTAGGATTATTAGCTTGGCTAACTTCGCAATGAGAATCAGTGTGACCAGTGATTTTATGGCTCTTGTTTACTTTCTAGTCACCATAGTAGACCAGCTTGTTCATTAAACCACAATCAATTATATAACCTAGCATCCATCTTAGCGGTGACTAGTCCATTTTATCTATTTTCTATATACTTTATCCATTCCCACTAGACCCCTTTTTGCCAGCCAGATCATTTACCAACCCTTGACCATATATTCCATTCAAAATCAGTTATTTTAGCAGACTTTATTACAGTTTACAATATTTTGGCCCGAATATCTCCTTGTGGTTAGCTGTCATTAGCAGATCAAGCTATTCACTCCTTCAGGGTTGTTTTTGTGCTCATTATACCCCAGGGACTGGCCATATCAACCACTCAGTCCACATCCCTGTCTCCAATAATGCTTCAGCAGGGTTTTTAAACTCTGACATTCAGCCAGGATTTATTAGTATTTGAGTTAGTCCAACAACCGAAGCAAAAAGCTAACATTAGAATCAAACATGATGTCTCAATCAAAACACAAATCTCAGAGAAATGAAGATGTGTCAAGATGTGGAACATGTGCAAAATAAGGGCACAAATTAGCTGGTAAATTGGTAAGGAGCAACATATCTTCATAAAATTGTAAATCACACAACACATGGGGGACAAAATCCATCCAACTAATAAAAAGTAATAACAGAGGTAAAGTTTTAGTTATTATGAACAGAATACTGATGGCATAGATTGAGGTATATCCAACAAGTCCTCTTTCTAAAATAAAAACAGATCAAGGGTTCCTCATCTTCAAATGTGACGCATGCAGTGTCTCCAAGATGGAAAGATCACCCAGTCCAGTCTCACATAAATATGTGTTCCCCATTTACACAGCTTTAGAAAATGTGTAATATACATAGAAGTGTTTGTTTTTACCTTTATTACAAATTTTGTAAGGGTCGGTAGAATGGATAACCTATTGTTATTGAGACGAGTTTTATAAAATGTTTCAAAATGAGCCCCTCACCTTACGATTACCCTAACCCTAATCACTACAGTAACAAGGGCCCCATACACTGAGAAGCAGACGGAGTAGCACTCCTACCACCCACCATCCACCTCTGTAAGATGAGTTTCAGCACTTTCCAAACAGGCAATAGCAGTCTCATTAAGAGTGAAAAGAAAAGATGGTAGAACACACTCCCTATAATGGTACACACTGGATGGGTGAATGTGTCCTGGAGTGGACCAACTCATCAGTTACATGCATCACCTTGATACTTAATACCTTTCACTCTGTTTTCCCATTTCAAAAATGCTCAAATCTGGCAACATATGTAGATTTTGGGGGCAGGGTGTGTGTGTGTGGGGGGGGGGGGTAGACAGTACTAAAAACAGCAATTTCCTGCAGTTCACTGGGATTCAAATCAACTATTCCCTTTTGTTCAACATTTGTGGTTCACTTATGGATTCCCCTCTGTTAGTCATTAACTACACATTTATAGATGTCTAAAATTAAATTGTCAGGATGACTTTTTCACTAAAACCTCTGGGTTAGGTTAGGGCTAGGGTTAAAGGACTATTCTAACGATTGCACCTCTCACCCACTGCCACCCCGCTGCATGTAGTCATTTTCACAACCACAAGAGGTCACTTTTTTCGAAACCCATAACAATAAGGCATAATTCCTGCTGGTAAAAATGCTTTATAAAGTTGCTTTCCACGGTTGCTTGTAAGACATGAACCAGTGTGCTGAGGGAGGAGGGTCTAAAAATCTGAAAAGGCAGGGGAAAGAATGACTAATCCTCTGCTCTTATAATAGAATAAAAGAAAGCTCCAGTGCCCAGGCTGTAAGGGTCAACAATAAAGTGGGGCCAACTATAATACCATACATAATCACTTGCAGCTGTCAGTGAATTCCAGTTTAAGTCTGACTCTTCCTTCAAAGGACAAAGAAGGTTTTCTGAGAAGAACCAATAAACAAATATCATGTTTGCATGCTAAACTATATCAATGGAGAACCAGAAAAAGCACCTTTAAGAATGCTCTGATGCTAAGTTTATCAAAGATTTAGTAACTAGCATCCATTAAAGAAGTTTGAAATGAAACAAGGCCATGACCCATTATATACACCATTACCAGATGCTTCTCAATGCAGAACCCTTCCGTATAGCTGGTGTTTAATCTGGAGACAAAGGAGGCAGGGGGAGGGGGGTGGGCCTCAGAGGCACTTTCTCCTATTACATGAAAAACAGGTACAGTATATATGAGCTAATGAAAGCACATTCACACTTCCCAAAAAGTGGCTGATGGCATAGTGCAGTATATGTGGAGGATTATCAGCATGATTAGCAAGATATCTGAACTCCGGCTAGTGTGAATATGATGAGGAGCAAAACTAGGGGACATAACTGCTTCTGTTATTAAGCTGCAAAACAATCTATTGCCTTAGTATGTGAAAAGCAAATACCTTTAACATAGCTATTTGAAAAAAAAAATTGGGATAATGATTTGGGAAAAAGTTTTACATGCACATATTTCCATTTGTTTTGAGGTGAAATTCCTCAACCAAAATTGTATGCACTGAGTTACATGTTGCATGTCCAGCTCAGGCAATAATCGCAGGTTTCCTAAATAAAATAAAATGGAATAAACTAAAGTAATAAAAAAGGTAGCAATCACAATTAACCCCTTGCACTCCGGTCAATTTTCCTAAAAACGCCCAAAAATAACATGCCCAAAGTAAATCGAAAGCTGTTCTTCAACCCTTTGCAGCATCTTCATGGGGTTGGTCTCATTTAAAAGAAAACACTTTGAATTTTTTGGCAAACCAGTCATAATCTCTCTAAGTGCTCCGGCCACTGAGTTACAGTCATCTAAACATACTGAACTTGAAGAAAATAAATTTGGCCTGGGTGTTTCTTTGGATACAAATGCTTGCAAATAACACACAGCTTCAGATCCGGACTGGAAAATGCAACAGAAATGTAGAACCAAGTGTTATCCAGCTGAGGTCAAAATTTTGTAACAATATCACAAAAAATGAATAGATTACACAGCTTTTTCCTCAGGTAGTTCCCAGGCGTTTTTGAACTGTGCCAAATTGTGCCAAATGGCACAGTTTGGAAAAACGTCTGTAACTTTTG
Source organism: Pholidichthys leucotaenia (assembly GCA_020510985.1). Lineage (NCBI taxonomy): Eukaryota > Metazoa > Chordata > Actinopteri > Cichliformes > Pholidichthyidae > Pholidichthys > Pholidichthys leucotaenia. Next base: position 297,553,156 of record CM035846.1, read on the forward strand.
AATGATTCAATATAGAAGCTTCATCTTGGGCTCTAATGAAAGGTCACACTCAGGGCTGTGTGTGTGTGTGGGGGGGGACCCCGCTACAGAGGATGGACATCGACCATCGCTACATGACGGAATAGACTCGTGGCGATGTGGAGACCGCGGCGCAGTCACCGCGGCTCCCCCCCCCCTCGCTACAGAAGAGTAGCGGGTGGGGGGGGCGTTCATGGTCCAGATGCGGCGCACGAACCGTGTACTGCAGCGTACGCACTTCGGACTTCGTGCGCTGCACAGTTGTAATTTACCGATCGGTCAAAAGTCATTTTGGATTACAATTTTCAGGGATAAAGAATAATTTAGCTTATAACACTTACCTCTTCACAGCAGCAGTGTCCTGGCGAACTTCTCTTCCTCATTGTCAGACGAACGCGACGCTGGTCCGCTCGTGGTTCCCGGTCAAAACATAATTCCATTATTGCGGTTTTGCGCTTCCATGATTGCGGTTTTGGCGAATGATTTACGACCTTCGTCGTCAGCCTCCGTCGGTCTATGATGACCATGGAAGAGAATCCTAAACGTCTATTCTACTGGAATAAGTGCAGGTCGCACTTGTGGGTGGTCTCCGTGCTGCTGGGTCTGTAGCAGGTTCTTCCTGCGGGTCCTTTTTTTCATCTGCTGCAGCAGTCAGTCTCTCTTCACCCAGCCTTACACAAAACAGCTTGCGAACTTCTGTGCTTCAATTGGCTTGCTGCATTCACAGCGTTGGTAGGCGGGTCCTTCTTGCTAGGTTTTCAGTCATTGGTTCTTCAAGGTTTCAGAAACCCAATTCAAGGCTCTTTTTAGTTGAATGAGAGGTCAATCAGATGAACTAATCTGTTCGCGGCTGTGTCTGTAGTGGAAGAACAAATGCAGCTTTTTTTTTTTTTTCCAGTGCACGCTTCGACGCAGCACCCTCGTGCGTCCTAGAGCGCACGAGGGCGCTCTCGTGCGCCCTCGTGCGCTCTGGGATGCAGAGACGTGCCCGTCCGCGGTACACTGGAGTGCAAGAGGTTAATACCATGAATCATGACCACGGATGACAAATTCTGTATTAGCGAAGGCCAGCATGAGCATAATGAAGAAAGTCAAGGAATAATTATTATCAGAATAACAAAAAAAAAAAAATGTAGACTGCATGTAGTGTTCAGATATGGTTCTGTCTACTTCTACGCTGCTTGTTAAAAACTTTATAATTAACCAACCCTGTTTACAGCAGTGCAACCTATCTTTATATGTAACAAAATAAAAGTTTTGTTGTTTAATAAATGAAAATGCTGAACAACTCCACAAAGTTCTTCACTATTGAACAGGACATATTTTGCATCACAGCAATTATATTTTTCACACAACAAATCAGGTCATTCTTTGTGCAAAACTGCCTAGTTAAACAAACGTCTAGGAATTATTTACATAATTCCTATTTTTGGTTCAAATCTTTATAAAATTGGTATTCATTGCTGGCTTAAAAATGTTTTGGCTATTGTTTGTGCTTGCTTTAATGGAAGCTAGCATGAGAGCAAAGGCGTATCTGCATAATCACGGGTATACTGTATGAAATTAAAACATGGGCCACATTAATCAATCAGAACTTATTTGATACAAAATATGTATAGTGCAGCACCATTTCTGGCCATCAGCATTTGATACAATGTCACATTGTCTATCTAAACTTTAAACCAGGGATCACCAACGAAAACTGCAGGAGGTCCGATAAGTCGGTCCTCCTCCCCAGCTGAGGTCCAAATAAGGTTTGGGAATCTTTAGGCATCTCATGACTCAGTTATGATTCAGAGACTCTGATTTGAGTCTAAAACGATTCTCGATGCATCTTCATGCATTTCTTGTCTATTCAGGAGTTTTCCCTCCCACTGTTTGACATCTTGGTCCTTTTAAAGAAAAGTATTTGTAATGACCTATAAATTTACTTCCAGCATCTTTTAATTAAACAAATGAAAGAGAAATGTGTCATATCACATGGACAAATTTACCTCAAAATGTGGTTTTAAGAAAAATCCTTTCATGGACATTCTTTCAGAAGACCACAGCTGTCTCCAGGCAGGCCAGTATCATTTAACTTGCTTTCACATAACATTTCATTAAGCTCATGTTTCAGATGCTTTTAGTTCTGTTGTGAATAGAACAGGCGAGATGCAACGAGCTGGAAGGGTGCAAGGTTTTATTTCCTCCAACATAATGAAACACGCTTTGTAGCTCGGTGAGCCACTGCTCTGCTGAGGCATGTGTAACAAGCTCTTTTATACATTATACAGACAGAGAGAATGCGTGGCACATTAGCATAGTGATTGTCATTTAATCCCCATCATTAGCATGACATCAGCGGACACACACATAACAGTCCCGTCTGATTGCCCCCTGGGGCTCTCTGTCCATATGTCAATTGTCCTCCACTTCCTCCACCCTGATGAGTGTGCGATAATGTCTGTCCACAGCGTGCTGGGTCACTACACTGTATTAATTTTTTTAACAAAAGAAATCAAATTAATTCTTTGCTCAATTTAAAAAAACAACAACATGTATTATAAAATTTAATAATACAGAAGAACACTAAATGTGTTTGTTGACTCTAAATAAATAGCTATAAAATCCTAAAATCTACGACTAAAATTATAAAAATGTAAAGTTTTGCAGGAGACACAAACTACATAGCATTGCATTTAAAAGATTAATATATAACAAATACAATTTCACAAAAAAGTCCGCATCTATACTATATTTTCAGTGTTTAAAAAACAGTTTTAAACTGTAAGCCTTAAAAAAGACAAAAAAATAATAATAATTCCACACTACATAATTCCTCAGACATTTTTTTTCCAATAGTAAACTCTGTTCCAGCATGGAAGAAGCTATAAGTCCATGATTACAGGGAGAGGGCAGGTGAAAGTTTTCATGTTTGTAACACACAGAGTTTTTACGTGACATCAGAGGCCATGAAAAGGACCTCCATAACCAGCATGGGCCCAACGGGATCACGGTCCCAGGTGAAGCGACTTCACCCCAGCATCCCAGCATGGAATACTCTCGGCAGAATCGGAGGCAGAATCACCACAGTAGATACATTAAATTTCACAAGAGCACTTCATTTCATGGATACAAACCAGGAGCAAAGCAGCTCTGTCCGGGTGGATATCCTGGCCTGTGTGTGTGTGGCGCCCGCAGCCAACCATGAGGTTGCTGTGGGTCCAACAGTCAGACCCACAGAGTCTCTGCAAGGAGCGAGTCTTGGTGGGACAGCGGAGAGTGGAGAGTGTCTGAGGGCTCACACCATAAACTGTTCGGGCAGCCGCCAATACAGCATTTCATTTTCGCTTTTTTCTTTCACCAAAACAAAACAGTCTCCCTTTTCCCTAAATTGTATCAAAAGGCTTTGGGGTCCAGATGGAAAACTCTCAGGGTCTGGGTCCAGACCGGAGTCTGCCAGTTGGTGACCCCTGCTTTAAACCCTCAAACAATTTCTCTCACCCCAGTGTTAAAATTAATTGTTTCCCGGACGACAGAGCTGTGTTTAATGAAAACTACTCCTTACTCATTGCAATTTCATATACTACAAATTTATATGAAAGTCAAGCATACAGTATGTTACTGTGAAAACAAGCAAGTGAATGAATATTACTGGTTGGCAAGTTAGATATGGAGAAAAAGGTGATATTTGCCCACCACTGTCTTCAAACCAAGGTCTGAAGATAAGTTGTATATAAGCCATGTAAGGGCCCCTTTACACAGCAAGGAGATGGTTGAGCGATCGGGCCAATTTTTGATCTTTGGGATCATTTGGGAGATCCTTGTGTGTTTTGGATTGAGTCAAAACTTTGAAGAGATCATAGGGATTGTGGAGATCATTGAAGATCACTGACAGATCAAAACTTTGCCAGCTCTCTCAACAATCTTCCGATGATCTCCACCCCTGTGTAAAGAGGTATAACAGTTGTCACTATGTAGTATAAATGAGATAAATTTTAAATCAGCACTACATAATTTTAATTGTTCCGGGTATAAAAATTAAAAAGAGTACAACTATGGCTACTATGACCTCAGTCCCAATCGCCAACCCTGTGAATGACAGTTGGGACTGAGGTCATAGTAGCCATAGTTGTAGTCATTTTAGTGTTCTTACCAAGAACAGAGCTGCTGCAGGCCATGGGAGAGGCGACATTCACCCGGTCAAAGGTTGATGTACCATCAAAACAATTTTGGAAACATTATTTTAAAGTAAAAAAATAAAATCTTACATAGTGTTGTTTTAAAAGAAAAAACAACATAAAACTGTAACTGAGATCATATATAAACACATCCATCCATCTATCTTCTACTGCTTATCCAGGAATCTGGGTCGCAGGGACATCAGTCCAGGTAGAGTAGCCCAGACTTCCGCCCAGTTTACATAGCACCATGATCCCTAATGCAGGTGGTGAGCCCAACTGAGTGCAGACTCATGTGCCTCATTTGGGTACACTTGGGGCCTTGATGTAATGTTTTTCATGGAGATCCACTAGACAACTTTTAGTCTGGCCCTTCACCCAGGACCAGTATGCCTTGGGAGACCCTAGCAGGGGCAAGTTGCCCCCAGTAACATAGCTCCTGGGACCATTCGGGCACTCAAACTCCTCCACCACAATAAGGTGGCGATCCATGGAGGGGATATAAGCACATGCCATTCCTGAATATAAAATGATGCAGATTGTATATTTTTGGTGAAGTAGAACAGCAAGAGCACCACACATGGTATATTATACACCTATCCATAGCTGGCACACCAACATGTTGCAATGAGTTTAAGCAAAACAAACAATCTGCAGTTCAAAGTGGAACAAAATTAGAGAAAATATCAGAAAATAATTTAAACTCTTACAATATACACATCTTCAGCACATGTAAAAACACTGTCCATCCATTTATCTTCTACCGCTTAACCCTCTTCAGGTTGTGTGTGTGTGTGTGTGTGTGTGTGTGTGTGTGTGGGGAGGGGGGCTGGAGCCTATCCCAGCATCTTTGGCCGAGAGGCAGTGTACACCCGGAACAGATGTCCAGTCCATCACAGGGCCAACACAGACACCCATTCACTCTCACATTCATACCTAAGGACAATTTAGAATCCCCAGTTGATGCCAATTAACCTAACCTGCATGTCTTTGGCCTGTGGGAGGAAACCAGAGTACCTGGACTAAACCCACGCAGACGGGGAGAACATTCAAACTCCACACAGGAGGGTCACCGATGGTCAGGGGGTGGGATCGATCCTGTGACCTTCCTGCTATGCTGCCACAGTGCTAACCACTGCGCCAAATGATGTAAAGTGAAAATGTCCTAGTTTTAAAACTTTAGGAGGAGTTAGCCAGACAAATCATGTGACCTCTATAGATAGCCTAAGTCACGCCCCCTCTACTTCCGCAAATGGGACCTTAAATCTGAAAAAATTCTCAGTTGAAATGAATGGCTTTTGATCCCCATCGAATTTTACCACGAGTTACACACATGATGTTTGTCAATTTAAAAGATAAATAACGATGTAGGTTGTTGTCTGTTAAGGCATAAGGTTATGAAAATATGTAAATTAAAAAACTGCAAACAGATGGACGGAGCTTACATCATCTTTTCAAAGCACACTCAGGGTGAAGTAACTAACAGTCCTCTGGATCAGCTGCAGCTCTCACAATACAAAACAATACCGTTGTGTTGCTTTTCTCCTCTTTGGATTCTTCTCCCATCGGTCAGGAAACAGGAGGTGAGGTTCCTGTAATCTCCCACCATGCTCGTGTTTAGTGATGTGGGATGATGGGAGTTGTTGTCTGCTAATCACTGAAACAAAAACTAAATATTACTCCATTATTATACGACAGCCAACAACTTTAATTATGTGGAAAATTATCTTTTAAATTGACAAACATCATATGTGTAACTCATGGCAAAATTCGATCAGGATCAAAAGATAATTTCACTCTTGAAACTCTCCATTTCAATGGAGAATTTTTTTTTTTTTTAAGATCCCATATGGTGAAGTAGAGGGGTGTGACTTAAGATAAGATAAGATAAGATAAAATAAGATAAGATAAGCCTTTATTAGTCCCACAATGGGGAAATTCCAGGATTGCAACAGCACAGGGATAGCAACACTCAGAGCAACAATCAGAAGGCAAGAAAAAACAAGAACAGCTAGTAAACATATGTACATATTACTATAAATATACAGTATATATATATATATAGACACACAGTGCAGAGCATTATGGCTGGTGAATGTGCAGCAGAAAGTCTAAGCTCTCTCTCTGCGGATGCGGCGGGCCAGCTGGAAGTCTTTGGGCATGATGGTGACCCTCTTAGCGAAGAAGAGACCCACCAGGTAGGCCTTGCTGGCCTCCTGCAGAGCCATGACGGCGAAGCTCAGGAAGCGCAGGTCGGTCTTGAAGTCCTGAGCGATCTCCCTCACCAGGCGCTGGAAGGGCAGCTTACGGATGAGCAGCTCCGTGGATTTCTGGTAGCGACAGATCTCTCTCAGAGCCACGGGCCTGTAACGATGAGGCTTCTTCACTCCGCCGGTGGCCGGAGCGCTTTTCCGAGCAGCCTTGGTGGCTATCTGCTTCCTGGGGGGCTTTTTCCTCCAGTAGATTTTACGGGCGGTCTGCTTGGTTCTTGCCATCGCTCTCTATTATTCTGTCCCATATTTCTTGCATGCCGCCTAAACTCCAGCCCGGCACCCGCATCGTTTTCGCTACAGTTCCCGGTATGTCGAGTTCCTCCGTTAGCATCGGGCGGCGGTTGAATGCTAGCTAGCACTAGCTCTTCCTGCTGTAACGTCTCCTGCTGTAAACAGTGGCTCCGTCCGCCGACTCGGGAGACCTTTGGGGTGATCTGTGTGCCCGTGATATATACATAGAGTGAAAGATGCAGAAAGAAGAAGGAAGATTAAAAAAAAGGCTGTTGCAACGGGCAGCCAACTCATGTGGCGCCACCGGTCCGACGGAACCGGAACCGGAAAAAAAAAAGGCTCTGACTTAGGCTCTCTATTAATATTGCATTCAAAAAAACTAGTGCAGTGCCCAGTCACGTGACCATATAAGGTGTTCAGTTCCTGCTGAACTGAACAACACCTTATTAGGAGTTGTTCAGAACTCCTTATAAGGTGTTAAGATGGCTAAACTTTTATTGATAAAAATGACATCTTGTGACTGAACAACTCCATACTCGGGGATGCACACCCTCATAACCTCAGCAAAACGCTTATAAAATCTGAGGTCAGTCTGACAAGCGATTTGAGAGATATGTGAGGAACAGACAGACAGAGATTCCTTGCATTTATAGATAGATGAAAAAGTTCTAAAACCTGCAATTTTCACAGAAATGATCCAAAATCCAAATCCTAGCAATATGCACATTTTCAATATATGTACAAACACTGTGTGAAATAAAAGTCCTAGCTTGAAAACTGTGGAAGGAGTTTGCTGGACAAACTCGTACAGAAAAACGGGCATCATCATCATATTATAATATGACCTGTCTTTCAACAGTGTATAAGATAAGATAAGATAAGATAAGTCTTTATTAGTCCCACAATGGGGAAATTCCAGGATTGCAACAGCACAGGGATAGCAACAAAAATATGTAAATACTGAAAACTAAATCTAATTTATCAAAAACATACACATTCATCTAAAATACTATTAGGAAGTGTGACATAAAGCACAACAAAGAATGAAAGTGTTTTGCATAAATGGAAGGATGAGATGAAATGTTCCAATGTGAAATGTCACAGAACTTGAAGGAGCCTGAACTGCTTGCACAGCTTGGCGTTCACGTGTTACAGATACAGAGCAACAGTGGGACTGTAAGGGCGTCCTGTGAGACTGAAGCCCAGAGACATGCGGCTTAATGCTGCCTGTCAAAAGCATCCCACAGTTGGCGTGCAATCAAATGTGTTGTGACAGTGTGAATTTGTTGTAACACAGGATATGTAAATCATGTTTGCTTTAATTAATATACGTTTGACCTTTGAGGTCAGCGTTATCTTCACTTGCTCTTTAGCAGAGGCAGAGAATCTCTCACTTCCATGAGGCGCCCTGCCAACAGCTGTCAGTAACTGTGGGGAACTTATCAGAATGGAAATAATCTTGGCACTTGTCAGCAGCTGTTGACCCTCCTTTTATCTCTTAACCTTTGAAGAGGCTGTCATAGCTTGTGACTGTGGAGCGCTGTGCATTAGAGCTGGTACATACATTTACAGCGCACACGGAGGTTAAATTACAAGCTACTTGGTGAATTAACAGGATGGCTAAGAACAACTTTACTGACAACATGGATTGGTGCACGTGTTTTTCAATATTTCTACTTCTATGTCATTTAATAAACTAATAAAATAAATAAAAAAACAGCAGTGATTAAAAGAAGACAAATTGCTCCTTTTGAAAAATGAATTATATCCAGTTAGCCTTCTGAATTGCCAAATAAATCTTTAAAATTTTAATAAAGATATTTTCTGATGGATTACCTTTTGTGTTTTTAATAGGCCAATTGCAAATTTTCCATCCAAAATCATTCATTGATGACATCCTGCATTTATCATCTTACTGAACTGTAACAGGGATCTTGATGTGTAAAACTGTCACTGGTTTTATTTAATGTGAGATATAATTAATCATTCGGCACATAAACACACCAGGAAAGTGTCTTGGTGAATAAAAGCAACATGTAATTTCCTTTATTAGAAGTGGGAGTACTGCAGCTGCTGTGCTGCCATCTGCAGGACACTCATTAAAATGCAGGTACTGCATATGGCACCACTTCATTGGCATCACTATTTATACAAAAATGCTTTATAAGTTGTTGTTCTTTTAAAATACAGTCTATGATGCCAGCCTAGGATTTACTGCCATTATCCCCCCCCCCACACACACAGTGTTTACTGCTTCTCAGACAAGAATAAGGAGGGTTTACCAAATTAATTCACTAATCAACTAAAACTAGAAAGTAGATCAGGAGAGTTAAAATAATAGCCCGGATAAAAGCTGTGTAAATAACACAAGAGATTTAGCAATTAAAGGAGATTTATTTTTAAACCATTTTCTGATCAGAGGTGGGTAGTACAGTAGCTGGTTACATTTACTCAAGTACATGTACTCTAGCAACTTTAGCACACAACTGCCGAGTACTTTCAGCTTTATATGTTTTACTCTTTCTTGATTGCATTTATGAAAAAAAAAATAGTTTTACTCAAGTACATTTACATACAAGTGCATACTCTTTGAGTTACTTTTGATTTGAAAGCTGTACCTGAAATGACTGCATCTTCTGTAGTTTTAGTGAATTTACCATTTTTTCATTGAAATCAGGAGGTATTAATTAATTTATTACTGTCTACCGTTTCAGCATATGATATGAATTATATTAAAGGAAGCGTGAATAGTTTATTTACCAACTTCGGAAGAAAAAAGTTGAAATTTACAAAGTTCCACTTGTGCAAACTTATGGAGAAAACATTGGAAATTTATGAGCAAATGTTGTGAATTTAAAAGAAAAATGTCCAAAATGTCTGTAAGAAAATCTTCAGAAATTCCATCCATCTTCTTCCGCTTAATCCTTTTCGGGTCGCGGGGGGGCTGGAGCCTATCCCAGCATCTTTGGGTGAGAGGCAGGGTCCACCCTGGACAGATCGCCAGTCCATCACAGGACCAACACAGAGAGACAGACAACCATTATGAGAATAAAATCTCAAATGTGTAAGAAAAAGTCACAAATTAATGAAAAAAAAGTTGCCTATTTACTTGGTAAAACAAAGTTTTGTGGAAAAAAAAATTATGACAAGTTGTAGAGTCACAAGAGTAAGGTCCTAACTATGAGAAAAATATTCCAAATCACGAGAACGTAGTCACAAATTTAGAAGAAAAAAGTCACAAGCTGGTGACTGTGCTTATTATGCCTCGGTGAAGGGGCATACAGTGGAGTGTCTGTGTGCGTGTGCGTCCGCACCGGGACATCAGCACCTATGGTGCTTTTATGACACAAATAACTCTTTTAGTAAATCCTTTCTTTTTCTTAGAATACCAGAGTGGTGGCCTAGAGGTAGAGCATCCGCCCCACAACCGGGAGGCCAGGGTTCAAATCCCGGCTGGGTCATGCCAAAGACCATATAAAAGTGGAACTTCCAGCCGTCCAGTTTGCTGCTCAGCAATAATGGAATGGAGGAGGGAAATGCTGGTTACCCAGCCACAGGGGGTGCACAAGTCAAGTGTACTCCCTGTGCTGGTCCCAAGCCCAGATAAAATGGGCAGGGTTGCGTCAGGAAGGGCGTCAGGAAGGGCATCCAGCGTAAAAACTCAACTTCATCTGTAAGAGGACCCACGCCAACTGTGGAACTAATTGTGTCCTGTCAAAAATAAATACGGATGATGATGAGTCAAGTATCTTTTTTTGATAAATACTCCTGCTTATACCCGAGTTATCTTTTGAATGAATGAATGAATCTTTATTTCGGATAGATTAAAAGTAAAGATTAAAAGAAAGGAACAGAATAAAACAACAAAGGAAAAAAAACATCTTACAAGGTCAAATTAAACAACAACTCCTCTGATTATACAGTTCATCATAAGTTATCTGAAATGGGTGATGGCTGAAGCCGCAGCTTATATTGCCCACCCATATTCCATCCAAGAATTCAAAAGAAAAAACAAAACATGAGCGATTACAATTCAGAACAAAGCTAAGACAAAATGTGACAAAAAACTAAGCAACAACACAACACAGACTGGATATGACAATCCTTATGTGATTTTACATGTCATCTTGTATATATGTTTGGAGTATTTCTTCCTTTAGTTTTTGTTTAAATTGTCCAAGCGTTGTACATGATTTTAATTCAGGTCCAAAAGTGTTCCACAATCTGACTCCTTGCACTGAGACACAGTGTTGCTTGGTGGTAGTTCTCACTGAAGGTTTTTGAAATATACATGTTCCTCTGAAATGATATCGTTTCTCCCTTATTTGGAACAACTTTTGGATATTTGCGGGCAGTGATAGATTCTTCACTTTAAACATTATTACTGCAGTTTTAAAGTCAACCAGATCTTTCAACTTGAGAGCTTTTAATTTAAGAAAAAGTGATTTTGTTGGTTCCCTGTAAGCAGCTTTGTTTATTATTCTAATAGCTCTCTTCTGAAGCACAAAGACTAGATATATGTTAGTTTTATATGTATTTCCCCATACTTCAGTACAATATGTCATGTATGGGAGTATTAATGAATGATACAAATTATATAATGTGGGTTGATTCAGCAAATATTTCACTCTGTGTAGTATTGCAATTGATTTAGATATTTTACCTTTAATATAATTAATATGTGACTTCCAACACAGTTTATTATCAATTATTACTCCAAGAAATTTAGTTTCAGATACCCTTTCAATCTCTACATCGTTTACACTGAGTTTAGATACTAAGTTGTTGTGATGGTTGTTAAAAATTATAAATTTTGTCTTACTTAAATTGAGCGTTAATTTGTTTGAATCAAACCACAGTTTAAGCTTTCCTAATTCCTTTCCGAGTGTATCCAGAAGTTGTTCCAAATTGCTTCCACTGCATAATAAATTAGTGTCATTGGCAAACAATATTAAATCCATTTTTTTCCAAAACTTTACTTATATCAGTTATATACATATTGAATAACAGTGACCCCCAAATTGAACCCTGTAGGACTCCACAAGTAACCTTCAGTAACTGTGAGCTTTTGTTACCAACACATACATACTGATATCTACAGCCATGGACAAAATTGTTGATACCCCTCTGTTAATGAAAGAAAAACCCACAATGGTCACAGAAATAACTTGAATCTGACAAAAGTGTTAATAAATAAAAATTCTATGAAAATTAACCAATGAAAATCAGACAATGCTTTTGAATTGTGGTTCAACAGAATTAATTTAAAAACAAACTCATGAAACAGGCCTGGACAAAAATGATGGTACCCCTAGAAAAGATTGAAAATAATGTGACCATAGGGACAAGTTCAACCAAGATGTGTCCTCTAATTAACATCGCAGGTGTCTACAAACTTGTAATCAGTCAGTCGGCCTATTAAAAGGGTGACAAGCAGTCACTGTGCTGTTTGGTGACATGGTGTGTACCACACTAAACATGGACCAGAGGAAGCAAAGGAGAGAGTTGTCTCAGGAGATTAGAAAGAAAATTATAGACAAGCTTGTTAAAGGTAAAGGCTATAAGACCATCTCCAAGCAGCTTGATGTTCCTGTGACTACACTTGCACATATTATTCAGAAATTTAAGATCCACGGGACTGTAGCCAAACTCCCTGGACATGGCCGCAGGAGGAGACGGATAATGCGAATGGAAAGATGCCCAAGATGATGAAAGATGCCCATGAAAAGAGCCCAGAACAACCTCTAAACACATTCAGGGTGAACTCCCAGGTCAAGGTACATCAGTGTCAGACCGCACCATCCATCATTGTTTGAGCCAAAGTGGACTTCATGGGAGACGACCAAGGAGGACACCACTGTTGAAAACAAATCATAAAAAAGCCAGACTGGAATTTGCCAAACTGCATGTTGACAAGCCACAAAGCTTCTGGGAGAATGTCCTATGGACAGACGAGACAAAACTGGAACTTTTTAGCAAGGCACATCAACGCTATGTTCACAGACGCAAAAATGAAGCATACCAAGAAAAGAACAAACACTGTCCCTACTGTGAAACATGGAGGAGGTTCTGTTATGCTGTGGGGCTGCTTTGCTGCATCTGGCACAGGGTGTCTTGAATCTGTGCAGGGTACAATGAAATCTCAAGACTATCAAGATATTCTAGAGAGAAATGTGCTGCCCAGTGTCAGACAGCTTGGTCTCAGTCGCAGGTCATGGATCTTGCAACAGGATAATGACCCAAAACACACAGCTAAAAACACCTAAGAATGGCTAAGAGCGAAACATTGGACTATTCTAAAGTGGCCTTCTATGAGCCCTGGTCTAAATCCTATTGAACATCTGTGGAAGGAGCAGAAACATGCCGTCTGGAGAAGGCACCCTTCAAACCTGAGACAACTGGAGCAGTTTGCTCATGAGGAGTGGGCCACAATACCTGCTGAGAGGTGCAGAAGTCTCACTGACAGTTACAGAAATTGTTTGATTGCAGTGATTGCCTCAAAAAGTTGTGCAACAAAATATTAAGTTACCATCATTTTTGTCCAGGCCTGTTTCATGAGTTTGTTTTTTAAAATAATTCTGTTGAACCACAATTCAAAAGCATTGTCTGATTTTCATTGGTTAATTTTGATAGAATTTTTATTTATTACCACTTTTGTCAGATTCAAGTTATTTCTGTAACCATTGTGGGTTTTTCTTTCATTAACAGCAGGGTACCAACAATTTTGTCCACGTCTGTATTCTTTAACCCTCATCCTACCAACATATTTTACATACAAATAGTACCAACTGGGGTCCATTTGGACCCCACACAAAATTTAACTGTTAATTGGATTATTAAGCAATACCAAAGTATTTTTTTCATTTAATATGTTTTATTTGGTTAAAACAAAGAGTTGTGCTTGAAACATGATCCAAAAATCCCGGAATGGGGCTAGTTTGTCGGTTGCCTGCCTTTCAGCACGAGTAGCCCGGTTGTAATGTGTTTTTCAACCAGTGTGCCCTGGTGCGTTCAGGTTTTTGTGGGAAATTATCTAATTTCACTTCTTAATTGGTACAAGAAATGCAAATACTTTGCCATTGTTGTGCATGTGTTCTGTAGGCCCTACAGAACACATGCACAACAATAGGTAGGATCAGTGATATGGTCACTACATAACCAGGACAGTGCTACCCCCCCAATACCACAATTTTGTAGTTTCTTTAATAATAAATCATGATCCACTGTATCAAATGCTTTTTTAAGATCCAGGAATACCCCAACTGAATACTCTTTATTTTCAACGGCAGTTAATATTTTTTCTATAAATTCCATTAGAGCAAATGCAGTTGTCCTCTTGTGTCTGAACCCATATTGCTGCTCACACAATAAATTATTCTTCATTATGGAGTTGTCAGTTCTCTCACAGAATATTTTTTCAAGTATCTTGGAAAACTGCAGCAATAGTGAAATTGGTCTATAGTTTGAAAATTCCCCTCTGTCACCCGTCTTGTATATCGGAATTACTTTAGCTATTTTCATTGCATTGGGAAATATACCTGTTTGGAGAGACAGGTTACAGATATACGTCAGTGGTTTCACTAAGCATTCAATGATAGTTTTGACTAAGAGCATGTCAATACCATCACAGTCCGTAGATGTTTTACTTTTAAATGATTTAACAATGTCAATGACCTCTCTCTCGTCTGTGTTCTTTATGAAAATGGAGTCTTTTATAGCAATGTTTTTGCTTATTGTATCACCTATAGGTGCCGTAATGGGTATTTCTTGAGCTAAATTAGGACCAGTGTTAACAAAAAAGTTATTAAATTCATCTGCAGGTGAAACTGCATTCACATTCTGAGTCGTTTTATTATTTTCTTTTGAAAGACTGGTTGGGTTGCTTGTATTTCTGTTTTTATTTCCAAGAATACCGTTAAGTATTGTCCATGTATTTTTAATATTATCTCTGTTTTTCTCCAGTTCTTTACTGTAATAGTCTCTTTTACTACATCTCATTATATACGTTAATTTATTTTTGTATGTTTTATACCGCTGCTCTGCTTCTTTTGCCCTTTTCTTTCGAAAAGCTTTATATAGTGAATTTTTCTTTTTACACACCTTTTGTAATCCTTTGGTTAACCATGGCTTGTCGACAAATTTCTGTTTAAGCTTTTTCTTTACTAATGGACAATTTTTTTCATAAAGAGTGGTTGCAATGTTCATAAATGTGTCATAGGCTTCATTTACATCTGATACATAGACTTCTGTCCAGTCTTGCTTCAGCAAGTTTTCTTTAAAAGAACTGATTGCATTTTGTGATTTGTATCTGAAAGATTTTAAAGTTTTTTCTGTATTGGCCCTCGTGTGGCCATGGATGAGTGCAAAGACTGGCAAATGGTCACTTATATCATTTATCAATAATCCACTTTCTATTTTCTTATCAATAATATTAACAAACAGGTTGTCAATAAGTGTAGCAGTGTGAACTGTGATTCTACTGGGATGTGTTATTGTGGGATATAGACTCATACTGTACATAAAATTCATGAACTCTATAATTACATTTTGTTGAAATGGATGATGAATGAATGAATGAATGAATGAATGAATGTCTCAATGCAAGTTCCCGGCATTCTATATACACAACTTATAATTAGATTTTTTGTTTTATCTTGGTCAATCTCAACAGTAACACATCCCAGAATCCCTGGTAGTGCAAAGGACATTCCATTTACAAGTTTACACCTATACAGGTCATCAATAAACAGTGCAACACCACCACCCTTTTTTTGAGATTTGTTAATATGAAACATCTGATATCCCTCTATTGCCATCAGACGAGCCTGCTCTTCATTAAGCCAAGATTCAGAGATTGCAATAGCTGTAAATTTTCTGTCTAGCTGTTTTAAATAGTCCTGAATCTGTGGAAAGTTTTTGTTAAGACTTCTGCTGTTGAAGTGTATTATTGATAGTTTACCATCTAGTTGCACTTGACTTTTGAATTGCTTTTTAGTATAATATTCACAATGATTATGAATATTATTGAAAAAGTGGTTATCAGGATCAATATTCTCCATCTCTTGTACACTACCGTTCAAAAGTTTGGGGTCACTTAGAAATTTCCTTATTTTTGAAAGAAAAGCACTGTTTTTTTCAATGAAGATAACTTTAAACTAATCAGAAATACACTCTATACATTGCTAATGTGGTAAATGACTATTCTAGCTGCAAATGTCTGGTTTTTGGTGCAATATCTACATAGGTGTATAGAGGCCCATTTCCAGCAACTATTACTCCAGTGTTCTAATGGTACAATGTGTTTGCTCATTGCGTCAGAAGGCTAATGGATGATTAGAAAACCCTTGTGCAATCATGTTAGCACAGCTGAAAACAGTTTAGCTGGTTAGAAAAGCTATAAAAGTGACCTTCCTTTGAGCAGGTTGAGTATCTGGAAAAAATTATTATTTCAAATACAAATCATTATTTCTAACCTTGTCAATGTCTTGACTATATTTTCTATTCATTTCACAACTCATGGTGGTAAATAAGTGTGACTTTTCATGGAAAACACAAAATAATTGTCTGGGTGACCCCAAACTTTTGAACGGTAGTGTAGTTTATGTTCAGCATAATGGCATATTTTCAGAGTTTGAATTTCCTCACTCTGTCAAATGACTTCCTCTAACTGGGGATAATTGATGTCTACTAAAGTCAGTCATAAGTTTTTTGTTTTGTTTAGTTTTGTTTTTTTTTTAAGTACATTGACATGGTATGCCACAAAAGAACTATTCTTGCCGTGTGTGTGGATATGGATTATCATAATCTCTTAATTTTCTTAATCAGTGTTCATCTACATTTATTTAAGTCAGTGAGATCTCTGATTATTATGGCCTTTGCTTCCTCAGGTGTTCCATTTAATTTGATCCAAACGTTACAGTTTCTTCTCCATGTTTCCTGTATCTTATTTTGTCTTCTCAGCATCCGTGCTTGCCGTGCTATTTCAGCATTAGTCTTTGTTAAATGTTCATTTAGGTAAACTTCTGTTCCCCGTAGCTTTCTGGCCTGCCTCAGTATGTCATTCTTTACCCTTTTGTTCACAAAGCACATCACAATTGATTTCTTTGTTTTATTATCTTTTCTCTATGACAGGCTGAAATTGCATTTACTTCAACCTTTATATTTCTGCTTTCAAGGAACTGAAGCACTTGGTTTTCCAGGGAGACTGATTCACTTAGGGGAGCCTCCTCACCTCTCATTCCTACTGTAACATTGGCATATGATTGGTATTTAATGTCTAGTCCTCTTATAATTAGATCATCCATACGAGAATATTGTTGAAGATCCTTGATGCGTTGCTCCAAGTCTGCAGTTTTTTTGTCTTTTTCCTTAATTGTTAATTTCAATTCTCAGACTTCTTCCATTAGCCCTAATAGTTTAAGCTGTTGATTGGCCACTTTGGTCAGTTCTTCTGACAAGCAGTTCAGAGATTTTTTGTTCTCTTCCATTTCTTCCTTCTTTGGTGGCATTTTTACTGACCTGTTGATAATAAAACAATCTCTGCTGGTGTTGCCGGTATCCAATCCGACCGACCTCGAATCCAGCTGGGGCCTCAGCTAACCCCCTCTGCTGCTAGTCCCGCTGCTTACTGCCGCTGCAATTGAGCTCCTGTTCAGTCTGGGTGCCGGCAGCTCCTCCACCGAGCCCCGCCACCCACCGCCACTGTAATTGAGCTCCGATCTTGCTCCTATCCATCTGGGGTCCCGGTAGTTCCCCCGCTGAGCCCCGCCACCTACCGCCGTCTTCCTCAGTAGTTCCTCCGCCGAGCCCCACCGCTGTAACTGAGCTCCAATCCGGTTCTTATCCAGCTGGGGCCCCGGCTGCTCCTCCACTGGTCCCCATCTCCTACCGCCGCTGTAGTTGAACTCCGATCCGGCTCCCGTCCAACTGTTGCCTCGGTTAGTTCCTCAGTTGTCACACAATGGGAGAGAAAAGTCTGTAAATGGTGATGTTTTTGGTTTCACAGCTCCCATAGTCCGAGCTTCCACCATCCACACCCTGCAGTGAAAACGTAGCAGCTTCAAGTCTGTGCTCCACCCATGTGCGTGACACATACTACCAGAAAGTCTCGGTTCAGGCCTCATCGCTCCTCTGGTCTCGTCGCCATCTTAAATGGAGGAATGGATGGAGGCAACTCCACTTTTTAGCAAAATTTCTGGCTACTCTACCCTCCTCTGACTGTGACCCTTTTCCAAAATGACATATTCTTTTTACAGTACAAAAGACATTCAGCGATTTTCAACTCCCTTTTAATGACTGGCGATTTCCAAGTATAAAGTAGCATAAAGAAGTATAAATATCATTACCCACCGCTACAAGTCACATGGGTAGCATGGCTGGTGCTGTCTGCGGCCGGCAGGCCATCTAGTTATGTCCGGGTTCTAAGTCAACAGAGAATGAGGCTACAGCCACCAAACATGGTGCATAGGTTGACCTTGGGACTAGCACCTATGGTTATACTTTTGGGGTCAAAAGGTCAAAGGTCAAGGTCCAGAATGCCATATAAACTCTCTCAACAACAAAGAAGGCTAGGGTCACCAGACTTGGTACACGGTTTCACCTTGGGATCCTGACCTCTGACTATGGGTTTGAGGTCAATGGGGCTGTAAAAGGCATGTGTGTATCTCGATTAAGTGTATTTTAGTTAAAATTGTGATGCACTTTGTTCCATTATTTGAGTTTGAGAGGTTCAATAGATATGCTCGTTTTAAACTTAATACTTCATTGTATGCCTCAGTTTTTCAAGAAAGATGTTGATGTTGGAGTTTGAAGCACATATACGTTTTGATTTTTTTTAAAACCTTATGACTGTTGGTCCTGTGGTTACAAAACTGCTCTAAATGTGTGCTCACTAAATTCTAAACACACAGTTACATAGTAAAGGAAAGAGGACATCAAATTCTGTCTATTTACCCTATTTTAACACCTCATCACCTGCTGAAGAGTATTTAAGATTAGACGTAAATCCCACTCCTCATATGAGAGGGAGTCTAAACAGAACTTTGGCATTTGATTGACTGTGGAATAAGACCTGTCACTCTTGGGATATTTATGTGAGACATAAGAGCGATGCCATCATCTGCTACAGTTGATCCCAGAAGCAGCATCCTGAAAGCCTCCGTGGCTGTTATCCTCCATCACTGTGGGCTTTTCTGAAGGAATTTCACACAGTTATCTTTGTCCTCAAAGAAACAATGATATGTCAGCGGGACTGTGACCGAGGGGCAGATTTTTCTTGCTGCAGCTTGATAATGGGGAAAGGCTTCTGCAGTGACCTTGGCATCACACTGGATTATGTCATGCTGACACAGCCACCCTTTGCGTCTCATCATTATGCTGTCTTTCAGTGAATCTCAAGTATCTTTCTGTGTTGCCTTGCACTTGTCGCCCAGTTAATCTCACAGACTAATGTTCTTTATTTAGACTGACTCTCTCGCTATGCTGTTTTTGATACCACAAAGTCCATTCTATGACAGCTAAACACAATGTTACCAATGCCTCTCTGCAACTCTACTTAAGCCCTGAAAGTAATTGAGACCCACACATGACATACCTCTGTGGAACATCTCCCCAGATACTTTATGGAACTTCATTATTTCAGCAGCAACATTTACATTTAGTTCTTGTTGCAAATAAATTGTTCAAAATTTGGTGAACTGTTGTGCAACCTTTACAACCCCTGACGAAACCCCCCAAATCACAACGTTCCTCAATATTTGCCGCTCTGTGAGATACATGCCTGGAGAACAAATGCCAAGATTTTTCTTTCTTCTGCTAGTGACCTATATAGATAATTTTGTCTTCAATCTTACACGTTTTTGGAAAAGCAAGTCATGCAAAATGTAATCTACTTTTGATCAAGAATACTGGATTGCTGTCTATCACTTTTGATTTATTCCAAGTTATTGTAATTTCAAACAAGTACTTTTGACATTTGTTTAAACACGAAGTTTTAAAGTGGCATACAAGATCATTTTTAAATTGAAATTCACTCTGAAACACAAAACCTGCATTATAACCTATTTTGCCTCCCAACCTGCCAGATACTGACACCCACAGATTTCAAATTGTAATACTCGTTAGAATGCAGGGGAGTGTGATAAAGCTCAGTAGGTTTACCAAAAATCTGAAATAAATACATTATACTTAGTCAGTGTCAGCAATAATGACAGCTATGCAACCATAGTAGCCATGAACACATAACAAAACAAATTTTTGATATGCTTTTGGGAGACTGTAGAAATGCGTTCTTTAATGGGTTTTATTTTGGATGGATTCAGATGTGAAACTGAATCAAGAAGGTTTTTGGTAAACTGCAACGAAACAGAATTTGAACTCTTGCCTACTGGTTGGAGGTTGTGAGAAGCTCCTTTTGTGTTACAATATGAAAGAAAAACTAGTGCTAGCTGCAAAGAATCTAAACAGTCAAACAAATATTTTTGGTTAAAGTTACTTTAAAGGCACACTGACATTTAAACCGTAGGTAACATGTGTCAGGCTTAAGTGAGGAGCTTTCCATTCAGCACAATCTGCATTGTTCTTGTAACAATCACACTTAAGTGATGATGTGTGAGGAATTCCTCCCTGTGTCTATTTAAAGATGTGGTCCCCTGGTTGCTTGAGGATACCTATGATTAATCGCTGCACTGCATGGAGCTCCTAATATGGCCTGGCCAGAAGACCCCCATCACTGATAAGACTCTGACCCACTGATTTTCTATATTGCTCTCCGACACTCATTAACCCCCTCCCTTCATGAACCCCAACCCTACTCAGACACAATAACATTCCTGAGCCCTGAAGAGCTCCTCCATATTTGGCCGAGGGGTTTCATTTATAAGGAGAACTCATGGGGCAAACCCCTGACAGGTCATCATTCTATCTCCAGGTAAGGTGTGGGGACAATATTGCAAATTTAAGACTTGACTACACAGGCACAACATTGAGTTTCATCTGTTATTTCTCTCCTCAGGACCATCACACCTCAGTCATCTCAGTGGAGTCTGCTAAGGTAAGAACACTTGAAAAATAAAACAACCTCAAACTCTAAAAATCTGCAGCAGTCTCTTGCTAAACACTGGATGAGATTAAATTCAAAGTTCGATTTCTTTTCTGTAGACCAAGTGAAAGACAATGGGGGACGCTGCCATGAAAGAATTTGGAGCAGCTGCTCCGTACCTGAGGAAGTCAGACAGGGAGCGTCTGGAGGCCCAGACTCGTCCGTTTGACATGAAGAAGGAGTGTTTTGTTCCTGACACCAGTGAGGAATATGTGAAGGCTTCCATCGTCAGCCGTGACGGAGACAAAGTCACCGCTCAGACTGAGAAGGGGAAGGTCAGTGAACAAACCGAAGCAGCTGCTCTGGAAGTAGCTGGCTTCTTAACCAAACCCAGTGGGATTTAAGGCCTGTTGGTCTTTAAGTCTTGCAAAGCTAGAAAAAGGAAAAAAAAAATACATAACAGGCACTGGCATCTTCTTTGCACAGGCCTATGTATTAACATCAATTCTCTCTCTCTCTCTTTTTTTTTTTTTTTTTTTTTTGGCCAAGGCTATTTCTCCAAACACAGGCAAGCTCAATTTAACATAAAAAAAAACAGAGAATTTTGTTTCTTGAATTTAGATCCAGATAGATATTCCTTTTCTTTTTACACCTAAATCCCAATTTAGGAAACTGTAAAATCCATTATTTTTCAGTTTTACTGATCTCTAACTGTCTGAAAGGATTCGTTTTTATTTAGTTTGACTGACTTTGCCAAGATCAAAACCTGACTCTGTATTTAAAATGAACTCTAAACTCTTTACATTTAGGCTCTTGCTTTCCCTGCATTCCTCCTGCCACTATTGAATTGTACATAAGAACTGATCGGAGAAATGGGGCAAAGCATATTACCCATGAATAAAATGATTCTGGGCTGATTCCAAGATTTTATCATTTTTGTTTAGGTTTTAAAAGGGCTAGCACAGTCAGAATGACAAGGTTTGAAAATCAGCTTCCTCTGGATGTTCCCAGATCCAGAAGCAAAAGCAAAGATGACTCAGACTTGGCAGAGGCAGCTCATAGGCTCTGGAACAATCTGACTATTCCCATAAAAACTAGATGCTATTTTCTTTTTGACTTTTAACTTTTGTCGAACTGGACATTGTGTGCATGCACTGAATGTGTGTATGTATTTGTGGATATGAGCATGTTTGTAAGGATTGTTTAGCTGTTTGACTGGGCAAATTTGCACAGCATTTTGGTGAATGCTGGTTGTTTTTAAATGTGCTTTATAAATATATTTGTCAATGACTTAACTCTGAAGAAGCAAAGAAACTAGTTGCAATATTGTTTGGAGGAGCCATTCTGAGCCTGCAAATGTTACAACGAAATGTTCATATCATTAAAAAAAATAATAATTACCATTTCCATTCTCAGACTGTCACAGTGAAAGAGTGCGATGTACATCCTCAGAACCCACCAAAGTTTGATAAAATTGAAGACATGGCAATGTTCACCTTCCTCCATGAGCCTGCTGTTCTGTATAACCTCAAAGAGCGTTATGCAGCGTGGATGATCTATGTGAGTTAATGGGTTTAAATGTTTGAGACAACTATAAAGCAACATATATATTTCTGATATCATTTAACACTTTTTAAACTCTTAATAATGTCCTAGACCTACTCTGGGCTGTTCTGTGTGACTGTCAATCCCTACAAGTGGCTGCCAGTCTACAACCAAGATGTGGTTATAGCCTACAGAGGAAAGAAGAGAAGTGAAGCTCCTCCTCATATCTTCTCCATCTCTGACAATGCCTACCAGTACATGCTAACTGGTAATTGGCATATATCAGTATAAGTTGCTGCATTAAAGCATGCTCACAATAAAGTAAAGGTTGAAGGCCAAAAGAAGTCCCAGAATCCTAAAGAGACATTTTCTTTTCTTTACAGACAGAGAAAATCAGTCAATCCTCATCACGTAAGTTCACTTTGCAGCAGTAAATGATTGACACTTTAGCTGATTAATCAAAAAAGACTGCAGACTATTGGTATATACTTGTCTCATTTATCCCCATTCAATGCAGCGGAGAATCTGGTGCTGGGAAAACAGTCAACACCAAGAGAGTGATCCAGTACTTTGCCAGCATTGCAGCTGGAGGTGGGAAAAAGGATGCAAGCTCTGAAAAAAAGGTACTACAGTTAAATTTACAGGGATTGAAATTATCCTTTGTGTGTTTTACAAACTGGATCAAATGTAGCGCTATGCTCTTGTAGGGAACTCTGGAGGATCAAATCATCCAGGCTAACCCAGCTTTAGAGGCCTTTGGGAATGCCAAAACTATCAGGAATGACAACTCTTCCAGATTTGTAAGTTTCTCTCTACATATAATGCTCTCGTAACTCTATAACCTTGTTCTGGCTTCAATGTGTTTTTATTTTTTATTCATGCTGTGACACATTTTAGGGCAAATTTATCCGAATCCATTTCGCAGCAAGTGGAAAGCTGGCTTCAGCTGATATCGAGACATGTAAGCTCTCTATTCTATATACTTATATCTCTTTTATTTTTCTATCTATACAATTTCTACCTTTTCAACTACACAATTCACTTTTTCTTCCACAGATTTGCTGGAAAAGTCCCGTGTTACCTTTCAACTTAAAGCTGAGAGAGATTACCACATCTTCTATCAGATCCTGTCTCAGAAAAAACCTGAGCTGCTTGGTACACAAAAGCGTTTTTAAACATTACTACATCTAATGCTGTATAATGACAAGAGAAAGCTAATACTTCTGTTCTGATTTTCAGACATGCTGCTCATCACAAACAACCCTTATGACTATGCCTTCATCTCCCAAGGAGAGACAACTGTAGCCTCCATTAATGATGCTGAGGAGCTGATGGCAACTGATGTGAGTAGTTCACGTGCTCATGGCCACGTCTCCATGCCTTAGAAAACCACATTCACAATATTTCCTTTTTTACATCATCAGTTTTAAGAAGGAAAAAGAAACAGTGACTGGTCTGAAGATGAAGCTATCATCTAAGCGTTCCTTGTATCTACGCTGATTTCATTACATTTGCACTGGAAATTTCTTAGCATGTCAGATGGTTTGTTACTTTGAACTTCAAAGTATGTCAGGTTCTGTTTTTTTTGTCAATCTGCCTGACTGTTACTCAAAAACTACTGATTCAAGTTTAACTAAATTTTGGTCAAAAAATGGCAATTGGATCCGTAAAGAACTGATTCAATTTTGGTGAATACTGGGCAAAGACTACAGAAATTATTAATATTCTAAAACTGGAAATTAATGCAAGTCAATGGACATCACAGGACAATCACAGGAACATCACAGTAATGTTGCAAATGGTGATTTTTTCAATTTCCAAGTGTTGTTCTGTGAATGATGACTAATGTGAGACCAGCGATGGACCCACTTCAGTTTGCCTACCAGCATGGCATTGTGGTGGAGGATGCAGTGATCTTCCTCCTGCACTGTTCCCTATCTCACCTGGAGAAGTCTGGGAGCACTGTGAGGATCATGTTCTTTGATGTCTCCAGTGCTTTCAACACCATCCATCCAGTGACCCTGAGGGACAAGCTGCTGTGTGCAGGGGTGGACCAGCACCTGTCATTGTGGATCCTGGACTACCTCACAGACCAACCACAGTTTGTGAGAACCCAGGACTGTGTAGCTGACCCCATCATCTGCAGTACGGAGGCCCCCCAGGGAACAGTTCTGGCTCCCTTCCTGTTCACTCTGTACACTGCTGACTTTTCCCACAACACACTACATTGCCATCTAAAGATATTCTCTGATTACTCTGCAGTCATCAGCCTCATCTTTGATGGGGATGACTCAGAGTACAGTGGACTTAATCAGGACTTTGTGGACTGATGCCTGTGGGACTGCCTCCAAATCAATGCGAGGAAAACCAAGAAACTGGTGGTGGACTGCCGCAGGCGAGGACAACCCCCCACAGCACCAGTAAACATCCAGGGAACAGACATTGAGATGGTGACATCTAACAAGTACCTGGGTGTTCATCTGAACAATAAACTGGACTGGTCACACAACACCAACACGATCTACAAATAGGGGGAGAGTAGGCTGTACCTCCTGAGGAGACTCAGGTCTTATGGAGTGCAGAGGGCACTCCTGAAGACCATCTACGACTCTGTGGTGGCATCAGCCATCACGTATGGAGTGGTCTGCTGGGGCAGCGGCACAGCAGCTGACAGGAAGAGACTGAACAGGCTCATCAAAAAAGCCAGCTCTGTTCTGGAAAGCCCTCTTGACCCAGTGGAGGTGATAGGAGAGAGGAGGATGGTGGCTAAGCTGTCATCTCTGCTGGAGACCGAGTCCCACCCCATGCTGGACATGCTGGACATGCTGAACGCACTGAGGAGCTCATTTAGTGGCAGGCTGCACCATCCTAAGTGCTCGAGGGAGAGGTTCCACAGGTCCTTCCTACTTGCTGCTGTCAGACTTTATAATCAAACCTGTGCTGCACATAGAGGCCGCACATAACACCACTACTTTGCACAATAAGGATCGTTCCATTCCAATGCACCAATTCCAATACACTACTAACACAATTACAATTATTATTGAAGGTGGCAACAACACTGTTCATTCAACTGTGAAATATACTGTCTGGATTTATATTTATATATTGATGGATGATTTAACTAACTGCAATACTGTAAATACCATTTAACTGCAATGCTCTTGCACTGTGTATATATCCTGTATATATAAGTATATGGACTGTTTGTTTACCCAGTTTCTTTATCTTATTCATTATCTTATTTATTATTGCTCTGAGTGCTGCTGTCCCTTAGCTGCTGCAATCTTGTAATTTCCACATTATGGGACTAATAAAGGTTTATCTTACCTTAAATTGACAAATTCCTGTTGTCTGTACCATGCTATATTGTCTGTCTATAAAGGAATTATGAAACAGCATAGTAACTGAGCCACTTGATATAAGCTAAAATGAATCAGCTTATCCGGCTGTTATCTGAAATCAGATTTCAGATAAGAGCCCTAGTTTTCTGTGGAATCCTGAAGGCTCAGAAAATACATACTACTATGTCCCACTGATCTCTCGTCACGCTACACTAGGCTGAATGACACTATTTAAAAACAAGTCAATGGCATGAGAAATAAAGCATTCACTTCTGTCATTCAGGATGCTTTTGATGTTCTGGGTTTCACTCAAGAAGAGAAGAATGGCATTTACAAGCTGACAGGCGCCATCATGCATCATGGCAACATGAAGTTTAAGAACAAGCAGCGTGAGGAGCAGGCAGAAGCTGATGGCACTGAAGGTAAGAAAAAGCCCCTGAGTGTCGTAATGACATAAAATTTGTCATCTCATTACTGCTTAATGATCATGTTATGTGTATTTTCTCAGATGCTGACAAAGCAGCTTATCTGATGGGCCTGAACTCTGCTGACCTCATCAAAGGTCTGTGTCACCCAAGAGTCAAAGTGGGAAATGAGTGGGTCACTAAAGGACAAAATGTACAGCAGGTAGAATTTTCACTGCTGAATTTCACTTATTTCTACCTCACCTCACATTATCAGCACATGGATGTAGAGTGCATAAAAAGACTAGTTTTTTGAAGTTTGTAATCTTCTTTCAAGGTGTACTATGCTGTTGGTGCACTGTCTAAGGCAGTGTATGAGAAGATGTTCCTGTGGATGGTGGTTAGGATAAATCAATCTCTGGACACCAAGCAGCCCCGCCAGTACTTCATTGGTGTGCTGGACATTGCTGGGTTTGAGATCTTTGAGGTGTGTGTTACCTGTTAGCGTCTGTGTGAGCAAGTAAATATTTTTCTGTAGCCAAATTCAAATTCAGCATTTTCAACTGAAGGCATGTAAGAAACATACAATCAACAGGACTTCATTGTCTCTTTACATTACAGTTCAACACCTTTGAACAGCTGTGCATCAACTTCACCAATGAAAAACTGCAACAGTTTTTCAACCACCACATGTTTGTGCTGGAGCAGGAAGAGTACAAGAAAGAGGGCATTGAATGGACTTTCATTGATTTTGGTATGGACCTGCAGGCCTGCATTGATCTCATAGAAAAGGTGAGACGGTACCACAGAGCGAGAAAAGTTATACAAATACTGTTAGTGTTTCCTTTATTCAAACTATATCAAACTATATATATGTTTCCTTCAGCCCATGGGTATCATGTCCATCCTTGAAGAGGAGTGCATGTTCCCCAAAGCCACAGATGCCACCTTTAAAGCTAAACTCTATGACAACCACCTGGGGAAATCCAGTAACTTCCAGAAGCCCAGGATTGTCAAGGGAAAACCAGAAGCCCATTTTGCACTGATTCACTATGCTGGAACAGTTGATTATAATATCAATAACTGGTTGGTGAAGAACAAGGATCCTCTGAACGAGACTGTTGTTGGACTGTACCAGAAGTCTAACCTCAAGCTGTTGGCCTTACTATTTGCTAATTATGCTGGGGCAGATTCAGGTAAAATTAAACTGGGTGAAATAACTTAAATTATGTATACAAGCAGTATTTATTCTATTTTGTCCTAATATATAGCACTAAGACCTACCAACCAAATGCCTCTGACCTCTAATAAAATTTAACATATTCTACACTGGTCCATTAGCTGACTCTGGAAAGGGTGGCAAGGGAGGTGGAACCAAGAAGAAGGGCTCATCTTTCCAAACGGTGTCTGCCTTACACAGGGTCAGCAAACAGAATCTAATCTGTGTGAAATAGTGTTTCATATAAAAAAAATGATTGATAACAAATCCCATATTGATAATATAGTACACTAGCAATGTTAAATGTTTTCTTCACAGGAGAACCTGAACAAGCTGATGACCAACTTGAGATCAACTCATCCTCACTTTGTGCGTTGCATCATCCCCAATGAGACCAAGACTCCTGGGGCCATGGAGAACCCTCTGGTGATGCACCAGCTACGCTGTAACGGTGTGCTGGAAGGTATCAGGATCTGCAGAAAGGGATTCCCCAACAGGATCCTCTATGGAGATTTCAAGCAGAGGTAATACTTCATCTAGATGATAAACTTGCTACTACAATTACAGATACAGGCTCCCAGATCATTGTACTTCATTAATCTCCAGATACCGCATCCTAAATCCTGCAGCCATCCCTGAAGGGCAGTTTATTGACAGTAAGAAGAGTGCTGAGAAACTTCTTGGGTCTTTGGATATTGATCACAATCAATACAAGTTTGGACATACTAAGGTAATGATACAGAAATTATCTAGATACATTCAAACTTAAGTTACAACAACGCTGATTAGAAAAAAATAAAATGATTTTAAAAAAGCAGCCTTTTCCATCAGATGTTACACAGACATATTCAAAATGACAGCCCTCTAAAGCGCAACATTTTACACCGTTTCTTGTACTAAAAGGTGTTTTTTAAAGCTGGTCTTCTCGGCCAACTGGAGGAGATGAGGGATGACCGTTTGTCACTCATCATTACTGGAATACAAGCTAGATCAAGAGGTCTGCTTGCAAGAGTGGAATTCCAGAAGATTGTTGAGAGAAGGTCACAAGAATCACTTTTCTAACAAACAAAACTAAATACCATTAAAAAGAAAATTCCTAGTAATCAGTTTGGTAGCTATAACTGTGATTAACTGTTGACAGGGATGCCCTTCTTGTGATTCAATGGAACATACGTGCATTCATGGGGGTCAAAAATTGGCCCTGGATGAAGCTGTTCTTCAAGATCAAACCTCTGCTGAGATCTGCTGAAGCAGAAAAGGAGATGGCCACCATGAAGGAAGAGTTCCTGAAGCTGAAAGAGGCTTATGCAAAGTCTGAAGCTCGCAGAAAGGAACTAGAGGAGAAAATGGTCACTCTTCTCCAAGAGAAGAATGACCTGCAGCTCCAAGTTCAAGCAGTAAGTTCACCATTTCCATTTAACCAGTGTGTTTCATGTAGAAAACACACCATTCATGGATATTACAAATCATATGTTGACAAACCTATCAATATGATGGCCATTTAGGAGCAAGACAATCTTGCAGATGCTGAAGAAAGATGCGAGGGATTGATCAAACACAAAATTCAAATGGAAGCTAAAGCCAAAGAGCTATCTGAGAGACTAGAGGATGAAGAGGAGATGAATGCTGAGCTGACAGCTAAGAAGAGGAAGCTGGAAGATGAGTGCTCGGAGTTAAAGAAAGATATTGATGATTTAGAGTTAACTCTGGCTAAAGTCGAGAAAGAGAAGCACGCCACTGAGAACAAGGTATGACAAATCCTTGGAATAATCTGTTTCATATTACAAGTATAGACTAGATGTACGCTTTAAACGTCATCCAGGTGATTTTAAATACACTTTATTTATATTTAAGGTTAAGAACCTTGTAGAAGAGATGGCCGCTCTTGATGAAATCATTGCCAAGCTGACCAAGGAAAAGAAAGCCTTGCAGGAAGCTCATCAGCAAACACTGGATGATCTACAGAGTGAAGAAGACAAAGTCAACAGTCTGACTAAGGCCAAAGCAAAGCTGGAGCAGCAAGTGGATGATGTAAGAATATAAAATAGATATTTTCACTTTAGTTTGTATGTTTTTATTAATAATTCAATCTTACTATTCTGTATGCTAGAGAAAATTGTTCAGTTCTTCTTAATAATGTCTAGCTTGAGGGTTCTCTGGAGCAAGAGAAAAAGGTAAGAATGGACCTTGAAAGAGCAAAGAGGAAGCTAGAGGGAGACCTTAAACTGGCCCAGGAGAGTCTAATGGACCTGGAGAATGACAAGCAACAACTAGAGGAACACTTGAAAAAGTAAGTTGTTATTTGGTATATAAAAGCTGTGTGAAAACAAACACTGGTCATACCAAGCAGGTCTAATCTTCACTATTTCAACACAGGAAAGACTTTGAACTCAGCCAGCTTAACAGCAAAATAGAAGATGAGCAGGCCATTGCTATTCAGCTTCAAAAGAAATTGAAAGAGTTTCAGGTAAAGGATTACATACATAAAATGGTGTAAAAACTAACAACATTTAATACAAAAAAGGATCATTCTGCCTTAACAGGCCCGCATTGAGGAGCTGGAAGAAGAGCTTGAAGCAGAACGAGCTGCTCGAGCCAAAGTGGAGAAGCAGAGGTCAGACCTGGCCAGAGAACTGGAGGAGATCAGTGAGAGGCTGGAGGAGGCCGGTGGAGCAACAGCTGCCCAGATTGAGATGAACAAGAAGAGGGAGGCCGAGTTCCAGAAACTCCGCAGAGACCTGGAAGAGGCCACTCTGCAGCATGAAGCCACAGCTGCAACACTCAGGAAGAAACAAGCCGACAGCGTTGCTGACCTGGGAGAGCAGATTGATAATCTGCAGAGAGTCAAGCA
This sequence comes from Pholidichthys leucotaenia, assembly GCA_020510985.1. NCBI lineage: Eukaryota > Metazoa > Chordata > Actinopteri > Cichliformes > Pholidichthyidae > Pholidichthys > Pholidichthys leucotaenia. The sequence continues at coordinate 297,583,242 of CM035846.1, forward strand.
GAAACTGGAGAAGGAGAAGAGTGAGCTCAAATTAGAGCTTGATGACGTGGTCTCCAATATGGAACATATCGTGAAGACAAAGGTTCGCAAATTTACACACACACACACACACACACACACACACACACACACACACACACACACACACACGGCCTGCCCCCCCCCCCCAAAAAAGTCACCACCATTGGATTATTCAAATATTCAATAATAATTCCAATTATTCAATTTGCTAAAGATTGGACTCTGGAACAATGGGAGAAGGTCATGTGGTCTGATGAGTCCAGATCTACCCTGTTCCAAAGTGTGTGTGTGTGTTTATAGCGCGCGCGCACACACACACACACACACACAGAGCAGGGAAAATAAGTAAGATAAGATAAGATAAGATAAGATAAGATAAGCCTTTATTAGTCCCACAACGGGGAAATTCCAGGATTGCAACAGCACAGGGATAACAACACTCAGAGCAACAATCAGAAGGCAAGAAAAAAAAAAAAAAACAAGCAAGCAAGAGCAGCTAATATACATATGTACATATTACTATAAAATATATATATACACACACACACACACACACACAGACACACAGTGCAGAGCATTGTAGCTGGATGGAATAAATATATGAATATATGAACACAGTGCAGAGCATTGTAGCTAGATGGAATAAATATGTAAAGTATGAAAAGTATGTAAAGTAAAAGTATGTAAAGTAAAAGTATGTAAAGTATGTAAAGTACTGAACAAGTCAACATTTCAACATATTTCTAATGGAGCCATTGCCCTGAGATATTCACCAGATATCTGTAACAACCCAATACATACAAAGAAATCAAGGCAACTGTGTTCACAAAACAAGTTCTATTTAATAAAGTGGAATGACACAGGGAATAAGTATTGAACACATGAAGAAAAAGAGGTGCAAAAAGGCGTAGAAAGCCAAATAACCAGCTGAAATCCATCAGAATTTAGGAAGCCATCCCATCCCCCATCAGAGCAAATTAATTTCAGCTGGTTAAGTCCTGACTGATAGCCTTTAAAAAGGTCTGTGAATATCAGATTGTCACATCACAAAGAACTCATGATGAGTAGAAGCAAAGAGCTCTCTCTAGACCTTTGCAACCTTATTGTTGCAAAACATAAAGACAGCATTGGTTACAGGCGCATTTCTGAACTGCTGAATGATCCAGTGAGCACTGTTGGAGCCATCATTTGGAAGTGGAAAGAACATCAGTTTACCATAAACTGGCCACGACCAGGACCTCCTCGCAAGATTTCTGACAGTGGAGTCAAAAGAATTGTCAGAAGAGTTATCCAAGAGCCAAAGACCACTCGTGGAGAGCTCCAGAAAGGCCTGGAGTTAGCAGGTACTGCTGTTTCAAAGAACACAATAAGTAATGCACTCAACAGATGTGGGCTCTATGCCTGCTCACCTTGCAAGACTCCATTGCTGAAGAAAAAGCATGTTGAAGCTTGTTTAAAGTTCGCTGCACAACATTTGGGAAAGCCAGTGAAGTACTGGGAGAATATAGTCTGGTCAGATGAGACCAAAATTGAACAGCATGTTTGGAGGAGAAATGGCACTGCAAATCAGCCCTAAACAACATACCAACAATGAAGATTAGAGGTGGGAGCATCATGGTGTGGGGGTGTTTTTCAGCACATGGTAGGGGCAGACTTCATATAACTGAAGGAAAGATGAATGGGAAAATGGACAGAGACATCCTTATAAGGTGGCATATATAAGGTGTATTATATATTATGGTATTGTATAATGAATGTAATTGTGGGATGAACAATGACTAGAATGATATTATAATTTATTGGGTATGGAAAAAGGGTGGGACTATATAAGCGCTGGCTTCTTCCCACTCCTTTTGAACATTTTATTTTTTTGGTTTTGATTTTTTTTTTGTCTGGATGTTCAACTAAATAAAATCAATCAATCAATCAATCAATCCTTGATAAGAACCTGTTGCCATCTACCAAGATGCTGAAGATGAAATGAGGGTGGACATTTCAGCAAGACAATGATCCCAAACACACAGCCAAGGAAACTTTCAACTGGCTTCACAGAAGGAAAATAAAGCTGCCAGAATGGCCCAGTCAGTCACCTGACCTGAATCCAATTGAAAATCTATGGAACGAACTGAAGATCAGAGTTCAAAGAAAACACCCATGAAACCTTCAAGATTTGAAGACAGTTTGTGTGGAAGAATGGGCTAAAACCACTCCTGAGCAATGCCTGTGCCTAGTTTCTCCAGACAGGAAGCGTCTGGAAGCTGTTATTACCTGCAAAGGGTAATAACGGGCTGCACGGTGGCGCAGTGGTTTAGCACTGTGGCAGCACAGTTTTACCCTCGGCCGGGGGATCGCGGGGATCATGAGATCGTGGGTTCGATCCCAGCCCCCGACCAACAGTGAGCTGTGTGGAGTTTGCATGTTCTCCCCGTGTTGCGTGGGTTTACTCCGGGATTTCTCCGGTTTCCTCCCGCACACCAAAAACATGTAGGTTTAGGGCGCTCGCGCACGCAGCGACCAGCAGCCGGTGGCTTGTCACCAGACTGCAAACCAAATCTACCTACGGGTACAAATAAGTAACAAAAAAAAAAACAAAAACAAAAAAAAAAGGCAGTGGTGCAGGTGTCACGTGGTCGACTACCAATAGGAGGGTCATGGGTTTGATTCCCACTCTGTCTGCAGTCTGCATGTCGAAGTGCCCTTGAGCAAGACACTGAACCCCTGTTGCTCCTGGTGGCTCAGGTCAGCGCTTGTGTATACCAGCTCCACCACCATCAGTGTGTGAATGGGTGGATAGCAGGTTCTGTAAAGCGCTTTGGTCATCTAGAGATGAGAAAAAGTGCTATATAAGTGAACACCATATGCCATTCTACTAAATATTAAATGAATCTCACCAAGTGTGTTCAATACATATTCCCAGTGTTGTTCCACTATATCAAATATATCTTATTAATTAAATAATCTTTTGTGTATTTTAATTTTAGACAACTCTGGAGAAAACATGCAGGACTCTGGAAGACCAAATGAATGAATACAAAGCCAAGTTTGAAGAAGCTCAGCGGTGCATCAATGACTTTAATATGCAGAAAGCAAAGCTTCAAACAGAAAATGGTATGGTTTTTATGCACAAAAGAGCTTTCTGCTTGCATTACTGTATCTCTCCCCCCCCCCCCCCCATGTGTGTGTGTGTGTGTGTGTGTGTGTGTGTGCTGGGAATTGATTCAAATTTTTTAAATAATTAACTGGGCATTTTTCTAGAATTGCGATAATCATAGTTAAATTTTTTAACTAATTAATTAGTTAACTGCAATTAATTGCCAAAATTACAATGAAAAAAAGAAGCATTTTTAGGCAACTTTTTATTGCTTTTTAACTGCAAGTTTTCTTTTTGACAAAGCACCAACTGAGCTTCAAACAGTTCCAGTGAACAGTTTGCAGTGTGAAGAGGGAACAGTTGAAGAGTTTGTTTGCAAAAACCAGTAAACGCCACTTCCAAGAAAATTTCCCTTTGTACAACAAACAACTGTTCACATTACCTACTTATAGAAGTTCAAATTGTTTTTCTCAAAATCCAATGTTTCCTATGTTATATACACTACGAAGTTCATGCTTTTTTTCAAAAGCCGATACCTGTTTTTACAAAACCAGATAACTTCACACGGCAAATCAGTGCTTGGTATTTGGATCACATGACTCAATGGTGCAGTGAGGATCAGCCAATCATGTGTCTAGATGCTGCGACCAGCCAATCATGTGTTTATCTGCTGCAGCAGTGTTCTGCAGAGACCCCTACTTGGGCCTGCTCGCTTTGGCCGACTTCCCTGCCACTTTTTTTTTACAATTTTGTTGCATTTTATGTCAAATATGGATAATTTTGATGAAGCAGATGAACCAGTGATGCGTTCACCAGTGATGCGTTCACCAGACAAACTAGCATGGTTTTCGGGACCTGTCTGTTTCTGCAAAATTATGTGTTGTGGACTTATCTGTTTTTGCGGAAAAAAGTACTCTTAAAAAAGTACTCTTACTCTCTGCCAAAAAATAACAATGAGTTGATGTTCAGTTTTTTGCTTTATTATGTCTGAGATACTCATATTTCAAGTGACCATGTCTTAGAAGCTTAATTGGAAATACGAACACATATAAACCAACAGATGAAAAGTTGTTTTTCTCATTATTAAAACAATTGGATCTATCTGTTTTTGCCAATGAACTCATCAGTTGGTCTGTTGTGGCCACACTACATACACTACTGTTCAAAAGTTTGGGGTCACTTAGAAATTTCCTTATTTTTGAAAGAAAAGCACTATTTTTTTTTTCAATGAAGACAACTTTAAACTAATTAGAAATACACTCTAATATCTAATATACATTGCCAATGTGGTAAATGACTATTCTAGCTGCAAATGTCTGGTTTTTGGTGCAATATCTACATAGGTGTATAGAGGCCCATTTCCAGCAACTATCACTCCAGTGTTCTAATGGTACAATGTGTTTGCTCATTGCGTCAGAAGGCTAATGGATGATTAGAAAACCCTTGTGCAACCATGTTAGCACAGCTGAAAACAGTTTAGCTGGTTAGAGAAGCTATAAAACTGACCTTCCTTTGAGCAGGTTGAGTATCTGAAAAAAATTATTTCAAATACAAATCATTATTTCAAACCTTGTCAATGTCTTGACTATATTTTCTATTCATTTTACAACTCATGGTGGTAAATAAGTGTGACTTTTCATGGAAAACACAAAATTAATTGTCTGGGTGACCCCAAACTTTTGAACGGTAGTGTATATATACAGTATATACGTACACATACATATATATTAGACTGCTCATCGCTAGCTGCCAGGCTAGTTTCAGTCAGCCAAGTGTGGACACCATATTGGTCATGTAAAGAAACAAGTCACTGCACCATATAGGCATGTACTGGATTTTATTAATTTTGGCTCAAGAAGTTAAATATTTTTGAAATGAACCTCACTCACTGTCACTTTCAATGCTTGATCAGGATAGAAAAAATGTTCAGTTTTAATAGTTTTATTACTTGATTCAAACACTGATGTTGTGGAGTGTGTAAATGACGAGGCAGGTTTGTCTCAGGCAGTTTATTACACGTCTCCAACATGAGCATAGTAGAAAGAGGACATCTCAGAAAAAACTCGTCCCTTATATACCCAGGTCTCCCCACAGCTCACAAGTCACATTGCATTCACATCAAAGGTAACATTGCATTTCCTCCTTAATCCCTTAGCATCCCCCTCACAGTCTTTGACACACAAAGGATCCTCCAAGCAGTTTCTGACACACAAAAGATTACACTTTCACAGCTTCCTGTTATCTCCAAGGAAACTCTGCACTTTGTTCTTATCTAAGATGCGAGGCATTATGTAAGGCATGTAAGTCACATGTGTGGCTACAATGTCACCGTTTTCAGCACCCAATTGACTTTTCAAGATTGTCTCTTGTGTGTGCAAGTGAATTTTTTGTCTTTTTCTCTTGTCTTTCTTTCTGCATATATTCATATGCTTTTTTATTGTGATGCTGCTCATTCATTCATAGAATTGTAATTGTGACACATAGGGTAAGTAATTTGAAAAGTACTTGAGAACTTCTTTTAAATAATAATAATAGTAATAAAAGAATGACAATATCAGTAGTAAGGCAGTTGTATAACTTGTGTGGGAAAAGGGAGCGTATAAAAGTCACCAGGATCAAATGAACGAAGGATGAGCTCGAGATCACTGGCATTCAAGAAACAAATGCCCGTGTCTGCTAGTGACCACTGCTGACATGCTGACTTGAATGACTGAAGAGAGGTTATTCTTTCAGTTGGCATTATTGTCCTGTACATGCACTAACAAATGCAAAAATAGTCTGTGTTCATAATGTCCCATATTCATGGCTTACTTATATGATTACAAAAAAATACAGCGAGCCATTGTTTGGGTATCCTGTTATCACAAAGCTGCAGGATCTGTCAAAACAATAATTACATGACCAATATGACGTTAGCCATGGCATTTCTGCTAGGGCTAGCCTCATGCTAACTTCTGGTTAGCATTCCCCACGGTCACTGGTTTCAATTAGGGCTGGGCGATATGACTTTTAACATGTATCGCAATACAATTAGGGTTTTAATGCGATACACGATATATATCACGATATCTTGAGATCTCCTCCAAACCACTGTATAAATGTAAAACCTTTGCATAAAATGACACCAGCATGATAATAGAAACAGACCCATGTATGGCATAGTTTTAAATTGCATGGGGGGGATAAAATCAAGTTAAATTTAGCAGCCTTTATTGAACCAGTCAGACAATCCCACTCATAAATTTGCAACAAATCAGAATTAATAATGGTAGGCCTTCCTGTTTTGGCCTGTAATAAAACCATTACAAAAAAACAAAAAACAAAAGAAAAATAATCAACACAATAAAAAGTGCATTAAGCAAGAATTCTTGAGAAAGAAATTTTAAAACCATATAAATTAGAGTTCATTTTTTTGTGTGGTAATGTTTTTAACAATAAGGGCCATGTCTTTGGCAGTATAATTTAGGGCTGTCCGATATGACCAAAATTTCAAATCGCAATATAAGTAATCTTATTTGACAATAACTATATATATATATATACTGTATATATATATATAATTTTTTTCTGTAAAGTCTGTAGTTTAATATATGAGAACCAATAAAAAGGACCATCTCTTTTTCTACATTTTAAATTACATACTGAAAAAAATCAGTTGTACAAATTCATCTGTCAATAATTTTATGCACTTTTTTCCTTCTTAATTTTGCAGTGTGTTATAAAATTGTTTTTAATGTGCATTTGAGATGACTTCAACTTTATTCTTTATCGCTACTGGACTAATTAAAAATGATTAGAAATCAAGTTACATTAAGAGCCAGTTTGTTCCTCTGACACGTTTCATTTTATTTATTTAGTGTGTATGCGGCCATTGTCACAGTTTTGCAGCTTTAGTAATGTTTTTGTCAGACAAAATTAAGAAACTCAGCAGCAATTTAAACCAGAATGATGATCTGATACACTATAATGTTTCCTGTTGGTGACAAGTTAGCATTGTCATTTAGCATTTGCCATCTTATAATTAGAGAAAGATAGTGTTAATGTGACTTACCTTCAATTAAAACAAAGTTAGAGGACTATCCTCTCTGACACAGCATGGTGGGAAAAAGTCCAACACCTCTGGCTGGCACAGAAGTAGCGGCTCCACAGAAGTAGCGGCAAAACATTAGCTTGCAGTTAGCTGCTGTGATGCACCTAGCGCACTGCGGGGGAGAGGCGGTAGAAACGGATATGTCTCTTAAATCCCGATGTAAACGATACAGTTTTATATGAAACGGTAAATGTTTTTTATCACATCACCGATATATATTGACACAGCCCTAGTATAATTTGTGACTGCAGTTGTGATTGCTTTCTATTTTGCACTTTTGTTGTATGGGATAAATTTTTCAAATGAAGAAGCCATATAGTCATTTTCTTAGGGCTGGCTCCGTTATTTTTTTTAAAATTTATTTTGCAGGGGCTACCTGGGATGTTGATCTTAATGCAGTCTTCATATTATAGTGGATGACATCTCAATGCTGAAATAAATTAGTGGCAGTGTGACATAATTTCCACAAAACTGTATTTTGTTCAATTTTTACCTTCGAAGCTGGTCCTTTTTTTCCCCTTCATTCAAGTCTGCTGCACTGTAGCCGGTATGTGTGTATGTGTCATTTCATTTCTCCCCCTCTCCCCGCACTCTGCTAGTGCTGCCAGATTGTGCTTAAAAAAACAAGTGTCTCTGCTCCACGAAAACAGGCTCAAAAGAAACAGTTTCTAAAGAAAAAAATTGAGGGAAAAAACAGACCTGACAACAACTGTGAACACGGTGTAGGGAGGTGGGGGAAAGCACCTGAGTGCAGCTCTATAATGCAGCTGTGAGAGAGGAGAGAGAAGCTGGCAGCCATGAAAATGCTCGAGCTTCGCGATAAAAACATTTTTTGTATTGCACATAGTAGAATGGATTGATATAATGAATATATTTGTTGTATCACCCAGCCCTAGTTTCAATGTCTAATTAAATGTAATCTATGGTCCAAATGCCCACATAATATGGCATAGATACACCAGTAAACTGATTTGAACACCCAGAACTTGACAAAAATTCTGTATTTACAATTTACTCACTAGGTGAGCTGTCAAGGCAGCTTGAGGAAAAAGATTCTTTGGTGTCTCAGTTGACAAGAGGGAAAATGTCCTACTCTCAACAAATTGAAGACTTAAAGAGACAACTCGAGGAGGAGACAAAGGTGAAATAAAGTACCAGTGTCTACTACAATGATAGCAATTGCTGTAGTACCACTTATTCTCATCCATTGGTTTGAACAGGCAAAGAGTGCTCTGGCCCATGCAGTGCAGTCTGCCCGCCATGACTGTGACCTGCTCAGAGAGCAGTATGAGGAGGAGCAGGAGGCCAAGGCTGAACTGCAGCGTGGCATGTCCAAGGCCAACTCTGAGGTAGCTCAGTGGAGAACCAAGTATGAAACTGATGCCATCCAGAGGACTGAAGAACTGGAGGAGGCAAAGTAAGAAATTCTAACATGTTCTTGATTAATTAAGCTCTTGATTCATTTGTGCATTTCCTAAAAAGACATTTGACTTTGTCTAGCAGATCAGCTTTTTGTTTGTGTTATGGTTCTCTTAAAGTGTAAGACAAACAAAAAGTTTGTCTGTTAGATGATAGAGCAGCCAGTAACATCTGTTGATTTTAACTGGGTTTAGTTTTCCATCACCATCTGCAGAATCATTAAATGAGTATAAATAATGACTTGTTAAGGAAAAAGTTGGCCCAGCGTCTGCAGGATGCTGAAGAGGCAGTTGAAGCAGTGAATGCCAAATGTTCCTCTCTGGAGAAAACCAAGCACAGGCTGCAGAATGAGATTGAAGATCTCATGATAGATGTTGAGAGGTCAAATGCTGCTGCTGCTGCTCTGGACAAGAAGCAAAGAAACTTTGACAAGGTAAAAAAAAAAAAAAAAAAAACTACACTGTGATGATTGTCTTATTTAAAAGTTGCAACTGGTGGTGTAAATTCTAAAAAATCTGGACCTGTAAAAATATCAGATTGCAGTTATAGTTTTTGTTAATGGCCATTTTCACATTTGCATCTATTCATATCTTAAAGACTGGTTCTTTAAGGCATGTGTAAAACAATTCACCTGTGCACAGTGTATAAAACATACAGATTTAATTTTTAAATGGAAAGTGAATATCTTATAGTCCAAATAAGTGTTGAGGAAATATGTTCCTTATCTTGAAACACCGTTTTCAACATTCAAAACATATTCTTACAAGCTAAACTTTCCAATGTTGCTGCACTTACTGAATTTTTCTCAGGTCTACCAGAGTTATTGCTTTACTTTCTACTGCAGGTCCTAGCTGAGTGGAGGCAGAAATATGAGGAGTCTCAGTGTGAACTTGAGAGCGCCCAGAAGGAAGCCAGGGCTCTCAGCACTGAGCTGTTCAAACTGAAGAACTCCTACGAAGAAGCTCTAGATCATCTGGAGACCATGAAGAGAGAAAACAAGAATTTGCAAGGTAGGATCTGTTGTCCTTACACACTATATAACTGAAAATTAAAACTTAATTTCACACTTCTCTGCATCCACTCAGAGGAGATTGCTGACCTCACTGAGCAACTTGGTGAGGGTGGGAAGAGTATCCATGAACTGGAGAAAATGCGGAAACAACTGGAACAGGAGAAAAGTGACATCCAGTCTGCTCTTGAGGAGGCAGAGGTACAGATGGTTGATAAATAAGACATTTCAGAAGTAAATCTATTCTTTGTATGTCTGATTCCACACAATATTGTCATATAGGCCTCGTTGGAGCATGAAGAAGGTAAGATTCTACGGGCCCAGCTGGAGTTCAATCAAATCAAAGCAGACATTGAACGCAAACTGACTGAGAAGGACGAAGAGATGGAGCAGAGCAAGAGGACTCTGCAGAGGACTATTGACACCCTGCAGAGCTCTCTTGAAGCAGAGTGTCGCAGCAGAAATGAGGCCCTCCGTCTGAAGAAGAAGATGGAAGGAGACCTCAATGAGATGGAGATCCAGCTAAGTCAGGCCAACAGACAGGCAGCTGAGGCCCAGAAACAACTCAAGTCTGTTCATGCACATCTTAAGGTAAACAAGATACAGAAAGGCTCACATTACTAAGGGTGGTATTGCTCGGAGTGGAAATGCTGACAAATATAGCGATTTTTGAATTCGCCAACATTTCTGATGAATGTTGGTGAAAATCAAGCTAGTATCTTATGAAGTGGTAAAGGAGGAATGGTCATGAACACTGTGCTTTTTAGGTTTCGTCAGGGTTTGTAAAAGTGTTGCAAAACAGTTCAGCAACAGTTTTTAAGGTCGTAAACAGGTTTGTCGTAAAGGTTCTTAAACAGTTGCTACTGTTCACTGCTTGGTAAACCAAAAGAACTTTAGTGACATGTGTTACAGCTGTTTGCAAACGCTTACAACTATTTCACAACCGTTTGTGGAAAAATACATTTGCAAAAATTTTGAACATGTTCCAGATTTTCCTTCAACAAGAAAAACTGTTTAGGACCTTAAAAACTGTTTGCAAACTGTTTTACAATGTCTTACAAACCCTGACAAAACCCAAAAAGTGCTACATTCACCGCTCTGTGCAACAAATAAACAATGTGGTTATTGTCATCCCATTAAGGATTGCCAAATTCAGCTTGATGACTCTGTTCGAGCCAATGATGATCTCAAAGAGAACATTGCCATAGTTGAGAGACGCAACAACCTACTTCAGGCTGAAGTGGAGGAGCTGAGAGCTGCTCTGGAGCAAACTGAGAGAAGTCGCAAACTTGCTGAGCAAGAGCTGCTGGATGTTAGTGAGAGAGTGCAGCTACTGCACTCTCAGGTAAGACCACCACCACTGTCTAAGAGAATATATAATCTTAGGTGCAATAATATCTCGCTTTCTTAAATCTCACATCTTTAAAACATGTAGAACACTGGCCTGATAAACCAAAAGAAGAAACTGGAGCTTGATGCTTCCCAACTTCAAACTGAGGTAGAAGAAGCACTGCAAGAGTGCAGAAATGCTGAGGAGAAAGCCAAGAAGGCCATCACTGATGCTGCCATGATGGCAGAGGAGCTGAAGAAGGAGCAGGACACCAGTGCTCATCTGGAGCGGATGAAGAAAAACATGGAGCAAACCATCAAAGACCTGCAGCACCGTCTGGATGAAGCTGAACAGATCGCCATGAAGGGAGGCAAGAAGCAGGTGCAGAAGCTGGAGGCCAGGGTGAGTGTAACGACTACACAAATTCATGGCTAACAGCATCTGGCATATCCATCCAACACACACAGAAAATGCTTACAAACCCCGGTTCTTGAGAATATTTCTACATTGTGTAGTCCTTATCTACCGTAAGTGCAGTTCACTTTTTATTTTAATAAAGACACATTTTAATCCACCAATTGAATGCAACTTTGAACACGAGGACCAACGAATCTACAGAAATTCATTTTCTAATGCTTTCAGGTGAGGGAACTTGAGAATGAGGTGGAGTCAGAGCAGAAGAAATGCAGCGAAGCCGTGAAAGGGATCCGTAAATATGAGAGGCGTATTAAGGAGCTCACATACCAGGTACCTTTTTAATACCATAACCTAAACTGATAGAAACATGCACACTTTTCAAGGTATACTATTCAATGGTGTTATACAGTATTCTCAAGAATATCCAATTATAGAGCAAGAAAACTATGGGCCCCTTTACACAGCATGGAGATTGTTGAGAGATTGGGCTAATTTTTGATCTTTGGGATCATTTGGGAGATCCTTGTATGTTTTAGACTGAGTCCAAACTTTGAGGAGACTGTGGAGGTCACTGAAGATCCTTGATAGATCAAAAATGGACCAGATCGTTCCACAATCTCTCAGTGATCTCCACCCCTGTGTAAAGGGAATATAAGGAAAATAAATGAACAGTTTTGGGCAATAATAACAAACTGATTAAAATGGGGAAGTCACTTTCCTCTCTTATTTCAGACTGAGGAGGACCGCAAGAATGTTGTGCGTCTGCAGGACCTGGTTGACAAACTGCAGCTGAAGGTCAAAGCCTACAAGAGAGCTGCTGAGGAAGCTGTGAGTGTGGGCGGGAAAAGTCTTTCATGCATGCTTTTTCAGCATCAACATTATAATTTTCTATTGAAACAAAGCAAATGCCTTTTTAAATCTTTGAAGTGAATTTCCAAACTTAAGCCACAGTCTACAATAATAAATAAGCTGCCTGATGTCAAATAATTGCATTCACACACAATTATAACAATTCACCAGGTCTTGTAGCTCTACTTGGTCTTACTAATATGATGTATGCTCTTGTTAAATTCTGCAGGAAGAGCAGGCTAATACTCACCTGAGCAAGTTCCGAAAGCTGCAGCATGAGCTGGACGAGGCTGAAGAGCGAGCTGACATCGCTGAATCTCAGGTCAACAAGATGCGTGCCAAGAGCCGTGATGTGGGGTCAAAGGTAAGGAACTTCTATCTCTGATATGTAATATGTAGAAAGTATATCCTACGTAGCACAGTCAAGTTCAGATGTTTAAAATATACTGCAAAATCTGTAAAAGGATAAATGATCATGCCAGTCTTTTTACAGATCATTTTTATTTCAAGTTTTATTTTAAAATTAAACGGCTGAATTAGTTAAGTTGAACATGTTAGTAGTGATGTTATTTGTAACATGGACGCCATGCTGATCGCAGTTATTTTATTAGTAAACTTTTTAGTTAAAGTATTTTTAATGGATATTTTATGATTATATAAATGAGTGAAAACTTGACAGGAAAAAAGAATGGGCAAACTCTGAATATAGATGACTGATGCTTAGCTACTAGGCATTATTGTTTTTTCATCATATTAACAACATTATTATTGTTTTGTAATGAGAAAGAACAACAATTCACATATGGCAGATCCAAAGAAAGATGCCTTAAGTGAATGTTTAGTTTATGATAACATATCTTCCATCATCAACAGCTTTTATGCAGTGATTTTAGTATAACAAGGTAACAAAGACTAATGGTGTCCATAAGGTCCAGGTTTAATCACTCGTCAAGGAGTCAAAACAGACTTGACTGTGGCTTATTATTTTCAAGACAGGAATGCCTCAGAATTCAGTATTAGAGCATTTAAATTAAAGTTCAAGTAATTCAACATTTGTAAATTTGAAATAAAACTGTATCCAGTTAAATAAGACACGGTAAAAGATCCAGAACAGTAGAAAACATGTTAGGAATGTTGCTGGACAGAAGATTTTTTAGCTCTTCAGGTGTGTCATTTGTCTTGCTGGTCCACTGTCACTAATCCGTCTGTCATTGTGCATCGTTTCCCATCACAGAAAGGGCTGGATGAGGAATGAAACTCTCAGACGGCCACCTAAGACCTTTGGGATGTCCTGTGCTGTAGTTCCCCTTTGTCTTCAAAGTAACTCTGTAGAATAAAGCAAAGTGCATTCAAACCAATGTGTCCTTATTCCTTTCAACAAGCAGAAGGTCCAGTGTTAACATTAGCTGAGGGAAGAGCCACCATATAATGGTAAGTTAATATGTAGAAATAATCTGCTCTAGTATTTCCTAAAAAACTGAAATATATTGTATTTTCTAAAATTCACACGTAAGTTCACATGAACAACAGGCTACATTATTGCAGTTGTCTTAAACTGTGCCTAAAACTCTTAAAACAGAAATGCATTACTGTATTTGCACTTGCACCCTGTTATGTTCATTTTCAAAATGTGCAAACTCTCAGCTGTTTGCAAAAAACAAATCAAACAAACATTTAAATAAAGTGTTCAACTGCTGAGCTATACTGTATATATAGTAGGTTGGTGATGTTGGACCAATCCTGCCACCATGTGCTGACAATCGTGCAACTGTTCGCAGTTGTTTGTTTTGGTTTTTTTTAAACTTGATTAACTCAAGTTAATATTTGAGTTAAATATTAACTGAAATATAATATAGCTGAATATAATATAGCTATATAATATAGCTGAATATAATATAGCTGAAATATTTCCAGCCCATCTAATGTTATCCTTAGTCTGGTCCATGAACCAAGTGGGGTTCATAAAGGTTTTGCTCTGTGTTAAGCTCTAATAGAGTACGTGAAATCAAGCTATAATGATAGAAAGGAACTGATACTGCTGGTAGAAATGATTCTGTATCTGAGTGCTGTATAAATATACATTTCATATCTAACCAGAAAGATGCAAAGCTGTTTAACAGAAAGCAGCACGAGATGTTTAATATCTCATTAAATAACACTGAATTTTCCCCCCACACTCCACAGTAGTTAGTTTTTTAAAATTTTCTAAGTATTATTGTCAATTATTAAAATTATTTTCAAGTGCATCTACAATTCCCTATTTTTACACTGACACAGGATATTATATGACAACTGCTCTCTCCAATTCCCTGCTATAAACTACTATCTTCTTTGTCAAAAACACAGACGGCTGCAGCAGGACAAGGCTTTAACCTAATTACAAAATGAACATTTGCAAACATATTCATACCACTTCCTTAATGTTAATATTAACACAGAGATGGCTGAGCAGCATTTGAAACTCTGAGAATGTGTAAAAATATTTTCAAACCTCTGTAATATATGGAAATATTTATGCAGGAAAAGCTACCTTTTACTTGTGTATGTTCACCGCATTATAACTAACACTAGGTATACAATACTTTACATGAATTATACAAAAAGTCTACATTTAATGTCAGGATTATAGTATGATTCAAAATATAGGGTATAATACAAATTTCAGCTAATTTAAAATAATCTTGCTTTATTTAGTTCTGCCCAAATTTATAAATGAATGCAAGTAATAAGGTAATAAATCAATAATATCATCTATGCAAAAAGCCTGATGTCATTAAAATAGTTACATTATGAAACCAAACGGTGAAAATGGTGTCACATCAAAATACTGTTTAAAATATAGATAAAGAAAATAATGTGCAACAGTCAGTTAATAAATATCTCAGTACTTTCTGGTTAGTAGCAAGTGGAACAAACTGCTTTATATAGCAAACCATAAATGCTTAAATCTAAATTGTAAAGAATGTAATGGAGACACAATTCTCCCAATGAATTGGAAATAAATAAATAAATACTAAATGAAAAAATTTGGTTCACTGTATATCTAGCTTAATATAAATGCAGGCTTACCACACCTTCAAGCGGCTGCAGCAGCATAAAGCAGTAACGGCGGTTTATGTTTGGTCAGAGAGGGTGAAGTGAGAGTCTGGTCAAATGCTGACCTTGGACTTAGCACGACCTGTCCATCAAAGGTTGTCTGCAGAGAGGAGAGAATACAATACACACTGTGATTTGCACACAGCCACACTTTAAGTCTCACAAAATGATCAGCTCTGTGGCTCTCTTTATATTCTTTGCTCACTCTTTAAGATTTGCTGTGAATTTTTTGCTGGAGTCAGAGCTGTGGTTGGCAGCTTAACCCGCAGGACCGTGGTATTGCAGGATGCTTTACTTAGCCTTAGACACAAACACAGTGCATAATAATGTGACACCAGTTGCTCTTTCCAACAAAGAACAACTGGCGTCACCTTAGAGGAGTCATGCAGCAATTAATGGGCTGACAGCCAGGAAGGGGCCACAGAAGAGATGAAGATTTCCACTGGGATTTAGACAGCTGAGACTGAGAACAAGTCAGACAATGTGAAAGTAAATTCTGATGAAGTCTCACAAGGGCAGCCAGAACATTGGTTCAGACTAATGTTACTGGATAGCAAATGTTAAGGTGTGACAGTGAAAGCTGGCTTCATCTATATATGAGGTAAATGGAAATCAAATGAAATCAAAATTTGCATGACTTAAGGATTCACATCACAAATAATTATTTAAAAAGCAAATAGTAGAACTTTTACTTTATGTGTACTTGTGTAGAAAATAAGAAGGTAAAGGTCGTATTATTTGGAGGAAAAGCGTGCTAGCACAAACATGCCTTTATGCTGTGCACATGCTACAACAGAAAGTCTCACACAATGTTTATGGATCATACCAATATACAGTGGTGTGAAAAAGTGTTCGCCCCCTTCCTGATTTCTCGTTTTTTTGAATGTCACACTTACATGTTTCAGATCATCAAACAAATTTAAATATTAGACAAAGATAACACAAGTAAACACAAAATTCAGTTTTTAAATGAAGGTGTTTATTATTAAGGGTTAAAAAAAAAATCCAAACCTACATGACCCTGTGTGAAAAAGTGATTGACCCCCTCCCCCGTTAAAACATAAATTAACTGTGGTTTATCACATCTTTGGAAAGCTGAGTTCAATTTCTCTAGCCACACCCAGGCCTGATTACTGTCACACCTGTTCTCAATCAAGAAATCACTTAAATAGGACCTGCCTGACAAAGTGAAGTAGACCAAAAGGTCCTCAAAAGCTAGACATCATGCTGCGATCCAAAGAAATTCAGGAACAAATGAGAAACAAAGTAACTGAGCTCTATCAGTCTGGAAAAGATTATAAAGCCATTTCTAAAGCTTTGGAACTCCAGCAAACCACAGTGAGAACCATTATCCACAAATGGCGAAAACATGCAACAGAGGTGAACCTTTCCAGGAGGGGCCGGCTGACCAAAATTACCCCAAGAGCACAGCAACGACTCATCCAAGAGGTCACAAAAGACCCCACAACAACATCCAAAGAACTGCAGGCCTCACTTGCCTCAGTTAAGGTCAGTGTTCATGACTCCACCATAAGAAAGACACTGGGCAAAAATGGACTGCACGGCAGAGTTCCAAGACGAAAACCACTGCTGAGCAAAAGCAACATAAAGGCTTGTCTCAGTTTTGCCAGAAAACATCTTGATGATCCCCAAGACTTTTGAGGAAATACTCTGTGGACTGTGTGTCTCATTACATCTAGCATAAAAGTAATACCGCATTTCAGAAAAGGAATATCATACCAACAGTAAAATATGGTGGTGGTAGCATGATGGTCTGGGGCTGTTTTGCTGCTTCAGGACCTGGAAGAATTGCTGTGGTAAATGGAATCATGAATTCTGCTGTCTACCAAAAAATCCTGAAGGAGAATGTCCTGCCATCTGTTTGTGACCTCAACCTGAAGAGCACTTGGGTTCTGCGGCAGGACAATGATCCAAAACACACCAGCAAGTCCACCTCTGAATGGCTTAAGAAAAACAAAATGAAGACTTTGGAGTGGCCTGGTCAAAGTCCTGACTTGAATCCGACTGAGATGTTGTGGCATGACCTTAAAAAGGCGGTTCATGCTCGAAAACCCTCCAGTGTGGCTGAATTACAACAATTCTACAAAGATGAGTGGGCCAAAATTCCTCCACAGAGCTGTAAAAGTCTCATTGCCAGTTATCGCAAATGCTTGATTGCAGCTGTTGCTGCTAAGGGTGGCCCAATCAGTTATTAGATTTAGGGGGCAATCACTTTTTCACACAGGGCCATGTAGGTTTGGATTCCCCCCCCCCCCCCCCCAATAACAAACACCTTCATTTAAAAACATTTTAAATGACATTACATGCATTTTTTGTTTACTTGTGTTATATTTTTTTTTGCAAAATTTTTTTGCAGATTCTACACTTGGGGCGTGTGTGATTAACACAGTAGATAGGTAAAGAACAATCTCGTTCTACTGTACATGATTGGTTGTACAGTTGAATGACAATAAGGGTGATTTAATTTAATTAATTTAATATTTGTCTAATATTTAAATTTGATGATCTGAAACACATAAGTGTGACAAACACAAAAACAAAATGAGAAATCAGGACAGGGGCAAACACTTTTTCACACCACTGTATTTGTGAGGTGAGCATTTTAATATTTTACGAGTACATGTGATCAGTGTATATTTTATAGCAAGGGTGTCCAATCATGTGCCATGGAGGGCCGTGACCCTGCAGGTTTTCTCTTCTACCCAGTCTCTTCAGCAGGTGTTTTCACTGATCAGCAATCAGTGGGAAGAAGTTCAGTGGAATCTGCTGTTGAAAACACTGGTTGGAGGTAAATCCTGCAGGCTCTTGGCCCTCCATGGCACACGACTGGACACCCCCTGTTTTATAAGTTAAATCCCACAAAATACCATTTTGCACAATATGGTATCTTTAATAGATGTAGACAGATTTTTAAAAGAACTAAAGCAGCGGTTAAGATGAATGAAAAACATGAATGAGTATCCACACATGACACCGCTCGTTCTGCCTTTCACTGTGTAGCTGGCAACCACTGCAAAACCATTTAGGTTGTTTTAGTTTATTTGTCACTGATCATATGTCAGATTTTTCAAATGGGAGCCACTTTTCTTTAAAGTTGGTTTAGGCTAACTTTACTTTTATTTTGTGGTCTCTGGCCCTCAAGTGTTTCTCAGATGTTAGCCTACGGTTCAGTGATTGTTTTTTGTTTATTTTACTATCTATGCAGACTTTAGTTGCATGCAATCAAAGGCTGGACAAACACGATTAGTAACAAGTACTTCACCTTCCAGCAGACTGAAAGCAAGGGAAAAGGCTTACAGAGTCTGTAATTGAAGTGCAAAGTCTGACTATAGAGATTACCCAGTAACCTTAAAGAAGCTACCCATGATAACGTCTCTTCAGTGGCTCACACGATTTTCAGAAAGTGAATAATTCATCTGGGTCAAGACAGTTCAGCTCAAGTCACCTGGGACTGTACCTCCTCGTCTGTTCACCAGGTTAAAAAAAAAAACCATACAACAACATCTTATAAGTATGGAAAAATTATGATATACAGTCAATACTGATCATAAAGTGCATATAATAGAATTTTGGCTGCAATGTCTGCTGTAACCTACACTGTATTTTCTATACTCTGCACCTGTTAACCCCCATCCATCACAACATCGAAGAATGCACTTCTGCTATATCACTGTCCATCACGATCAGAGAAAAAAAACCAGAGAAGAATTTCACAGGGTTATCTTTGTCCTCAAGGCCGAAGGGAAGGAACAATGCCATGACGACACTGTGAGACAAAGGGTGCAGACCTAGATGGGCAGAACAGCGATGAGTGATAATTTAGAGTCCCTGACCTTAGCTTTCACTCAACAACAGCTGCGGCTCTTTATCGTCTCAGCGGTGACTTCAGAAATGCTTTTGACCTTTGCTTCATGTGATTGAACTTTGTTGAAATTTATCTTTAAGCTCAGTAATCATAATATGACCAACAAATCCAGAGCTTTTCTTATAGAACAATTTTTTAGGAACAAATGAATCTCCTTAACTCAGTGATCCTGCTCCGCTATTAACCTTCTGTTAGGGCTCTGGAAGAGTAACACTTCATTATCTGGTGTTAATAAGAACAGTGGGAAATTCAGTTAAAGAGAGTCACGTTTTTCTCAACACAGAAGTAAATTTAACAGCCCATATCTTGGCAGGTGTCATGGATTGATTTCTGTATCTAGTTTGTTAATTATACTGTTTGCATTTACTAAGCTGCTGTGTAACTAAGCAGCAATGGGTAACATAACATTATTAAGTCCAATATTTTAGTAAAAAGAAATATGAAATATTGATTAAAATGCAGAATATATGAATAAAACAAACAAAATCTAAATATCAAGATAACAAACAATACTTAAATATTTGCTTGTATCATGAGACAAACTAATAAGAATTGATATAAAACAACCTGTTATGATTTATATGAATAAAATAAGAGTTACTTGATATGAAGTGTGTCCCTGATCTCCACCTCTTGCCCTCCCCTTTCTTTGTACCAAGTATTGTCCTCGCCCTGATTGTCACAAGGTGAGAGCAACAAATAGCAGCAGTCCATCCTACCCAATAAGGAGAAGGGTTTTTTGAATGTGCAACCTTTCTTTGAAAAATTCATCCCATATTTGGTGGATAAACAACCTTTATTAAAGGAGGCAGGGCTGCTGTCAGCTGCAGGGGCTCATCACTTCACTTGATTAAAGGTTGAGAATCAAAGGTAAGCAAACCATTTGCTTTGGTGTAGGACATAAATGTGACAAAGACTGTCATCGTGTACAGTGGAGGTCTCAACATCAGAAGTTCAAGTATTTACAGTTGTGTTTAATATCCCTGGGAGAGGAAATACTGATGGTATAGAAGAAGCAATGGAATGACATTTTTCTCTGTGATTTATTTTAGACAGCAGTACCTTGAGTGACCCTGGTCTTCTTGTGAGTCCAGCCCACCCTAGGTAAGAGTCACAATTTCTTCTAGTTAAAAAGCTCCTTTTTCACCCAATATCTCATATGCTTATGCACAGTTGTTTGAATTGCTTCTTCTTTACTGAGAGTCCGGGCCTTACTCATTTTAAGGCTGTTTGGAGGAGTTTTCCTCACTTCACTTTGGAACTCTTAGGACAGAGTTTTCATATCCTTTACAGATTGTTAAGGTTTTATTAAAACTGTAACTTAAAATATAATATAATACTGTGCTGATCTCTATGCCAAGACCTTGAGGGGCTCCTGTGTTTTCTGGACTGGGCACCGGTAGGAAATTCTTTGGATAGTTTGAGTTAATGGCTGCCTTGGTGGACTGTTCTTGTTCCAGGTATCCACTGAGTATCAGCTTTTTACAGTTAAAAGAGATGTGGTCAAGGAAAAAACTTTAGGAACCACTGCTGTTTCAGATCTGGAAAGTTTGGAGAATAAGCCAACAAGGCTTTAGTTTTAATAATGTTCTGAATGACTGGTGTTCTTTGTCAATACTAGAAGCAGTAAACTGATGGTTAATATAATGTGTGTTGTACATCTGAATGCATTTAATTGTAACTTTCAGTGCATGGTTCAGAGTCTGATGTTCCTAATCATCGCTAATAACACCATTTATTCATACTTGAAACAGACTGGAAAATGGGGGACGCTGCCATGAAAGAGTTCGGGGCAGCCGCTCCTTATCTGAGAAAATCAGATAAGGAGCGTCTGGAGGCCCAGACTCGTCCATTTGACATGAAGAAGGAGTGCTTTGTCCCTGATCCTGGGGTTGAGTATGTTAAAGCCTCCATTACAAGCCGTGATGGTGACAAAGTCACTGCTGAAACTGAATTTGGAAAGGTAAATAAACTTGAGATTCTACATAAGAGAACTCCTGTAGATGTATCTTAAGAGCTTGTTTGTTCAGTGGTGTTCACTGTCATTGATTTTATTTTGTGTGTAGACGGTAACTGTGAAGGAGAGTGACATTCATCCTCAGAATCCGCCAAAGTTTGACAAAATTGAAGACATGGCGATGTTCACCTTCCTCCATGAGCCTGCTGTTCTGTATAACCTCAAAGAGCGTTACGCAGCGTGGATGATCTATGTAAGTGAGAAACTTTAAAACTCATGAAAATCTAATACATATGGATGACTTTTAATGCACTGTGTTGTCTTTCTGGTGCTGGTTCCCTGTAGACCTACTCTGGGCTGTTCTGTGTGACTGTCAACCCCTACAAATGGCTGCCGGTCTACAACCAAGAGGTGGTTGTAGCTTACAGAGGAAAGAAGAGGAGTGAAGCTCCTCCTCATATCTTCTCCATCTCTGACAATGCCTACCAGTACATGCTGGCAGGTACGTGATTCACTGTCATGTTCAGGCTCTTTAATCCACTGTGCTGTTTATTCACTGACAAAACATTTTCTTGCTGACAGACAGAGAAAATCAATCAATTCTTATCACGTAAGTTATAGCACAAAACATGTATTTTCAGCAGAAGAAACTGATTATTGCTTAACAAAAACTGTGTATTTTTATTCAGCGGAGAATCCGGAGCTGGAAAGACAGTCAACACCAAGCGTGTCATTCAGTACTTTGCCAGCATTGCTGCTGTCCCGGGTGCTGGGAAGAAAGACCCATCTGCCGAGAAGAAGGTTTGTTACAAACAAAATGATGGATATTTCCAAAGGGCTTGGGAGATATTTTGAGTCCAAGCATACTGTATTTTAGAGCTTAGACAAGATATTTAACTTGTTTGCCACTAAACGTTACCTGGCGTGGGATCAGTAAAGTCTTATCATATTAGGGAACCTTGGAAGATCAAATCATCCAGGCTAACCCTGCCCTGGAGGCCTTTGGTAATGCCAAGACCGTCAGGAATGACAACTCCTCCAGATTTGTGAGTGTCTGAATGATTCCAGTGAGGCTACTTGTTTACTGACATTTGTTTTCTGTTAAAAATTAAAGAAACGCACTGCTTTTTTTTCTTATAGGGTAAATTCATCAGAATTCATTTTGACAACCGAGGAAAGCTGGCCTCTGCTGACATTGAGACATGTAAGTAAAACTTAAATTACAGCATTTTCGGACATACCAATCCTTTATTTGATTGCATGATAATGAAAGCTCTTCCTGATATGATAAATAGAGCAATACGCTACTCAACAAATTAAATTCCTGTTTCTCAGACAGAGCTGTAGCATGTAATGCACATCTTATAAATATGGGAACTTAAAAAGTTCTGACAATTTTGATTTTGAAAAGGTGTTACTGGCAGAGGTGAGAGAAGCCAGAAATTTTACTCAAGTAAAAATAGTGTTACCTTATGATAATAATTACTTAAGTGTAGTCAGCGCACCCCCCCCCCCCCAAAAAAAAAAAAAAAAAAATTACTTGAGTAAGAAAGTGTCTGGTAAAAAAAAGTTGTCCGATACACTGGACAATTTACAAGGTTTTTCTCCCAAATCTGTGACTCTTTCCTCATGAATTTCTTTTTTGTCATACACACTTTTGATAATATTGTGAGTCTTCATGAAAATTAGTTTTTTCATTGAATTTGCAATGTTTTGTAATTTGGAACTTTTTCATTGTTACTTTGACACCAAACAGAAAAAACAATGACCTAATTGATCTTAATATAGTATATGTTTACAGTGACATACTTGATTTTATACATTTTATGATTTTTGCTACCTTGTGTGCCAAATAAAATCTGACAAATGGGACTGATAAAAAATATCCCCTTAGCTAGCCCAAGTACAATTGGATTTACATCAAATGCTGACTAATACACACTGTTCCTTCTGAATAAATAATAAGAAAATTAAAATAAATAGAATGATTTGAACCCCAATTTCAATTATATACAATTATAAACTAAAACCAAAATTTTAATTCTTACTTTAAAAGTCTTACTTTAAAAGTTTAAAAGTGTACCATACATCAAAATGTATAGTACACTATCACATTATCACATTTATCTTTAAAACGAACAGAATCATATACAGTACATTATGCCCCAAACAGACCTTCTGGAAAAATCTCGAGTGACCTTCCAGCTAAAAGCTGAGAGGGACTATCACATTTTCTACCAGATTCTGTCTCAGGTAAAGCCTGAACTTCTGGGTAAGTGTAAAATATAAAGTGAAAGTGTGTTGTACTTATACTACATCATGCATCAGATAATACAATATTCTCTTTTGAATTTTAGAGATGTTGCTAATCACCAACAACCCCTATGACTACGCCTTCATCTCCCAGGGAGAGACCACTGTGGCCTCCATCAATGATTCTGAAGAGCTGATCGCCACTGATGTGAGTTAAGTCTTTGATTTAAAATGACAACCATTTAGGCAGACTTACTGAAAAGGAAATAAGTAACCACCAAAATTACACACTTTTTTCCTTTCAATTCAGGATGCCTTTGATGTGCTGGGCTTCACTCAAGAAGAGAAGAACAGTATATACAAGCTGACTGGAGCCATCATGCACTATGGAAACATGAAATTTAAGCAGAAGCAGCGAGAGGAGCAGGCAGAGGCTGATGGCACTGAAGGTAAAAAAGGCGACAGTTTATTAATTTTATTGCAGTGCACCGTCTACAGTGACGTAGAGTAGCTTGATCATAAATACAGATAGCAAATTTCTTTCAGTCTGTGTACCGGGAAGTCAGAATAATCCTTCAAATGACTCAAATCAAATTTGTGCAGTACATACTTGTTTATGTGTTAAAGCAACACAATGTTAAGGACAAGTGGGTGGGGTGTAATTTTGCATAAATAATACGATCAATATACAAGTCAATTCTTAAAAGTAAATAAACAAATGTAAATAAATGTGCATATGATTTTATGAGGGCAGCTGAATATCATTGTGACTGAGCCACCACAAATATAAATCTAATACATGTTTTTAGAACTTCATAAAATAAGATTCCATCCATCTTTGTCCGCTTAATCTTTTTCAAGTCGCGCAGGGAGGCTGGAGCCTATCCCAGCATTTTTGGGCAAGAGGCAGGGTCCACCCTGGACAGATCGCCAGTCCATCACAGGGCCAACACAGAGAGACAGACAACCATTCACTCTCACAGTCATACCTAAGGACAATTTAGAATCCCCAGTTTGATGCCAATTAACCTAACTTGCATGTTTTTGGCATGTGGGAGGAAACCGGAGAAATCCCGGAGTAAACCCACGCAGACACGGGGAGAACATGCAAACTCCACACAGATCACTGTTGGTCAGGGGCTGGGATTGAACCCAGGATCCCCCGGCCAAGGGTGAGTTGCTGTGCTGCCGCAGTGCTAACCACTCCGCCACCGAAAATATGTGTGGAACTGTGGTTGTTGACCTGCATTGGTAAAAATGTCACTGACGTGGTTTTACGTTCTGTATTTCTCTTTCATACAACCTTACGTATCACAATTTATGAATTACCTACCATTTTTGTTTTCAGATGCCGACAAAGCAGCTTATCTGATGGGCCTGAATTCTGCTGACCTCATCAAAGGTCTGTGTCACCCAAGAGTCAAAGTTGGAAATGAATGGGTTACCAAAGGACAAAATGTTGCTCAAGTAAGGACTTTGACTTCATGTTCGGATAGGGCAGTGTGATTTTCTAATGAAATAAAAATAAATAAAGCATATTTTAACCTTAGGTGTACTATGCTGTTGGTGCACTGTCTAAGGCAGTGTATGAGAAGATGTTCCTGTGGATGGTGATGAGAATTAATCAGTCTCTGGACACAAAGCAGCCCCGCCAGTACTTCATTGGTGTGTTGGACATTGCTGGATTTGAGATTTTTGATGTGAGTTTAAAAAGAACATATTCCTTATATAGTGTATTAGGGCTGGGCAATTTGACCTTAAATCAGCATCATGGTTAATTTCACCCTATTGTGTCGGCTTTCTTTTTTTTAATCTGTCATTTTTTTCCCTCTCTTCTTCTTACTGACAAGGCCCATAATTAAGCAATATTACATAAGAGTGTGGTATCATATCACTGCGGAGCGGTAGTAAATGAGCATAATATAATAAATATAATATTGTCATTTCACACATAAAATAAACATTGTCCAGTGTTTACAACACATGCCTCTCGAGGGTTTGTGGGCCACGTCACATGCAGGGTGGCTAATTAACTTGTTAGCTACATTAGGGAAGTCCTTTACGCACCCATGACTGTGTTATCATCACATAGTGATTATGAGTCTCTTATCGGATTCTTAAATACAGCCTTAGCTTGTCCATTCCCTCTAAAAAAGCTGAGATGACGCAGATAGCCGTCAGAGGCCAACAGCAACTCTGCTTCTGCTCCTTTTAATGTTAGCATCCATGCACTTTGCTTGTTTTTTCTTGGCATCTTCAGATGAAATAAAGAGTCAATCAACAGATACAATGTAGATGGAGACTATGTTTGTTTTTTGTGAGAAGCCATCTTTAATTGTTCACCCATGTTCTGCTGCATTTGAACAGCGTTCACTGCACTACTCCCAGAGTTACGTGTCCACACCTGCAACTCCGTGGGTACGTCTTAAAGGGGCAGTACATGGAAAGCTCTCATACGTGCACACAGCAGGGAGAGGGAAAAAACAAACAGACAAACAAAAAACTGACATGAGCAAGATTACGTCGGTTCTTTTATTTCAGTTAATTACCCAGGCCTATAGTGAATGTTATGGAATTACATGGGAATCCTTTTCAAATTTTGGTGCATTTCATTACAGTTCAACACCTTTGAGCAGCTGTGCATCAACTTCACCAATGAAAAACTGCAACAGTTTTTCAACCACCACATGTTTGTGCTGGAGCAGGAAGAGTACAAGAAAGAGGGCATTGAATGGACTTTCATTGATTTTGGTATGGACCTGCAGGCCTGCATTGATCTCATAGAAAAGGTAAGAGTACCACGGATTGAGAAAAGATATACAAAAATATGTGTTCCCTTTATTCAAACCACATATATGTTTCCTTCAGCCCATGGGTATCATGTCCATCCTTGAAGAGGAGTGCATGTTCCCCAAAGCTACAGACACCACCTTTAAAGCTAAACTCTATGACAACCACCTGGGGAAATCCAGTAACTTCCAGAAGCCCAGGATTGTCAAGGGAAAAGCAGAGGCACATTTTGCCCTGGTCCACTATGCTGGAGTTGTTGATTACAATATCAACAACTGGCTGGTGAAGAACAAGGATCCCCTGAATGAGACTGTTGTTGGACTGTACCAGAAGTCTAACCTTAAGCTGTTGGCCTTGCTCTTTGCAAATTATGCTGGAGCTGACTCAGGTTTGTAAGTCGAAAATGATTATTATCTGGTTTAAAATGGATTATTCATGTATCAAGCAAAATATGCAGTGTAAAACAAAAGAATTCCTTATTATTACATTTTCAGCTCAAGAAGGTGGGAAGGGTAAAGGTGGTGGTGGCAAAAAGAAAGGCTCATCCTTCCAGACTGTATCAGCACTGCACAGGGTCAGTATATGTTTGTGTTTTCAACATTTTTCTTTCATTCAAGACATTTTATGTTTGCAGTTTTTACAACAGCTCACTGTGACAGTGGTAACTGGAAATGTATTTTGTTCAAATCTTGGTATGATCTAAATGTTTAACAGGAGAACCTGAACAAGCTGATGACCAACTTGAGATCAACTCACCCTCACTTTGTGCGCTGCATCATCCCCAATGAGACCAAGACTCCTGGGGCCATGGAGAACCCTCTGGTGATGCACCAGCTGCGCTGTAACGGTGTGCTGGAAGGCATCAGGATCTGCAGAAAGGGATTCCCCAACAGGATCCTCTATGGAGATTTCAAGCAGAGGTGTCCATCAGATATACACATAGCTGACAAATAAAAGAACAAAAACATGAAATTTCTTAGTCAAAAATTGAGATAAATGACTCCCAATTTCTGCTAGTAGGCAATTTTATCAATAATTATGGCTTTAGCAACAAGGATTTCTGCTTGATGATTAAAAAGAAACAGAAATAGGAACAGTCTCTAATAGGTGGTGAAATTAGTTTAACCATTAACTTTTCCAAGTGTTTTTTTTAAGATGCCATATACATACATTTTCATTACAGTTTTTTTTAAATGGCTGTATTTTGGTTGTTTGAGATTTTATATACACTACCAGTCAAAAGTTTTACAACACCCCAATTTTCCCAGTTTTTAGTTGAAATTTATACAGTGTGTTCCAACACTACTTTTATGCAGACAGAGGGGGTTGTACATAATCAAGAAAAGTTGGGACACCTGTAGGAATTGGTAGCACCAACTTTCAAGGCTTGATCAACCTCCACTGCTGCAGAACACCTTAAAGCTTTTAAAAATCCATTTCTTGTTCCATGAAAAAAAGGCCTTTTTGTATAATTTTGAAATGTACATTATTTTTAAATTTTGGGTAACCTTACCTTTTGTTTTAACCTCTGGCATTTCAGCACTGATTTGAACTGCTTAAATTTCAGTAAAACACTGGAAAAATTGGGATGTTCTAAAACTTTTGACCCGTAGTGTATATTGTAAAAAATAAATTAATTTGTTTCTGCTTTGTTTAAAGATATCGCATTTTAAACCCAAGTGCTATCCCTGAGGGACAGTTTATTGATAACAAGAAAGCTTCAGAGAAGCTTTTGGGTTCCCTGGATATAGACCAAACCCAGTACAGATTGGGACATACCAAGGTATGTATTGGTGGAATAAGCTTTCTCAGTCATATGTATAAAATTTCTGCTATTTATACTCAATTTCAGTATTTATGAATGAGATAATACATGAAACCTTTGACTTATCCTGTAACACACATTTATACACTTTTCTGTGCGCAGGTATTCTTCAAAGCTGGGCTGCTTGGTCAGCTAGAAGAGATGCGAGATGACCGTTTAGCTCTAATCATCACAAGAATCCAGGCTAGATCTCGTGGTGTTCTGGCAAGAATTGAATTTCAGAAGATTGTTGAGCGCAGGTAGATGTTAATTTGGGTGAAGCCCCAAATAGTAGGTAGCTAGAGTAAAGAAAGTAGCCCTAAATAATCTATTATCCCTTTGAAGTGGTTTGCAAAGAGCAAATTTAATAAAGAGAAGCATAGAAACCCCTTGGAAGTATTATATGCCCCTGCATAGACACAGAGTATCATTAAACTAGGCTTGAACCTGAACACATTTGTACATTAAAAGCACAAATTAAATCAAGAGATTCAATAGTATTTATCTGTTAACATGTATAATTCCAATGCTCTTCAAAATGACATTTTTAAAAAAATTAATACCTTCAGGGATGCATTACTTGTGATCCAGTGGAACATTCGTGCCTTCATGGGGGTCAAGAATTGGCCTTGGATGAAGCTCTATTTCAAGATCAAACCTCTCTTGAAGTCAGCAGAGACTGAAAAGGAGATGGCCAACATGAAGGAAGAGTTCACCAAACTCAAGGAGGCCTATGAAAAATCAGAAGCCCGCAGGAAGGAACTAGAGGAAAAAATGGTCACTCTTCTTCAAGAGAAGAATGACCTGCAGCTCCAAGTCCAGGCTGTATGTTAAACTATTACTACAGCATTTCAATAAATATCAACATTACATCTTGATGTCTATTTGTGCCTGAAGATATGTTTTCATTAACAGGAGCAAGATAATCTGTGCGATGCAGAAGAAAGATGTGAAGGACTGATTAAAAGTAAGATCCAACTGGAGGCAAAAATCAAAGAAATATCAGAAAGACTGGAGGATGAGGAGGAGATGAATGCTGAACTCACTGCAAAGAAGAGGAAGCTGGAAGACGAATGCTCTGAATTAAAGAAAGACATTGATGATTTAGAGTTAACTCTGGCTAAAGTGGAGAAAGAGAAACATGCTACTGAAAACAAGGTATAATAATGTTCAAGATTACTAAGATCTATTACGGTGCTTTTATAGCAGAGTTTCTAATCATAAGTCTGTTATTTTACTTGCATCAGGTAAAGAATCTTATAGAAGAGATGGCTGCTCAGGATGAAATAATTGCTAAGCTAACAAAGGAAAAGAAAGCCTTGCAGGAAGCTCATCAGCAAACCCTGGATGACCTGCAGAGTGAAGAAGACAAAGTCAACAGTCTGACCAAGGCCAAAACAAAGCTGGAGCAGCAAGTGGATGATGTAAGAATTTTAGAGAATAAAGCAGATTTTAGGAAAAGAGCAAAACAAACAAGAAAAAACGAAACAACAATCACCAAGAGTCTCTGACAATCATTATAAAAGTAATCACTAAGTATATTTTTAAAATGACTTCACATAGCTTGAGGGGTCTCTTGAGCAAGAAAAGAAGGTACGAATGGACCTTGAGCGAGCAAAGCGGAAGCTTGAAGGTGACCTGAAGTTGGCTCAAGAAAGCCTCATGGACCTGGAAAATGACAAGCAGCAACTCGAAGAGAGGCTCAAAAAGTAAAATGAAAAATTCCTTTTCAACAATAAAATGAGTTTTACAATTTTAAAATGAGATTTAAACTTTTATACCTTTATAATAACAGGAAGGATTTTGAAATCAGTCAACTTAATAGCAAAATAGAGGACGAACAGGCAATGAGTGCCCAACTCCAGAAGAAACTAAAGGAGCTACAGGTGACATATCAAACTGGCACAAAAAACAACTGTGTGACATTCTAACACCACACTTGTGAGTAACTGTGGTTTTGGAAACTTTTGCTTAATTTCAATCTAGGCCCGCATTGAGGAGCTGGAAGAAGAGCTTGAAGCAGAACGAGCTGCTCGAGCCAAAGTGGAGAAGCAGAGGTCAGACCTGGCCAGAGAACTGGAGGAGATCAGTGAGAGGCTGGAGGAGGCCGGTGGGGCAACAGCTGCTCAGATTGAGATGAACAAGAAGAGGGAGGCCGAGTTCCAGAAACTTCGCAGAGACCTGGAAGAGGCCACTCTGCAGCATGAAGCCACAGCTGCAACACTCAGGAAAAAACAAGCCGACAGTGTTGCTGACCTGGGAGAGCAGATTGATAATCTGCAGAGAGTCAAGCAGAAACTGGAGAAGGAGAAGAGTGAGCTCAGACTGGAACTGGATGATGTAGTCTCCAATATGGAGCAGATTGTCAAGTCTAAGGTAATATTTACTTTACTGTGATATATAGTTTCTCTTGTTTGGATAACATGTATTTAAATGGTGTCATACACACTATTGTTTTGTTCTCAGAACAATTTGGAGAAAATGTGCAGGTCTCTAGAAGACCAGATGAATGAATATAAAACAAAGTCAGAAGAGGGGCAGCGCACCATCAATGATTTCACGATGCAGAAAGCAAAGCTGCAAGCTGAGAATGGTAAGGATTTCATTTAGTTCTGTACATAGTACATATGTGTGGTAGATGAGAGTTTTAATTTCTGTCTTGTGCCTATTTTAGGTGAACTTGCAAGGCAGCTTGAGGAAAAGGATTCTCTGGTGTCTCAACTCACCAGAGGAAAACAGTCCTACACTCAACAAATTGAAGACCTTAAAAGACAACTGGAGGAGGAAATCAAGGTAATAACCAAACAGCAGTGGTACTCCATTACACAAAGATTAAATGGTGGTATACAAATGCAGTAAGACATGATTCAATTTCAGGCCAAGAATGCATTAGCTCATGCTGTGCAGTCTGCCCGCCATGACTGTGACCTGCTCAGAGAGCAGTATGAGGAGGAGCAGGAGGCCAAGGCTGAACTGCAGCGCGGCATGTCCAAGGCCAACTCTGAGGTGGCTCAGTGGAGAACCAAGTACGAAACTGATGCCATCCAGAGGACTGAGGAACTGGAGGAGGCAAAGTGAGTCAAATACAGCTGAACTTGAGCTTCAGTCAAGTTTAAAAGAAGTTGACCAAGATAATATTATTTCAAAATATAGGAAGAAGTTGGCCCAGCGTCTACAGGATGCTGAAGAGGCAGTTGAAGCAGTGAATGCCAAATGTTCCTCTCTGGAGAAAACCAAACACAGGCTGCAGAATGAGATTGAAGATCTCATGGTAGATGTTGAGAGGTCAAATGCTGCTGCTGCTGCTCTGGACAAGAAGCAAAGAAACTTTGACAAGGTTTCAATTTATTGGCTGTCATTTTGCAATTTCGCAGGACGTAGAAATACATAAAAATAAATACATTATATAGCCCGTGGACTGTCTTTCAGGTCCTGGCAGAATGGAAACAGAAATACGAGGAAACTCAAACAGAGCTGGAGAGCTCCCAGAAGGAAGCCAGATCTCTGAGCACTGAGCTTTTCAAATTGAAGAACTCCTATGAGGAATCTCTTGAACATCTGGAGACCATGAAGAGAGAGAACAAGAATCTGCAAGGTAAACAGTATTTTTCCACTACATTTGCAAAGAGGGAAGTGAAAATGCATTTCTGATTAATTTATATTTCTCATGTCAGAGGAGATTTCCGACCTCACTGAACAAATTGGGGAAAGTGGAAAGAGTATTCATGAGCTTGAGAAGATCCGGAAACAACTGGAACAAGAGAAGTCTGAGATACAGACTGCTCTGGAGGAAGCAGAAGTATGCTGAACTTTTGCTATATTTAAATGAATATTTTTATTATTATCACTACTAGTTTTACAAAATTTCATTTTGATTTTTTTCATGACAGGCCTCACTGGAGCATGAGGAAGGGAAGATTCTTAGGGCCCAGCTTGAGTTTAACCAGATTAAGGCTGACATTGAACGCAAACTGTCTGAGAAGGATGAGGAGATGGAGCAAGCAAAGAGAAATCAACAGCGAATTGTTGATACTCTCCAGAGCTCTCTTGAAGCTGAGACTCGCAGC
The DNA here is from genome assembly GCA_020510985.1 of Pholidichthys leucotaenia. Lineage (NCBI taxonomy): Eukaryota > Metazoa > Chordata > Actinopteri > Cichliformes > Pholidichthyidae > Pholidichthys > Pholidichthys leucotaenia. Next base: position 297,615,321 of record CM035846.1, read on the forward strand.
AGAAATGAGGCCCTCCGTCTGAAGAAGAAGATGGAAGGAGACCTCAATGAAATGGAGATACAGCTAAGCCAGGCCAACAGGCAGGCAGCAGAGGCCCAAAAACAACTCAAGTCTGTTCATGCACATTTGAAGGTCTGAATGATCTTTTAAAATGTTCCATTACTTCAGTATCCTAATAACCCATCATTTTATAAGCAAAATTCATACTATATTGTATGAAAGCTCAGTCAAGTCAACTGGATTCAAATATTTTTTTTAATTCTAAAATGTTTCACCATTCATCTAAATGGTTTTGTCAGTCAGGAATGAATGGTTTCTGAAATGTTTCAGAAGTTAAAAACTAAAACACTTGAATCCAATTGACTTGACTGAGCTTTCATACAGTATACTTACCTACCTGGATAACTGAGAATCTTCAAATTATTTATACTGAAATCATTTGTATTTTATTCTTTAAGGACAATCAAATTCAACTTGATGATGCTTTGCGAGCCAATGATGACATGAAGGAAAACATTGCCATTGTTGAGAGACGCAACAACCTGCTTCAAGCTGAACTGGAAGAGCTGAGAGCTGCTCTGGAACAAACTGAGAGAAGTCGCAAACTTGCTGAGCAAGAGTTGCTGGATGTCAGTGAGAGAGTGCAGCTACTGCACTCTCAGGTAAGAGACAAAAGTTATCTGTACAGTATACAGTAGTATGTTTCCAGATGTCCGCCTGGCTTTTTGGCAACTGTATTTTGAAACATATATATCATCTGTATTCATGAAAAAATAGAACACCAGCCTGATAAACCAAAAGAAGAAGCTTGAAGCTGATACATCCCAACTTCAAACTGAAGTAGAAGAAGCAGTGCAGGAGTGCAGAAATGCTGAGGAGAAAGCTAAGAAGGCCATCACTGATGCTGCCATGATGGCAGAGGAGCTGAAGAAGGAGCAGGACACCAGTGCTCATCTGGAGCGGATGAAGAAAAACATGGAGCAAACCATCAAAGACCTGCAACACCGTCTGGATGAAGCTGAACAGATCGCCATGAAGGGAGGCAAGAAGCAGGTGCAGAAGCTCGAGGCCAGGGTGAGCATACTGACACCTTTAATAACCTATTTATGTAAAAAATTAATATATGATTTGCACAAATACAGTTGGTAGAAATCCATTGTATTGTGGGATACTACTTACTGCAGGTCAAAGAACTAGAAAATGAAGTGGAAAATGAACAGAAAAAAGCCAGTGATGCTGTAAAGGGTGTAAGGAAGTATGAAAGGCGTATCAAGGAGCTTACTTATCAGGTAACTCTGAATAACAACTAAGGTTCCGTATACTGCAATTAAAAACAGAAATAACACATGTCTATGCTTTACATTGTTCTCGTGTTACTCAGACGGAAGAAGACCGGAAAAATCTTGCACGTCTTCAAGATCTGGTGGACAAGCTGCAGCTGAAGGTCAAATCCTACAAGAGAGCTTCAGAAGAAGCTGTAAGTACTACTCATTTTAAGTAACAATCTTGCATCTGACAAGTGAAATCTGACAATATGCTGTTCTTGTCCTTCAGGAGGAACAGGCCAACAGTCATCTTACCAAGTACCGCAAGCTTCAGCATGAACTGGATGAAGCTGAAGAGAGAGCTGACATTGCCGAGTCTCAGGTCAACAAGCTACGTGCCAAGAGCCGTGATGTGGCGTCAAAGGTTTGTATGTGTATAAAAATAATCTATAATGTCATATTTTCTATACGCTATGGATCATAAATGCATGTATAGTTTTTTATTTCTTTTATTTTATCATGTTTAATGTTGCAGCATTGCACCGAGACAAATTCCTAGTTTGTGTACTACATAAACAATGGCAATAAATCTGATTCTGAAATATCATTTGCATTGAGGAATCACTGTACCCAAAATATGGCTATAAGCAGTAGGTGATTTATTATTTTTAATAAGGGGGTGGTGGTGGGGTATCCACAAATTTAGCATACAAATGTGTAAATTAAGTACACATATGCAATATTAAAGGTGAAAAACATATGATAAAATATAATTTACAATAAAAAAGTCACACATTTATCATAAGCAAGTCCTCAATTTACAAGAAACACCCAAAACAAAACAAAATGAAACAAAAACAGCAACTCATGAATAAAGGCAAAATGAAATCCAAGAAAAAAAAAATCATATATTAAAAAGCAGGACCACCAGAGTAGTGGCTTAGAGGTAGAGCATCTGCCCCACAACTGGGAGGTTGGGGTTCAAGTCCCGGCCAGGTCATGCCAAAGACCATATAAGAATGGAACTTCCTGGCGCCCAGCTTGGTGCTCAGCAAAAATGGAACGGAGGAGGGAAATGTGGGCGGTAGTGGATAAGGAGATAGAGCGGGTCGTCCAGTAACCAGAGGGTTGGTGGGCTGAATCCCATTCTCCCCACCCATCCTGCCATTGTGTCCCTGGGCTCTTGCCCACTTTACCCACCTTGCCTCCAGTGTCCATGACACTGAGTATGAATGTGTATAAATGTTTGGTAGTGGTCGGAGAGACCGTTGGCACAGATTGGCAGCCACGTTTCTGTCAGTCTGCCCCTGGGGCAGCTGTGGCTACAGAAGCAGTTTACCACTATCAGTGTCTGTCTGGAGCAAATGAATAATGGATTCACTGTAAGCATTTTGAGATATCACTTGGCATGTAAAGCGCCATATAAATCTAATCCATTATTATTATTATTATTTAAAAAAAATAAACCCCATAAATTTACAAGAACAAAGCTGCCCATTTGTATACATTTTTTAATTTTTCTGTGAGCTTTTTCTTGTAAACTCACAAGATTTTTGCTGGAAATGTAGCCTATAACTTTAAAAAAATTGTCACCTTTTCCTGGAAAATTGGTGACTTTTCTAATATTCATCTTCAGCCACTTAATCCTTTTCGGGTTGGGGGGGCTGCAGCCTATCCCAGCATCTTTGGGCGAGAGGCAGGGTACACCCTGGACCGGTTGCCAGTCCATCACCGGGCCAACACAGAGACAGACAGCCATTCACTCTCAGTCATACCTGAGGACAATTTAGAATCCCCAGTCGATGCCAATTAACCTAACATCCATGTCTTAACTTTTCTAAAAAATAAATACTCTTTTCCTTTAAAAACACAGAAGTACACACTAATATACATAAATTTAAGTATTTTTCCTATTAAATTTGTTTTCTCGTAATGTCTTGGATTGTTTTCTTGAACATTTGCAATCTTACTCTCACCAGTTTGTGACATATTCAACTCCACTGTATAAGTATCCTTGCTCTCTACTGTATATGGGGACGGTGGGATGGCAGATTAACAAGGGGGATGCTTTTGGACCATGCTGCTAACAAGGGGGGGTGGCATCCCTCCTCAATCACCTACTGGCTATAAGTTATTTTGTCCACATTGTAATGGCATTTCAGAATCTAACTTGCACCTATTTTCTTGTGTTTCAGAAAGGACTTGATGAATAACGAAGTGCCCTAAAACTCTTGCCTCTGAGACACCTGTTTCCTGTGGAATGTGTCTCCCTATGCATGTGTTTGTTCAGTAGAATAAATTCTATCTGCACCTGAAACCGTGTCATGGCTTTAATTTGGTGATGCCTAGTTTATTTATAGTGAAGACCCTGGCAATTTTTCATGACATAAAACATACTGGTGCATATTTCAGTGTATATTTTATTTTTGTTTTCTACATACTATATAATTAATAGCATTTTATAGCTAATTTTGTTTATAGCTTACTTTTGTGTGACACTAAGTTAAAAATGTCACAATATTTTGAGAAACAAAATTGCCACACTACTTCAATAACACAAGAAAAAAAAACAGAATTAAACAAATGTTATATATTGACATTTATTGACTAGATACTATTACTTAAAATTCATAAGAAGCACCAGTAGCTTTGCATATTCTTCTTTTTGGCATTTTTCAAAGTGGATTTCAAATATTCAGGAAGTACAGTGTTTCATATGGCTTAAAGACCATGGTGTGTTATTTCTTTTTTATTTTGCACAGTAACTTTGCATATGGAACCGAGGCTTGAATGTTGGAATATTGGGCCAGTTGGGGTCCCACCCAGACGTCCTGTGTTTGGACTTTTTACTGGTGTCATCCTTCTCTCCTTCCTCTGCTCTCACCTCTCCTGGACCCTCTGCCTGAACACTTTCCTCTCCTTGGCTCCTCTCTTCTGTCTCATCTTTCCCTCTCTGAGCTCTGTCTAATTCAGGTTCTCTCTCTGTCTATGGTGGAAGACAAACAGGTTAGAAAATATCAAGTGTCATGTTTTGCCCTGCAGGATTTTTTGTCATGGTTTACATAAATGACAAAAATATGTTGGATTCTTTTTGTATTTTTATTCTAGTGTTTCTTTTTTTCCATTGAGAGAGTAGGGAAGGGGAAAAAAAACATTCATAATAGCAATTTACTCATAGTACAGTGGTACCTCTACTTACGAAATTAATTCGTTCCGGAAGAATTCTCGTAACGTGAAAATTCCGTAAGTAGAGGCGCGTTTTACATGTAAATGCCGTAATCCGTTCCAAGCCCCCCAAAATTCGGGCATAAATTTTTTTATAAATCGTAAAAACGCATCAAAACATGTAACAAATACATGTTACAATTAGATTACTGCACAATAAACATAAAATGAGAGTTTAAAATGAGAGAAAGAATAATAAAAATTATGTTCATTTACCTTTTAACTGCGATCGTCGGCGTCACCTTTTGCCTTCTTTGGTTCATGTTCTGTCTCATCAGTGGTTTTTGCCTGACGTTTTGTGAAGAAACGATCCAAGGACGTTTGTTTTTGTCGGCTTGTAACGATCCTTCTAAAATGTGCAAGGCAAACATCATCATAGTGAGCGATAGCCCGACTAGTGAACACTTTTTCCGGGTGATTCTTTTCAACAAATTCCGAAACTTCATGGAATTTTCCTAAAATTTCTTTAATTCGGGCTGTTGGCATAATGGCTGCCTCCTCCTCCTCCTCCTTTAATATTTTGGGAGCCTTGAATGCCCTGGGATTTTCGGAGTGGTACACCAGCAGGGGCTTATTAATTTTGCAATCCCCACTGGCATTGGCACAAAGGGCCAGCGTAAGGCGGTCCTTCATGGGCTTGTGGCCTGGCATTTTCTTCTCTTCTACTGTGATGAAGGTACGGCGAGGCATCTTTTTCCAAAAAAGGCCCGTCTCGTCACAATTAAAAACTTGCTGTGCAACGTAGCCTTCATCACTCACCAATTGTTGGAATTTTTGCACAAATTCGTCGGCCGCTTTGCGGTCAGCGCTACATGCCTCGCCATGCCGAACAACAGAGTGAATTCCAGACCTCTTTTTGAACTTCTCGAACCACCCACGCGATGCCTTAAACTCCTGGTGTATTTCTTGGGCCGAAGTTCCCTCGCCTGCATCTTCCTTCACGAGGTCATTAAAGATGGCGGTCGCCTTTTCACAAATTATGGCCTCGGTCACTGTGTCACCAGCTATCTCTTTCTCCTTTATCCACACGAGTAACAACCTCTCCATCTCATCGTTCACAGCCGACCTCCTCTTTGAAATGACAGAGAGGCCTTTGGAAGGAGTCACAGCTTTAAGGGCTTCCTTTTGTTTTAAAACTGTGCTGATCGTTGATGTATTACGGCCATACTCCTTGGCGAGATCAACCAAACGCATCCCCTTTTCATACCTCTCAATTATCTCCTTCTTTGTCTGTATGGATAAAAAAACTCTCTTCTTCTTTTCTCCTTTTCCACTTATCTCCGTCACCTTCTTGGGGGCCATAGCGAATAAATGTTCGTTCTGTACTGTTCACTATCGTAAAACTGCCCGAACACTTCGTGGCCAATGGGATACCAGGAAGATGCTAGGCGATAGCCAATGGCAGAGCAGCTACAGGTATGTTTACGTTCGGTCAACTACGGGAGCTGCGAGGAGCGCGTACTTTTTTTGCCTTTCGTATCCTGAAATTTCGTTCGTAACAAGAGGCAATATTTTCCCGTTGAGGCGTCTCGTAACCTGAAAATTCCGTATGTAGAGACGTTCGTAAGTAGAGGTACCACTGTACTTAAATTATATGATCAGAGGTGGGTATAGTAGCCAGAAATTCTACTCATGTAAAATCAGTGCTATGAAATTAATAATTAAAAGTAAACAACCAAAAATTTCTAGTTGCGTTGATGGTACAAAGAGCACCCACTTAAAAACTTGAGTAATGACTTCAGTCTTGAAGGTTTGATAAGGCTTGATGAACTATAAGGTTTGATGATAAATTTTCTCCAAAATTTATAACAATTTTCTTATAGTTTTCTACTTTTCTCTGTAAATTTATCTAAATTTGAAACATTTTCCTCATTTGTAATTTCCTCTTGTAAAATTGACTTTTCTTGTACATTTGAGACTTTATTATATATTTGTGGATTATTTTATGGCTAATTTTTTTTAATTACTGTTTTTTTAATAAATCTGAAACAGACTGTGGTAATTTTTTACTTTTGTCTTATAACAATTTACATTTTTGACCACAATTTTGCTGAGCCAAAACAGAATAATTTAACTCTGATTTCAAAGAAAAAAATATTACTAAAATTATATTCAATGAAATTAACTTCAATGACCAACGATGCAGTTATTTCTGTTATAATATTTCTATATATTTATAGTTTTTCTTTTAGAAATCTCCTCACCAACCAGACAGCAGAAGAAAACCGCCCTTATTCTGAAATCCAAATGTTGGCAGGTTTAGTTTGTCTGAAGGCTGCTGATGGATTAAAGTCATTGACTTCATGAATTTCAGTCATCTTAATTTGCCAGGTACATAACATAAGATAAGATAAGATAAGATAAGCCTTTATTAGTCCCACAATGGGGAAATTCCAGGATTGCAACAGCACAGGGATAGCAACACTCAGAGCAACAATCAGAAGGCAAGAAAAAAAACAAGCAAGCAAGAGCAGCTAATATACTACATGTGTACATATTACTATAAAATATATATATACACACATAAAATATATATATACATAATAACGAACATTCATTCATTCATTCATCTTCTTCCGCTTAATCCTTTTCGGGTCGCGGGGGGTGGGGGGGCTGGAGCCTATCCCAGCATCTTTGGGCAAGAGGCAGGGTCCACCCTGGACAGATCGCCAGTCCATCGCAGGGCCAACACAGAGAGACAGACAACCATTCACTCTCACAGTCATACCTAAGGACGATTTAGAATCCCCAGTTGATGCCAGTTAACCTAACTTGCATGTTTTTAGCATGTGGGAGGAAACCGGAGAAATCCCGGAGTAAACCCACGCAGACACGGGGAGAACATGCAAACTCCACACAGATCACTGTTGGTTGGGGGCTGGGATCGAACCCAGGATCCACCGGCCAAGGGTGAGTTGGTGTGCTGCTGCAGTGCTAACCACTCCGCCACCGCGCCGCCCTATAATAACAAACATAAAGTAGTTAATTAATATTGTAGTGGCTGGTGAAGTAAACTCTCAGCATTTCATCAGTCACTCTTGCTATAAATGCCTCCACTGCTTGCATACCGCTTCTGATTTTTTCCGCGTTTAAAGTACTTTAGTGAGCTCGTGCATCTCTTGGACAGTGACGCTAGAGCAGGGGACCTCAAATGTTTTTGCCAGGGGTCTGCATTTGTTTTTTGTCCAGTGGGTCGGCGGTCTGGAGCAGTGCTAACACGGTGCATCAGTGAATATTTCATTTTGATGTTGGGAGGGACAATAAACAGAAAATTTTCTTCTGAGTAAATATTAATTGAGCACTATAAGTCAAGGGTAGGCAAACGTTTTTACACAAGGCCCACATTTATTTAATATAAACCTGACCAGATTACAATAGAGGTGCATTTCAATAAACTGGAATATTGTGAAAAAAGTTGAACTTTTTTTACACTATAATTCAAAAGGAAATTTTTATATTTAATATTAATTACATGAACATGGAAATATTTCAAGCCTTTTTTTGATTTAATGTAATGATCATTACATTTTTTATTAAATTATGATATTCTAACTTAATGAGATGCACCTATAAAACAAGGTAAATAGTCCAGTCAGCTCATTCAGAAATGCACGTAAAAGGCGGTGCTGAAGAGCTGAAGAGGATCTTCAGGTAGTTCACAAGTTTCAGAATAGTCTCCATCACTCCTCAATATTCTCTTCCCAGACTGGCCCACAGCACTGTCTGGTGAATGATGCAGTGACGTGACAGCGAGCCTGGATGGGGCTTTTTCATGCTCCCTCCTCTCTCCCAGTCATGGCTGCAGCTCCATCAGCTGCAATGGACACCACCAGTTTGAGGTCATTTGTCTTTCTTTCAGCATCTGCATGATGCCTTCATAAGCATCCTCACCTCCTGTGTAACTATAGAGGAGTCTGATACCTAAAATGTCTTCACAAAAGTCCCCCTTTGCTTCACTGTAATGTCTAACAGACATACATGACTGTGCATTGTCAGTACAGTCTGTTGATTGGTCCACAGCTAATGAAATGCACCGTGCATTGTTAATGTCACCAGTTAGCTGCTTTGCCAGACCCAGGCCCCTCTGAGGGAGGCGTCAGCTGCTCTTTCTTGCTGGGTCATAGGTCTGAGTCTGGAGCTTAATCTGAAGATCTCAGCTGAGCCAGTCTGCCTGACCTCACCTCACTATTCAGCAAATCAGGCACCCTGGTTTATGCTGCACTCTGGCAGAATGAACGCATGTTTTTGTCCATTCCTCTATGAATTCTCGCTGTTTCTGATCGTCCTTCCTTTTTTTTTTTTTTTATGCCAGCGCCAACTTTGAAAGCAACATGCCGTGTGGAGCTCCTTCACAGTGGCGGTTACACAACATTACTGCACGTAAATGCACCGCCGCTGATAGGCGCACATACACAAGAAACGGGCGCGTTCACACACGAGCAATGAGCGTCCCACACAGCGACGGCAGCTCTGCAAGGCCGGGGGCCAGATTCACGCAGCCCCCTGCGGCTGCAGCGTTCAGCAACCCCGCTATGTTTGGACGCGGGCTGAATGCGTGTGCATACACACACACGGACGGGCGCGCTCTGTGCGACGGTGTCGCGCAACGCGCGTACGCAACACCCGGGCAGTGCAGCAAAGTTGGTAAGAAACGCACGTAATGTGACACACGTTCAGGTGTGGACTGACGCGTGATCGCGTCCGCCATGTGAGGCGCCGCGCGCTGCACACACTCCGCCTGCTGACAGGAACAGACGCAAGCGGCGCGCTTCCGAACTCCGCGCGGATGATGGTCACGCGCGTTGCTCGTGTGCGCGCTTGCGTAAGTTCTTTTCTTAAATTCGTATTTCCTTAGTGTGACGGCAACAAAACAAGGATGGCGGCCCGCCACGCAGAAATGCTACCAGAGCAAACCCTGAAATACAATAACGATTGGGTTTATAATAAAAAACGAGAACTTACTGTGATTTCACAACATTTAAGTCGACAGCAAAAAAAAATAAAAATTTGCTCATCTTAAAATTTCACTCAAAGAAAATTAATCAATAAATATGAAGTAAATTTTAATTAAAAGCGCTAAATTAATACATTGCTAAACATTCATCCCTTTACCCGATGCTTGTGGATATTTTGGCCCTCTTTAGACGGGCTTGGGCGTCACTGAAAGACCGCTGAGAGATCTGGCCAGTTTTTGATCTGTCAGTGATCTTCCGTGACCGTGGAGTTTGGACTCACTCCAAAACACACAAGGACCCCGTGTAAAGGGGCCCTTACCTGTTATAAAGGAGGCTGCCTTCAAATTAAGCTGTCAGCCCGCACACAATGTAACAGTCAGACTTATTCAGGTTTCTTTAATCCCACAGTCTTTTTAAAAAGTTTTCTAAATAATATCTTGTTACTGATACACTAGGTAATATCAATTTTAACAACTCTCTGATCATTAGGTAACTTTTTTAATCCCAGTAATTTGATTTTGCAACTGGAACTGAAACATAGTTTGAACAGCAGAGGGCAGTAACGTTTTAATTTGGGTGTGATGTGCTAACAGGAGAAACGAGCAAAGTGGAAGTAATACAGCTCAGTCTTTGGTACAAATCAGCTATATGCATGGTTTAAAAATTACATGAAATTATCTATTGCAGCTATCTATTAGTATTTTCAAAGTATTGTTTTGTTTCTTGGTGGTAATAAGTATAGTTCATAAATGTGGTGTGACTGTCAGAAAAAGATAAAGGAGCTGAAGAAGAAGAAGTCCACACCATATGACCAGACTGTCAGTGTCCACCTTTTCTAGAAAACCTAAAATACTGGACACCAAAGTCTGTGGGAAGACAGATTTGAAGGGGGAAAGCCCACATTATCATTATTTAATGTTCTCACACAATTGTTCTGTTTTTCATTCAATACACACAATAGATATAAAAAAAAACACACAAACATCAACAATAACCTGTTATACCATGTGTTGTATAACTAAAACAATATATCCATTTATGGTTTATTTTTATTAGAAATTTTAAGCACAACAACAGCTGTTAAGGGATCACATTTTCAGTTTTAACTTTTAGATTATTGAGTATAAATCCTTGAAATTTAAGACTACAGACTATATATTAAAAGTCATAGTTCAAGCTACTAACTAAACTGGCTTCTTTCAAATAAGAAGCTAGTCTTGTAAAAGACATCCTCTTTCCAAAGCCAGACAAGGCAGGGCCATTTGAAACCCAGAGTGGTCATTTGGCAGAGTGGTCCAAACAGCCATACACTGGACTTGGTCCATACTGTGTCCTCCAACAGACATCTAAGGAAACCTATTCTGTAAATCAATGTAGGGCATTGTTCAACACATTACAGACCACACATCTATAAAAACAAGAGATAAAAAGTTTAAAAGATAACAGTACCTTTGCATTTTTTCATCACGTCTTGGTCACTGCCTCATGAAAGGACAAGCGGTGCTCAGAGTCTAAGCCTACACAGACGTCCATAGTCTGAATGAGCAAGGAGAAGACAAGGGTAGAGAACAATCAACTCCTGTAACTTAATCTGAGCTAAACACCCCTTAGAAGTGACCTTTAACAACAACACGGAGCAAATTCTACCAATAGCTTTGCTGGCTCCAGTTTCAAACTTAAGTGAGTCAAGGTGCCTCACACCTTCCCTGGTGGTTTCATGTGATCGTCAAAGACATAAAGACCGAGGACAGCTGGGAATGAGACCTTAAATGTCTGAACAAGTGTCCTCCTAGATCCTGGAATAGACCGAGGGGCAAGTAAAGGAGTAGAAAGACAAGGTCAAGGTTTGATGAGATATGACAGAGAAGTCTAAGGTTTGGGGTGTACTAATAGGAAATATGCTATGAAAGATAGAATAGGTAATAGAGAGATTAACTAAACCTGGATCTAAATTTAATGGTAACCCAAGGAAAAAAAAATCAATCAGAGTTCAATTAATTATGTTTCACAGCAGTTGCAGCTCGATTTACCTCATGCCTTGTTTTTGTCCCAATGCTTAATGTATTTTCTTATCATTTGCTATTCTGTTTTGGCTCCAGATTAATTTATAATTCATACCCATGACATACAGACAGCCCAACACTGCACTTCATATACTGCACCCAGTACATCAATCGCTTCTCCTGCACTGATCACCTGTTGCTGTTGGTCAAAAAAAAGAAAAAAAACCTTCCCTGACTGCCTGCGTCACAAGCTGTCCCCAAGCTACCGTCAGAACTGCCAAGCCCTCAAAGGCAGCCAGCAGGAATTTCACAAGTTATCTTTGTGTTCAAGGATAGACAGAAGAAAATAATGCCTTGTCGACAGGAGCCGGCCAAGGTCACCTGCCACATTATACTTTTGAAAAGGAGCATTGACTATAGGTCACAACAATTTAAACTGGGTTTTTGGTATGAACAGTTGCTGAGCATGGCTGGAAAAAACCCCTGAAGATAATCCAATAATATATACTGCAAATCAGTATTTCTTTAAACTGCTGTTAACTCCATCCTCATTCTTAATGTCACTATTGGCTAGCTGGCTAGCATGCCTGAGCTATATAATATGAATGAATGAATGAATGATTGAATGAATGAATGAATCTTTATTTCGGATAGATTAAAAGTACAGGTTAAAAGAAACTGAATAATATAACAAAGGGGGAAAGAAAATCCAACAAGGTCAAATTAGACAATAACTCCTCTGATTATACAGTTCAACATAAGTTATCCGAAATGGGTGATGGCTGAATCCGCAGCTTATATTGCCCACCCATATTCCATCCAAGAATTCAAAAGAAAAAACAAAACAAGAGCGATTACAATTCAGAACAAAGCTAAGACAAAATGTGACAAAAAACTAAGCTACAACACAACGCAGACTGGATATGACAATCCTTATGTGATTTTACATGTCATCTTGTATGTATGTTTGGAGTATTTCTTCCTTTAGTTTTTGTTTAAATTGTCCAAGCGTTGTACATGATTTTAATTCAGGTCCATAATCGTTCCATAATCTGACTCCTTGCACTGAAACACAGTGTTGCTTGGTGGTAGTTCTCACTGAAGGTTTTTGAAATATACATGTTCCTCTGAAATGATATTGTTTCTCCCTTATTTGGAACAACTTTTGGATATTTGCGGGCAGTGATAGATTCTTCACTTTAAACATTATTATTGCAGTTTTAAAGTCAACCAGATCTTTCAACTTGAGAGCTTTTAATTTAAGAAAAAGTGGGTTTGTTGGTTCCCTGTAGGCTGCTTTGTTTATTATTCTAATAGCTCTCTTCTGAAGCATAAAGACTGGATATATGTTTGTTTTATATGTATTTCCCCATACTTCAGTACAATATGTCATGTATGGGAGTATTAATGAATGATACAAGGTATATAGTGTGGGTTGATTCAGCAAATATTTCACTCTGTGTAGTATTGCAATTGATTTGGATATTTTACCTTTAATATAATTAATATGTGACTTCCAACACAGTTTATTATCAATTATTACTCCAAGAAATTTAGTTTCAGATACCCTTTCAATCTCTACACCATTTACACTGAGTTTAGATACTGAGTTGTTGTGATGGTTGTTAAAGACTATAAATTTTGTCTTACTTAAATTGAGCGTTAATTTGTTTGAATCAAACCACAGTTTAAGCTTTCCTAATTCCTTTCCGAGTGTATCCAGAAGTTGTTCCAAATTGCTTCCACTGTATAATAGATTAGTGTCATCGGCAAACAATATTAAGTCCATTTTTTCTGAAACTTTACATATATCATTTATATACATATTGAATAACAATGGCCCCAAAACTGAACCCTGTGGGACTCCACAAGTAACCTTCAGTAACTGTGAGTTTTTGTTACCAACACATACATACTGATATCTATTCTTTAAGTAACTACTTAACCAGGATAGTGCTACCCCTCTAATACCACAATTTTGTAGTTTCTTTAATAATAAATTATGATCCACTGTATCAAATGCTTTTTTAAGATCCAGGAATACATAATATAATTAATATATATATACACTACCGTTCAAAAGTTTGGGGTCACCCAGACAATTATTTTGTGTTTTCCATGAAAAGTCACACTTATTTACCACCATGAGTTGTAAAATGAATAGAAAATATAGTCAAGACATTGACAAGGTTAGAAATAATGATCTGTATTTGAAATAATAATTTTTTCCAGATACTCAACCTGCTCAAAGGAAGGTCAGTTTTATAGCTTCTCTAACCAGCTAAACGGTTTTCAGCTGTGCTAACATGATTGCACAAGGGTTTTCTAATCATCCATTAGCCTTCTGATGCAATAATCAAACACATCGTACCATTAGAACACTGGAGTGATAGTTGCTGGAAATGGGCCTCTATACACCTATGTAGATATTGCACCAAAAACTAGACATTTGCAGCTAGAATAGTCATTTACCACATTAGCAATGTATATTAGATATTAGAGTGTATTTATGATTAGTTTAAAGTTAACTTCATTGAAAAAAACAGTACTTTTCTTTCAAAAATAAGGACATTTCTAAGTGACCCCAAACTTTTGAACGGTAGTGTATATATATATATATATATATATATATATATATATATATATATATATATATATATATATATATATATATATATATATATTTATATATATATTTATATATATATTTATATATAATATATTTATAATATATATTATTTATATATATATTATAAATATATATTATTATTATAATAAATATTTATTATTATATAATATAATATAATATAATATATTAATAATATAATACATAATATATGTTTATTTGTCTTAAAGAAGGAATAAAATAATGCATCACTGGTGGACAGGGGTGTGTGTGATTTCAGTGGTTGTTATTTTTGTTATTTGTCCAGTGGGGGTGAATAGAATTTATAGAAAATAGTGATCAAAACCAGCCGAATCAACAGTTAAGCTAATGCCAGGCTGGATAGCCAAGCTAATGCTAACTGTTCAATGTAGCATCATGGTGGAAATATAATAAAATAAGCCGGAATGATGCAAGATATATTGACTGTGGACTAGTGAACCAGGTGGAGACAGGGATGTCTATTAGGTTGACTGAAATCTAAAGAAACTAACAATATATAAACCACACTTGGTAAGCAAACTTCAGAGTAAAACTTAAGTCACATTAAGTCCCTCTACTTCCACGTATGGGACCTTACTTCAGAAAAAAAACACCACTGGAGTAAATGGCAAGATCCCAGTCAAATTTTGCAACAAGTTACACGTTGTTTGTCAATTTAAACTATAATTTTACAAGTAATTAAAGTTATAGGTTGTTGTATAATAAAAGAGTGTAGGAGTCAAGAACTGAGGAGACTGGATGATATTCCAGTATCTGCTTTAATTCTCATTCATCCTACGTCCTCTCTCGATCGGAGTGAAAAGAGACAGGACGCAGTCACACACATACATTTATACACTTATCTCGAACAATACCTCACACACAAGTCACAATACATCACACAAAAGTCACACGACCCAGTTACATCCTTTCATCTGTTATAGAACACCCAGCGTCCTTCTGTTCTCCTCTCTGACCCCCAAAAGGTCAGGCCGGGTAATCTTCTCCTTTCTTCTGAGTCCACGGGGGGTGCAGACACCTCGTCCTCTTGAGGTGTGATGTCAATACACCTGGCTAGCTCAAAGTCTCTCTCGGGTGAATTCCAGCCTGCCACATGTGAGTCACATAAGTTAGAATTATGGGCTCCACATCACTCCCCCCTCCCACGCGAAAGACTGGGCACACACATACAGTAATACAATGGTCATACAGTATACGTCATTCCCCCAACATAATCTCACAGCACAAACAAAAACAAAACAAACCAAAAACAAACAAACAAACAAACAACCTGATCAAAAAAACCACATCATTCTGCATGCAGCCTGGGTTTCAATCTTCTCCCAAATCTGCTGTATGCAGGTCTCCTGGTCTGTGTTGGGCCGTCCTGCTGTGCATCTGTGGAGTGAGGAGGAGAAGGGTTATTTGCCCCTCGTGGGGGGTCCAGGGGCCGCCCCTTGGGGGGCCTGCCGCGTCGAGGCGCGCCCGCCGGCCGTACAGACTCGTTATGCAACACAAAAGCAGGTTTTAATCTATCGATACTGCTCGTCTCCCTCCTGCCCCCCAAATCTAGCACAAAATATTTCTCCCCGGTTTCCAGCACTCGAAATGGACCGTCGTAAGGTGGGCGGAGGCTATGTCACTGCGCATCGTGCCTGACAAAAACAAACTCTGTGTCTCGTAAAGCCTGGGGCACGAACACACGCGGGAAAGAGTGATGAGCGGGGCCCGGGAGCATTTCTGCTCCTGTGTTACTCAGAGACCCCAGGATCGGGGAGGGCCCTGGTGCCGTGTGGTCAGGTAAAAACTCGCCTGGCAGCCTGAGCGGTTGTGCAAAGACCAATTCTGCTGGTGAGGCATCTAGATCCTCTTTGGGTGCCGAACGCAACCCCAATAAAACCCATGGTAGCTTGTTTACCCAATCTGTGTCCGTCAGTGACGCTCTGAGGGCTGCCTTCAAAGACCTGTGAAAACGCTCGCATAAACCGTTGGCCTGGGGATGATAAGCGGTCGTGCAGTGTACCACCGCTCCTAAGCCGCTGGCCACTGCTGACCACAGTTCCGACACAAATTGAGGTCCCCTATCAGACGTAATATCTGACGGGACCCCGAACCGCGCTACCCAGGCTGTTAAAAAAGCGTGTGCCACCTCTGCCGCTGTGGTCGATGTTAACGGGACCACTTCCGGCCAACGAGTGGTTCGGTCCACCATCGTCAAGAGATGCGTGAACCCTTGTGATGTGGGTAGGGGGCCCACGAGGTCCACGTGCACATGATCGAACCTTTTAGCCGGAATGTGGAACGGTTCTAAGGGCGCTTTAGTGTGCCTGTGAATTTTTGCCCTCTGGCAAGCCATACAGGCTTTAGCCCACTCTTTCACGTGCTTGCGCAGGCTCGGCCAAACAAACTTCTCCGCCACCATTTTCACCGAAGCGCGCACCCCTGGGTGCACTAGGGAGTGCACGGCGTCAAAAACGCGACGGCGCCATGCGGCTGGCACCACCGGGCGGGGAACGGGGAGCGGGGGGGGAACCGGTTTGTAGACTTTTGCGTTCCAGCCTTAACCCTGTTGGTCCAGACAGGAGCGCGCGCACATCCGCGTCCTCGCTCTGCTCCGCCGACATGGCTGCATAATCTATTCCCACGTGGACCGGAGCCGCACGCGTGTCCGCGCTGTTACCACGCTCTGGGTAAGCGGCTGCGCAATCCATTTCCGCGCAGACGGGTGCTGTTACTGCGCGTGACAGACAGTCTGCCACCACATTGATTTTACCGGCTATGTGCTGAATATCGGTGGTAAATTCAGAAATTGCGGCCAGCTGTCTCTGCTGCTGCCCTGACCACGGTTCTGAAGTTTTGGACATCGCAAAAGTGAGCGGTTTGTGGTCGACAAATGCGGTGAAACGCCGCCCTTCCAGCCAGAACTGGAAATGGCGAATAGCCAAGTGGAGCGCCAGCAGCTCCCTGTCAAACGCGTTGTATTTTCGCTCAGCCTCGGGTAGGGATCTGCTGAAAAATGCGAGTGGCTGCCAAACCCCGGCAACCTGCTGTTCTACAACGGCCCCTATGGCCACATCTGACGCGTCTGTGGTTAGCGCTATGCGGGCTGCCGGGTCTGGGTGGGCCAACAGTGCCGCGTTTGCCAGTGCTTGTTTAACCTCTGTGAATGCGCGCTCCCGCTCCGGGGACCACTCAATCACATGGGAGGGCTTCTGCTTTTTAAGCGCGGCGTACAAAGGCTGCATAAGCTGCGCTGCGTGGGGTATGAAACGGTTATAAAAATTTACCATCCCCAAAAATTCTTGCAACGCTTTTACCGTTCGAGGCTGGGGAAAATCTGCCACTGCGCGTACTTTGGCCGGCAGAGGAACTGCTCCCTCCGAGGAAACGCGGTGCCCTAAAAAATCGAATTGTGCCACGCCAAAATGGCACTTGGCCGGGTTGATTATCAACCCATGCTCTCCTAACCTCTGAAAAACTGTCGTGAGGTGTTTTGCGTGCTCCTCCTCGGAGGTGCTGGCTACCAAAATGTCGTCTAAATAGACAAAAATGAAAGAAAGGTCACGCAACACTGCATCCATCATCCGTTGGAAGGTTTGTGCGGCGCCTTTAAGGCCAAAAGGCATGCGTAAAAACTCAAAAAGCCCGAACGGGGTTATTACGGCTGTTTTGGGGATGTCCTCTGGTCGGACCGGGACTTGGTGATAACCGCGGACCAGGTCTATTTTAGAAAAAATGCGCGCCTTCGCCAAGTGCACTGAAAAGTCCTGGATATGCGGAATCGGGTATCGGTCCTGCGCTGTGGCATTGTTCAACTTGTGGTAATCACCACAAGGTCTCCACGAGCCGTCAGCTTTAGGTACCATATGGAGGGGGGAAGCCCAGGCGCTCTTCGAGCGGCGAATTATGCCCAACCTTTCCAGGTTGGCGAACTCCTCGCGCGCAATGGAGAGTTTAGCTGCATCCAAGCGCCGAGCCTTCGCAAAAACCAGTGGACCACTCGTGGTAATAAAGTGCTCCACCCCGTGCTTCGCCACCTTAGCTGAAAAAGTGGGAACTGTGAGTGCTGGGAATTGTTGTAGAAGGCTGTGGAACTTACCACCTGCTGTGGCGACGTTGGTCTGTACTGGCCGCGGGGACACCCGAGCTGCACAAGGGATAGAACAGAAAGAGAGTGCATTTACTAGGCGTTTGTTGGCCAGATCAACTAACAAACCATGTGAACACAGAAAATCAGCACCTAACATATTGAAGCTCACTGCCGCTACGATGAAGTTCCACTCGTAAGTGCGGCCGTGGAAGGACAGAGACAAGGTTCTCTCTCCGTACGTCTTGATGCTGGAGCCGTTGGCCGCTGTCGCTCCGTCTCCGCGGGGTCCAGCGACCCGATCAGCATAGGTCGCAGTGATGAAGCTCCTCTGGGCTACGGTGTCCACTAGGAATTGCTGCCCGGAGCCCGCGTCTGTCAGATAAAGCAGCTTGTTCTGTTCGCCGAGAGTGGAAGCTGCTAACGGCTCCCGGCCCGGTCGTTTCCCTGCTTTTTGAACTTGCAGGGCGGGATGCATTTGTGCGCCTTCCCAGCGAAACGTCGATGGTAAAAACAGAGGCCGTCATCTCCCCTGCCACGGAATCTCGCCGCTGCTGTCGCCGCTGAGGTGGTCACTGCTGTCTCTGGCCCCACACTGCCCCCGGACGCTGCGCCGAGGTCTGCCGCTGCCACGGAAGCCTCTTGTTCCTCGCAGGCGTTGAGGAGCCGCTCCGCCTCTTGGGCCAGCTCACGGCAGTCCTGCTGGTTCACACATTGTCTGCTGGACAGGGGACCTCTCGTGTGCGCTGGAAGGGTCCGCAGGAAGATGTGTTTGAATAGGTACGCGTCGTTGTCCGTCCCGATCATTTGTAGCATGTCCTCCATGAGGACAGTCGGCCTGCGTCCACCCCTGTCGTGCAGGTCCAGTAGCTGCCTGGCTCTTGCCTCAGCTGACGGCACGAAGCTCCTGATGAGGGTGGCTTTCAGCGCGTCGTATTTGCGGGCAGCGGGTGGCTGCTGCACCAGGCTCCGCACACACCGAGCCGTGCTGCTGTCGAGTGTCGCGATGACATTATGGAATTTAATGTCGTCCGCTGATACTCCCCCGAGCAGGAACCACGACTCCACATGCTGGAACCACGAGTGCGGGTCGTTTTGCCAGAACTCGGGGAGCTTAATCAGTCTTGTGCCCCTGCTGGCACTCCCCGGTGAATCCGGGTCTGAGTGGCTGTCTCCCAGCTCTTCCATATCGATCACGAGGCTGTCCTCCAGCCTCGGCGTGCTCAGATTCATGCGTAGGTCACCAATTGTAGGAGTCAAGAATTGAGGAGACTGGATGATTTTCCAGAATCTGCTTTAATTCTCATTCATCCTAAGTCCTCTCTCGATTGAAGTGAAAAGAGACAGGACGCAGTCACACACATACATTTATACATTTATCTCGAACAATACCTCACACACAAGTCACAATACATCACACAAAAGTCACACGACCCAGTTACATCCTGTCATCTGTTATAGAACACCCAGCGTCCTTCTGTTCTCCTCTCTGACCCCCAAAAGGTCAGGCCGGGTAATCTTCTCCTTTCTTCTGAGTCCACGGGGGGTGCAGACACCTCGTCCTCTTGAGGTGTGATGTCAATACACCTGGCTAGCTCAAAGTCTCCCTCGGCTGAATTCCAGCCTGCCACATGTGAGTCACATAAGTTAGAATTATGGGCTCCACAAGAGCAATATTTAGTTTTTTTTTTAAACCACTCAGTGGAATACATCTCCTTGTCTCGGACTATATACGTCACCAAACATGATTATGGTGGTTCCCCTTTCAGAGCTCACATGTTTCCCAACCAATGAAAGAGGCATCCAAAGAGGAGAAAAACAACACAAATACATTGCATTTTGAGAGCTGCGGCTGATCCAGAGAACTGTTTGTTGCTTCCCCTGGGCGCTCTTTGAAAACGATGACTTACGCGAGTTGGAGTTTGTAGTCTTTCAATTTATGCATTTTCACAACCTTATACTTTAAGTTAGATGACAATCTACAGTGCTATTTATGTGGAAAATTATCTTTTAAATCATCATTTTAAATCATGGGCTGTATTACAAGGACGCAGTCAGTCGTCAGTTGTCAGTGACGCAGAACGTGTTTGTGAGCATTTCCCAGTTCATTTCCTTATCACAGCAGCGCAGAAATGAATTTTCCGCTGTCATGAGCCGAGTGCTCGAAGATTTCCACCAGACTCGGTCTCATGGCTTTTTCTGTTTATTTATTCATCTGTTGCATTTGATGCCTTTTGGGTTCATGTATTTATGTTCTGCTTGTCATTTTTCTGTTTGTGCTAGTGTTATATTTTTATGTTCTGTACTTATTTATAATTATACTGCAGTATGATGGGTTACCCTTATATCTCCAGTATTGTCCTTTTCTCTGTTGACAGCTGTCAGGGGCGTGAAGCTTCGTGTGGGTGTGCCCTGTCAGCTGTCAGTTTCTGGTTTGCCTCCCTCTCACCGGCCCAGCTGATCTTGATTATGTGTTATTGCCCTCTCCTGTGCGTTCAGGTACTCACATCTGCCAATTATTATGTAATGGATTTTGAGCCCTATTTAAGGGCTCTATTTTTATTTCTACCTTGTCGCCACTTTGGCCTTTCTATCCACGTCTCCATCAGAGCCCTGCTTTGCTCTGGCGGGTAATTTTGTAAGTAATCTCCCTCTCATTTTGTATCTTTGTTTTTTGAGCACTTTGTTGAGCTTTGTGTTGCTGTTTGAATTCATAAACTGCACTAACCAACAGTACAGCACGTGGGTCTCGGATTCCCGCCCCTGAAGTGCAAATCATGACAGAAAGCAGCGGCCAGTAGAGACCCAGCTGCTGTTGTTAGTGGGTTTTTGCTTTTTTTTCTGTTTTTCTTTTTGTGTGTTTCTCCCACCTTTTTGTGGAGTTTAACATGTCCCCAGCACGCCAGGTCTCGGCCAGCAAAGGAGGGTTGGCAGCCAGGGGTCCCAGCCTCGAGGAACAGTGGGCGGCTCTTTTTATCCAGGACTGTGTCTCCGACGCGCTCACCTCTCGTAGCCTGAAGAGAGTCCAGCAGAACATGGAGGCAGCGGTCGGGAGAGTGAAGACACATCCTGGGCTGAGGAAATATCTCGAGTTCGTGGACGTGTTGGCTACGCTCGCCGTTCTGCAGCAGTCCTTCCCAGGGCTGACTTGGGGGCTGCCTCCAGCAAACCTGGGGCTCACATGGAAGCGCGCTCCACAGAAGACGCCCTGCCTCGCATCCAGCACGCTCGCTTCCACTTCTGCTTCATCAGCTCCACAAAGACAGCGTCATCCAGCTCTGGACCTCCGGAGGAATAAACCCACCTCTTGGACAGCTCATTCCCCGACGCCGATACAGAAGCCTCACTCAGCAGTGCATAACCAGTGTTTTTTGTCTCCGGCTGAATCATCAGCTCCTCCCCTCTCCGCAGCTGCTGTCTCCTGCTTCTACCTGGCACCCTCCTCCACTGCCAGGAGGCCAACTGTGTTTTCCCCGGCTCCATCGGCCTCCGTATCTTCTAGGGCTGCTGATAATCCATAATTAAGGCAATAACAAGTAGAGAGTAACTACTGTTTTATGGAGCTTTATTATAAATACTATTTACAATACCCTCAGGTGTCCGGCACTCTCCGACAAGCCAGGTGTCCCACGACAAAAGAGGGCTAGCCTCTTCCGCCCACATCCTTTATACCCGGAGTGGCGTCACCGCCGGAAGCCAGCATTTAGTCACCCCTGCTCATTCCCCGTCCAACCCGGCCGCCATCTTACTAATACCCTCTATTTCCATACATAACAGCTGCTCCTCTACAATCCTCTGAGGGGCTCAACTCCACCGTAGCCATGGAGAGGGATGACACAACACCTGCTGCAGCAGGCAACATCAAAACCTGGAAAACAGGCAAGTGTCATTTTATTCCACTTCATTTTATGATGACATGCCTTGTGTGATTCCCGGCAGAGAGGCTCAGGGTAAGCAGTCCCCTGAGCTCTCACTACCTGCTGCAGTTATCAACTTCTCACCTGCCCTCTCCGTGTCTCCTCCTATTACCCCTGAGTGTCCAGTGGCCACAGAACAGAGCCACCAGACAATGGAGGAGCCTGCGGCCCTGGAGGATCTGGTTCCAGCCCCGTAGCCACACCCTGGATGGAGGGAGAGCGCTCTCTGCAACCCAAAGTCAGAGCCAATGATAAAGCATCCCCTGACGTCGGCTACGCAGCGTCCTGCACCAACGGTGAGTCAAATCACAGCCGCCACGCCGGACAGCCCTCCTGCGTGGGTCACTTCGCCTGGGGCCGGAGAGACTGCACCCACCACCAAGCCTGCTGCAGGGGCCGCCGCAGCAGAGTTGGAGCTGGACCTTCAGAGGGCTGAGCC
The DNA here is from genome assembly GCA_020510985.1 of Pholidichthys leucotaenia. Classification (NCBI taxonomy): domain Eukaryota; kingdom Metazoa; phylum Chordata; class Actinopteri; order Cichliformes; family Pholidichthyidae; genus Pholidichthys; species Pholidichthys leucotaenia. Next base: position 297,637,859 of record CM035846.1, read on the forward strand.
CGGAGTACCATTGCCTGGATCGATGGAGTCCTGGACAGCGGTGGAGCTCAAGCTCAGGCAAGTGTTCTCCTTTGTTTTCCTTATATCTGCCTTGGAGAGATCTTGTCTGGCTTGTGGTGAGGACAGCCAGGTGCAGCCGTCAGCTGTACCTGAGCTCACCCCACCTGGCTTCGCCGCTGCCGGTGACCCTGACCCCGTTCCTTTACCTGTGTTATCTGAGCCTTCTCACAGGGTCACCGAGGATGTTCCAGCACTGTCAGAGGTCTCTGTGAGTCCAGGTTCGCTGCCTGAAATCATCGAGGATCCAGCTCCTCTCGCTGAGGTTGTCGCGGGCGCTCCGTCCCAGCCTGGGACTTCTGTGGGTGCTGCTTCTCCTCCGGCTGAGGTCTTTGAGGGTGCAGGTCCACTCCCACCTGGAGCCACCAAGGGTGCAGCTCCGCTCCTGCCTGGAGCCACTGAAGGTGTAGCGTCGCTCCGGCCCGGAGTCACTGTGGGTGCAGCGTTGCTCCGGCCCGGAGCCACCGTGAGTGCTGCTTCGCTCCAGTCTGAAGCCTCCGCGGGTGCCACCTTATCCCAATCCAGGACCACCGAGGGTGCTGCTGGCCAGACCAAGGGCGTCATGGTTCCCCCTCCTTCACCAGACACCGTCATGGTTCCCCTTACTCCTCTTCCAGACATCGTTGTGGTTCCCCTTCCAGCACCAGAGGCCGTCATGGTTCCCCTTCCAGCGCCAGACACCATCATGATTCCCCCTCCTTCACAAGACACCATTGTGGTTTCCCCTCCTTCCTGCGCCGGGCACTGTCATGGATTCCCCTCCTTGGTTCTCCTTCCCATCACTAGGTCTCCCTGTGGGGGACCCTTTTCCTGGGCCACCTCTCCTATTCAGGTGTCTTAAGAACTCTGGTCAGCTGCCTGGCGGACTGAACCATTGGGTTGGGTGGCCTATGCTCTCTGGCAGGCCACCCAACTCAGACCACCTCGCCGTCCACCAGGCCTGGAACTTTGGTTGCCCCCCTGAACTCTCCAGCTTTTTGGCCCGGGGGGCCTAATCCATTGTCATTGACTAGTGTGGGTCCTGATCGGGGTTGTTTTGTTCCCTACTGGCCTGTTCCCCCCACCACCCACCCTGGGTAGGTCATTGTAGTTCCCTGCTGGGGGGGGGGGGGGCTCTTTCATTTTCTTTTGGTGTTGCCATGGGGTGTCTGGGTTCCACTCCTTGAGAGGGGGGCTCTGTCATGAGCCGAGTGCTGTAAGATTTCTGCCAGACTTGGTCTCATGGCTTTTTCTGTTTATTTATTCATCTGTTGCATTTGATGCCTTTTGGGTTCATGTATTTATGTTCTGCTTGACATTTTTCTGTTTGTGCTAGTGTTATATTTTTATTTTCTGTACTTATTTATAATTATACTATGGTATGATGTGTTACCCTTATATCTCCAGTATTGTCCTTTTCTCTGTTGACAGCTGTCAGGGGCATGAAGCTTCGTGTGGGCATGCCCTGTCAGCTGTCAGTTTCTGGTTTGCCTCCCTCTCACCGGCCCAGCTGATCTTGATTATGTGTTATTGCCCTCTCCTGCATGGTCAGGTATTCACACCTGCTAATTATTATGTAATGGATTTTGAGCCCTATTTAAGGGCTCTATTTTTATTTCTACCTTGTCGCCACTTTGGCCTTTCTATCCACGTCTCCACCAGAGCCCTGCTTTGCTCTGGCGGGTAATTTTTTAAGTAATCTCCCTCTCATTTTGTATCTTTGTTTTTTTGAGCACTTTGTTGAGCTTTGTGTTGCTGTTTGAATTCATAAACTGCACTAACCAACAGTACAGCACGTGAGTCTCGTATTCCTGCCCCCGAAGGGCAAATCATGACATCCGCTGGGTGCAAGGAGCAAAGTTAGTTAAGTTAATCCATTCCATAGCATGTGGGACACCATGTGGTGTATGGGCCAATGCCTATCTCTGTTTCAAACACAAGGTGCAAAGAGGCTGGTCTAATTATTCAGAGGTGTGTTTTGGATAATCCAATCCAAAGCACTCATGCCCATCCATTTAATGCACAGAGGCACATCATCTAAAGTGAACTCTCATCATGACTGCTTGTTTAAGACGGGTTTTGCACTGGCCAAAGCCCAAGCATGTGAGCAAAAATGCACACGATAATTGCTTGGTAATAAGGAAGACATCAATCACATTTGATGCCCAGTTACTTATTTTAGAGAGAACAAACAGGCAAGAATGGGCTGAAAAATCAGCTCAATGGTTTAATGTAGTGTACACGGACACAGACATGAATGGGTTTGAAACTTTAAGAAAAGAGGATAATGCCTGTGTAAAACTTCATAAGCTTTCATTAACGATGACACAGAAAATTGTTCCCAGCCTGTGGGGAGATGGAGTGCTCGCTCTCCAGTTTCTTTTGCTGACCGAGGGTCTCCCCCGTCGGTGGTGGCAGAGGTGGGGGTGTCTGCCAAGGTTTACAACTCTCTATTCCAGTCCCTCCAGGGTACGAGGGGAAGAGGAGATCTGGCACAGCTTCCCATCCACCGCCGACCCCCACCACGAAGCGAGCTCGCTCTTGGCAGCCCCTGCCGGGGGCTGACATATGACAGTTGGGGAGCTTGCTGGGGGAGAACCGTGACATAAGTACGGTGCAGGCGGCCTTGGCCTGGCTGAAAACCTGGGGGCAAGCGGCCGAAGCAGATGTGGTTGCATCTCTCTGGGAGTTACAGTGAAAAGTAAAATGCTACACACTCCTTCTTCATTCATTCATCCCCTAAAAATAAGCACATTAATGCCTAAGTCTGTGATGAAAACAAAAAGGTGGATGGAATAAAAATCTTCAGATTGACGCGTCTCCCCTGTGTACCACACATCCACACTGGAATGCATACATCCTCCCTATTCATTCACTCATTCTCCTAAAAAAAATATACATTAATGCTTAATCTATAGACTCCAACAGTAAGTCCATAATTAAAATGAGAGTGTGGGTGCAAAATATATATATATATATATATATATTTAGTGTGTGTGATTACATTATAAATAAAATGACAGGTGATTATATGATGACTGTTACAACTCTCTCCCCTCAAAAAATAATAGAAAATCCCAGTACATGCTGTTTCCTTATGAGTTCTGGAGCTGCATGATTTCAAAACACACCACTGAAATAGCATTAAACAATACACTTCTGATGACAGACCTCCTTTTGCCTGATCAAACGCAGATTGTCATGAAGTGTCCCATAACAGTGATGCGCATTAGATTGCATGCTGCCACACCTCTTTGAAATGAGCTTCCGCCTCTCAGTGCAAAGTGGGCACACTATCTACTGGTAATTAGATGTTGTGATGCAAAGCGTAAAAACAGACAATGTGCTGACAGAAACTTCCAAAAACACTGGCGAACAGCGGGAAGTCTGGCGGAAAAGTCCGCTGATAATCATCAAAGTAGGGCCCCATATGTGTAACTCGTGGCAAAATTTGATCAGAATCAAAAGATAATTTCTCTCTTGCCATTCACTTGAAGGGAGATTTTTTTCCAAAGTAAGATCCCATATGTGGAAGTAGAGGGGGCGTGACTTAGGCTCTCTATTTGCTCACTATTCTCTACATGACAGACAGCTAGGCTGGACAATAACAGAGCACTGGGTGGGTATTATGATGGCACAATGGTTACGATGTTCAATGGCAAACCCGGAAGAGTCAAAAAGGCTCCTCAGAGAGAAAGACAATGTAAAGGCTGTGTGTGTCTGTTTTTTAAGAGAAGTGAGCGTTTTGATATTTTGTCGATAATCACATGACCAATGGACACATTTCAGAAGGTTAAAACCTCCAAAAACCCAATTTGTCAGTCAGTCACTGTATTCCAACCCATCCAACCACCGTCATCGTGAAATATGCGGACAACACCAACTTGGTTGGGCTCATCACCGACGGCGATGAGAAGGCAGACAGGGCGGAGGTAGAGAATCTGCTGCTGTGGTGCCAAGCAAACAATCTGGAACTGAATGTCCAAAAAGCCAAAGAACTGGACTTCAGAAAGAACAGACAGGATCCCCCGATCTCCTCCTAAATTGCGACCACGTGGAAAACGTCTCCGCCTTCAGGTTCCTGGGTACTCACATCTCCTCTGACCTTTCCTGGACTGTCAACACCAAGACCCTGGTGAAGAAAGCCCAGCAGCAGCTGCACTTCCTCCGTGTCCTGAGGAAGAACAACCTGGACCAGAAGCTGCTGCTGGCCTTCTATCACTGCTCAGTGGAGACCGTGCTCACCTCCTGTCTGGGTGTGTGGTACACCGGCTCCACGGCTGAGAATAGGAAGGCTGTGCAGAGGGTCATCAACACCACCCAAAAAAAATCATTGGCAGCCCTCTGCCCTCCCTGGAAGACATTTCCAGATCCTCCTGTCTCAGAAGGATCAAGGCCATCACAAGAGACCCCTCACATCCCACCCACCACCTATCTGACCTGCTTCCCTCTGGACAACGGTTCAGATCGATCAGGTCCCACACCTCCAGACTGACAAACTGTTTGTCAGAAGCCCCACCCCTCCCTCCAAACACTCACATGCATAAAACTGAGGACCTTTTAATTATCACTATAACTCACCTGTCTTTGCACTCCGCACTTTCATGTATACTGACCCATCTGTGAAATCATTATTATGCATATTTCCCATAATCCTTGGGCCCTTTTACTTAATTGTGTGTCCAGTTGTGTGTTCTGCACTCCACGCTCTTATGTACATAGTTTCATCCTTGAAGCCACTACCGTACCTGTGTATATACCTATGGGCTATTTTTATTTTTATTTCAGTCGTATGTTTAATCGTGTGTTCTGTAACTGTGTTTAATTCAAGTTCTTCTCACTTACTTTATTGCGCTGTAGCCTGGTGGAGCACTTACAATTTCATTGTACTGTACAATGACAATAAAGCCTATTCTATTCTATTCTATTCAATGACTCATTTTAATATTTTTCTCCCCACAAGACATCCCAGGTGGGAACAAGGATGGGCACCTTGATAATACCCCTCACAGCATTGTGGCTTATTCTGTTATATTTTGACCATTATCCACCTTATTCCTGAGGGTGCTGCTGTAGAAATGATTATGTATGCAACTTCAGCCGGAAATAGTGTTAAGTCCGTCAGCAATAGTGGAGTAGCAGGGCATTTAAAATAGCAGTTTGTTTTTAACTTCAAATTTGTTTTAATGTATTTTCCACATATGTGTTTTGCAGTCAAGTGGCAGCTAATTTCCATGTTTGCCGTTTTTGTATTTTTGAATGTTTTTGCGTAGTTCTGGTACTTGTTGCTGCTGCTCATGTTTGTGCCATGGACTGGATAAATGGAGACTCCTGACAAACAAGCACAGCTAAATCTGTGGCTTCAACAGCAATGCGTAGATCATGCACCAAAAATTAAAAAGGACTGTTCGCTCATAGTGATCGCTGGTACAGACAAAGGACAGACATAAGAGCACCAGGTACATTTTCATTTGTATGAATGTCACATATTGTACAGATTATACTTCATGCAACAAGTGTAACAAAAAACTATTTGATATCTTTCCTTAATCATTAAGCTTCAGGAAGCAAACAGATAATTATTTTTATTTATTATTTTACATAAAATAATAAATAAATATTAGTGCCAGGCCACTTATTAAGGTCACCTTCCCATCCCCCCATAGTCGTGGGAAGTGGTATGATTATATTACTGTTTATGAGGTGTAAAAGATGATGTTCCCACATTTCTGATGCCGAAGTCATTGTTTTTTAACAAGGAAAAGCATCCCATTTCAATGACAAATCCACGTTCTAAACTAGTACCGGAAGTTGCACACATAATTCATGCAAGGCACCATGGGGGCTAGGAATAAGGTGGATAGGCTGGCACAGGTTAGTATGCCTATCACTTTGGATTTTACCTCAGAGGGGAAAAGCTTTTAGTGTCAGGTCAGGCATCAGTTTGCTTGCTACCGGATAACCATGAAAACCGGTACTACCTGTCTCATGGGTCGGGCCGTCAGCGACTCAACCGGCAACCTCGCCCTTCCGAGGGCATGGAGGGTGAAAGTGGGCATCTTGGCAGAACTAAAATCAATATCTGTCACAGGTCTGTGGTGGACCACTCCCAGTTACATGGGGTGAGACTGGACATCCTGGCAAATAAGTACAACTGTCGCAAGGTGTGTGGTGGACTTTTGCCAGTCAGTGCATCATGACATGCACTACACAAAGAACAGAGATAAACAAACCTATCATCTGGTCAGTCACTGCAACAGATACTGGAGTCAGTTTGTCAGTTTGTCTTGGCCTGCTCTTGCTACTGATAATACCTCTATCTGCCAAGAATGTGCTGCTAGTCCAGCAAAAGCTAGCGGTACTCAAATACTTTGCAAGCAGTTTCACGAAATGGTCAGTCAGAAAGTAACTCATACCGGCTCGGACGTCACCCGGGTTAACAAGATCAGGAGTTCCTGGCAGCAGAAGGCGAAGGACAGAGTTGCATGGAGGAATCTGATCAGACCTAAATGAAACAGTCATTGTTGCCCCCGACAGACTGCTATGATAATGATGATGGGGAAAAGCTGATGGATCAGCACTAGCTTACTGCTAGCTTAAGCTGTCGGGCCTTAAAACTCTTTTACATTTATTCTATCGACCCTCACCAGGAAGCCGTGTTCCCACCTGGTTCACTAATCCACAGTTCACTAATCCACAGTGGATATATCGCATCAGACTAGCTCATTTTGCTATAATTTGACCATAATAGGCTGGTACATCAGCCCACTAGTACTTTGGAGATCTCCCTGGTGGGGAGAGGGCAGTAGATTAGCCTGCCTAGTATTAGCAGAATTAGCCAATCACGCCAAGTTGTGCTTTCTGTACCCTAGAAACTAGGTATACGTATCTTCTCGAACACTCAAACCACATGCTCTTGTCCCTGATAATGCTTTATTTGGGCTCTTACATTCTAAAGGGCTGTTCCGAGTCCCTTCGGGGGGATAACATTTGCATTTTGTAGACTGTTTGCGTACACGGCAATATTCAGAATTGTTTACGAGCCACTGCAGCTACCATTCAGCAGCTGCATTTCGTGCATGCACAGTAAAAATAAATTTAAACGTTTTCACAGCTGCAATCAAAACACGAAAGAAGAGCTTGGTGGCTGAGGTTTTTTAAAAAAACTTTTAGTAATTTGTGCATTAAATGTTATATATACTGTGTATATATATATACTGTATATATATATATATATATATATATATATATATATATATATATATATATATATATATATATATACTGTATATATATATATATATATATATATATATATACATACTGTATATATATATACTGTATATATATATATATACTGTGTATATATATATATATATATATATATATATATATATATATATATATATATATATATATATATATATATATATATATATATATATATATATATATATATATACGTATATATATATATATATATATATATATATATATTTCATAAAGTGACTGAAACAGTTTTCCGCAGCCCCAAACCACACCTGTAGCAGCTGCTGTCACAAGCTACGGACAAATACAAAGCAACAAAACAGGTAGGAATATAATTTACTGCTTTGGTGTTCTGGATGAAAACTTGACAGACGAGCCACTTCATAGTAGAAGAATGCACAACGTTTATTTTGATGTTTCAAGGTCCTGCCATCCCTGGCGTATGTGCAGTTCACTGCAACCACTGCATTCTTGTACGCACGGTTACTTTTTGGGGCCTGCATGTGTAGGTTTTCACACGAATGCATCCACTGCGCTCACTCGTGTACAGCGTGTTTTTGCAACTATGAAATGGGCTTAAAAAGTCATCCAAAATTAGTTAGCACAATCCGTTTTTACCACCTGAGCTAATAGCTAGCCTGCTAGCATTTGCTTTAAAATGGTATCTTCCCTGCCTCAACAAACTTAGTGGTGAAGAAAGCGAAAGGGTGGGGTGAACTGGGGCTCATGAAATGAATCATTCTGAGGATGCCTGGAAAATAAAATGTTTCAGAATTATTCAATAGTGTACAGTTCTTTGTGACAAGACTTTTTTTTCATGACAGGCACCTGCATTGGATCACTTATTGTCTGACCATCTACTATTGTTAAAAAGAAAACAACGTAGATCATGGTTCGACTAAGGATGGAGACTTAACTGAGCAGTGGTGAGTGATAATAAAGGGATCTCACAGCTGTGACCTTGGCCCAGTCTTGCCTCTCAATAGACAGCAGCTGCAACTCTTTATTCTCTCTCTTTAAATGTATTTCACACCCTATCACTTCACAGACTATTGTTGAACTTTAGATCTTGAGATGCTTTTAGTCCTGCAAACCCTTCTGGCAGACTTTATTTAGTTTCATAGACGAACAATGGTGTATGATACAGTGGGCCTTCGAATTAATAACTGAACATTAATGTAGATGTGAAAGCAACATTTCCTCCCACCAATCTTCACATTCTATATATATAACCATGACCTTTAAGGTCAATCATTCATTTATTAGGTGGAACAACACAAAATCTTACATAACAAGCATTAACACCAACACAGTTTAAATAGGTTTGTGTGGTTTTTGTTTTTGTTTTACTAAGCTACATTATAGAACGTCACTAAAGTAAATGATAATTGCTTGATAGAGTGCCTGTCCTGCATCCCCACCTCCCCCCTTCTTTGTCATGGTAGCTCGGGTGTATTCGTCCACTGTTCACAAGGTGAGAGCAACAAATAGCAGCACTAGGCTCTACCCAATTTGGAGAATGCCTTATGTGACAGGCAACCTGGATGCCATTTCTCTGATATTCCTTCCCATATTTGGAGGACTAACAGCCTTTATTAACGGAGAAGCAGCCTGCCGTCAGCCACTGGATTCATCATTTCATTTGAAAAGGTTGACAGTCACTGGTAAGGTAAACCTCTGATTTGACAGCTCATTTTTATAAATTATGTTAAAGTTACTCCCAGTTTACTATATGGTACATTTTGCTACATTTTGCAAGTTATTTACATTAGGCAAAAAATAATTATGTTTTTGTTCAGATTTTAAGCTAGGTTTTAATTAAAATTATGATGTAATGATGTATGACTTTTAGTTTGCTTCTGTTTACCTAACATAGGTACCAACATCCCGTGTCATCAAATTCCTCAGGTAAAGGTCAAGTAACTATATAAATGCTGGTATTCACTACACCTAATAGCAAAAATATCTTGTCTAACTTTGCCATCTCCCTATTTTAACATATGCAAAGACTTTTGTTAGTACCATATTATAACTGGTTTGAATAATTTTATTGAAAAGATAAAATTGATAAATTTGCAAAAATATTTCTTATATTGTAAAAATTGTTAAAAAAAAAATACAAACTTTTTCAGACAAATTTGTAATTCAGCAAGACATTACTTGTTATTGCATCTGTTGTCAGCTCTCCTAACCTACATTAATAATCACTTGGTCATCGATTTTCCTTATTTTTCAGGTTAAAAAATGGGTGATGCCGCAATGGCAGAGTTTGGGACAGCCGCTCCTTATCTGAGAAAATCAGACAAGGAGCGTCTGGAGGCCCAGACTCGTCCATTTGACATGAAGAAGGAGTGCTTCGTCCCTGATCCTGAGGTTGAGTATGTTAAAGCCTCCATTACAAGCCGTGATGGTGACAAAGTCACAGCCAACACTGAATTTGGGAAGGTATGTACTGCATATTGTGTCAGTTTAGTTGTATACATTTTGGTCTTTGTGTAAGATGTATTTTTTTCCCACAGACGGTCACGGTGAAGGACTGTGATGTACATCCTCAGAACCCACCAAAATTTGATAAAATTGAAGACATGGCAATGTTCACCTTCCTTCATGAGCCTGCAGTGTTGTTTAACCTCAAAGAGCGTTATGCAGCGTGGATGATCTATGTAAGGTGTTTGTTTACAACTCTTCATTCCTTTGGTAGCTGTTGATTTCAAACCTTTTGGCATCCCTGTCTTATCATGGCAGACCTACTCTGGGCTGTTCTGTGTGACTGTCAACCCCTACAAGTGGCTGCCGGTCTACAACCAAGAGGTGGTTATAGCCTACAGAGGCAAGAAGAGGAGTGAAGCTCCTCCTCATATCTTCTCCATCTCTGACAATGCCTACCAGTACATGCTGGCAGGTACATGAGTAACTTGGTTTCATTTAAAATGTGCTTAACTATAATGGCATTTCTGATTGATAGTGTTACCTCTTACCAACAGACAGAGAGAACCAGTCTATCCTTATCACGTAAGTCACATGATTAACTGAAATGTTATTAGTAAATCATCATTCTTGGCCTATAACCTTTCTGTCTCCCTTCTACTCAGCGGAGAATCCGGAGCTGGAAAGACAGTCAACACTAAGCGTGTCATTCAGTACTTTGCCAGCATTGCTGCTGTCCCAGGTGCTGGGAAGAAAGACAGTGCTGCTGAAAAGAAGGTTTGTTTTAAACAGATAATCATTTCTAAATAGCCTAAATATCAATCTATATTCTCCGGAAAAAAAAAATAAATCTATATATACACACATACTTAAAGCTTATCAAAAAGTGTTACTGAGCCACAGTTGTGTCTTTATTGTTAACTAAATCAGGGAACCCTGGAGGATCAAATCATCCAGGCTAACCCTGCCCTGGAGGCCTTTGGTAATGCCAAGACTGTCAGGAATGACAACTCCTCCAGATTTGTGAGTGTTTGAAGGATTATAGTGAAGCTGATTTATTTTTGATGGCTTTGTTTCTCTGTAGAAGCTAATTAAAACATTACTTTTTCTACTAGGGTAAATTCATCAGGATTCATTTTGACAACAGAGGAAAACTGGCCTCTGCTGATATTGAGACGTGTAAGTAAAACTTGAAGTACAGCACTTTCACAGATGCCCATTGTTTATCTGGTCACACGATACTGAAAGCTCCTCCTACAGTGGTAGATATAGGGTTACCCACCCAATCAAATTCCTGTTTCTCAGACAGCGCTGGAGCATGTGCACACAAAGAAATCAAAGCACAGAAATGGACCTAAAAAGGTACAAACGCTTGTTACTCCAGCACTACCCTAAAATGTGGGGTACTGCTGGGCAGCTCGGTGGCGCAGTGGTTAGCACTGTGGCAGCACAGTAAGAAGATCACGGGATCGATTCCACCCCTGACCATTGTGGGATCGATCCCACACCCTGACCGTTGGTGACCCTTTTGTATGGAGTTTGCATGTTCTCCCCGTGTCTGCGTGGGTTTACCCCGGGTACTCCAGTTTCCTCTCACAGGCCAAAAACATGCAAGTTAGGTTAACTGGAGACTCTAAAGCGGCCCTAGGTGTGAATGGTGAAGGGATGGCACCGCACCTTGGCTGCCTCATCCATTCAGGTGGATGCCCTGTAATTTCCCTCTGCGATTAATAAAGTATACACAAAAAAACTGTACCTTGGAAGAACATATCTGGAGCCCCAGTGACAAAAATATACCTTTAAATGCACGCAAAGGTCCACAGTTGCCACTGGGGCTCCTTTTTAGGTCCATTTCTGTACTTTGATTTCTTTGTGTGTGCTGTACATCTTAAAAATGTGGGTAATTTAAAAGGTCTGATCATTCTGTATTAGTAAAGGTGTTATTTTCCTCTAAATTGGTGGCCTTTACTCCCAGGTCATGATGTGATAGTGTACAACCAAATGCTTCATCTTTAACACGAACAAGATAATATACAGAACATTTTGCTTTAAACAGATCTTTTGGAAAAATCTCGAGTGACTTACCAGCTAAAAGCTGAGAGGGACTATCACATTTTCTACCAGATACTGTCTCAGGCAAAGCCTGAACTTCTGGGTAAGAGTAAATAACAATTTGAAGCATGTTTTACATGCCCTACATTGTGCATCAAAAATTAAAACATTCCATTTTACATTTTAGAGATGTTGCTCATCACCAACAACCCCTATGACTACGCCTTCATCTCCCAAGGAGAGACGACTGTGGCTTCGATCAATGATTCTGAAGAGCTGTTCGCCACTGATGTGAGTTAAGTCTTTGATTTAAAGTGGCAATCAACTGGGCTGAGGATTGATGACAAGAAAATAACTATATCAGTACTTATTTCCTCATTGTACATATATAGTACATATATAGTACATATAAATATATATATATATTTAACTTTAACAACTCAGGATGCCTTTGATGTGCTGGGCTTCACTCAAGAAGAGAAGAACAGTATATACAAGCTGACTGGAGCCATCATGCATCATGGTAACATGAAATTTAAGCAGAAGCAGCGAGAGGAGCAGGCAGAGGCTGATGGCACTGAAGGTAAATAAACATGTACGTGTTTACTGATATTATTTTAGGAATGACTTTGACATACAGTAGCTTAGTTCTATCACAAATACAAGCAGCAAACTTGTGTTAGTTTATGTACAGAGAAGTCATAATACCCATGTAATTATTTGCACAGTGCATAGTGATTTATGTGTCAGACCAACATGATGCTAAGGACTTGCGGACAAGGTTTAGCTGTGCGAAAATATTTGTTCAATTATTGGCATAAATAATACATTTATATAACATTATTATTAATGCATAAGTTTTAATAGTAAAAAACTGTGGAGTCTGTACATTAAGGGATGGTGGGGCCAGATGCCACAGTTAAGTAGTGCACAGCATAATCAGTAATTTATTAAGTCTAAAAAACAATATATGATTTTTCCTTGACATCTAATATTGCTGTATATGTATCACTGAGCCACATACATTATCTAAAATTTGTTTTTAAAATTTCATAAAAGAAGCTTGTCTTTGAATAATTATACCTGGTACCATAGTCATTGACTTGTATTAGCCAAAACATCTCTAACACAGTTTTACATTCTCTACTAGTCATAGTTTTACGTACCAAATATGGCAAATTTACTCTTTATTTTCTCAGATGCTGACAAAGTCGCATATCTGATGGGCCTCAACTCTGCTGACCTCATCAAAGGTCTGTGTCACCCAAGAGTCAAAGTAGGAAATGAGTGGGTCACTAAAGGACAAAATGTTGCCCAGGTACGAACTTTGATTCCATATCAGGTTAGGACAGAATGACTTTCCAATGAAGTGAAAGTAATAAACAAATTTTCCCTTAGGTGTACTATGCTGTTGGTGCACTGTCTAAGGCAGTGTATGAGAAGATGTTCCTGTGGATGGTGGTGAGAATTAATCAGTCTCTGGACACCAAGCAGCCCCGCCAGTACTTCATTGGTGTGCTGGACATTGCTGGGTTTGAGATCTTTGATGTGAGTTTGAAAAACATGCATATTTTTGGCAGTACATGATATTGAATTATATAGTACAAGTTGAATCCTGGTCAAATGTTGGCACTTGTCATTACAGTTCAACACTTTTGAGCAGCTGTGCATCAACTTCACCAATGAAAAACTGCAACAGTTTTTCAACCACCACATGTTTGTGCTGGAGCAGGAAGAGTACAAGAAAGAGGGCATTGAATGGGAGTTTATCGACTTTGGTATGGACCTGCAGGCCTGCATTGACCTAATTGAGAAGGTGACATTTTGAGTGTCTTTATCTACCAACCTAAAATCCACTTATGCTTCTTGTTGGTATGATCCTTACGTTCTTCACTATGTTCTCTTCAGCCCATGGGTATCATGTCCATCCTTGAAGAGGAGTGCATGTTCCCCAAAGCCACAGATGCCACCTTTAAAGCTAAACTCTATGACAACCACCTGGGGAAATCAAACAACTTTCAAAAGCCCAGGCTAGTCAAAGGAAAAGCAGAGGCCCATTTTGCCCTGGTTCACTATGCTGGAACTGTTGATTATAATATCAACAACTGGTTGGTGAAGAACAAGGATCCCCTGAATGAGACTGTTGTTGGACTGTACCAGAAGTCTAACCTTAAGCTTTTATCCCTGCTTTTTGCTGGATATGCAGGAGCCGATTCAGGTGTGTTAATATTTAAAAGTCAAAAATAAAATCCATTAATGCTGTAATAATATATTAGTGACAGTGATCTGGTCACAAATTTTAACAGACAACTTTTAATTTAGCCCAAGAATCTGGTGGGAAGGGCAAAGGTGGTGGGAAGAAGAAAGGCTCATCCTTCCAAACAGTATCGGCTTTGCACAGGGTAAGATACAATTTTCCTCCATTTTCATGTAAAATAATAACAATAATTTTCTTTTTTCAAGAATATATACTGTAGGAGCTGAGATCACTTAACTGCTTTATTTTTTTCTTAATTGTGATGGATGGCAGGTAGTTTTAAGTGCTTTGAGCATCAAACACTTCTATTCTCTGCAAGCTTTTTGTTTTGTGTTCCCTAACGTTGCAAAAAGTCATGATGCAAGTCATTTAAGAAATAGCAGCACCATTGTTAGAAGTTTTTGTGTGTTATGTAGTTTTATCAGTTTGATTTTATCATGTTTTCACTCCAAAAAATCCTTGGTTGTTACACAGAATCATTCCACATACAAAACTGTTCTTCCACCAACCTATTTTTGAACTTCAATTTGTGGAAAGAGCACAAGATTACAATTTCGCGACTTGCAGGAAAACCTGAACAAGCTGATGACCAACTTGAGATCAACTCACCCTCACTTTGTGCGCTGCATCATCCCCAATGAGACCAAGACTCCTGGGGCCATGGAGAACCCTCTGGTGATGCACCAGCTGCGCTGTAACGGTGTGCTGGAAGGCATCAGGATCTGCAGAAAGGGATTCCCCAACAGGATCCTGTATGGAGATTTCAAGCAGAGGTATGTACATTTTCAGCAAAAGGACAGCAATATCAACAAAAATCTACAAAAAGCCTGTCTCATCTAGTGTTTTTCTTTCAAAGATACCGCATTTTGAACCCAACTGCTATCCCAGAGGGACAGTTCATTGACAACAAGAAAGCAGCTGAGAAACTGTTGGGGTCACTGGATATAGATCATAGCCAGTACAAACTGGGGCACACAAAGGTAAGCATTAGAAAATACACAGTAGAAAATACATTTTGAACCTTAAACACATTTTGCTGACTATTTAATCTGTCTCTTAAAAAAGGTGTTTTTCAAGGCTGGACTGTTGGGTCAACTAGAGGAAATGCGAGACGACCGATTAGCACTAATCATCACTGGCATTCAAGCTCGGTCAAGAGGCCTTCTAGCAAGAATTGAATTTCAAAAGATTGTTGAACGCAGGTAACTATTTACACAACAAAGTTAAGTTTAGCAACGTTATTGCAGAAGAAAGTCTTGCCATGCAGCTGTCATTGTAGGGCTGCATGCCTACAATGACAGCTGCTATGTTGTAGGGCTATGTTGTAGGGCTATGTTGTAGGGCTATGTCGATAGTCAATGGTTGTCTGTCTCTCTGTGTTGGCCCTGTCCATCACAGGGCCAACACAGAGAGACAGACAACCTTTCACTCTCACAGTCATACCTAAGGACAATTTAGAATCCCAAGTTAATGCCAGTTAACCTAACCTGCATGTTTTTGGCCTGTGTGAGGAAACTGGAGTACCTGGGGGAAACCCACGCAGACACGGGGAGAACATGCAAGCATAATGCTAACCACTGCTCGGTGGCGCAATGGTTAGCACACAGAAACTGGATGTATAGAATTAATAATCTATAGTGTCATGGAATAATGACCTTCATATGTGAGTTCCCTGAAGAGCCTTTAAAATATAAAATACTGCATTAAAGAACTCAATATTCAATATCTCTAAAATAAATTATAAGGACTAGAAGAAATTAAATCCTTATTTAAGTAACATATGCATATATCAAAATCCATACTCCAGTTTCAATATAAAAATTACCATAATTCAAAGATGTGTTAATTTGTTGTCCACAGGGATGCATTGCTTGTGATCCAGTGGAACATCCGTGCCTTTATGGGGGTCAAGAATTGGGCCTGGATGAAGATGTACTTCAAGATCAAACCTCTCTTGAAGTCAGCAGAGACTGAAAAGGAGATGGCCAACATGAAGGAAGAGTTCACCAAACTCAAAGAGGCCTATGCAAAATCAGAAGCCCGCAGGAAGGAACTAGAGGAAAAAATGGTCACTCTTCTTCAAGAGAAGAATGACCTGCAGCTCCAAGTCCAGGCTGTATGTTGAACTTCTACTATACCATTACAATAAATATAAACAGTTCCTTATGGCATATTTTATGTCTTAAACAATAGGAGCAAGATAATCTGTGTGATGCTGAAGAAAGATGTGAGGGACTGATTAAGAGTAAGATCCAACTGGAGGCAAAAATCAAAGAAATAACCGAGAGACTGGAGGATGAAGAGGAGATGAATGCTGAGCTGACAGCTAAGAAAAGGAAACTGGAAGACGAATGCTCTGAATTAAAGAAAGACATTGATGATTTGGAGTTAACTCTGGCTAAAGTGGAGAAAGAGAAGCATGCTACTGAAAACAAGGTACTACAACCATCAATTATAGAAAGTTTCCAAGTCTTTTAGGATTAATGTGATTAATCATCCAACGTTCTAAAGAAATAATATCAGCAGTGTCTCATTCCAATTTACATTTATTTAGTAAGACCTCTGTGGAATCCTTAAAAAAAAAGCTTTCTTCTGGCCACAGGTGAAGAACCTGACTGAGGAGATGGCAGCTTTGGATGAAATCATAGCTAAGCTAACAAAAGAAAAGAAAGCCTTGCAGGAAGCACATCAGCAAACGCTGGATGACCTGCAGAGTGAAGAAGACAAAGTCAACAGTCTGACCAAGGCCAAAACAAAGCTGGAGCAGCAAGTGGATGATGTAAGAATTTTAGAGAAAGAAATACTCGAACACAAAAACAATAAATATAAAGTCTTTTTTATTGCTCTACATAGCTTGAGGGGTCTCTTGAGCAAGAAAAGAAGGTACGAATGGACCTTGAGCGAGCAAAGCGGAAGCTTGAAGGTGACCTGAAGTTGGCTCAAGAAAGCCTCATGGACCTGGAAAATGACAAGCAGCAACTCGAAGAGAGGCTCAAAAAGTAAAATGAAAAATTCTTTTCAACAATAGAAATGAGTTTTACCATTTTAAAATGAGTTTTTTAAACTTTTATACCTTTATAATAACAGGAAGGATTTTGAAATCAGTCAACTTAATAGCAAAATAGAGGACGAACAGGCAATGAGTGCCCAACTCCAGAAGAAACTAAAGGAGCTACAGGTGACATATCAAACTGGCACAAAAAACAACTGTGTGACATTCTAACACCACATTTGTGAGTAACTGTGGTTTTGGAAACTTTTGCTTAATTTCAATCTAGGCCCGCATTGAGGAGCTGGAAGAAGAGCTTGAAGCAGAACGAGCTGCTCGAGCCAAAGTGGAGAAGCAGAGGTCAGACCTGGCCAGAGAACTGGAGGAGATCAGTGAGAGGCTGGAGGAGGCCGGTGGAGCAACAGCTACACAGATTGAGATGAACAAGAAGAGGGAGGCCGAGTTCCAGAAACTTCGCAGAGACCTGGAAGAGGCCACTCTGCAGCATGAAGCCACAGCTGCAACACTCAGGAAAAAACAAGCCGACAGTGTTGCTGACCTGGGAGAGCAGATTGATAATCTGCAGAGAGTCAAGCAGAAACTGGAGAAGGAGAAGAGTGAGCTCAGACTGGAACTGGATGATGTAGTCTCCAATATGGAGCAGATTGTCAAGTCTAAGGTAATATTTACTTTACTGTGATATATGGTTTCTCTTGTTTGGATAACATGTATTTAAATGGTGTCATACACACTATTGTTTTGTTCTCAGAACAATTTGGAGAAAATGTGCAGGTCTCTAGAAGACCAGATGAATGAATATAAAACAAAGTCAGAAGAGGGGCAGCGCACCATCAATGATTTCACGATGCAGAAAGCAAAACTTCAAACTGAGAATGGTAAGGATTTGATTTAGTTCTGTACATAGTACATATTTGTGGTAGATGAGAGTTTTAATTTCTGTCTTGTGCCTATTTTAGGTGAACTTGCAAGGCAGCTTGAGGAAAAGGATTCTCTGGTGTCTCAACTCACCAGAGGAAAACAGTCCTACACTCAACAAATTGAAGACCTTAAAAGACAACTGGAGGAGGAAATCAAGGTAATAACCAAACAGCAGTGGTACTCCATTACACAAAGATTAAATGGTGGTATACAAATGCAGTAAGACATGATTCAATTTCAGGCCAAGAATGCATTAGCTCATGCTGTGCAGTCTGCCCGCCATGACTGTGACCTGCTCAGAGAGCAGTATGAGGAGGAGCAGGAGGCCAAGGCTGAACTGCAGCGCGGCATGTCCAAGGCCAACTCTGAGGTGGCTCAGTGGAGAACCAAGTACGAAACTGATGCCATCCAGAGGACTGAGGAACTGGAGGAGGCAAAGTGAGTCAAATACAGCTGAACTTGAGCTTCAGTCAAGTTTAAAAGAAGTTGACCAAGATTATATTATTTCAAAATATAGGAAGAAGTTGGCCCAGCGTCTACAGGATGCTGAAGAGGCAGTTGAAGCAGTGAATGCCAAATGTTCCTCTCTGGAGAAAACCAAACACAGGCTGCAGAATGAGATTGAAGATCTCATGGTAGATGTTGAGAGGTCAAATGCTGCTGCTGCTGCTCTGGACAAGAAGCAAAGAAACTTTGACAAGGTTTCAATTTTTTGGCTGTCATTTTGCAGGAGGTAGAAATATATTAATAAATAAATACATTATCTAGGCCGTGGACTGTCTTTCAGGTACTGGGAGAATGGAAACAGAAATACGAGGAGACTCAAACAGAGCTGGAGAGCTCCCAGAAGGAAACCAGATCTCTGAGCACTGAACTTTTCAAATTGAAGAACTCCTATGAGGAATCTCTTGAACATCTGGAGACCATGAAGAGAGAGAACAAGAATCTGCAAGGTAACTGAGCATTACTTTTACCGCTATATTTGCAAAGAGGAAAGTGAAAATGCATTTCTGATTAATTTATATTTCTCATGTCAGAGGAGATTTCTGACCTCACTGAACAAATTGGGGAAAGTGGAAAGAGTATTCATGAGCTTGAGAAGATTCGGAAGCAAATGGAACAAGAGAAGTCTGAGATACAGACTGCTTTGGAAGAAGCTGAGGTATGTTGAATCACGGACCCTTTGGGCTGTATTACAAGGATGCAGTCAGTCATCAGCTGTCAGTGATGCAGAATACACATCACAACAGTGTAAAAATTAATTTTCCACCGTGCACAAGATGCGAAGAGGCCTGTCTAATTATTCAGAGGTGTGTTTTGGATAATCCAATCCAAAGCACTCCTGCTTATCTCTTTAATGCAAATAGCTGCATTATCTAAAGTGAACGCTGATCATGACAGCTTAAGATGAGTTTTAGCCAAAGCCTGTGCATGTGAGCAAAACTGCATGAGATAACACTGCTTGGTAATAAGGAAGGCATCAATCACAACTGATGCCCAGTTTGTTATTTTAGAGAGAACAAATGGGTAAGAATCCTAAGCTGAAAAATCAGCTGAAGGTTTAATATAGTGAACACGGATGCAACACACGGACATGAATGGGTTTGAAACTTCAGGAAAAGAACAGAAAAATCCAGTGTGTGCTGTTTCCTCATGGGCTCTGGAGCTGCGCGATTTCAAAACACGTCACTGAGATATCATTAAACAATGTGCTTCTGACGACAGACCTCCTTCATCCTGATCAAAAGCACATTGGCATATCATGCATCATAACAGTGATGCACCTGAGACTGAACGGTGTCACACCTCTTTGAAATGAGCCTCTGCCTCCCAGTGCAAAGTGGGTGCACTATAAATGATTAGATGGCCTGACACAAAGCGTAAAAAACAGACAATGTGCTGACAGAAACTAACAAAACACTGGCGTACGGTGGAAAGTCTGGGGGAAAAGTCTGCTGATGACCATCAAAGTAGGGTCCTTTGACTTCACTTTGCTTTTGTGGAAAGTGTCCTCCAACATAAAATGGTTGGATGGCAGAGAGCATTAAAAGTGTTACCTGACACCCCCTACCTTCCTCCATATGAGAACTGCAGTGCTTTTGAAAATAGTCACACACAGTGACGTCATGGTATTGGAAATAATTCACTAAGTCAGTTTGAGAGAGTTTGAAATAACATGTGTTAGCATTTCCGTTGGCGGACTTGCTGTTTTTTCAGTGAACAGAAACACTGTGTATTACTATGGGGTTTTTTTTTTTAACTCATAACAGGCCTCACTGGAGCACGAGGAAGGGAAGATTCTCAGAATCCAGCTTGAGTTTAACCAAATTAAAGCTGACATTGAACGCAAGCTGTCTGAAAAAGATGAAGAAATGGAGCAGGCAAAGAGAAACCAACAGCGAATTGTGGATAGTCTTCAGGGTTCTCTTGAGGCTGAGACTCGTAGCAGGAATGAGGCTCTGCGCTTGAAAAAGAAGATGGAAGGAGACCTTAATGAGATGGAAATCCAGCTAAGCCAGGCCAACAGGCAGGCAGCAGAGGCCCAGAAACAGCTTAAGGCTGTCCATGGACATCTCAAGGTCTAAATCAACTGAAATACATTATCTCATTGCTTTTATAAGATTAATAATAACAATAATAATAATTTATATTTAATTCTTAAAAGGATAATCAACTTCAACTTGATGATGCTTTGCGAGCCAATGATGACATGAAGGAAAACATTGCTATTGTTGAAAGACGCAACAACCTGCTTCAAGCTGAAGTGGAAGAGCTGAGAGCTGCTATGGAACAAACTGAAAGAAGTCGCAAACTTGCTGAGCAAGAGCTGCTGGATGTCAGTGAGAGAGTGCAGCTACTGCACTCTCAGGTAAGAGACAAAAGTTATCTGTATGTTTCCAGATGTCCTCCTTGCTTTTTGGCAATTGTATTTTGAAACATATATTGATGTTATTCATGAAAAAATAGAACACCAGCCTGATAAACCAAAAGAAGAAGCTTGAAGCTGATACATCCCAGCTTCAAACTGAAGTAGAAGAAGCAGTGCAGGAGTGCAGAAATGCTGAGGAGAAAGCCAAGAAGGCCATCACTGATGCTGCCATGATGGCAGAGGAGCTGAAGAAGGAGCAGGACACCAGTGCTCATCTGGAGCGGATGAAGAAAAACATGGAGCAAACCATCAAAGACCTGCAACACCGTCTGGATGAAGCTGAACAGATCGCCATGAAGGGAGGCAAGAAGCAGGTGCAGAAGCTCGAGGCCAGGGTAAGTGTCATTATCGCTGTCATTTTTTTAAAGTCAAACAATGTAAACTATTAAAGTGCTGATGACATGTTCTTGACTTCCTCTAATTTTTCAACACATAATACAATATGACAAAATAGGTTGGTCTGTACAGTTCTAAGTCAAACAGGCTTTTTTTCACGCAAATATCCAACGTTTTCATGAGCGCCACATCACCAATTACATCAGTGGCTGGAAAACCCCGCTGCCATGTCGTCACGTCATCGGGAGAACACAGCGCTTGGCTGCCCATTGTACACACAGGATGGAAGCGGTTGAAAACATCGACGATGGTTCCAGCACATGTATTCTGGAATTGGTTTGTGTTGTCCAATCTTCAGACGATTATAGTTCCGAAGAATGGGATGATAAAGAAGAATCTGGGGGCATCAGACCGTATAGGTTTGAGCCATGTCAAGCGGGCATCGTGCCAAGCCAGTCACACTCAGAGAGTGACGGTGGAGAGGCACACATGCCCGCCGCAGCAGCAGCGACAAACACACGGCAGGGGAACACCGAGTGTTATTCTTTTGTTACAGATATTGCAACAAATTATTTGTTCATAAATATAATTTATTTAAACCCGATTTTTCAATAAAATCATAGCAGTGTATTCTCTGTGGCTCAGGCATCGGGTTTATTATGGATTATATTTTGAGTTCTTGTTGTTTTTGTTTTGTACATGTGTTTTATGTGCGTTTTGAGCCACTTTCAGGTGGGCACTGTCCAAGATTCGCCAGTCCGAACACAGTCAGCTGTTCATGGTTTGTGTGCATCATCTGCCGTGTTGTCAGCCAGTCAGTGTTGCCAGCGCTATCACGACGTGTTAGCCACTCCATACAGCCATGGTTCTGTTGCGCCCCTTGAAGCAATGTTGGCCCTGGGGCGCAACCGTGGTTAACATGTCTCCTCTCCATGTTCGCTGGGCGATGTTGGCCCCAAACGCCAACTGTGGGTGTTTGTGTTTATTTTTGTAAGTCTTCACCTTTTTAGGAACTGTTGTCATCATTCTTATGTTCAATACATGTGCTGTGTTGAATTCTACGCATAAATCCATTCATCATGACCCTCCGTGCGCTCTTACGCAAGGCAAGGAGAGGGAGAATGAAATAATGAGGATTTTCGTGCAGCATTCACCACAGCACATTTAATACAGAAAGACAGACAGTTCCCTGAAAGGTGAAGACGTACAAGAAACACAAACACACTTACTGATGGCATTCGGGGGCCGGCATCACCCAGCGAATGAATGAGAGGAGACGTGTTTGCCACAGGTATGCCCCAGAGCCGACATCACTTCAAGGACGCACGAGAGCCACGGCAAACATGGAGTGACTAACATGTCGTGAGAGTGCTGAAAATACTGGCAGACAAACAGCACAGATGACAATACTATGGACCATCAGTGCATGACTGGCAAACGGCCACAAAGTACACGCACTGCTGGTGATGGTGTGACAAGAAGCACCTGGGCGAGGACCGGGAAACATGATCAGCGGGAGTTTGAATCAGCTGATGATAATGATAGAGGGGACATGACCGGACCAGCGAGAGTCAGCATGGGATCACAGAAAGTAGGTCAAAGCTGCGTGTAAATCCATTAATTCTTCCCCTCCTCATGCCCTCCTCCTGCATAAAAGTGCACGAGGAGTGGAGGAGGCTTATAACAGTTGGAGCTGAAGCGTGTGATGTGGTCTTTCATGACTTGCTGTTTATCTAAGCCTGTGACACAACGCGAAGGCACAGCCGTAAAATTAAAACAAGAAACCAGAGAAACTGAGCTACAAAGCTGCTGTCATTCCAGTCAACAACACTGGAGTCCGTTCTGTCGCTTACGTCATGGGGGTGCCACCCTTAATTCGATGGGTGGCACCACAGTCCAGTCAGTGGCTGCGGTTTTTTGATGATAACTAGTTTATGCAGGTGCGGTTGTAAATGTAATATTGATCATCGACAATGACTTCTGGGTTTACACAACATGCTAAAAAATGTCAAAAACGTGTCATCAGCACTTTAAAGCGAGCACTACTCAAAATTGTAGAACTACCCTGAAAAGTTTTCTCATTCACTGATAATTCAATGCAAAATGCTCATCACAAAAAAAACAAAACTAAATTCTTTCACAGATCAAAGAACTGGAAAGTGAACTTGAAGCTGAACAAAGAAAGTCCAGTGATTCTATAAAGGGAATCAGAAAATATGAGAGACGAATCAAGGAGTTGACATATCAGGTAAGTTTCTATTTACAAAATGAAACAACAGTACAATTTCTATACAGTATTAAAGACATATTGTGAAATCATACAATGTGATTGTTTTTATTCTTTGTTTTCAGACAGAGGAGGATCGTAAGAATCTTTCCCGTCTGCAAGATCTGGTAGACAAGCTGCAGTTAAAGGTTAAATCATACAAGAAAGCTGCAGAAGATTCTGTAAGTACTTAAGTATTTTAGAGACATTACTTTTGAAAAAGCAACAATTTTTTCCAGTCTCTTTGAATGTTATCTTCCATGCATTTTCATGCTAAATATAATCAGACATGTCAATGTAAACTTTAGCTAAAGAACTTTAAGCCTTAATCAATATACAGTACTTAGAAATTCTCAAACACACCTATTTAGGTTAAAATGATCAAACTTTACTGATATAGCCAGTAGTGAATATATGAAGAACGCAAGTAAAAATGAAATAACACCGTATATAAAATATAAACATACTATGTTTTCATCCTCCAGGAAGAACAGGCCAACAGTCATCTTACAAAGTTCCGCAAGCTTCAACATGAGCTTGATGAAGCTGAAGAGAGAGCTGACATTGCTGAGTCTCAGGTCAACAAGCTACGCGCCAAGAGCCGTGATATGGGGTCAAAGGTCAGTTACAGTTAAACATTTCTCCTAGCTGTTCTTTCTGTTGTACACAAATTATATTACCAATATCATGCTTCAAGAAAAAAAAATTCTGTTTTTCTTTTTTTTTTCCAGAAAGGACATGATGAGGAATAAAACATCATGAATATACTGTACGATTGTTTCTGAGTCACCTGATTTTGTAGCTATGGTGTCTCCCTATGCATGCTGGCTGTTCAGTAGAATAAAATTAATTTGCATCTCAGACTGTGCTTTTTTTCTTCATCATTCTATCTATAAATGCAGCATATCTGTGTGTGTGTCTGTCTGTTCCACGTATATCTCTTGAACAGTTCATCAGACTGACCTAAGATTTTATAGGTGTTTTGCTGAGGTTACGAGGGTGTGCATCCCTGAGAATGGAGTCGCTCAGTCAAAATATGTAATTTTTATCAATAAACGTTAAGCCACCGCTCTGTCTCTTCATGCCCTGGCCTCAGGAAGTGTGGATGGGGTTTCGGATTGACTCTGTGCTGATTTGATAATACATGGCATCACGATCATGCTGATTGGATAATACAGGGCATAACGACCATGCTGATTGGTAATACGCAGCATCACAACCTGTCAGTCACCACAGTGTTCACTGGACAAAACAAGGAAGTGAAAAATGACAAATTTAACTAGAAAAATATAATACTGAAGATTTAATGCTTAAAAAAATTAGACCATAAAGTTGCCGTGATTGCGTAGGTCTAAAGGATAATTCGCCGTATGTGGAGAACACCAGGTGCACGAGCAGACTGGGCGGAGCGTCAGTGGGGACCGGGTCTGAAAGAACACCGGTGTATCCAACACAGAACATGCCGGGAGAAGCAGAGGCCCGACCGGGCGAACCACGGTCTTTCGCGGGGAGGCACGCCCAGCCTGCCCAGTCAGTGGGTACAGGAGTACCTGCTTCTGCGTCACCCGTGTGGTACCACTATACTTTGCAGGACTGCGAGTCCCTCCTCCTCCATGAGTATCTAAAAATTAAAAACTTAATAGTAATTCCACCATGATTCTGGAGCAGAATTGCCAGAATGACTTAACAACCAAACGCAGGACACAAAAATGCCCAAATAATGAAATAAATCATTTTTAGTTAAATATTTACTGGCAAATGGGCAGCACTGATGCAACGGCTGCAGTCAAATGGGTCCTTCTGCTGTATATAATAACAGATAGAGAGATGTACTTTATTGCTGTTGGGTGTTTTGTAGTTAATTTAGTTGATTACAGTTTTTAAAAAAAAAAACTTTTAGTGACAAAATATTGCTGAAATATAAACTGATGCATTACAATGGGTCTCAAATATTTGTAAAGGTGTCCTGTTATAGTACTGCATGAGTTTATTGAGAATACACAGAAGAAATTCACTATTATACTGAACGCCGTCATTGAACAGTGATATACTTTTTGACTTTTTTCACATTTTGTTATGTTACAGCCTTATTTTAAAAGGGATTACAGGTGCATCTCACTAAATTAGAATCATCAAAAAGTTGATTTATTTCAGTAATTCAATTCATAAAATGAAACTCATATTTTATATAAGGACCTGTACTTATATAGTGCTTTTTCTAGTCTCAAAGACCACTCAAAGCGCTTCACTAGTACTATCCCTCTATTCTAAGGGCCTATAGGAGACAGATATCTAGGGACAATTTAGAACAACCAATTAACCTAACATGCATGTCTTTGGATTGTGGGAGAAAACCAGAGCCCCCAGAGAAAACCCACGTAGCACAGGGAGAACATGCAAACTCCACACAGAAAGGTTCCTACCCTGCCAGCCTGGGGATTCAAACCTGGAACCGTCTAGCTGTAAGGCAACAGTGCTAACCACTGTACCACCGTGTTGTCCATATAGATTCATTACAGACAGAGTGATATATTTCAAGTGTTTATTTCTTTTAATTTTAATGGTTATGGCTTGCAGCTCATGAAAACCCGAAAATCAGTTTCTCAAAAAGATAGAATATTACATAAGATCAATTTTAAAAAATTGATTTTTTTTAATAGAAATGTTGGCTGACAAAGTATTTCCATGCACACACTCAATACGTGGTCAGGGCTCCTTTTGCATGAATTAATACTGCATCACTGTGGCATGGCATGAAGGTGATCAGCTTGTGTTACTGCTGAGGTGTTATGAAGGCCCAGGTTGCTTTGATAGTGACCTTCAGCTCATCTGCATTGTTGGGTCTGGTGTCTCTCATCGCCTTCTTGAAGATACTTCATACATTCTGTATGGGGTTTAGGTCAGGAGAGTTTGCTGGCCAGTAAAATATGGTGATCATCAGTACTGCTAGCTTTTGCTGGACTAGCAACTCATTCTTGGCAGATAGAGGTATTATCAGTGGCAAAGACAGGCCAAGACAAACTGACTCCAGTATCTGTTGCAGTGACTGACCAGATGATAGGTTTGTTTATCTCTGCTCTTTGTGTAGTGCATGTCATGATGCACCGACTGGCAAAAGACCTTGCGACAGATGTGCTTATCTGCCAGGATGTCCAGTCTCACCCCGTGTAACTGGGAGTGGTCTACCAAAGACCTGGTTTTACCCACGAGGCGTTTTCTCTCCCTCTGAGGCGCAAGACAGTTGACTCCCTCATTAAACTTCTGTGTGGCAGAAAAATAGTCATATCACCTGCTACCATGGTCATTAAACCAGGCTTTGGTACTTTTGGCAGCAGTGTGGGCAGGTGCCAAGTTCTGCTGGAAAATGAAATCAGTTTCTCCATAAACCTAATCAGCAGAGGGAAGCATGAAGTGCTCTAAAATGTCCTGGTAGACAGCTGCATTGACTTTGGACTTAATAGAACACAGTGGACTAACACCAGCAGATGACATAGCTCCCCAAATCAGGTGCCAAGTCCTGTCACTTGGAAATGAAAGTCCCAGAGTCTGGAGGAAGAGTGAACAGGCACAGAATTCAAGTTGCTTAAGGTCCATTGAGAAGTTTCCACAGTCAGTGATGGTATGTGGAACCATGTCAACTGCTGGTGTTTTTCCACTGTGTTTAATCAAGTCCAATGTCTGTGCAGCCATCTAACAGGGAATTTTAGAGCACTTTATGCTTCTGTCTGCTGACAAGCTTTATGGAGATGCTGATTTCATTTTCCAGCAGAACTTGGCACGTGCCCACACTGCCAAAAGTACAAATACCTGGTTTAATGACCATGGTATCACTGTGCTTGATTAGCCAGCAAACTCTCCTGACCTAAATCCCATAGAAAATCTATAGTGTATTGTCAAGAGGAAGATGAAATACACCAGATCCAACAATGCAGACGAGCTGAAGGCGGCTATCAAAGTAATCTGGGCTTCCATAACACCTCAGCAGTAACACAGGCTGATCGCCTCCATGCCATGCTGCACTGATGCAGTAATTATGCAAAAGGAGCCCTGACCAAATACTAAGTGTCTACATGGACATACTTTTCAGTCGGCCAACATTTCTATTAAAAATCTTTTTTTAAATCAATTTTATATAATATTTTAATTTTTTGAAAAAGTGGATTTGGGGTTTTCATGAGCTATAAGCCATAACCATCAAAATTAAAAGAAATAAACACTTGAAATATATCACTGTGTGTAATGAATCTATATGAGTTTCACTTCTTGAATTGAATTATTGAAACAAATCAACTTTTCAATGGCATTCTAATTGATTGAGATGCACCTGTAAATTCATTTTTTTCCTCAAAATTCTACACACAATACCGCATAATACAGCAACATGAAAAAAGTTTTTGAGATTTTTGCAAATTTATTAAAAATAAAAAACTAAGAAATCACATGTACATAAGTATTTGCAGCCTTTGCTCAATACTTTGTTGATGCACCTTTGTCAGCAATTACAGCCTCAAGTCTTTTTGAATATGATGCCACAAGCTTGGCACACCTATCTTTGGGCAGTTTCGCCCATTCCTCCTTGCAGCACCTCTCAAGCTCCATCAGGTTGGATGGGAAGTGTCTGTACACAGCCATTTTCAGATCTCTCCAGAGATGCTCAATTGGATTCAAGTCTGGGCTCCAGCTGGGCCACTCAAGGACATTCACAGAGTTTTCCTGAAGCCATTCCTTTGATATCTTGGCTGTGTGCTTAGGGTCGTTGTCCTGCTGAAAGATGAACTGTTGTCCCAGTCTGAGGTCAAAAGCAGGTTTTCATCCAGGATGTTTCTGTACATTGCTGCATTCATCTTTCCCTCTATCTTGATTAGTCTCCCAGTTCCTGTCACTGAAAAACATCACTACAATGCTGCCACCACCATTGGCATGGTTATGAGTGGTGCCTGGTTTCCTCCAAACATGACACCTGGCATTCACGCCAAAGAGTTCAATCTTCGTCTCATCAGATAAGAGAATTTTGTTTCTCATAGTCTAAGAATCCTTCAGGTACATTTTGGCAAAATCCTTCAGGTACATTTTGGCAAACTCCAGGCGGGCTGCCTGCCCGCCTGGCCTTTTACTAAGGAATGGCTTCCATCTGGCCACTCTATCATACAGGCCTGATTGGTGGATTGCTGCAGAGATGGTTGTCCTTCTGGAAGGTTCTCCTCTCTCCACAGAGAAACGCTGGAGCTCTGACAGAGTGACCATCGGGTTCTTGGTCACCTCAGTGACTAAGGTCCTTCTCCCCAATCGCTCAGTTTAGACGGCCAGCCAGCTCTAAGGAGGATGTCCTGGTGGTTCAGAACTTCTTCCATTTACGGATGGTGGAGGCCACTGTGCTCATTGGGACCTTCAAAGCAGCAGAAATTTTTCTGTACCCTTCCCCAGATTTGTGCCTCGAAACAATCCTGTCTCAGAGGTCTGCAGACAATTCCTCTGACTTCATGCTTGGTTTGTGCTCTGACATGCACTGTCAACTGTGGGACCTTGTATAGACAGGTGTGTGCCTTTCCAAATCATGTCCAGTGAATTTACCACAGGTGGACTCCAATTAAGCTGTAGAAACATCTCAAGGATGATCAGTGGAAACAGGACGCACTTAGAGCACAATTTTTAGCTTCATGGCAAAGGCTGTGAACACTTATGTACATGTGATTTCTGAGTTTTTATTTTTAATAAACTTGTAAAAATCTCAAAAAACTTTTTTTCACGTTGTCATAATGGGGTATTTTGTATCAAATTTTGAGGAAAAAAATGAATTTAATCCAATTTGGAATAAGGCTGTAACATAACAAAATGTGGAAAAAGTGAAGCACTGTGAAAACTTTCCGGATGCACTGTATGCAATGAAATAAGGCAGCAGTAGAATAATGACCCAGGTTACATATGTTTACACTGTATATAAAATATACAGTTAAAAGGGCAGCAGTGAAATAACGCCCAGGTTATTTACATAAGTGTATTGCACTAAGAGTAATAAATTATTGCACTGTGGAAGATGAAAGCAGACGAGACATCAAGCTGGATGACACACAAACTTTATTCACCTTCCAACGTAAAACACAGAAAAACTTCTCTCGGGGTCTCTGGGTGCCTCCTTTTATACCACTTTATTCCTGCCCAATGAAACCCAGGGAGCCAAAGACAATATACAGTATACAAAGCCTGTCTGGCACGAAACCCTGCTTATCACTCCTTCTCCCACTCTAGCGAGCTCCAGTGTCTCCTGACTCCCTGGGGTGTGGCCAGTCCTTTCCGTTGCATCTGAGACCCCCCGGTGCCACTTCCTCCTTCAGTCCTCTATTCTCCCCCCAACTTCCGACTCTGGGTGGCGAACCCCCCATTCAGTACCACCACACAAGCGGGAGGGCATGGTGGTCTGTGGAGGGGAAGAGGGGGGGGGCGGAGAACAGGTTAGCTTCGCGAGCGCAATTCTCTACTGGGGGAACACTAACTTGCGGAACCACCGTCAGTGGGCGTCCGTGCCAGGGAGCTTGGGCCAACACCATCTGTTTGTCTGCCAACACATAAGCGGGCTTCAGCCTGTCGATGCAGACGGTCTCCTTACGCTCCCCCCCAAGTCTAACACAAAATGCTTTGCCCCAGTTTCCAGCACTCTGAACGGTCTATCATACGGTGGGCGCTGCGGGGTTCTGTGTGCATCGTGCCTGACAAAAACGAACTTGGCACTCTGTAAGCTCTTTGGGACGAAGGTGTGGGGAAAACAGTAGTTGGCCAGACCTGGCACATTAGCAGCCTCTGTACCATAAAAAAAAAATTGTGCAGGCGGGTCATTCCCGGGTGCGGCGTTTTCTGGTAAAAATTCCCCGGGGATCCGCAGCGGCTGAGAAAAAACAAGTCCCACTGGGGAGGCTGCCAGATCCTCCTTAGGCACGGAGCGCAACCCTACAGGACCCAGGACAGGCGGTCGACTCAATTTGCGTCCATGAGTGAGGCTCTGAGCGCTGCTTGAAGCGACCTATAAAAATGTTCACATAACCCATTAGCCTGGGGGTTGTATGCAGTGGTGCGGTGAATTTTGACCCCCAGGCTCTGGGCCATCGCGGACCAGAGTTCTGAAACGAATTGCAAACCCCTGTCGGAAGTGATGCATAGGTGGTGAGTGCTATCCATGCTGATGGGGCCGGCTAGGCCAGCAAAGTGGCATTAGCGAGCGCTGTTTTGTCATTTGCAAAAGCCTGGACTTGCTCGGGGGTCCAGTCAATGTTTACCACGGACTTCTTTTTTTTGAGCGCAGCGTACAATGGTTGCAGCAGCTGGGCTGCTCAGGGGAGGAAACGGTTGTAAAAGCTGACCATGCCCAAAAATTCCTGTAGGGCCCTTACGGTCTGCAGATACGGAAAATCTGCCACGGCGCGCACCTTATCAGGCAGCGGAATCGCGCCCTCCGGTGAAATGCGGTGACCCAAAAAATCAATCACTGGCACACGGAACTGGCACTTCGCCAGGTTAACGATAAGCCCGTGCACTTCCAACCTCTGGACAACTAGTTTGAGATGGGCGAGGTGCTTCTCCTCGGACACACTAGCCACCAAAATGTCATCTAAGTAGACAAAAACGAAAGGCAGGTCACGGAGCACCGCATCCATCATTCTTTGGAAGGTTTGCGCTGTACCCTTTAACCTGAACTGCATGCGAAAAAACTTGAAAAGGCAAAAAGGAGTTATTACCGCTGTTTTGGGCACGTCCTCCACGTGTACTAGGACTTGGTGGTAACTGCAGACCAGACCCACTTTTGAAAAAACACACGTCCTGGCCAGATCCATGGAAAAATGGCCCAGTTGCTCTAAGTTAGCAAACTCCTTGCGCGCACTGGCTAGCTTAACTGCGTCCAGGCGCCGAGGGCGTGCAAACACCGGTGGACCTTTTGTTGTTATGAAATGCTCAACCCCGTGTTTAGTCACCGTCGCAGAAAAAGTCAGAACCATGAGTGCTGGGAACTGTGAAAGCAAATGTTGGTACTTACCCCCTGGAGCTATAACGTTAGCATGTGTTGTTGGCCCAACTCCCCGAGCTGTGCAGGGCAAGGAGGAAAATGAAACAGCATCCACTAAATGTCTGTTGGCAACATCAACTAACAATCTGTAAGCACGTAAAAAATCAGTGCCTATGATGGGGACAGAACATGCAGCTACCACAAAGTCCCACTAGTAATTGCATCCGTGTAAGCATACTGCCAACGTTCGTTCGCCAAACATCCTGATGTTGGATCCGTTGGCGGCCATAAGCTTGGGGCCACATCCTTCTGCTGACCCGTCTGCACTGACTGGCAGAATGAGGCTCTTCTGGGAGCTGGAGTCTACCAAGAAACGTTTCCCCGAACGTGTGTCTGTGATGAAAAGCAGCTTTTTCCTGTCACCAGCGGTCACAGCTGCTACTGACTGCTGGCCGTGCCATTTTCCTGACTTCTTGAATTGGCACAGTGGCACACAGCACTGGACATTCGAGTCAAACCGGCGGTGATAGAAACAGAGCGTCCTGTTCCTGCGTCTCTTGGTGTCTATCCCAGCCGCCCCCAACAGCTCCTTGACCTCGCTGGAGTCCTTCATGGCTGTTGGTGTCATTGCGTGCATGCTGAGAGCTCTGTTCGCCAGGATGATGCAGTCCACTTCTTGCACCAGGGCACGGTAGTTCTTGGCCCCCAGCAACGGTGAGTTGGCCAGGATCGCCCTTGCTGTAGCTGGTAGGTTCCTGAGGAATAAATGGGTACACAGGAAAGGTTCGTCGTCCATCCTCCTCAGTGCTCTCCATCAGCTCCACAGCTGACCTGTCATCCAATTGTGAGCGCGTGACGAGTTTCTCTTCCCTCTCACTGTCTGACAGGGTATAACGTTGAAGCAGCATCTTCTTGAGTGTGTTGTATTTCTCCTGGGCTGGTGGCTCTTGCAGCAGGCTCATTACTTGTTGTGTGGTGCGCACATCCAACGTAGCAACCACATGATAATACTTGATGTCGTCCGTGGAGATCCCACGGAGTACGAATTGGACTTCCACATATAGAAACCAAGCAGTCGGATTGTGGAGCCAGAAGTCCGGGAACTTGACTGTGACAGCGCATGCTGCGCTGGTGTTCTCCCTCTGGGTTGTCTCTGGGGTGGTGCTCAGCTCGTTCTCCACTGCACATCTCAGTGTCACCAATGTGGAAGATGAAAGCAGACGAGATAGCGAGCTAGATGACACACGAACTTTATTCATCTTCCAACATAAAACACAGAAAAACTTCTCTCGGGTTCTCTGGGCACCTCCTTTTATACCACTTTATTCCTGCCCAACGAGACCCAGGGAGCCAAAGACAATATACAATATACAAAGCCTGTCCGGCACATTAACATTACAGG
This sequence comes from Pholidichthys leucotaenia, assembly GCA_020510985.1. Taxonomy (NCBI): domain Eukaryota; kingdom Metazoa; phylum Chordata; class Actinopteri; order Cichliformes; family Pholidichthyidae; genus Pholidichthys; species Pholidichthys leucotaenia. The sequence continues at coordinate 297,670,754 of CM035846.1, forward strand.
ACACGAAACCCTGCTTTTCACTCCCGCTCCCACTCTAGCAAACTACCCGCACCCACGATGGACCCCGATTGGGCCGGAGCAGCACCCGCGATGGACCCCGATTGGGTCGCGACTGCACCCACGTCGGACCCCGAATGGGTCAATGCCGCACCCGCGATGGACCCCAACTGGGTTGGCGCAGCACCAGGGACGACCTCCAAACCCAAACCCGGAACCTCCAGCACAGCGACTGGGATTGACTCCACACCGGTGACCCTGGGAGAAGGCTCAGGAGAAGAAGAAGAACCGGGATCAGGATCACCGGTAGTGACAGAGCCCAGTGAGACGAGCTCGGATGCAGCGGACGGCTGCACCTGGCTCATCTCCCCGAGAGACAGGCAAAAATGCTCTAGAACAGATAGAAGGAAGACAAAATAGAGCACTTGCCTGCACTCGAGTTCTGTCGCCGTCCAGGACTTCGACGATCCGGGTTCAGAAGGCAGAAGGACGTCCTCTGGCTCCCACTCGGCTACGCCAGGCCCCGCAGCCGCCATGATGGTTCCCACAGCCTGAGGGCCCTCCAACACTGATGACCACGTTGACAACCCGCACAGCGTGGTGGCAGGAGATCCTCGACCTGCTGAGTCGGACCGCTCTTCCGTGGAGACCCGGAGATGCTTCGTTGTCGGCGCAGGCTCCAAACTGCAGTCCGCTCTCCTCCTCTGCCCATGACATGGCTGCGGGGCTGGAACCAGGCTCTCCAGGGCCACAGGCTCCCTCCTCATCCGGCAGCGTAGGCCTGGCGCCGCGGAACGCTCAGGGGAAGGAAACACAAAGGTAGCAGGTCCATTACTAGTTACTGCAGCAGGTGGAGGAAGTTCAGGGGACTGTGAACCCCAAATTCCGCCCCCAGGAATCAAGCAAGGCAATTCATCCAATGAGAGAACAGAATGAAAAGTCACTTGCCTGATCCGTAGAGGCCCAATAGAACCCGTTGCAGTGGGCTTCGCTCCTCCCTTTCCCCGCTGGATGGTGACGGAGGGCCCCCTGGAAGGATGAGGAGGAGCCGCTCACGATGGACCGACGACGGACTTCGCCGAAGCAGAACTCAGGGCACTCACAGCAGCCGGGGAAGACGTCGAGGAGGAGGGGATGACAGCCGAGGCGATCTGGGCACGAGGAGCTGACGGGACAGCAGGGAAAGATGACCCAGGGGGAGATACTGCGGGAATTCCCTCCTGACGAGACGCAGAAGAGGCAGCTGACTGAGAGGTAGAGTTCTTCCGACGACCCAGAACAGGATCCGGACGGGGTTCTCGCTGAGGCTTACTGTTGGTTGTGTGATGACGGTTACCGGCAGAGGGCGAGGCGAAGGAGAGGTTAGGGAAACGCAGCTCCTGCGCGGAAACAGAGGCGAGCAGGTTGGCGTACTCTGGATAATCACTTAGCTCCGGATTCCTCTCCACCAGCTTGATTGCCGCCATCACATGCTTGATGCATGGGGTGAACAGCGAACAGCGGAGCGAGCTGCAGTCACTCGGTCCCGGATGGAAACAGGTGTCAGTTGTAACTTCTCTGGGGGAATCCCGACTGATGTCTCACTCCTTAGGGGATCACCCCTGGGTGGTGCGAACTCCTGGCCTGGAACAAGGACAGGAACGGGATCCCGAAGCGAGGAGCGAGGATGCCTCTTCTCCGGCTTCCTGCTGGAGTTTCCCTCCAGCCCACGGAGCTTCTCCCGTTGAGCAGCGATGTCTGCCCTCCTCGCTGTGATCTCAGGATGGTCAGCGTAACGAGGATGGCGGTTGATGGTTGCCTCAGCGAGGTCCAGGTACCAGCACGAGCCGCTGGGGAAGGAATAGCTACGAGCGTTGGAAAGGATTCCGTCGATCTCGATGAGAGCCATGATTAGCTCGTAGCCCAGGCTCATAACGTAGCCCTTGAGCAGCGGCGCCATCTCCCAGCACGCTGGTACACTGAACAGGGGAATTTCAAGTCCAATTAAACAAACTCACGGCCACCGGCGTCTCTTTGGGCTGCGACCTACTGTTACAGATGGCTCTCACGAGCCATCACTGAGATGCTCCAGGCAGCCGTTGAGTTTGTACATTTATTAAATAAAGGCAAAATGACAAAATAATAAGCCTCGTGGGGCAAAACACAAATAAAGACAAGACACTTACATATGATCAGCGAGGGCGGAACCTGAACGTTGGGAAGAACTGACTTCGGGGTTAGGGAAGCCAGACTGGAAGGCAGGCGAGGTCGCAGCCCCGAGCAAACAGAGCTGCTCCCTTAAATAGTGCTTAACAGATTAATCAGCTGATGAAGGATCATCAGCTGATTGGAATCAGGCCGTCCAGTGGGGCTCCACTGACAGCCGGAAGCCCCGCCGAGACGCTGTCATAATAAAAGTCTAGAGGTGCGCCAGAGGGGAGAACGGAGGACTACCGCACAGCCCGAGAGCAGACAGAGTCAGCACCCAGACCATGACAATTACATACTGTAGACTATGGAAAAGGAGGACACACAATAAAACTTCCTACAAACATTACATGTTTGACATTCACAGAGCTGTCACCAGGAACGTGCATCTTGCACGAGCTCTAACCAGGCTGTGAAAGATTGTACAATCCTTTGAGGATGTGTTTGTTCCTGCTTTACCTGCCACTCTCCCTTGTATTTGAACAGGAAATGCACAGATTCAGCGATTTTTAATATATAAATATTGCTGAAACGATTGGAATCATTCCAAAATTACAATTAAATTGCTCTGCCTCCCCTGACCGCATGTCACTGATCTTAATGACCACTGACAGCAATTATAATTCTATTTTGTGTGTGTAATAGAGACCGACCCCTACAGTTGGTTTAGAATCACTGATTCATCCAAGAATCATCTATCTAGACTGTGGTAGGAAAGCTTAATACCCAGACAAACCCACACAAGGACAAGTAGACCATAATAATACAGAAAGGGACCCAGCTGACCCACGTCTGAAAATGTTTCCGCTAGGCAACATTATTAGAAAGCACTGTATACATTTTCATTGTTATGCAGATGACACACAATTATACCTGTCAATGAAGCCAGATGATAGTAATCAATTAGCCAAGTTAGAAGCCTGTCTTAAGGAAATCAAAGCTTGGATGACTTGTAATTTCCTGCTATTAAATTCAGATAAGACTGAAGTCATTCTAGTTGGTCCAAAAAACCTTAGAAATACCTTTCCAAATCAAACTCTTAGTTTGGATGTGGTTAATCTCTCTCTTAATAGTTATGTGAGGAACCTTGGAGTTATTTTTGATCAAGATCTGTTTTTTAATTCACATATTAAACTTGTTTCTAAGACTGCCTTCTATCATTTGCGTAATATTGCCAAGATTAGGAGCATCTTGTCTCTGAGTGATGCTGAGAAACTGATCCATGCTTTTGTTAGTTCTAGATTAGATTATTGTAATTCTTTATTATCAGGCTGTCCTAAAACATCTTTAAGAAGTCTTCAGCTGATCCAAAATGCTGCAGCAAGAGTTTTAACAGGTACTAGAAAGAGAGATCATATCTCTCCAGTTCTGACCTCCCTTCTTTGGCTTCCCATAGAGTTTAGAATTAAGTTTGAAATCCTTCTTCTCACTTACAAAGCTCTAAATAATCAGGCCCCTCTTTATTTAAAAGAGCTGACACTACCCTATTATCCTCACAGAGCACTACGCTCCCAAAATGCAGGATTACTTGTAATACCTAGAATCTCCCAAAGTACAATGGGAGGCAGAGCCTTCAGTTATCAAGCTCCTCTCCTGTGGAACCAGCTGCCAGTCTGGATTCGGGAGTCAGACTCTATCTCTGTTTTTAAGAATAGGGTTAAAACCTTCCTTTTTGATATAGCCTATAATTAGGGAGGGATCATGTGCCCCTGAACCCTCCCTTAGTTATGCCGCTAATAGGTTTATAATAGGTTTATAATAGCTGGGGGACCTCCAACAATGCACGGCTTCACTCCTTTCTTCACTCCCAATGAAATATTTTTGCTGGTCATTAACATCTGTTTGTTATCTCCCATAGATTGAGTCCCCGTCGTGCTGTTTGCTCTCTACATGTCTGTTCTTTTCTTCTTCTTCTCTATCCCCTCACCCCCCAGCCAGTCACAGCAGATGGCTGCTCCTCCCTGAGCCTGATTCTGCTGGTTTCTTCCTGTTAAAATGGAGTTTTTACTCTCCACCGTCGCCAAGTGCTTGCTCACAGGGGATCGCCTGATTGCTGGGGTCTTTCTGCAGTTGTGGAGGTTTCCCCTACAGTTGAAAGTGCTATGAGATGACTGTTGTTGTGAAAAGGTGCTATATAAATAAAGTTGAATTGAATTGGCAGCGCAGTGGCGGAGTGGTTAGCACTGCGGCAGCACAGCAACTCACCCTTGGCCGGGGGATCCTGAGTTCAATCCCAGCCCCCGACCAACAGTGATCTGTGTGGAGTTTGCATGTTCTCCCCGTGTCTGCGTGGGTTTACTCTGGGATTTCTCCGGTTTCCTCCCACATGCCAAAAACATGCAAGTTAGGTTAATTGGCATCAAACTGGGGATTCTAAATTGTCCTCAGGTATGACTGTGAGAGTGAATGGTTGTCTGTCTCTCTGTGTTGGCCCTGCGATGGACTGGCGATCTGTCCAGGGTGTACCCTGCCTCTCGCCCAACGATGCAGGGATAGGCTCCAGCCCCCCCACGACCCGAAAAGGATTAAGCGGAAGACGATGAATGAATTGAATATAGACAAAATTCTTTGATGATCCCAATATCTTACTGAAGGAGAGCAGTTTTCAACTTTTACATATAATTACTGGGCAGAACCAAATTATGATAAGCATATCATCCATGGATATACAACTAAAAGTTTCACAGCATCTGGAATTCAACAGACTTTCATTAGTTGATACAAGCAGTTTCTGCCAAACAAAGTGAATTAAGCATATCAAGTTATGTGGCAAAATGATTAACTGAGGTAAACAGATAAAAGTTTGAAGTGTTTACCATCAACTGACAAAAAAACTCACCTGCTATAAAGAGGTGGTCTTACAGAAGGTGACTCCTTTTGTTGACATTTCAAGACTGCAATTTTCCTATTAAAGAAAAACATAAAATGATAAGATAATTGGCACTTCTTCTGAAGTGGGAGTCAAACACAACATCACTGAGGCAGAATTCACAAATTCAAAAAAATTGTGACATCATGATGTTCACATAAAACCCCAAGGTTCTCAACTATTACAGATTATTGTACATTTTACATAATGGTAATATCTTAATAGAAATTCCCTCTATTTAGCTCACCTACATATGAGATGCTCTGGAGAAAGATACTGCTACCTACATTACAACCTCTCTTTTAGCATAGAGTAACTCACACATGATACATTATTGCAGGTTGACTGTTAGCTGTTCATATAAGCAAATGATTGGGATATATTTAAACAACTTATAACTTATATAAGCTTACTAACATAAAATGTACTGTGTGGTGAAGTTTTTCCATCAATGTATTTTTTTCTTCACTTGCTTATTTAGGAACTAACAAAGATCAAGTAACAGAAGCAATCATATATGACTATGTGATTTAATTAAAATAATATGGATAAATGGCAGATATACAGGTAAAACAATGCTATCCAAAATACAGTCACATAATAAACATAAATTCATTATAATATAGCAAGGCAACCCTACCTTTTGCCCAGTTTTACTTTGTCTCCATCAGCAGAGAAATCTTTTGATCAATCTTCCACCTCTGACTGCAAATGAACCAAGCCCTGCAGACTTCATTATGAGAATGAAGGCAAGGAGAAAGGGCAAGACAAGAAAAGGACATATGGTGGTGGGGACCAATACTCAACACCTCCTCAAGTGACCCTTAGGCATTCTAACAATAGCAGCTTCATCTGAAACATCAGATGGCTCAGATTTCACACTTAAGAGAGACAAGGTGCCTCACACCTTCCCTCGTCTATACATGTGATTGCAGAAGTCAAAGATACAGTACAAGGCCCGTGGACAGCTGAGAATGGGACCTTTGAAGACTGACTTGTCCACTGGAGCCTGGAATAGATTAGAGCAAAGTAGAGGACGTCAGATATATGGTACAAGGCAAGCACAATGTCAACATCATACACTGTGTGTTCACTGTATGGAGGACAATCACAAGAACTCCATGCTGTGGCCTATATGTCGATGAGGTGCATCAGATGGGGTATGGGTCTATCAGGGTCTACTTTTCATGGACATCCAGATTTATTACAAATGCAAGTGACAGTTTTACCAGTAAAAATTCATCATGAGTATGTACAGATTCTATTTAAACTATCTTCAAAAGCAATTCAATTCTCCATTGGGTCTGTATATAGTTGTATTTTTGATGCATTCCTTTGACTGTCTCAGGTCAGACAAGAGACAATGAAATTACATCACAACCAAGCCACTGTACAGTGGAAAAAGTCAGAAAACCCCATAGCCATTATTAGTAACACAGTAAAACAACTTAGTAGTTTGTATATAAAACACAGTAATGGCATGTTCAGAAAGATAATTAGGGAAAAACTCTGTGTATGATCAACTCAGAGCATACATAAAACAAGACTTATGAAAAAGCACATTTCCCACTACTGCTGACGCACAGCCCACATGTACAGCTATCCTGATTTCTCACATCAGTTACGGTATGTGAAGGCTTGCCTAGCATCGTGAGGAGAAAAGCCAACTTCATGGCTGAATTAGTTGTGCAGCATGCCTCAAGCATTCATCAAATCTGAAAATACAGTGGTGTAATTACCTACAGTATAAAACTACCTAAACAACATACCCAAAGCAGAACATGCTGTGGTACTGCAGGTGTTAAGTGCTACAGGATGTGCATTGTAATCTCATTAGAGGAAGGCCCTGGTGGAGATAGCTGTCCATAGGTTACAACAACAGATCGGATTTGGAGGACTTAAATAACAAAAGACAAGCTGCGGCAGAATATAGATTCCCTTCATCATTGTAAATCTTATTAAATTCTAACAGGACAAGTATAACATTGAGGTTTCTAAAAATAATTTAATAATCTTGTACAAAGCTGCCATATCCATAAACTGTAAAGACAAAAATCCAATGCAAGTGACCTACCAAATGAATGGAGTTACATACAGCTGTGGACAAAATTGTTGGTACTCCTCTGTTAATGAAAGAAAAACCCTCAATGGTCACAGAAATAACTTGAATCTGACAAATGTGGTAATAAATAAAAATTCTATGAAAATTAACCAGTGAAAATCAGACAATGCTTTTGAATTGTGGTTCAACAGAATTATTTTAAAAAACAAACTCATGAAACAGGCCTGGACAAAAATGATGGTACCCTTAACTTAATATTTTGTTGCACAACTTTTTGAGGCAATCACTGCAATCAAACGATTTCTGTAACTGTCAATGAGACTTCTGCACCTCTCAGCAGGTATTTTGGCCCACTCCTCATGAGCAAACTGCTCCAGTTGTCTCAGGTTTGAAGGGTGCCTTCTCCAGACGGCATGTTTCAGCTCCTTCCACAGATGTTCAATAGGATTTAGATCAGGGCTCATAGAATGCCACTTTAGAATAGTCCAATGTTTCGCTCTTAGCCATTCTTGGGTGTTTTTAGCTATGTGTTTTGGGTCATTATCCTGTTGTAAGACCCATGACCTGCGACAGAGACCAAGCTGTCTGACACTGGGCAGCACATTTCTCTCTAGAATATCTTGATAGTCTTGAGATTTCATTGTACCCTGCACAGATTCAAGACACCCTGTGCCAGATGCAGCAAAGCAGCCCCACAACATAACAGAACCTCCTCCATGTTTCACAGTAGGGACAGTGTTCTTTTCTTGGTATGCTTCATTTTTGCGTCTGTGAACATAGAGCTGATGTGCCTTGCCAAAAGTTCCAGTTTTGTCTCGTCAGTCCATAGGACATTCTCCCAGACGCTTTGTGGCTTGTCAACATGAAGTTTGGCAAATTCCAGTCTGGCTTTTTTATGATTTGTTTTCAACAGTGGTGTCCTCCTTGGTCGTCTCCCATGAAGTCCACTTTGGCTCAAACAATGACGGATGGTGCGATCTGACACTGATGTACCTTGACCTTGGAGTTCACCATGAATGTGTTTAGAGGTTGTTCTGGGTTCTTTTGTTACCATTTGTATTATCCGTCTCCTCCTGTGGCCACATCCAGGGAGGTTGGCTACAGTCCCGTGGATCTTAAATTTTTGAATAATATGTGCAATTGAAGTCACAGGAACATCAAATTCCTTGGAGATGGTCTTATAGCCTTTACCTTTAACATGCTTGTCTATAATTTTCTTTCTAATCTCCTGAGACAACTCTCTCCTTTGCTTCCTCTGGTCCATGTTTAGTGTGATACACACCATGTCAACAAACAGCACAGTGACTACTTGTCACCCTTTAAATAGGCCAACTGACTGATTACAAGTTTGTAGACACCTGTGATGTTAATCAGAGGACACATCTTGGTTGAACATGTCCCTATGGTCACATTATTTTCAATCTTTTCTAGGGATACCATCATTTTTGTCCAGGCCTGTTTCATGAGTTTGTTTTTTAAAGTAATTCTGTTGAACCACAATTCAAAAGCATTGTTTGATTTTCATTGGTTAATTTTCATAGAATTTTTATTTATTACCACTTTTGTCAGATTCAAGTTATTTCTGTGACCACTGTGGGTTTTTCTTTCATTAACAGAGGGGTACCAACAATTTTGTCCACGTGTGTAGCTTCCTATGGCTATTAAAAACAAAGGCTAGCATTCTTTTTTTTATACATCATGCAGGATGGCTCATATCTACAGAGCATGTAGACCCATAGAAAGAGTAATCAAGAGAAAAAAATCTCTGATAATGTATACATACATTGCATCCGGAAAGTATTCACAACACTTCACTTTTTTCACATTTTGTTTTGTTACAGCCTTATTCCAAAAGGGATTAAATTCACTTTTTTTCCTCAAAATTCTACACACAATACCCCATAATGCCAATGCAATGAATTTGCAAATTTATTAAAAATAAAAACCTAAGGGGCGCTGTTGAGCGGTCAATGGAGTAGGATGCAGATTTGGTGGCTCCTGCCAACTTCGTATAATATTGTTATTCAGTTGTGCAGTTTTCCAAAAACCCAGTGTTTTTTCTTGGTTCTTTTTCGCTGTGTACCTCAAGAGATACCTTTGAATTGTTTTGCAATGTCGGGGAGAGGAAAAACCCGCACTATTCAGACGCACCTGAGGCCTTGCCCACAGGCCCCGACTTCCGAGCCGCCAGCTCAAGATGTCGAACCAGCCCCTGTTTTGAATGCTGAAGCCTTGAAATTTGAGTTGCTTTCCTCCCTAAAAGAAGACATTGCTGGTATTATTAAGAAGGAGCTACAAGAGATTATCGGAGACGCTTTGGCACCTCTTAAGCTTGAGCTGCAGTCCGTGAAATCACAGTTAGTGAGTGACAATGCTGCTATCGATGCTAAGTTGGCTAAGCTAACGGGTACTATGGGGGACATGGAAGAAACGCTCACAGGTTATACAGATGACATGGCTGACATGAAAACAAGCGTTGAGTGCCACACTGCCAAGGTTGCTATGCTGGAAGACAAATGTGAAGACCTAGAATCAAGATCGCGACGCAATAACATAAGGATCATTGGCGTTGAAGAGGGCCCTGGCTCTTTCTCTCCTACAGCTGTGGCTGCGTTGCTGAAAGATGCTTTTTCTTTGGATAAGGAACCGCTAGTGGATCGGTCTCATCGCACTCTTCAGCCTAAACCTAAACCGGGTGACCGACCACGAGCCATTGTGTGCAGGCTTCACTACCACAGTGACTGTGTTGATATATTACGGCGTGTGCGAGAGCTCCAGCGGATCAAAGTCGGAGGTATGACTTTGTCGGTCTTTCCGGACTACACTGCCAAGATAGCACGGGCTCGGGCTGCATTCAACGAGGTCAAGCGGCTACTCCGTGGCATCGATGGAGTCAAATACGGACTTTTCCATCCAGCGCAGCTACGCATTACTTACCAGGGGACTGAAAAGAAGTTTACTTCGCCGGAAGACGCGAAGGAATGCTTCAAGACTTTGATTTCTGGGTGAGCTGTGAACCTTTCATTACAATCCTTATATCTGTACAGACTCTAGACTTGTTGCTATTACCTGGACATTTGTGCTTATTTGCTTTATTTTGAAAGTGATCATTAGAATCTCTTAGTGAATTGTTGAGTTTAACATTATCATTACTTTTTCTTACTTTATTGTTCAGATTATAATACTGGTATAAAATAGTATGTAACTTAATCATTGCACATATTATAATTCAATTTCTGGATGATGGCAGGAGTCATGTTTTCCACTGGTACTTCTTTCTCTGTTTGCTCGGCTTTGCCTCCGAGCTGTTCCTATTTTACTGAGAACAACTTTTTTTGTTTTGTGTGTGACACTGCTGTCTCCATTGGTTTTGGGGTGTTTTTTTTTTTTGTTACATGGAGACTTTGGGTGTATTTGTTTTGGGGTTTTCTTGGGTGGGTGGTGTTTTACCTCAGCTCACGGCAATAGTTCTTGTGTTTTTTTGTTTTTTTTTTGTACGTGTAAATGGCTAGTACCATTATAGGCCATGGTACAGCTTTGCTAGGCGCATCTTTGCGATTCATTAGCTGGAATATTAAGGGCATGGGTCATCCTGTCAAAAGATCAAAAGTTTTTAATCACTTAAAACAATTAAAATCCTCAATAGTGTTCCTGCAGGAGACCCATCTTCGGATAAAAGATCATCATCGGTTGCACTGCTCATGGGTGAGCCAAGTTTTTCATTCAGAGTTTAACTCTAAATCAAGGGGGGTTGCTATTCTTATAAATAAAAATTTACAATTCTCAGCTATTAATATTATAGCTGATAAAAACAGCAGATACATGATAGTTGCCGGTACTTTGATGCAGAAAAAGGTTCTGTTAGTCAATGTATATGCCCCAAACATTGACGATGTTGAATTTGCAAATAAATTATTAAGTAGCCTACCATTTTTGAATTCACATTTGTTAATCTTAGGGGGCGATTTTAAATTGTGTCTTTGATCCATCACTAGATCGATCTAATCCCCGTAATCTAAATAAGTCTTTAATGTCTCAAACATTTTCTGATTTCATGACACAGAATGGCTTTGTCAATCCTTGGAGATTCCGCAATCCAACCAGTAAAAAATTCTCCTTCTTTTCTAAGGTGCATCATTCTTACTCCAGGATTGATTACTTTTTTATTGACTGTACTCTAAATTCCTGTGTAGTTTCCTCTGATTATTTAAGTATAATAATATCTGATCATGCACCATTATTATTAGATATTCAGTTGGGTGCCTATAAACGTAGTCTTCCTTCATGGAGGTTTAATTCTCTTCTTTTAGCAGATAAAGAGTTTTGTGATTTTATTTCCAATTCAGTTGATGAGTTTTTGTTGTTTAATAAAAATGATTCTACTTCATATTCACTACTATGGGAGACACTTAAATCCTACCTTAGAGGACAAATCATTTACTACTCTGCACTTTCTAATAAGAGACGTCACGCTAAGTTTACTGAACTCACTTTAGCTATCAGTAATATTGATCAAAGATATGCCTTAAATCCTACACCAGAATTATTTAAACAGCGCATGGAGGTACAATCAGAACTTGATCTAATTTCAACCCAAGAAGCTGAACGGCTATTATTACAAAGTCGTGGAACTCATTATGAATATGGCGACAAAGCAAGCCGTCTATTGGCACATCAGCTACGGCGTCAAGCAAACTCTCGGATTATAAGTAGTATTCAGAATATCCAACATATAATCACGACGGATCCTATTGAAATCAGTGCCACATTTAAAACATTTTATTCTTCTCTATATATGTCGGAGTTCCCAACAGATTCATATAACATGAACATATTTCTTCATGACCTCTCGAATCCTGTAATTGACTCGGATACAGCAAAAAGCCTGGATTCCCCACTATGCCTTGTCGAAATAATTAATTCAATTAAAGCAATGCAATCAAACAAAGCACCTGGCCCTGATGGGTTTCCCATCGAATTTTATAAAAAGTTTATAGAAAAATTAGCACCATTACTTTTAGCTACATTTAATGAATCATTAGAACGAGGTATCCTTCCTCCAACTCTAACACAAGCTTTGATTGTTTTACTTAATAAAAAGGACAAAGAGCCAACTCTATGTAGCTCTTATAGACCACTATCATTGCTTAATGCTGACGTGAAAGTGTTAGCCAAAGTAATTTCTTCCCGATTGGAGAAGGTTCTCCCTTTGATTATATCTGAAGAACAGAACGGTTTTGTTAAGGGACGACAGTTATTTTTTAATATACGTATGCTCTTCAATATAATTTATGCAAAGCAGTCAACTGATTCACCAGAAATAGTCACATCGCTAGACGCTGAAAAAGTGTTCGACAGGGTAGAGTGGGAATATTTGTTTGCGGTTTTGAGGAAATTTGGATTCAATGAGAAATTTGTTTCTTGGATTCGTCTCCTCTATACATCCCCGAAGGCAAGGGTTCAAACTAATGATATGTTTTCCGATTATTTTCCTCTTGGACGTGGCACACGGCAAGGCTGTCCATTATCGCCCTTGCTTTTCACTATTGCCATTGAGCCTCTGTCCATTGCGTTGCGGTCTTCCAATATATTTAGAGGGATTTTCCGAAATGGAACTGAACACAAGTTGTCGTTATATGCGGATGATTTGTTGTTATATGTGTCAAATCCAGTTAGTTCTATCCCCAATGTCTTGAGTATCTTAAATAATTTCAGTTCCTTTTCCGGTTATAAATTGAATTTGGAAAAAAGCGAATGCTTTCCCATCAATACGACTGCCTGTGATCTTCAGCAGTCTGACATACCTTTCAAACTTAGTCACACAGGATTCAAGTATCTTGGTATAAATGTGACACGCTCTTTCTCTAGCCTAGCTTCAGCCAATTTTTCTCCCCTTATTGCCAAAATAATCTCTGACGTCCAGCATTGGCGAAATCTCCCTCTTTCACTCTTGGGTAGGATTAATGTTGTCAAGATGAATATCTTACAAAAATTTCTTTTTTTATTTCAATCAATTCCTCTTTTTCTGCCTAAAAACTTTTTTGATTCTCTGGATAAGATAATTTGTGGATTTATCTAGAATGGTAAACCGCCTAGAGTTCATAAAAAATTATTGCAAAGATGTAGACTTAGCGGGGGACTTGCATTACCTGATTTTCAATCATATTATTGGGCGGCACATATACATAAAATCTGCTATTGGTTAAAGTCTTTTCGCTCCCCATGGTGTAGAATGGAATTATCATCCTGTCGTGGGTCGTCAATACCTGCATTAATTTTTTCCTCTTTGCCTACAAAACCCTCTTTGTATACGGATAGTCAAATGGTTCTCAACACATTAAAAATCTGGTTTCAGTTTAGGCGGCGCTTTGGTTTTGTAGCTGCCTCCTCTTTGTGTCCTTTAACTAAAAATCATTTGTTTCCCCCATCTCTCTCAGATTCGTCATTCTCCAATTGGCATGACAGGGGTATTGAACATATAAGGAATTTATATACATCCGGGCTTTTTGATAGTTTTACCAATTTATCTTCCAATTATAACTTACCCAGCACCCATTTGTTTCGTTATTTTCAAATTCGTAATTTTGTTTCTAAGTGTTTCTCTAACTTTCCTTCTATCCCTCCTGAGCAGCCCTGGGAATGTATAGTTTCACATGGTCCACAACATAAAGGGCTGATATCTAAGCTTTATAATTCCATTTTAACACTAAACGATGAATCAAGTGTCAAAATAAAAAATTTGTGGGAGAAAGAATTGGGTATACAGATGACTGAAGAGCTTTGGGAGGATGCCATTAACAGAATTAGAACGTCTTCCTCATGTGCTCGTCTTAGCTTGATTCAGTTTAAGGTACTATATAGAGTCCATTTCTCAAAATCGAGACTCTCTGAGATTTACCCAGAAGTTGATGGTAGTTGTGATAAATGTAAGGGATCTCCCTGTCACCTTGGCCACATGTTTTTTCTTTGTCCGGAATTATACAGTTTTTGGTCTAGCTACTTTACAATTATCTCCACAGTTCTTCAAGTGACTCTGCTGCCTTCTCCAATTATTGCCATATTTGGGATTCCTGACTCCTCTGTAGTTTTGAATTCAGCACAAAGGGATATTGTGGCCTTTACATCCTTAATAGCAAGGCGTACTTTATTGCTGCATTGGAAATTTGTCAGATATCCCTCAATTTCCCTATGGCTCAAGGATATGATCCATCCATCCATCCATCTTCTACCGCTTTTCCGGAGGTCCGGGTCGCGGAGGCAGCAGTTCAAGCAGAGAAGCCCAGACTTCCCTCTCCCCAGCCACCTGCTCCAGCTCTTCAGAGGGGATACCAAGGCGTTCCCAGACTAGCTGGGAGACAAAGTCTCTCCACCGAGTCCTGGGTCTGCCCCGGGGTCTCCTCCCAGTGGGACGTGCCTGAAACACCTCAAGTGGGAGACGTCCAGGAGGCATCCTAATCAGATGCCCATACCACCTCAACTGACTCCTTTCAATGTGGAGGAGCAGCGGTTCTACTCTGAGCCTCTCCCGGATGACTGAGCTCCTCACCCTATCTCTGAGGGTGAGTCCAGCAATCCTACGGAGAAAGCTCATTTCAGCCGCTTGTATCCGCGATCTCGTTCTTTCGGTCATTACCCAAAGCTCGTGACCATAGGTGAGAGTAGGAACGTAGATTGACTGGTAAATCGACAGCTTTGCCTTAGAACTAAGCTCCCTCTTCACCACAACAGACCGGTACAACGTCCGCATCACTGCAGATGCTGCTCCAATCCGTCTGTCGATCTCTCGCTCCATTTTCCCCTCACTCGTGAACAAGACCCCAAGATACTTAAACTCCTCCACTTGGGGCAGGAGCCTGTCCCCAACCCGGAGAGGACAATCCACCTTTTTCCGGCTGAGGACCATGGACTCGGACTTGGAGGTGCTGATTCTCATCCCAGCCGCTTCACACTCAGCGGCAAACCGTCCCAGCAAGAGCTGTAGGTCATTGCTGGATGAAGCCAACAGGACAACATCATCTGCAAACAACAGAGATGAGATCCTGTGGTCACCAAGCATGACACCCTCCATTCCCTGGCTGCGCCTAGAAATCCTGTCCATAAAAATTATGAACAGGACCGGTGACAAAGGGCAGCCCTGGCGGAGTCCAACTCTCACTGGGAATGACTCCGACCGAGTGTTGGCAATACAAACTAAACTCTCACAACGGTCGTACAGAGACCGAATAGCTCGTAACAACAAGCCCGATACCCCATACTCCCGAAGCACCCCCCACAAAAATCCACGAGGGACGCGGTCAAATGCCTTCTCCAAGTCCACAAAACACATGTAAACTGGTTGGGCAAACTCCCACGAACCCTCAAGAATTCTCGAGAGGGTAAAGAGCTGGTCCGATGTGCCACGGCCAGGACGAAAACCACATTGCTCCTCCTGAATCCGAGGTTCGACCAACGGCCGGACTCTCCTCTCCAGTACCTTGGCATAGACCTTCCCAGGGAGGCTGAGGAGTGTGATCCCTCTAAAGTTGGAGCACACCCTCCGGTCCCCTTTTTTGAAGAGAGGAACCACCACCCCGGTTTGCCATGCCAAAGGCACTGCCCCCGACCTCCACGCAATGTTGCAGAGGCGTGTTAAGGATATGATGTTAAGGATATGATGTTTTTTCTAAAACTTGAGAAAATAAAATATACGATAAGAGGATGCACAGAAAGGTTTTACCAGAAGTGGCAATGTTTTATATCTCACTTTTCTAATCTAAAAGTCTTGCCCATCTAATTATGTCAGCATGTGCCTTGTTATATATATTTGTACTTTTTTCCCCCTACTTTATTATGCGTATTTTGTTTCATATTATACACCTGTTGAGGTACTTCCTCTACTGATTTTGTGAGCTGGGGTGGGGGGGTTGTTCTAGGGGATATATATAAAAAAAAAAAAAAATATCTGGTGCTTAAGTGTGAAGTACTTGTTGATGCACTATTAGATCTTATATACATATATGTATATGTGCTTAATAAGTGTATCTTTATTTCTTGTTTCAAGAAGTATTATGCAAACTTCTCTGTAATTTCTGAAACTGATTTTAATAAATATATATTGAAAAAAAAATAAAAACCTAAGAAATCACATGTACATAAGTATTCACAGCCTTTGCCATGAAGCTAAAAATTGAGCTCTAGTGTGTCCTGTTTCCACTGATGATCCTTGAAATGTTTCTACAGCTTAATTGGAGTCCACCTGTGGTAAATTCAGTTGATTGGACATGATCTGGAAAGGCACACACCTGTCTATATAAGGTCCCACAGTTGACAGTGCATGTCAGAGCCAAACCAAGCATGAAGTCAGAGGAATTGTCTGTAGACCTCTGAGACAGGATTGTTTCGAGGCACAAATCTGGGGAAGGGTACAGAAAAATTTCTGCTGCTTTGAAGGTCCCAATGAGCAAAGTGGCCTCCATCATCTGTAAATGGAAGAAGTTCTGAACCACCAGGACTCTTCCTCTAGCTGGCCGGCCGTCTAAACTGAGCGATCGGGGGAGAAGGACCTTAGTCACTGAGGTGACCAAGAACCCGATGGTCACTCTGTCAGAGCTCCGGTGTTCCCCTGTGGAGAGAGGAGAACCTTCCAGAAGGACAACTATCTCTGCAGCAATCCACCAATCAGGCCTGTATGATAGAGTGGCCAGACGGAAGCCACTCCTTAGTAAAAGGCACTTGGCAGCCCGCCTGGAGTTTGCCAAAATGCACCTGAAGGACTCTCAGACCATGAGAAACAAAATTCTCTGGTCTGATGAGACAAAGATTGAACTCTTTGGCGTGAATACCAGGCGTCATGTTTGGAGGAAACCAGGCACCACTCATAACCATGCTAATGGTGGTGGCAGCATCATGTTGTGGGGATGTTTTTCAGTGGCAGGAACTGGGAGACTAATCAGGATAGAGGGAAAAATTAATGCAGCAATGTACAGAGACATCCTGGATGAAAACCTGCTCCAGAGCGCTCTTGACCTCAGACTGGGGTGATGGTTCATCTTTCAGCAGGACAACCACCCTAAGCACACAGCCAAGATATCAAAGGAGTGGCTTCAGGAAAACTCTGTGAATGTCCCTGAGTGGCCCAGATGGAGCCCAGACTTGAATCCAATTGAGCATCTCTGGAGAGATAATGGCTGTGCACAGATGCTTCCCATCCAACCTGATGGAGCTTGAGAGGTGCTGCAAAGAGGAATGGGTGAAACTGCCCAAAGATAGGTGTGCCAGACTTGTGGCATCATATTCAAAAAGACTTGAGGCTGTAATTGCTGCCAAAGGTGCATCAACAAAGTAATGAACAAAGGCTGTGAATACTTATGTACAGTACATGTGATTTCTTAGTTTTTTATTTTATTTTTTTTTTCCACAATATCTTTATTGAACCTTTTTTTTAACAAACATGATACAAACAATCAAACACTAACACTAAAGTACTACAAAAAAAAAATGCACTAAAAAACACCAACAACCACCAACAAAATCAAGTCTTCAACAATGCTCCTCTGTTTAGTCTAGACAATCCAATACATAAGTATACATATTATGTTCACCAGTTTGGAATTTACAAGGTCCACACACATCATTCACCTTCTTCTTCAAGAGTTATGTTTAAATTTTTTACATAATCAATAAAAGGTCTCCATATATTCTCAAACACAATTTCCTTTGATTTCAGTATATATGTTATTCTTTCTAATGGAAGGTTTGTTAACATCTGTCTTAACCACTGAGTCACATCTGGTCTATGAGTCTTTTTCCATAATAGTGCAATACATTTTTTGGCATTAAGCAAACTGAGGTCTATGAATGTTCTTTCACTTTTATTAAAATTATGCTTTTCTGGGTACAGACCCAACAAAAACAGTTTAGGATTCAATATGATTTGTTTTGAGATTATTTTTTCAATTGTTACCCTCACCTCTTCCCAAAACATTCTTATTAATCTACATTCCCATACACAATGAAATAGAGTTCCTTTACTTTCCATGCATTTTGTGCATGTATCTGGTATATTTTTGTTATATTTATTTAACTCCTCTGGTGTAACATACATCCGCATTAACCATTTGAAATGTATCAATTTAAGGCGTACATTTATTGATTTGGTTTGAGCTTCTGTACAAGCCAATTCCCATTGTTCCTCTGAAATTTCAGTTTGCAGATCTTCTTTCCAGTAGATTAATCTTTTCAGTGAATTTTCACTTGAAGATAGTGTCAATGAGTTATAAAACTCTGAAATAATACCCTTTCTTTTACTATCTTTCATCAACATTTTTTCCAAGGATGAATAGATAGGTTGAGTGAGAGCTTTATTTTGATTTGATCGAATAAAGTTTCTAAGTTGAAGATATTTAAAAAAATGTGTTCTTTTGAGATTAAATTTGATCCTCAGCTCTTCAAAAGACATTATGTTTTCTGCACATGGCAAATATAAATCCTGAATCTTTTGTATCCCTTTTAAATTCCATACTTTAAATACAGCGTCCGCTCTCCCTGGTTTAAAATATTGATTACCCCATATTGGACTAAATTGTGACAATAACTGTGGTTCTTTTAAATAGTTTTTAGCTTCACACCATATTTTGATCATATGCTTTACAAATGGATTTTTAACTTGTTTTTGTAATTTTTTTGCCGAATCTGAGTATATGAATATGGGAAGAGGTAAAGGTAAATTGTATGATTCCATTTCAGTCCAGTGAGGGAGATCATTTGATGAAAAATAATATGTCATAGACCTCAGTTGTGCCGACCAATAATACAACATAAAATTTGGACATTTCAGACCTCCATGATCAAATGGTAAATATAATAAAGACAGACGTAATCTAGCCCTCCTGTTGTTCCATATAAATTCCATTAACTTTTTTTTAATTCTTGAGAATAAATCTAAAGGTGGTGGTAAGGGAATGTATTGAAATAAATAAAGTATTTTAGGTAAAATATTACTTTTAAGTATATTAATTCTCCCGATCATCGACATTGGTAGTGACATCCATCTCTGAAGTAACTCATCAATATCTGTCATTAAGGCTTCATAATTGACACTGGCGACTGATTCTAGCTTAGGCACAATTTGGATTCCTAAATATTTAAACTGATTTACAACATTGAATTGATTTACCTCAGGGGTTGGGTAATTTCTCTGGGTCTCATTTAGCATTAATATTGAAGATTTAGTTTTATTTATTTTATATCCTGATATTTCCCCAAAATTCTTTATTAAATTCAACAAGGTCGGAATTGATTTTTTTAAGATTCGACATAAACAAAATTATGTCATTGGCATACAGGGAGATTTTATGTTCTGTTGGTCCAACTTTAATTCCATATATTTGTGACTGTAGACGTATCGCCATCGCTAAAGGTTCAATTGCCATAGTAAACAGTAAAGGTGAGAGTGGACAGCCTTGTCGACATCCTCTATTGATTTTTATTGATTTTGAAATATTGTTATTTGTTAGGATTTCTGCAGTAGCATTATTATATATTATCTGAACCCATTTTATGAAATTATTTCCAAGTCCAAACCTTTGTAAGACTTCAAAAAGAAAGGGCCATTCAACTCTATCAAAGGCTTTTTCGGCATCCAGTGATAAGAGAGCTGTATCCAGTGCTTCTTTATTAGAATAAATAATATTAAATAGTCTTCTTACATTATGGAAGCCTTGTCTTCCCTTTATAAAGCCATTCTGATCTCGATTAATAATATTTGGTAAAATTTCTTGTATTCGTCTTGCTAAAATTTTACAGATTATCTTAAGGTCAGCATTTAATAGGCTTATTGGTCTCATATTTTCACATTTATTAGAGGGCTTACCTGGTTTTGGCAACAGTATAATTAAGGCATTATTTATATATGATGGTAAATTACTATTTTGAAATGCTTCTAAAACCATTTCCAAAAAAGGTTTTGTTAATTTATTCTTAAATTTTTTATAAAGGTCAACTGGAAGACCATCTGGTCCTGCACTTTTTCCTGATTTCATATTATCAATGGCTAGTCCAACTTCTTCTTGACTAATTTTAGACTCCAGTATCTCCCTATTTTCATTTGGAATACACGGTATAAATAGTTCGTTCAAAAACCCATGTAGTTTTGTTAAGTCAGATTCATTTTTGGTATCATATAATTTTTCATAGTAATCTCTAAAGGCTCTATTAATTTCTAAAGGATCTATAACTACCTGTCTGTTACTTATAATACTGGTAATTGGTGTTTTAGATTCTAATTGTTTAATCTGCCATGCCAATAACTTTCCTGATTTTTCACCTTGTTCATAAAAAGATTGTTTCAATCTTAGAAGACTCGAGGCAGCTCTATTCGCTGATTTTTTGTCATATTCAGCTCTCAAAATCAGTAATTCGTTCTCCAACCTTGGATCTCTTCCTGCATATACTCTTTCTTGAAGAATTTTTATTTTATGTTCCAATTGGACTCTCTCCTCTCGAGTCTTCTTAGATTTTGAACCTGTATAACTAATAATATGTCCCCTAATAAAAGCTTTGAAAGCCTCCCACTTTACACATGCTGATGTTTGTGTAGTATTGATGTCAAAGAACTCATCTATCTGTTTTTCTATGTATTTAACAAATTCCTCATCCTGAAGCCATTTATGCTGAAATTGCCATCTACCTGGTTCCTTTGTCAATTTCTTATCTACATATATTAGACAGCAGGGTGCATGATCAGAGATCACGATGTTATCATAAAAACAGTTTTGAATCTTGGACCTTAATTCTGTGGAGATCAAAAAATAATCTATACGTGAGAATGTCTTGTAGGTATTGGAATAACAAGAGTATGCTTTAACTTGTGGTTTCATTTCTCTCCATATATCTATCAATTTCAATTCTTTCATAAAATGATTAATGGTCAACCTACATCCATTGTGCGTACAGTCCAGTCCTGTTGATCTATCTATACCGGGATTCAATGTACAATTAAAATCCCCTGCTATTATATGTTGCCCTGTAAGTGATGATAAGATAAGAAATAAATTAGCAAAGAACTTTTGATCATCTATATTGGGACCATATAAGTTCACCAAATTTATGTTTTCTAATAGCAAAGATCCTTGAATGATTACATATCTTCCAAATTTGTCTCCAATTACATTTTTCACTTGAAATGGGACTGATTTATGTATGAGAGTCATAACTCCCCTGGCTCGGGATGAAAATGATGAGGTGAAAACATTTCCTTGCCATCTACTCCTAATTCTTTTTACATCTTCCTCTGGATCGTGGGATCGTGGGTTCGATCCCAGCCCCCGACCAACAGTGATCTGTGTGGAGTTTGCATGTTCTCCCCGTGTTGCGTGGGTTTACTCCGGGATTTCTCCGGTTTCCTCCCACATGCCAAAAACATGCATGTTAGGTTAATTGGCTGCTCTAAATTGTCCCTAGATATCTGTTTCCTATAGGCCCTTAGAATAGAGGGTTAGTATTAATGAAAGCGCTTTGAGTGGTCTTTGTGACTAGAAAAGCGCTATATAAGTGCAGGTTAGTTAGTTAGTTAGTTATTAGATGAGTTTCTTGTAAAAACACAATTTTTGAACCCATGTCTTTTATTTTATTCATAACTTGTTTAAGTTTTTTTAAATTTTGTAGACCTCTGCAATTCCATGAAGTTAAATTAAGATTAACGCTTTGATTTATGATCAATAGGGAGTTTGGGATTACCTTGCAGTATAAACATGCTCAAACAGAAAAGCAAAAAAATGAGTGGTTGAACATTCACCCTACAAACTACACACAAACAAATTCCCCCTTCCCACATTTGTGGCAATCCCCCCAAAAACAAAAGAAAAATTCCGTCTCCCGATATAGCCATCGACCGTTCCACACCCACGAGGATCAGCCAAAGCCACTCCTTCTTCATCCTCCCAATCACCCTAACTCTACTGCTTTTAATAACGTAACATTAACTCTCTTCTGTAATTTTCCAATTTAACTCCAAAATTTTTTAGCAATTTTGTACTTTTTTTTTTATTTATTTTTTTTTAATATGTAATACAATCTATATTTTGTAATCTTGTTATATGCTTCTAATCAGTTAAATGCTCAAATATTCTACCCTATATTCTGTTTATGCTTAGCTCCCACCAGTCTCTTCCTGGATCTTCTTGATGAGCTCCTGCGCCTCCTCGGGGGTCTTGAAGATGTGTGTTCTGCCCTCATATGTGACCAGAAGTCTTGCAGGGTGAATCACTCCATGACGAATCTCAAGGTTGTGCAGTTCTTTACGGATGGGGTCAAACTGCTTCCTTAATTGTTGGATTCCTGAGGCCAAATCTGGGTAGAACCGCACCTGCTGATCTTGGTATTTAATTTCTCCTTTGGCCCGCACCGCGTTGGAGATCGTCATCCTGTCTCTGTAGCTGAGAAACTTCATAATTAACGTCCTCGGTGCTGCCTTGTTACCTCTTGGTGGGCCAATTCAGTGGGAGCTTTCCAAGACGACTGATGATTTTAGCTCCGCGTTGTTCAGCGCCTCCGGGATCCACCCCTCCAAAAAGGAGCATGAATCACGACCTTCGGCTCCCTCCGGTAAACCCACCAGCCTCAGGTTGTTCCGTATGGACCGGGACTCCAAGTCCAGAACGTTATTTTCCAGATCTTTATTTTTTTTTTCCAAAGTGCGCACCTTTATTTGAAGTCCGCTGATTTCATCCTCCGCACTTGAAACACGAAGCTCCGCCTGCGTCACTCGCTCCACGCAGTCACCCAACTCCTTTCTCATTGCATCCAACGCTGCCATAATCCCATCAAGTTTAGCGGAAAAGTCTGCTCTCATTGAGCTAATGGCAGCCAGCACTGCACCTGTGCCGTCATCATCAGCAGTTACCGCACCACCGCTAGTTTCATCCGCCATATCCGCAGCTTTTTCTACTGCGCCACAAACTTTAAAGTCCGTTAATTTGGACTGCTTCGGCGATTCAATTTTTCCCCCGCTTGATTTCCCAGCCTTAGTCTTCCCCGGCATATCCTCACCCAAACGCTGGGAAAAGTTCTGTTCCAAATGAGAGAGTTATTTGCCGAATCTTTATTTCCAGGAGCAGAGCAGAGTGATACATGTCCTTCTAGGCGGCCGCCATAACCGGAAGTCCAGTTTTTTATTTTTAATAAAATTTGCAAAGATCTCAAAAAACTTTTTTCATGTTGTCATTATGGGGTACTGTATGTAGAATTTTGAGGGAAAAAATGAATTTAATTCATTTTGGAATAAGGCTGTAACATAAAATGTGGAAAAAGTGAAGCACTGTGAATACTTTCTGGATGCACTGTAGATAACACAACACAGCAGCAACCAATCATGTCAAATATTGATGCAATTTTGATGTTATCAATCAATCAATCAATCAATCAATCAATCAATCACTTTATTTCAGACACAGGTCCATATACATAAATATTACAAAAACAACAATAATAAAGACATTACAACAACAATAATTAAAACATACAGGCTGTCATGATGTGGAGCACGGCTAGGGAATCATGCTCACACTCCTTTGTTATTCTGGTTATTTTATGTATTTCCCCACTTCTGTTTAGTATTTAATATGTATGATGTTATCTGAGTTTGCTCTTTGTTTCTGTTTTGAGTTGTCTGATTATTGTATCTTAGTTTGGTCATTATAATCTTGTTTATTATTAGCAAGCAAGCAAGCAAGCAAAGTTTATTTGTATAGCACTTTTCACAGATATACGTATATCACACAGTGCTTCACAGCAAGTTAAAATTTACAAATACCCAGAAATTAAAATCAATAGAAATAAGATAAAATATACATATTAATAGGGATAAAAAAGAGAAAACAGTGACGAAATAAAAGCCATTCAACAAGAGCTAAAAGCCTGTCTAAACAAATGAGTTTTTAACTCCTTCTTAAAAGAGTCAATAGACTCAAGGCAGCGCAAGGACAGAGGAAGTGCGTTCCAAAGCTGTGGTGCAGCGGCCTGGAAAGATCAATCTCCACGAGTTCTGAATTTGATCTGAGGTCTGAGGATCTTAGTGATCATGTCGTGGCATAAGGAGTCAAGAGGGCTGAGATGTATGAGGGGGCTTGGCCATTAAGAGCTCTAAAAGTCAAAATTAAAATTTTAAAATGAAATCTAAAAGCAACTGGCAACCAATGAAGGGACGATAAAAGTGGGGAAAAGTGTTCCCTTTTCTTTGTCTGGGTTAAAAGCCAAGCTGCTGTATTTTGCACTGTTTGAAGGTGGGCAACAGCAGTTTTATTAAAACACATAAAAAGGGCATTACAATAATCTAAGCGAGATGAGATAAAAGCATGAACGATCATTTCCAGTTCAGGTGTTGAGACCATAGGTCTAAGTTTTGCTATATTCCTCAGATGAAAAAAGCAGTTTCTGACTAGTTGCCGACCATGGCAGTCCAGTGACTTAGCATTGTCAAAAACAACACCCAGGTTACGCAGGCTGGGCTGGACAGAAGAGCCTAGGTGACCTAAGCATTGCTTTATCAGAGGAATTTTACTGTCTGGAGCGATGATCAGTGTTTCTGTCTTGTTAAGATTTAATTGTAGGAAGTTATTGTTTAACCATTTGTTAATGGCAGACAGGCAAGAGATTAAGTTTGATAAAATGTTCAGCTCATTTTTTTTTAAAGAGCAGTAAAGCTGAATGTTGTCTGCGTAAAAATGGTAAGAAACACCCTTAAACTGACTAATAATCTGGCCAAGTGGGGTTAAATACAATAAAAACAGAGTAGGGCCCAGAATTGAGCCTTGAGGAACCCCACAGGAAAGTCCTTTAACCTCTGACATCTTCTCATTAAACAAAACACAAAACCCTCTGTCAGTTAAATAAGATGAGAACCATTTCAGAACTAATCCTGAAATACCAAACGTGTCCTTCATCCTATTTATCAATATATTGTGGTCCACCGTGTCAAAAGCAGTGGTGAGATCCAACAACACCAGGACCGAGTACTGACCAGAATCTGCTGCCATCATGATGTCACTGGAGACTTTAATTAGCGGTGCACTCCACTGGCACTTCCCTGTGCCGGTGGAGTGCATTTTGCGGAAACCAGACTGGAAGGTGTCTCAGACTTTATTTCTTTCTATGAATGCAGTTAATTGCTCGGCTATGTAGGGAGTTAGAAATGAAGAAGCGATATGATTTTATAAACCAAAGTTTAATATCAGCTTCACCTCCTTAACATGTCTCATCTCGGTGCAGAAGCAGAATAAGAGGTCGATCGCAGTCAGACCTTCATACTTATACCCACACTCAACAAAAGACATTGCATATCAAAGCTGACATCCCGCATTAACATAATCCCCCCTCCATTGTCCTCCGTCTCCTCCACCTGACCCTGGGTGGTCAGGGAGTTCGATCCGGTCTCCACCGCTGCGACTCCGTCTGCTCTTTGATCCTCGCTGGCGGTTGAGACCTCTTGTCCTGTTCTGAGGCGTGAGGTCATTCCACATATGTAATCACTAAACATTCTAATATGTCTATACATATGTAGGTATGGAATATATGATTAATATAAGCCACAGCCAAACGACTAAGAAAAGGACAATCAAATTAATTTAACAGTTTAAGATAATCTCTATGACATATTATACTGTTAAACCTCTTGACAGGGAAAACAAGGAAAAATCTTTCCAGCAGTCATGCTCCTGTAGAGAATTCAGTGGTAACCATAACAGTATAGTAATATCACAAATCAGCCTTAAAACTGTCACGGCACAATCTGATAACATAGTTAACAACTCTTGGTCAATTTGCATCAGTCCCTGTGCCGTCTGGGTTTTAATCTTCTCCCGAATCTGCTGTAGGTCCGCTTTGGCGTCGTGGTGGGACCCTCCTGTAAGGAATCTGCAGCTTGGGGAGGAGAGTGGTTATTTGTTCCCTGCAGGGGGGCTGAGTTTTTTTTCTTGGGGGGTCTACCCCGCCAAGGTGCTCTCGCCACCCGTGCAGGTTCGTCTCTCAACAAGAAGGCAGGTTTAAGTCTGTCATTGCTGACTGTTTCTTTTCTGTCCCCTAAATCAAGCACAAAATGCTTATCACCAGGTTCCAGCACTCTGAATGGTCCGTCGTATGGTGGACGGAGGGTTGATTTTAACGCTTCGTGTCTAACAAAAACGAACTCGGCGTTTTTTAAAGCTTGGGGGACAAAAACCCGTGGAAAAGAGTGATGTGCCGGTCCGGGGAGAGTGTCCAGTCCGGTGCTGCCTAAAGGCCTCAGGGCTGGAAGATGCCCGGGCTCTGGATTCTCTGGTAAAAACTCACCTGGGAGTCTGAGAGGTTGTGCAAAAACTAATTCTGCTGGGGAGGCGTCTAGATCCTCTTTAGGCGCAGAACGCAACCCCAATAAAACCCAGGGAAGTTTATTCACCCAATTTGTATCCGTTAGTGAGGCCCTGAGGGCGGCCTTTAAAGATTTGTGAAAACGCTCGCATAACCCATTAGCCTGAGGGTGATATGCGGTGGTGCGGTGAATTGTCGCCCCTAAGCTGCTGGCCATGGCTGACCAAAGCTCTGAGACAAATTGAGGCCCCCTATCGGACGTGATGTCCGATGGGACGCCGAAACGTGCCACCCAGTTTGTTAAAAAAACACGAGCGACTTCCGCAGCTGTGGTTGACGCCAAAGGGACCGCCTCAGGCCAGCGCGTAGTACGGTCTATCATTGTTAACAGGTGTGTGAAACCCTGGGACGAAGGTAGTGGTCCCACGAGGTCGACACGAACGTGGTCAAACCTTCTGGCTGGGATTCGAAAAGGCTCTAGAGGAGCTTTTGTGTGTTTGTGTATTTTGGCGCGCTGACAAGACATGCAAGTTTTTGCCCATTCCTTTACATTTTTGCGCAGACCTGGCCAAACAAACGTTTCCGTGACCATTTTGACCGAGGCACGCACCCCTGGGTGCACGAGGGAGTGAACCGAGTCGAAAATGCGGCGGCGCCATGCAGCTGGGACTACCGGGCGAGGTCGGCCGGTTGAAACGTCGCAGATTAGGGGGGGTACACCGTCACGTAAACCCCTTTCCTCCAGTCTTAACCCTGTTGGTCCAGACAGGAGCGCGCGCACGTCCGCGTCAATGCTTTGTTCCTCTGCCATGGCTGCGTGATCTATCCCTACGTGAATTGGGGCCGCGTACGCATCCGCGTTGGTGAAGAGTTCTGCGGCTGAGGTAGTATAATCTGTCTCCTCGTGCTCTGGCGATGTCACAGCGCGAGAGAGGCAGTCTGCTACCACATTAAGTTTGCCTGCCACATGTCGAATGTCTGTGGTGAACTCTGAGATTGCCGCTAGCTGTCTTTGTTGCCTGCCTGACCATGGTTCTGAAATTTTAGCCATCGCAAAAGTGAGCGGTTTGTGGTCTACAAAAGCCGTGAAGCGCCGCCCTTCTAACCAGAACTGGAAGTGGCGGATGGATAAATGAAGCGCTAGCAGCTCCTTGTCAAAAGTGCTGTATTTACGCTCGGTTTGGTTTAAAGATTTGCTAAAAAATGCTAAAGGTTGCCAGGTTCCGCCAACATGTTGTTCCACGACTGCCCCTATGGCCAGGTCTGAAGCGTCTGTGGTTAACGCTATGCGGGCCGAGGGATCGGGGTGAACCAACAATGTGGCATTCGCTAGAGCACTTTTTACTTCCGCGAAGGCGTGTTCGCGCTCCAGGGTCCATTCCACCGCGTTGGAAGGCTTTTGTTTTCTGAGCGCGGCATACAGGGGCTGCATGGGTTGAGCTGCGCGGGGGAGGAAACGGTTGTAAAAATTCACCGTTCCCAAAAATTCTTGCAGTGATTTGACCGTCTGTGGTCGTGGAAAATTTTTTACCGCGCGGACTTTGTCCGGCAATGGGACTGCCCCCTTCGGTGAAACTCTGTGTCCCAAAAAATCAATTTGTGACACGCAGAATTTGCATTTGGCTGGGTTGATTATTAACCCGTGCTCTTCTAGTCTCTGAAAAACTGTAGTGAGGTGTTGTTCGTGTTCTTCCTCTGACGGGCTGGCTACCAGCATATCGTCGAGGTAGATGAACACGAAGGGGAGGTCGCGTAATACCGCGTCCATCATACGCTGAAAGGTTTGAGCAGTGCCTTTGAGGCCGAATGGCATCTGCAAAAATTCAAAAAGACCGAAAGGGGTTATTACAGCTGTTTTAGGAATGTCTTCCGCTCGAACGGGGACTTGGTGATAGCCGCGGACCAGGTCTATTTTAGAAAAAATGCGCGCACCCGCCAGATGTAGTGAAAAATCTTGGATGTGAGGAATTGGGTAGCAGTCATGCGCTGTCGCATTGTTTAATCTGCGGTAATCGCCGCAAGGTCTCCAAGAACCGTCGGTTTTCGGGACCATGTGGAGTGGTGATGCCCAGGGGCTTTTCGAACGTCTAATAATGCCTAATTTTTCCAGGGTGGCAAACTCGTCCCGTGCTATGGCGAGCTTGGTCGCGTCTAAGCGCCGAGCTTTGGCAAACACAGGTGGGCCTGTTGTGGGGATGAAGTGTTCAACCCCGTGTTTCGCTACTGTTGCTGAAAATTTTGGAACTGTGAGTGCTGGAAATTGGGTGAGGAGTTGGTCAAACTTACCTCCTGCTGTTGTGACGCTGGCCTGCATGGGTGGTGGAGAAACTCGAGCTGAGCAGGGGATAGAACTAACTAACTAACTAACCTGCACTTATATAGCGCTTTTCTAGTCACAAAGACCACTCAAAGCGCTTTCATTAATACTAACCCTCTATTCTAAGGGCCTATAGGAAACAGATATCTAGGGACAATTTAGAACAGCCAATTAACCTAACATGCATGTTTTTGGCATGTGGGAGGAAACCGGAGAAATCCCGGAGTAAACCCACGCAACACGGGGAGAACATGCAAACTCCACACAGATCACTGTTGGTCGGGGGCTGGGATCGAACCCATGATCCCACGATCCCCACAATCCCCCGGCCAAGGGTAAACTGTGCTGCCGCAGTGCTAACCACTGCGCCACCGTGCAGCCCATAGAAGCAAGTGACAGTGCATTAACCAAGCGCCTATTTGCTAGATCGACTAACAACCCATGTGCACACAAAAAATCAGCGCCCAACAAGTTAAAACTCACCGCCGCTACAATAAATGTCCATCTATAGTTGCGGCCGTGGATGCAAAGAGGCAGGTTCCTTTCACCGAAGGTGTCGATGATCGAGCCGTTGGCTGCCATCGCTCCATTTCCCCGGGGACTCATGGCCCGATCTGCGTGGGAAGGGGTGATAAAACTCAGCTGAGCTCCGGTGTCGATCAGGAACTGTCTCCCGGTGTGTCCGTCAGTCACATAAAGCAGCTTATTTTTCTCGCCGAGAGTGGCAGCTGTTAACGGTTTCTCGGCTTTGGCGTTTCCCGAACTTTTGAATTTGCAGGGGGTCACGCATTTGTACGCCCTTGCGGCGAAACAAGTGGGCTTGTTTCGCCGCAAGTGAAGTGAAGGGTTCCAAGTGAACCCTGGGCTGCACGGTGGCGCAGTGGTTTAGCACTGTGGCAGCACAGTTTTACCCTCGGCCGGGGGACCGCGGGGATCATGAGATCGTGGGTTCGATCCCAGCCCCCGACCAACAGTGAGCTGTGTGGAGTTTGCATGTTCTCCCCGTGTTGTGTGGGTTTACTCCGGGATTTCTCCGGTTTCCTCCTGCACACCAAAAACATGTAGGTTTAGGGCGCTCGCGCACGCAGCGACCAGTAGCCGGTGGCTTGTCACCAGACTGCAAACCAAGTCTACCTACGAGTACAAATAAGTCCATCCATCCATCCATCTTCTACCGCTTTTCCGGAGGTCCGGGTCGCGGAGGCAGCAGTTCAAGCAGAGAAGCCCAGACTTCCCTCTCCCCAGCCACCTGCTCCAGCTCTTCAGAGGGGATACCAAGGCGTTCCCAGACTAGCTGGGAGACATAGTCTCTCCACCGAGTCCTGGGTCTGCCCCGGGGTCTCCTCCCAGTGGGACGTGCCTGAAACACCTCAAGTGGGAGGCGTCCAGGAGGCATCCTAATCAGATGCCCATACCACCTCAACTGACTCCTTTCAATGTGGAGGAGCAGCGGTTCTACTCTGAGCCTCTCCCGGATGACTGAGCTCCTCACCCTATCTCTGAGGGTGAGTCCAGCAATCCTACGGAGAAAGCTCATTTCAGCCGCTTGTATCCGCGATCTCGTTCTTTCGGTCATTACCCAAAGCTCGTGACCATAGGTGAGAGTAGGAACGTAGATTGACTGGTAAATCGACAGCTTTGCCTTAGAACTAAGCTCCCTCTTCACCACAACAGACCGGTACAACGTCCGCATCACTGCAGATGCTGCTCCAATCCGTCTGTCGATCTCTCGCTCCATTTTCCCCTCACTCGTGAACAAGACCCCAAGATACTTAAACTCCTCCACTTGGGGCAGGAGCCTGTCCCCAACCCGGAGAGGACAATCCACCTTTTTCCGGCTGAGGACCATGGACTCGGACTTGGAGGTGCTGATTCTCATCCCAGCCGCTTCACACTCAGCGGCAAACCGTCCCAGCAAGAGCTGTAGGTCATTGCTGGATGAAGCCAACAGGACAACATCATCTGCAAACAACAGAGATGAGATCCTGTGGTCACCAAGCATGACACCCTCCATTCCCTGGCTGCGCCTAGAAATCCTGTCCATAAAAATTATGAACAGGACCGGTGACAAAGGGCAGCCCTGGCGGAGTCCAACTCTCACTGGGAATGACTCCGACCGAGTGTTGGCAATGCGAACTAAACTCTCACAACGGTCGTACAGAGACCGAATAGCTCGTAACAACAAGCCCGATACCCCATACTCCCGAAGCACCCCCCACAAAAATCCACGAGGGACGCGGTCAAATGCCTTCTCCAAGTCCACAAAACACATGTAAACTGGTTGGGCAAACTCCCACGAACCCTCAAGAATTCTCGAGAGGGTAAAGAGCTTTTTTTTTTTTTTTTTTTTAAAAAAAAAAAAAAAAAAAAAAAAAAAAAAACGCTGATGAAAATAGCAGAGGTCGTTCTGCCTGCTGCGCCTTGGTCGTGTTGCCGCCATGGTGGGCGGGCTCTGCTCGGTTGTCTGTGGTTCTCCGCTGCTCTGGGCTTCTGCGCTGAGATCTGCGGATGCTGCTGTGGCCATCTGTTCACCGCAGGCGTTGATGAGCCGCTGCGCTTCTCGGGCCAGCGCGCGGAAATCCTGCCGGGTGCTGCACCGCATGTTGACCAGCGTCCCTCTCATGTGTGGCGGCAGAGTGCTGAGGAAAATATGTTGGAAGAGGAAGTTGTCGTTGTCCTCTTCCTTAAGCTGCAGCATGTCCTCCATGAGGGCCTTGGGTCTGCATCCTCTGTGGCCGTAGATCGCCAGGATCTTCTCTGCTCTCTCCTCGGCTGAGGGGGCAAAGTTCTCGATGATGGTCGCCTTAAGTTCTCTGTATTTGTCATGGGCGGGCGGCTGTTGGATTATGCTCCGCGCACATCTTGACGTGGCAGCGTCGAGTTTGGCGACGATGTGATAAAATTTCGTCTCGTCCGCCGTTATGCCCGCCAGTGCAAACTGAGCCTCAGCTTGCTGGAACCACGAGCTCGGGTCTTCTTGCCAGAATTCTGGCAGCTTGACGGTGACGGCGCTTGTGTGGGCCGTCCCTGATGTGTCCGCCGGGTGAGAGTGCCTTTCTTCTGCTCTCACGGCGGGGCTGGGGATGGTGCTCGGTTGAGCCCTCTCTGTAGATTCTGCCGTGGGGGAACGTCTTCCATCCGTTCCCCTGTCTGCATGGGCGCCGGCGCTTGCCTGGGTCGCCTCCGATGAGTTAATCGCGGGAGAACGTCTCTGTTCCATCCTCACGTCTGGTCACCAGTGTAGGGAGTTAGAAATGAAGAAGCGATATGATTTTATAAACCAAAGTTTAATATCAGCTTCACCTCCCTAACATGTCTCATCTCGGTGCAGAAGCAGAATAAGAGGTCGATCGCAGTCAGACCTTCATACTTATACCCACACTCAACAAAAGACATTGCATATCAAAGCTGACATCCCACATTAACATAATCCCCCCTCCATTGTCCTCCGTCTCCTCCACCTGACCCTGGGTGGTCAGGGAGTTCGATCCGGTCTCCACCGCTGCGACTCCGTCTGCTCTTTGATCCTCGCTGGTGGTTGAGACCACTTGTCCTGTTCTGAGGCGTGAGATCATTCCACATATGTAATCACTAAACATTCTAATATGTCTATACATATGTAGGTATGGAATATATGATTAATATAAGCCACAGGCTACTGCTTTCTCAAGCATTTTGGATAAGAAGGGAAGCTTTGAAATTAGCCTGTAATTGTTCAGTTCTGTAGGGTCTAAGTTTTGTTTCTTTAATTTGGGTTCAACCACTGCTTGTTTAAAAGAACTGGGAACAGTGCCTGATAAAAGTGACCAATTAATGATTTTGATAATTAAAGGCCCGATAGAGTCAAATATTTTGAAAAGCAGTGACGTTGGGAGGATATCTAAATGGCTTGAAGAGGGCTTCATAGAGGCCAGAAGACCATTTACATCCAGTAGCGTGACTGGAGTGAATAAGGACCACGTGTTGGAGGGGGCCTGATTCAGGCCAAGGTCCTCAGCAGATGGTGTAGTGCTTGCTCTAATATCATTCACCTTATTCACCATAAAATTTGCAAAGTCATCACATTCAGCATTAGAATAAGCAGGAACCATGGCTAAATCAGGTGAAAAAACTTGGGATTTCCCTTGTTTAAGGATATAAGCAGAGAAAAGTAGTTTGTTCTCGAATCCTTCATCATATCATTCAGTGAGGTTATGAGGCCTTTGAGGTGGAGTCTGTGCACCTCAAGCTTGGTGGCTTCCCACAAACGTTCCACCTTCTGACATCTTCTCCTAAGAATAGAGCTCTCTTCATTTAACCAAGGGCATGGTTTCTTAGGAGAAGTATAGCTACATTTAATAGGAGCCACTTTATCAAGTACCAACTGGCACTGTTGGTTAAAGCAGTCCACCATAGAATTTACATCCTCGCATCCTGCAACAAGATGAGTGTCAAAAGCTGAAATAAATCTATCCACAGCCTGCTGGTTAATAATGCGCCTCTGTCTTAATGTTTTACATTCCTGCTGTTCCACATTAACTGACAGCTCAAAGAACACACCGCAATGATCACTAACACAAACATCCTCCACTTTAACATTGTCCAAACTCAGTCCCAGTGAAAAGACAAGGTCCAAGGAGCGCCCTTTATTATGTGTAGAGCCGGAGACGTGCTGCTTGAAATTGTGAGCCTCTGTAATAGTTAAAAAGTCTGCAGCAGCGTTAGAAGACATATCATTTACATGTATATTAAAATCACCTAAAATTAAAACTCTTTCTAGTTTAATAATGGAAGATAAGAAGTCTGAGAATTCCGATAAAAACACACCAGCTGGGCAGGGTGGGTGGTAGATTAAAACACAATAAAAAGTAGTTGAGGCACTTATCTTCAATATCTGAAGTTCAAATGAAGAGAAATGCTCAAAGTTCACAGACCGGCATTTGAAGCGGTTGTGGAAAATGATGGCCAGGCCACCTCCGCGTCCACTCAGGCGAGAGGGTCGCAATGAAGGCGCAGCCTGTAGGGCAGAGCTCGTTCAGGTGAGCGAATTCATCCTGTCGTTGCCACGTTTCTGTCACAAGCCAAGCCGGCTTGGCTTTCCCCGGCTCGGCCTCGATCTCTCTGTGGGTTTTGGTTTTACTGTTTATGTGCATTGTGTATTCTTGTATTTATTTCCATATCCATAGCCACTGCCTGACCGGCAGCTGTTAGTCAACATCAGTGACCTACTTTCTCCCACGCTGCTGACAGTCTGTCGGTCCAGCCACGCCCCCTCGCTCTCCCTCTGTATTCCATCAGCTGTTCCCAGCCCCGGTAATTACCTTTCCTGCGCCTCGCCCAGGTGAGCCCAATTTGTGTGGCCAGCAGTGTTTGTGTTTAAGCAGCTCTTCGCTAGACAAACACCGCTGGACCATTGTACGGGTTAGACGCTTATTCTCTGCCGTCTAACCATCACGTCCCGAAGGATCTTTTGTGTTTGTGCTCGCTGTCTGCCTTGGACAACTTGGACTGCTCCTGCACGGTGAATAAGGGCTTCTCTGCCATTCTGTCTGCAGCTGTGCTGCAACGCTTGTCTGTAGCATTTCCTCTGGCAGCGCAACTGCTATGCTTGGGCACTGCTGCCCAGCTCTTCTCCCGTGACAGTCAAGTGTTCTTACTATTAACAAAACAATTTACAATTTTACCATACATTAAGCACAAGTCTCTATGGCAATTTTGTTTTTTACAGTTTATGTCACTGCACGAAACAGCATCATATGCAGTTTCAGTGTTGCCGTAAATTCTGATCAGTTAAAACATTATATGTCCAAAGAGCTTTCTCTGTCAATCTTATCCAATCAAATTTTACTCTTTTTTTCATGTCTGTCATAGCTCATCAGATGAGGTAAACACTTCACATCTAATATCAAGGAAAAAGGTATGTGATCTGCTACAGCTAGATCACACAAGATATCAGCTTTAACCAAAGAGTCATGAGCATCTGCAGTAGTAATACAGTGGTCCAGCCAAGATGTTGTATGCTACGCTCCACTGATGTATGTGTGACTGTCATCTGTTAATAGCTCTCCAGTAGAAAGTAAAATTTGGCCAAATAAAGAATTATGATCTGAAATGCCAGCATTCATATCTCCCATAATAAAACAGATGTAAATCTGTTCTCATTTATCAGGGATGTGATTTTGGGTTGGTGAAATTATCTGAAAATTTTGCAGGGGGTCTGGGGGACACAGTCCCCCAGCGGGGTTTGGGGCGGATCCCTGGTGAGGGGGGTTCGGGGGGCAAAGCCCCCTGAAGCTCCTGGGTTTTTATGATTTTTAAGTACCAGAACTGTGCTTAAATGACATAAAACAAACAGCTGAATGCCACTTATTACTGTATAATATTAACTTATGTTCCAAGAAGATAGCATTCCTAAAATATTCCAACAAGCATTATCCATCACATGCTTTAACACTTCATCAAATCAAAATCAGTTAATTTTATCTATTCCATAATAGAAATAAAATTCCAACATGCCATTACTTTTTATAATTTCAGCATTCATTTCAGATCACCAGTTTCAATCTCCACTGAGTCTTGAGCAGTTCATTTTGCACAATCACTGATGTAGCTAAGTCTTAGAAATATTCAAAAGTTATGAGTCAATGTCCACTGTGCAATGCGTTAAAAATATTTTTTAAATAAATTCCAAAACATCTTCAGCAGGCAAGATGAAGAAAATATTAACTAGATGACATGTATACAAAAATACACTACCGTTCAAAAGTTTGGGGTCACCCAGACAATTATTTTGTGTTTTCCATGAAAAGTCACACTTATTTACCACCATGAGTTGTAAAATGAATAGAAAATACAGTCAAGACATTGACAAGGTTAGAAATAATGATTTGTATTTGAAATAATTATTTTTTCTTTCAAAGGTCTTTTTATTATTATTAATTGAAGTATCAATACAATACAAAGTATTAGAAATTTTCATTTTTGTTTCAACCAAACAGTAAAAAACTAGAACTTAAAGCCAACAAATGTAAATGCTTCAAAGCACAAAAACCTTTAAATAAACAATAAAAAAAAAAAATACAAAGAAAAATTGTGTGTGTGAAGTAGGGGTGGGGTAAAGGGGATATGAGCTACTCAGAAACTATAATCGTGGGTCTTTCAAAGAAATCAAGAAACGGGCGCCATAATTTATAGAATTTGTTTTCAGAGCCACAGACTGTATATCTGATTTTTTCTAAATCCAAACAGGACATTATATCTTTTATCCACTGTAAATGTGAAGGGGGCGAAGAGTCTTTCCACTTCAGTAATACAGCACGTCTGGCCAATAATAATGAAAATTTGAATACTTTTAATTTGGAACTTGGCAAGACAAGTTCTGGAGCCACACCAAAAATGGCGCATAATGGATCAGGTTTAATTTGATATTGCAGGACTTCAGACATAGTGATAAAAACAGAATGCCAAAAATTCATCAATGCAGGGCAGGACCAATACATGTGAAGCAAAGTGCCAGGAGCGCTACCACACTTTTCACAAGTTGGGTCTATATCCGAGTAAATACGTGCTAACTTAACCTTGGACAGGTGCATCCGGTGTACAATCTTAAATTGAATAAGAGCGTGACGAGCACACATTGATACAGTGTGAACCTGGCCAAGAATAGAGTCCCACAGTTCATCAGTAAAAGTAAAATTAAGATCTTGTTCCCAGTTCAATTTGATAGCGGCCAGAGAAGAAGATTGTAAATTTGAAATTAAATTATATAAAACTGACATTACCCCCTTAGAAGTTGGTTTAACTAATAAAAAACCATCTAGAGGATTATCAGAAGGTTTTTGAGGGAATTGTTTTGTCATGGTTTGCACATAATGTCTGACCTGGAGGAAGCGGAAAAAATGTGTAGAAGTGATGTCGAATTTGGTGGAAAGTTGAGAAAAACTTGCAAATTGACCATCAAAATATAAATCCGCAAAAGATTTTAAACCTTTTCTGTGCCATATATGAAATGCACTATCAATAGTTGATGGGGTAAATAAATGATTTGCGGCAATTGGACTTCTAATGGAAAAAAACTGAAGACCGAAATTTTTCCTGAATTGAGACCAAATTCTAAGAGACTGACGAACTACTTTATTATTACCCAGTGTAGACAAAGCAAGGGGAAGTGGTGAACCTAAAATTGCCATTAGGGAAGTTTGATTGTCCACATGTGACTCCATAAGGATCCAAATAGGTGATTTGGGTTCCAGATAAAAATGTTTCCAATATAACATGCACCTGATATTTGCTGCCCAGTAGTAATATTGAAAGTTAGGCAGGACCATGCCACCTACTGATTTGGGTCTTTGAAGAAAAACTTTCCTCAATCTCGGATGTTTACCATTCCAAATAAATGAGGTAATCAGAGAGTCCAAAGACTTAAAAAAGGATTTAGGAATAAAAATGGGGAGACATTGAAACAAATATAAAAACTTTGGAAGTAACATCATTTTTACAGAATTGATTCTGCCAATTAAAGACAAGGATAATGGGGACCATTTGGAAAGTATTAACTTGCACTGGTCAAGTAAGGGGAGAAAATTATTTTTAAACAAGTAATTAAATTGTTTAGTGACACATATCCCAAGATAATTAAAATGATCAATAACAACCTTGAAAGGAAAATTTTCAAAATCCTGAACTTGAATCTTTTCATTAATCAGAAACAGTTCACTCTTATTAAGATTAATTTTATAACCAGAAAACCTACTAAAACTATCCAAAATATTAAGTATAGCGGGTAATGAAGTAAGTGGATTGGAGAGAAATAATAAAAGATCATCAGCATAGAGTGAAACCCTATGCTCAATGCCACCCCTACGAATGCCTAGAAAGTCCCGGCTCCCACGGATTGCAATAGCTAACGGCTCAACTGCCAAGGCAAAGAGCAACGGGCTCAAAGGACAGCCTTGCCTCGTACCACGGTAAAGTCTAAAATAGTCAGAATAGCGACAATTAGTTAACACTGAAGCTAAAGGACTAGCATAGAGAAGTTTAATCCAGGAACAGAAGGAAGGACCAAAACCGAACCTCTCCAAAGTAAAAAACAAATACTCCCACTCAACCCTATCGAATGCCTTTTCAGCGTCCAAACTAATAAGACATTCAGGTATGTTGTGGTGAGGAGTATAAATAATATTAAACAACCGCTGCAAGTTAAAAAAAGAATGGCGATTTTTAATGAAACCGGTTTGGTCCTGTGAAATTATAAAAGGAAGAATCTTTTCCAACCTTGAAGCTAACAACTTTGACAAAATTTTAACATCGGTATTTAACAAGGAAATAGGCCTGTAAGAAGCACAATCAACAGGATCCTTATCCTTTTTAAGCAACACAGTGATACAAGGCCTGATAGCATGAAGGAGGAAGTGTACCAGAGTCAAGCGACTCTGTAAAAACTTGACAAAGGAAAGGGGCGAGGTCATCAGAGAATTTTTTGAAAAAATCAGCGGAAAACCCATCAGGTCCTGGAGATTTTCCTGATTGCATGGATGATATTGCCAGCTGAACTTCTTCTTTTGTGATGGGAGCTTCTAAAATTTGCCGAGATTCTGAAGAAATCGAAGGAATATCAATAGAATCAAAAAAAATTTCCAAATCCTTTAAGTTTGTTGTATATTCTGAGGTATATAATTTGGAATAAAATGACCTGAAAATATCATTAATCGCTTGTTGGTCAGATGTCACCTCTCCTTTATCTGTCCTAACTCCAGTAATAATTTGCTTAGCTCTAATACCACGTAGTTGATTAGCTAGAAGTTTACTGGTTTTTTCGCCATGTTCATAAAATTCACTCTTGTTCCTTATTAAACAACCTTCAATTTGTCGAGTAGAAAGTAAATTAAGTTTAGTTTGTAATGTCATACGTTCCTTGTACAGAGCGGGTGATGGAGATTGAGCATATTGTCTGTCAATGTCCAGGATTTGATCTAAAATAGCCTTCTGTTCCTGTATTAAGGATCGTCTTTTAAATGCTGCCAATGAAATAAATTCCCCCCTAAGAAATGCCTTCATGGCCTCCCATATCGTTTTATTTGACATACCAGGAGTTTTATTTTCTTTCAAAAAAAAATTAATTTTAGAAGAAATATTCGCAACCAATTTTTCATCTGTAAGTAATAATGGATCCAATCTCCAATGCTTTCTCATGGAGTCACATCCATGGAGGATCATTTTAAGTACAAGAGGGACATGATCAGAAACCGAGATGCTATCATAACTGCAAGAGCAAAGGTTATTAATTACTAAATTGTCAACAAAAAAATAATCTATTCTGGTATAAGAATGGTGTACGTGAGAGAAAAAAGAATAGTCCCTGCCGTTAGGATGTAAAAAACGCCAAGGATCTGTAAGGCTATATTCCTCAAGAAAAGACTTAACATAAGTTGCAGATTTATTAAGACTAGCAGGTTTTGAAGATGAGCGATCTAAGATCGGATCCATATACAAATTAAAGTCACCCCCAAGAATTAGAGAATGAGTATTTAAATCTAGAAGTTGCGAAAAAAGGTTGCGAAAAAAGTGCACATCATCAAAATTCGGTGCATACAGATTAGCCAAAGTGACATGTTTATCGCCAAGTTTACCTGATACTATTACAAATCGTCCATTTTTATCTGATACAACATTAGAGGGAATAAATGGGATATTTCGATCAATAAGAATAGCAGCGCCCCTGGCCTTAGCTTTAAAATTTGAATGAAAAAATTGTCCTGACCAACATTTTGACAAACGCAAGTGGTCGGAATCCTGCAAATGGGTTTCCTGCAAAAACAGTACCCCAGGCTTAAACTGCTTTAGACGTGACATGACTCTCTTTCGTTTAATTGGATGGTTCAACCCCTTCACATTCCAGCTTACCAAAGTAAGATTACTATTCATTCAAAGAGTAAAATTTATATATTATGTTGTGTAGCCCAAAGAAGAATAAAGTGAGGTACGGGTAAAAAAAAAAAAAAAAAAAAGGAAGGGGTAAGGGGGGTGTAAATAAAACCATAACAAAAAAAACAAAACAAAAAAAAATAAATTAAAAAAAAATAAATAAATAAAAAAATCCAACAACCAAACCTATAACAACACTCCAGCCGGTTGCAAAAAAATGAAATAATTATTTTTTCCTTCAAACTTTGCTTTCGTCAAAGAATCCTCCATTTGCAGCAATTACAGCATTGCAGACCTAACATGATTGCACAAGGGTTTTCTAATCATCCATTAGCCTTCTGACGCAATGAGCAAACACATTGTACCATTAGAACACTGGAGTGATAGTTGCTGGAAATGGGCCTCTATACACCTATGTAGATATTGCACCAAAAACCAGACATTTGCAGCTAGAATAGTCATTTACCACATTAGCAATGTATAGAGTGCATTTCTGATTAGTTTAAAGTTATCTTCATTGAAAAAAAGTGCTTTTCTTTCAAAAATAAGGAAATTTCTAAGTGACCCCAAACTTTTGAACGGTAGTGTATATCTTCACATACCTCAAAATTCACTACTCTATCCGCAGCTGGCACTGGTTGTTGGGGTGGATCGTTCCTTTCGATTTCCGTGTCCGATTGTGTCGATAACAAAGGGTGAAGGCCATATGGTTTCGATGGTTTTTTCTGAACACCGAAAGCTCCAGCAATTGAATAATTAGTGGACCTCGATTTGACCTCTTGTACATGTTTTTTGCTCCTTCTTGTACATGTTTTCCGCGCCTTCCCGGCACGGTCGATTTTCCGTATAAAATCGCTAAACAAATTTGTCACAGTTTTCTTCCCAACATCCGTTGCAATCTCCTTTTCTAGCCAATCCCAACGAAATTTGTTTTTCACGATCTTGTCAATTTCTTTAATTCTCGGAGCATCTTTACGTTCAATCACCGACATCACTGCAACAGCCGCATTCATTGGTCACTGCAAGGACGATCAGCCAATCAGGCGCGTCGTTTCATTACAGTTAGGGAATTACTAAAAGTCGGAATCCGGTATATACTCATATAATTTTTTTTTTATTATTTTGGAAGATAAAAAAAGCGGAATTCTGCGAATTAGTGGAAAAATCACATCCCTGATTTATAAAAGAACTTAAAAAGCCAAGCCTGCTAAGATATTCATCCTCATTTGAGTAGCAGTCATAAGGAGTATAGACATTTAAAATTACAAAAACACTCTTATTATAAACAACTTTAACTGCAACACACCAGTCCACCTCTAATATAATCACACTAATACATGAGTCATATTTTTTTACGCCAAAGAATGGCCAATCCTCAGGTATTCTGCCACAGACAGTTCCAGAACTAGGATCTGTTGTAGACTCTTGAACACCATAGAAGTCCCTGTTAAAACAGTTACGTTCATCAAGATCTTGTTTAGCTAATCAAGTTTCTTGCAAAGACAAAATATCAGTGATTTCCAGGAGCTTGTCAATAACAAGACATTGTGCTTTATCTCCATCACTCTGTCCTAAACACAGGCCACACGAGTTATATGACACCACCCTTACAGTCATAAACCACAATCATATCTTCGCTGCAGCAGATGACCCAGCCTCAGGCAAACATATACATTTCCTGTAGCAGTGGATGTTTTTATAGCCACTCCCTCTGTGGTGGATCTGGGTTTACGCGCCTCATAGAAGCGCCTCACAAAAATCCCCTCAGGCCAGAGCTGTGGTTCATATATTTCACCCACTTCATGGCACTCAGCGGTAACTTTAAAACACAGGTCACCTCACGATGAAGCTTTATCTTCAGAAAATCAGCCACCATCTCTGAGTT
This sequence comes from Pholidichthys leucotaenia, assembly GCA_020510985.1. Taxonomy (NCBI): domain Eukaryota; kingdom Metazoa; phylum Chordata; class Actinopteri; order Cichliformes; family Pholidichthyidae; genus Pholidichthys; species Pholidichthys leucotaenia. Next base: position 297,712,293 of record CM035846.1, read on the forward strand.
TAAGTCGGGGGAGAATTTTGTTGCAAGAACACTCACCAACTTGGTCTTTATGGCTCGTGTCTGACTTCCAGCTTCAGTTCCAACAATACTGCTCCTCTTTCTCACAGAGGGAGCATTGTGCATCTGTGACTTCACAGATGCATTTCGAGGCACATGTTTTATGCGTCATCCCTCCTTTACCACACGGCTCCATACAGGTGAGACTGGTGCTCCGTCTCTCTGCTCCACAGCCGGGGGTCCCGTAGTTGTGCTGGATTCCGCAGCTCTGTGCACCTGCACTACACACCCCGCCCCGATATTTGGGGTCTCTGCTCTACCGTGTTGAGCTTCACCTGGTCCAGGCTGCATCAAGATGTAATCATCCTCATTCATGGGTTCCCAAACCTCTCCGCTGAGCCGGTGGATAGGTTCACTCCGTCTGCCCTCAGTCTTGCTCAGGCGTTGATTTAAACCCAACGTCAGTGTTCGGAGATCTTCACAGATATTTGTTTGCACAGACATGGTCTGTTTCATTGTAGAGATCTCCTCATGCAAACGTTCAATTTTTCCCAGCAGGCAAGATACATCAAGACTATTGTAAGTCACAGGCGGGAGCTCATCTAAATAATGCGAGACAAAACGGGGGATATTTTCACCCGACTCATTAAGTAGCTTCAAACAAGTGTTGATGTTATTTAGATCTTTTTGAGGCCCCTTGTGTGTAACAGTGCTGTGATGAACTTGGACAAAGCTCAAACAGCAGTTTTTTAGAACGCTCAGTCCACTCTGAAGTAGTTTACAGCAAACAGAATAATAGCATAATAATATAATAATATCTTGGCTTAAAGTTCTCATTTTGACGACGAGAAAGTTTAACAGTTCATCTTCAACTATTGTTTTACCATCGGTAGATGTATAAATCTCAGGTTTTGCTCGAGTCGTACAGAGAGCAACACCTCCTCCACCACTTGTGTCCACCATCTTGTCCATGTTAGAACTGTCTGACCACATCTTAATTTTTTTTCCAATTCATGAATAAAGTTTCTCGTCTTGTTTCTTAAGACACAGTGTCCTTTACACATTGTCATAATGAATTTTTAAGCGAATTAGAGTATCTTTTACTCAACTGTAGAAGGTACATGGGATTTCTAAAAGCAGGCTTTTATTTTGAGTAGTGGTATTTCATATCACATTTATTCTACATGAAGGTTGCAGTTGATATACACCTGTTTTCTAGTTGCTATTACTGGATGCCTTTATCAACGACTCTCTGTGACAGACCAATACTTCAATGTAATGACACAATGTACCAGAGGAAAAAATGGAAATGCAACCTTGTCTGCCAGCAATTAAACCCAAGTCTGCTCTCTAGGAGTGAGGGAAATAATATTTTATGCATTGCTGAATGTGGGAAACTCTGAACTGATGTACAAATGTCAAAGAATAATTTTTTATATTTCCAGAGTTCAGCGGCAACCTCGCCTCTGCATGTCAGAGGTGAGGAGAAAGTAAGCAGGTACTGCAGTGCCTGTAGTGGGATGTATAATGGTTAAATGTATCATTACAGTTGACTTGTCACATCTCACTTCTATTTATTTTCTCAAAAAAAGATATTAGAAGTAAATTATTACAGATCATTACAAAAACTGAGTCCGACCGACTCACTGGGAATGAGTCCAACTCGGTCAGACTCATTCCCAGTGAGAGTTGGACTCCACCAGGGCTGCCCTTTGTTACCGATCCTGTTCATAATTTTTATGGACACGATTTCTAGGCGCAGCCAGGGAACGGAGGGTGTCATGCTTGGTGACCACAGGATCTCATCTCTGTTGTTTGCAGATGATGTTGTCCTGCTGGCTTCATCCAGCAATGACCTACAGGTCTTACTGAGACAATTTCCTGCTGAGTGTGAAGCAGCTGGGATGAGAATCAGTACTTCCAAGTCCGAGTCCATGGTCCTCAGCCAGAAAAAGGTGGATTGTCCTCTCCAGGTTGGGGACAAGCTCCTGCCCCAAGTGGAGGAATTTGTTGGGGTCTTATTCACGAGTGAGAGGAGAATGAAGCGAGAGATTGACAGACGGATCAGAGCAGCATCTGCAGTGATGCGGACGTTGTACCAGTCTGTTGTGGTGAAGACGGAGCTGATCTCTAAGGCAAAGCTGTTGATTTACCAGTCAATCTATGTTCCTACCCTCACCTATGGTCATGAGCTTTGGGTAATGACCGAAAGAACGAGATCGCAGGTACAAGCGGCTGAAATGAGCTTTCTTTTTAGGATTTCTGGACTCATCCTCAGAGATGCGGTGAGGAGCTCAGTCATCCCGGAGAGGCTCAGAGTAGAACCGCTGCTCCTCCACTTTGAAAGGAACCAGTTGAGGTGGTTTGGGCATCTGATTAGGATGCCTCCTGGATACCTCCCACTTGAGGTGTTTCGGGCACGTCTCACTGGGAGGAGACCCCGAGACAGACGCAGGACTTGCTGGAGAGACTATGTCTCCCAGCTAGTCTGGGAACGCCTTGGTATCCTCTCTGAAGAGCTGGAGCAGGTGGCTGGGGACAGGGAAGTCTGGGCTTCTCTGCTTGAACTGCTGCCTCTGCGGCCCGGACCTCCGGAAAAGCGGTAGAAGAGGGATGGATGGATGGATGGCTTACCAAAACGCTGTCCCTCCAGGATTTCGCAGGATTTCTTTTTTTATTGTTGCGGTAAGTTGCGAGGGTCTCCTTGGGGATTTGCCTGAATTTCGCGTTGGCCCATGGCCAAACTGGAGATTCACAGCTTTAAAACTCATTGACAAGGTAGTGGCTTTTACTTCTAAAGATGTGTAAAATGTTCAAACACTGGTGTCAGTGTCTGAGTTTGGTCTGAGGACCAGGCTCACCCTTTAAGTTGTTCTTGTACTTATTATGATCCTGAGTTGTTATCATTATGGTTATTCTTGCCATCTTTTGTTTCCTCATTGTGACAGCGCCTTATTTTCCCCAGGATTTGTTTTGTGTGTTGTGTTGATTATTCACAGCTGCACCTGCTCAGGTTCATCACCTCCTGCCCTTATTTATTCTGTGTTCGCGGCAGATCTACTGTTAGATGACTGTTAAGAAGTCTGTTTACGTCAACTACCATTATTCCGTGCTACTCACGGTTTAGGTTCTTTTCCACATTGTTCTGCCATGTATTTGTGTTCACCGCTCCAGCCTTGTGCTGCGCCCTCGGTTATTTCCTCATTAAATTGTGTTTTTTCCTCACTACGCGATTGGGTCCTCTTCTTCGCCCTGAAAAACACTGGCAGTGTTTACTCACTGTAAACATGGAAGTGAGCGCAGTGCAGCGTGGTGCAGTGCCACATTCGATTGGTCAGACTGATGATGTACATATCTGCGCACTACTCAGGGACAAATGTGATTGGCAAAATTGCCGGAAGTTGACGACAACTGGCCAAAATTGGAAAGTTGCGGTGACTAGACAAAATTCAAATTATGCAGGACCTGCTGAATTTGCGGGAATTGGTACAATTGCAATGTCGCAAAATCATGGAGGGACTGCCAAGTAGTGAGTAAAAAAGAAATGCTGAATGGAAGAAATCAATGTTAAAAGCCTTAAGTACACTCAGAAATTTAGGTGAGAATGTAGATTTAGTTTAACCCGTCATAGTTTAGGGAGTATTTATCTGTCTTTCAGCACTGGATTATAACGCCATAATCTAATTCTTTGAAAGCTACTTGTCAAATGTACCTATTGTACACATCACCATTTTTCTCAGTAAATATATTTCTAAAGGTGCTACTGACATGAAATTTTCACCAGATGTTGGTAACCACCCAATTAATCCATACATACAAAGAAACCAAAACAAGTTAGTTCAGAAATTAAGTTATTTGTAATAAAATGGAATGACACAGGGGAAAAGTATTGAACACGCTTACTGAAAGTTATTTAATACTTTGTACAAAAGCCTTTGTTGGTAATAACAGCTTCAAGATGCCTACTATATGGAAGAACTAGTTGCATGCATTGCTCAGGTGTCATTGTGGGCCATTCTTCCACACAGTTTTCAAATCTTGAAGGTTCCGTAATCCTCAGCTATGAACTCTGATCTTTAGTTCTTTAGAGATTTAGAGACATTCTATGACACGGTGGTGGCATCAGCCATCACTTTTGGAGTGGTCTGCTGGGGCAGTGGCATTACCGCAGCCGATAGGAAGAGACTGAACAAACTGATCAAGAAAGCTAGCTCTGTCCTGGGGCAGCGCCTTGACCCAGTGGAGGAGATAGGAGAGAGAAGGACGGTGGCTAAACTGTCATCTCTGCTGGAGTCCGAGTTCCACCCTATGCAGGACATACTGAATGCACTGAGGAGCTCATTTAGCAGCAGACTACATCATCCCAGGTGCACAACCGAGAGGTTTCGCAGGTCCTTCCTACCAACGGCTGTCAGACTGTACAACCTAAGCAGGGCTGCTCGCAGAGATAGCCAAAGACGTAACAACCTAATAGTTTTGAATGCAAAAGATGCAATAGACTTACACAATGGTCCTCTCCGGCATACAACTAGGAAAATACCGGTCGCTATGGAGGGTGAGAATATGTATGGGTACATAATCATACCATGTAGGATAACTAAGTAGACAGTTGTGCTGTTTCATCCCATCTAGCAACAATGCTCTGCACTGTGTGGGTTTATATATTTACATATTTATTCCATCTAGCTACAATGCTCCGCACTGGGTGTGTTTATATATCTATATATTTATTCCATCTAGCTACAATGCTCCGCACTGTGTGTTTATATACTCATATATTTATTCCATCCAGCTACAATGCTCTGCACTGTGTGTCTGTGTATATATATATATTTATAGTAATATGTACATATGTATATTAGCTGCTCTTGTTTTTTTTTGTTTTTTTTCTTGCCTTCTGATTGTTGCTCTGAGTGTTGCTATCCCTGTGCTGTTGCAATCCTGGAATTTCCCCATTGTGGGACTAATAAAGGCTTATCTTATCTTATCTTATCTTATTTTCAACTGCATTCAAGTCAGGTGATTGACTTGGCCATTCTATCAGCTTTATTTTCTTTCTCTGAAACCAGTTGAGAGCTTCTTTGGCTGTGTGATTGGGATCGTTGTCTTGCTGAAATGCCCACCCTCGTTGTATTGTCCGCTTGGACTGGCTAAACAGACACTACCGGCTGCTAAAGACACATCTTGATGCGTAACAACATGAGAGCCCAAACCCAGTGTCGAACGTCCATTTATTAAAGAAAAGTCTCCATAAAAATAACCAAAATATGAACCAATATCAATTTCCAATTTCCTTTACTCTCACGTGTCAGTAAAATGTTTGTCTCCACAATTAGCTGCACCTGTGTATGCTGCAACACTTCCTTAAATAACAAAATGACTTTCAACCAATCAAAAGTGTGCCACCTAGTGGCTAGAAGTAATAACTAACCTGCACTTATATAGCGCTTTTCTAGTCACAAAGACCACTCAAAGCGCTTTCATTAATACTAACCCTCTATTCTAAGGGCCTATAGGAAACAGATATCTAGGGACAATTTAGAACAGCCAATTAACCTAACATGCATGTTTTTGGCATGTGGGAAGAAACCGGAGAAATCCCGGAGTAAACCCACGCAACACGGGGAGAACATGCAAACTCCACACAGATCACTGTTGGTCGGGGGCTGGGATCGAACCCACGATCCCACGATCCCACGATCCCCACAATCCCCCGGCCAAGGGTAAACTGTGCTGCCGCAGTGCTAACCACTGCGCCACCGTGCAGCCCGGTGCACAAAAAATAACAAAAAATAAACAACTGAAAATGGCTCCTACACTCGTTTCATCTTCATCATTCTGGTAGATGGCAGCAGATTTTTATCAAGAAGTCTCTGTATATTTTTCCATTCATCCTTCCTTCAATTATATGAAGTTTGCCAGTACTGTATGCTGAGAAACAGCCCTGCACCATGATGCTCCCACCTCCAACCTTCCCTGCTGGTATGTTGTTGTTTTTTTTATAAATTGATATGCAGTGCCATTTCTCCTCCAAACATGGCGTGTATTATGGCATCAAAAGAGTTCAATTTTGGTCTCATCTAACCAGACTATATTCTCCCAGTATTTAACAGGCTTGTCCAAATGTTGTGCAGCAAACTTTAAATGAACTTCAACATGCTTTTTCTTCAGCAATGGAATCTTGCATGGTGAGTGAGCATACAGGCCGTGGTGGTTGAGTACATTTCTTATTGTTTTCTTTGAAACAATTGTACCTGCTAATTCGAAGTCTTTCTGAAGTTCTCCACAAGTGGTCCTTGGCTCTTGGACAACTCTTCTGATAATTCTTCTCACTCCTCTGTCAGAAATCTTGTGAGGAGCACCTGGTCATAGTCGGGTTTTTGTGAAATTACGTTCTTTTACTTCCGGATTATGGCCGCAGCAGTGCTCACTGGAACATTCAGAAGTTTAGAAATTCTGCAACCAATGTCATCAGTATAATTTGCAACAATAAGGTTGCAAAGGTCTTGAGAGAAAGAGATGTTTCTTGTGTGACACCTTGGTAACGAGACTCCTTTTTATAGGCCATCAGCTGGGACAGAACCAGCTGATATTAATTTGTACTGACAAGGGGCAGGATTGTTTTGTAATTATGAACAGATTTCAGCCGGTGTCTTGGATTTCGATGCCTTTTTGCACCTCCCTTTCTTCATGTGTTCAACACTTTTTCCCAGTGCCATTTCATATTATTACACATAATTTAATTTAGGGATATCTGTGGTTTGATTTCTTGACAGATGTGGATTGCATGGGTTGTCGCAAACATTTGGTGAAAATTTCATTACAATAGCATTTACTGAGAAAAAATGTGACATGTTCAACACTTAATGTAAATACAATAATATACAGTATATATATATATATATATATATATATATATATAATATACAGTAATATACAGTATATATATAGTATACATATATATTATATATATTATATATACAGTATACATATATACATACTGTATGTATATGTGTATATATATGTATATATATGTATGTGTGTGTGTGTGTGTATATATGTATGTATGTATATATATACATATATACAGTATGTATATATATATATACACACACACACACAGCGGTGTGAAGAAGTGTTTGCCCCCTTCCTGATTTCTCATTTTTTTGTATGTCACACTAAAATGTTTCAGATCATCAAACAAATTTAAATATTAGACAAAGATAACACAAGTAAACACAAAATGCAGTTTTTAAATGAAGGTATTTATTATTAAAGGAAAAAAAATCCAAACCTACATGGGCCTGTGTGAAAAAGTGATTGCCCCCTAAACCTAATAACTGGTTGGGCCACCCTTAGCAGCAACAACTGCAATCAAGATCATGAGACCGTGGGTTCGATCCCAGCCCCCGACCAACAGTGAGCTGTGTGGAGTTTGCATGTTCTCCCCGTGTTGCGTGGGTTTACTCCAGGATTTCTCTGGTTTCCTCCCGCATACCAAAAACATGTAGGTTTAGGGCGCTCGCACACGCAGCGACCAGCAGCCGGTGGCTTGTCACCAGACTGCAAACCAAATCTACCTACGGGTACAAATAAGTAACAAAAAAACCCAAAACAAAACAAAACAAAAAAGTTTGTGATAACTGGCAATTGGTCTTTTACAGCACTGTGGAGGAATTGTGGCCCACTCATCTTTGCAGAATTGTTGTAATTAAGCCACACTGGAGGGTTTTCAAGCATGAACCACCCTTTTAAGGTCATGCCACAGCATCTCAGTTGGATTCAGATCAGGACTTTGACTAGGCCACTCCAAAGTTTTCATTTTGTTTTTCTTAAGCCATTCAGAGGTGGACTAGCTAGTGTGTTTTGGGTCATTGTCCTGCTGCAGAACCCAAGTGCACTTCAGCTTGAGGTCACGAACAGATGGCTAGACATTCTCCTTCAGGATTTTTTGGTAGACAGTAGAATTCATGGTTTCATTTACCACAGCAAGTCTTCCAGGTCCTGAAGCAGCAAAACAGCCCCAGACCATTACACTACCACCGCCATGTTTTACTGTTGGTATGATGTCCCTTTTCTTAAATGCTGTGCTACTTTTACGCCAGATGTAATGGGACACACACCTTCCATAAAATTCAACTTTTGTCTCGTCAGTCCACAGAGTATTTTCCCAAAAGTCTTGGGGATCATCAAGATGTTTTCTGGCAAAACTGAGATGAGCCTTTATGTTGTTTTTGCTCAGCAGTGGCTTTCGTCTTGGAACTCTGCCATGCAGGCCATTTTTGCCCAGTCTCTTTCTTACGGTGGATTTGTGTGTGTGTATATATATATATATATATATAAACCACAATTTTATTATTTTACACAATTTTTAATTTTAATATATATTTGTGGATAATGGCTCTCACTGTGGTTCGCTGGAGTCCCAAAGCTTTTTAAATGGCTTTATAACCTTTTCCAGACTGATAAATCTCAATTACTTTGTTTCTCATTTGTTCCTGAATTTCTTTGGATCACAGCATGATGTCTAGCTTTTGAGGATCTTTCGATCTACTTCACTTTGTCGGGCAGGTCCTATTTACGTGATTTCTTAATTGAGAACAGGTGTGGCAGTAATCAGGCCTGGGTGTGGCTAGAGATGTCATGAACGGGGTTGATGCCATGATCTGTGGCTGTAGTTTCCTGATTGTGGTTAATTATTATCAGCTGGCAGGTTATTGGAGCCTCTGAGCCTGGGCTCCCTGCCAGTCTACAGCCACGCCTCCTCCTCTCCCAGCCAGGCACATACATACTCGTATACATACATCGTTTCCACACATACATACTCATGCACGCACGCACACACACACACACACACACACACACACACACACACACACACACACAGTGGTGTGAGAAAGTGTTTGCCCCCTTTCTGATTTCTCATTTTTTTGTATGTTTGTCACACTTACAGTAAATGTTTCAGATCATCAAACAAGTTTAAATACTAGACAAAGGCAACACAAGTAAACACACAATGCAGTTTTTAAATGAAGGTGTTTATTATTAAAGGTAAAAAAAAAAAATCCAAACCTACATGGCCCTGTGTGAAAAAGTGATTGCCCACCCTGTTAAAACATAAATTGTGGTTTATCACATCTTTGGAAAGCTGAGTTCAATTTCTCTTGTCATGTACACTGCGTAATGGTGCAGTGCACAAATGAGCCCAAAATGAGCCCAAAATGCAGGTGAAGTGAACGTGTTTATTTAACAGAAATAACATACAAAAATGTCCATAGAATACAGTCTGAACACAAGGCACGGTTGAATGAGCTAGTTGGCAGGAGGAGGAGGAGCCCCATGCGCTCCCAGACGGGACTCGAGGGGAGAGGAAGGGCAGTAACTAATAATACAGAGGAAGACTTACGAGCAGGGTCGGAGCACACTGGCTCTGGAAACAACAACGCACAGTCCAAAAACAAGGAAAACCAATGAGCTCCAGGACATCAACGTGAGCAGAGTAAACATAGACAAAACTTGAGTATTGACTTACGCTGCCACAACGAGTGCTCCACTGCCACACATAAATCCCCCAAAAGACTAATGAGTGGCAAGTGGAGGCAAGTGCGCGGCGGCATCCGGTGCATGAGTGAGTGAGGATGTGAGTGTGAGGATGTGTGTATGTGTATGTGTGTATGTGTTTTAAATGTTTTTTTAAGTTTGTACATTCAACTTTGTAAAGCTTTAATATTGCTTTTGTTGAACACGCAACACTAAGCTGCGGCGTGCAGAGATTTTTTAACAGTTCTAATTATCCATCCATCCATTGATCCTCTAATGCTTTTCCGGAGGTCCAGATCGCAGAGGCAGCAGTTCAAACAGAGAAGCCCAGACTTCCCTCTCCTCAGCCACCTGCTCCAGCTCTTCAGAGAGGATACCAAGATGTTCCCAGTCCAGCTAGGAGACATGGTCTCTCCAGCGTGTCCTGGGTCTGCCCCGGAGTCTCCTCCCAGTGGGACGTGCCCAAAACACCTCAAGTGGGAGGCATCCTGATCAGATGCCCAAACCACCTTAACTGGCTCCTTTGGATGTGGAGGAGCAGCTGATGGACTTTGAGCCTCTCCTGGATGACTGAGCTCCTCACCCTCTCTCTAAGGGTGAGTCCAGCAATCCTATGGAGAAAGCTCATTTCAGTCGCTTTTATCCGCAATCTCATTCTTTCAGTCATTACCCAAAGCTCATGACCATAGGTGAGGGTAGAAATGTAGATTGATCAGTAAATTGACAGCTTTGCCTTAGAGCTCAGCTCCCTCTTCACCACAACAGACTGGTACAACGTCCGCATCACTGCAGATGCTGCTCCAATCCGTCTGTCAATCTCCCACTCCATTCTCCCGTCACTCATGAATAAGACCCTGAGATACTTAAACTCCTCCACTTGGGGCAGGAACTTGTCCCCAACCCGGAGAGGACAATCCACCCTTTTCCAGCTGAGCACCATGGACTCGGAGGTGCTGATTCCCATCCCAGCCGCTTCACACTCAGCAGCAAACTGTCCCAGCAGGACCTGGTCATTGGTCAATGAAGCCAACAGGACAACATCATCTGCAAACAGCAGAGATGAAATCCTGTGGTCACTAAACATGACATACTCTGTTCCTTGGCTGTGCCTGGAAATCGTGTCCATAAAAATTATGAACAGGATCGGTGACAAAGGGCAGCCCTGACGGAGTCCAACTCTCACTGGAAATGAGTCTGACTGAGTGTTGGCAATGCGAATCAAACTCTCACAACTGTCGTATAAAGACCAGATAGCTTGTAACAACAAGCCTGATACCCCATATTCCTGAAGCACCCCCCCCCCCCCACACACACACACAAAAAAAAACAAAAAACAAAACCCATGAGTGCCTTCTCTAAGTCCACAAAACACATGTAGACTGATTGGGCAAACTCCCACAGACCCTCAAGTATTCTTGAGAGTGCGAAGAGTTGGTCCAATATGCCACAGGCAGAACGAAAACCACATTGCTCCTCCTGAATCCGAGGTTGGACCAATGGATGGACTCTCCTCTCCAGTACTCTGGCATAGACTTTCCCAGGGAGGTTGAAAAGTGTGATCCCCCGAAAGTTGGAACACACCCTTCGGTCCCCCTTCTGAAAGAGAAGAACCATCACCCTGGTTTGGTATGCCAAAGGTACTGTCCCTGACTTCCATGTAATGTTGCAGAGGCATGTCAGCAATGACAGCCCTACAATATCCAGAGCCTTGAGGCACTCAGGGTGAATTTCGTCCACCCCTGGAGAACGGCCACTGAAGAGTTCTTTAACCACTTCGGCGACCTCAGCCCCTGTGATGGGTGAGTCAACCTGCTCGTCTTCAAGCTCTGCTTCCTCTGCAGAAGGCGTGTCAGTGGGATTGAGGAGATCCTCAATATTCCTTCCAGTATTCCTTCCACCGCCTGACGATATCCCCAGTTGAAGTCAGCAGTGCCCCATCCGCATCATACACAGTGTGGACAGGGAGCTGTTTCCCCTCCTGAGTCACGGGACAGTTTGCCAGAATCTCTTTGAGGCCAACGGAAAGTCTTGTTCCATGGCCTCATCAAACTCCTCCCACACCCGAGTTTTGGCTTCAGCAACAACCCGAGCTGCACTCCACTTGGCCTGCCGGTACACCTCAGCTGCTTCAGGAGTCCCACAAGCCAACCAAACTTGATGGGACTCCTTCTTCAGCTTGATGGCCCCCCTCACCACTGGTGTCCACTACTTAATTTGGGGGTTGCCACCATGAGATGCACTGACAACCTTGCGGCTGCAGCTCTCGACAACCACTTCAACAATGGAGGTGGAGAACATGGTCCATTCAGACTCAATATCTCCAGACTCCCTCGGAATGTGGTCGAAGTTCTTCCAGAGATGGGAGTTGAAGACCTCCCGGACAGCGGCCTCAGCCAGATGTTCCCAGCACAACCTCACTATACATTTGGGTCTACCAGGTATGAATGGCATCCTCTCCTGCCATCAGATCCAACTCACCACCAGGTGGTGATCAGTTGACACTCTGCACCTCTCTTTACCAAAGTGTCCAAGACATGTGGTCGCAGATCTGATGACACAATAACAAAATCGATCATCGACTTGCGATCTAGGGTGTCCTGGTGCCAGGTGCACATATGGACACCCTTATGCTTGGACACGGTGTTCGTTATGGACAAACTGTGATTGGTACAGAAGTCCAATAACTGAACACCACTCGGGTTCAGATCGGGTAGGCCGTTTCTCCCAATCACACCCCTCCAGACTTCACTGTCATTGCCCACATGCACACTGAAGTCTCCCAGTAGGACAATGGAGTCTCCAAGAGGAGCACTCTCCAGCACCCCAGTTAGAGACTCCAAAAAGGGTGAGTACTCTGAACCATCATTTGGTGCATAGGGACAAATTATGGTCAGGACCCACTTCCCAATTCAAAGGGGCAGGAAAACAACCCTTTCGTCCACCGGGGAAAACTCTAATGTAGAGGCAGGAAGGTGGGGGGATACAAGAATACCCACCCCTGCTTGCCACCTCTGGCCCAGGGCAATTCCGGAGTAGGCCAAGCTCCAGCCCCTCTCTAGGAGACTGGTTCTAGAACCAGAGCTGTGTGTTGAGGTGAGCCCCACTATATCTAGCCAGTAACTCTCAACCTTGTGCACCAGCTCAAGTTCCTTCCCCACCAGAGAGGTGACATTCCACGTCCCAAAAGCCAGTTTTGGAAGCCGGGGATCAGATTGCCAAGGTCTCTGCATTTGACTGCCACCTGATCCACATACAGTGGTGTGAAAAATTGTTTACCCCCTTCCTGATTTCTCATTTTTTTGTATGTTTGTCACACTTAAATGTTTTAGATCATCAAGCAAATTTAAATATTAGACAAAAATAACACAAGTAAACACAAAATGCAGTTTTTAAATGAAGGTGTTTATTATTAAGGGGGGAAAAAAATCCAAACCTACATGGCCCTGTGTGAAAAAGTGATTGCCCCCCATTAAAACATAAATTACAGTAACTGTGGTTTATCACATCTTTGGAAAGCTGAGTTCAATTTCTTTAGCCACACCCAGGCCTGGTTACTGCCACACCTGTTCTCAATCAAGAAATCATTTAAATAGGACCTGCCTGACAAAGTGAAGTAGACCAAAAGATCCTCAAAAGCTCGACATCACGCTGTGATCCAAAGAAATTCAGAAACAAATGAGAAAAGAAGTAACTGAGATCTCAGTCTGGAAAAGGTTATAAGGCCATCTCTAAAGCTTTGGAACTCCAGCAAACCACAGTGACAGCCATTATCCACAAATGGCGAAAACATGGAACAGTGGTGAACCTTCCCAGGAGTGACCGGCCAACCAAAATCACTCATCCAAGAGGTCACAAAAGACCCCACAACAACATCCAAAGAACTGCAGGCCTCACTTGCCTCAGTTAAGGTCAGTATTCATGACTCCACCATAAGAAAGAGACTGGGCAAAAATGGCTGCATGGCAGAGTTCCAAGACGAAAACCACTGCTGAACAAAAGGAACCTAAAGGCTTGTCTCAGTTTTACCAGAAAACATCTTGAGATCACCAAGACTTTTGGGAAAATACTCTGTAGACTGACGAGACAAAAGTTGAACTTTTTGGAAGGTGTGTGTCCCATTACATCCGGTGTAAAACTAACACAGCATTTCAGAAAAGGAACATCATACCAACAGTGAAATATGGTGGCGGTAGTGTGATGGTCTGGTGCTGTTTTGCCTCTTCAGGACCACACCAGCTAGTCCACCTCTGAATGGCTTAAGAAAAACAAAATGAAGACTTTGGAGTGGCCTAGTCAAAGTCCTGACCTGAATCTGATTGAGATGCTGTGGCATGACCTTAAAAAGACGGTTCATGCTCAAAGACCCTCCAATGTGGCTTAATTACAACAATTCTGCAAAGATGAGTGGGCCAGAATTCCTCCACAGTGCTGTAAAAGACTCATTGCCAGTTATCGCAAACGCTTGATTGCAGCTGTTGCTGCTAAGGGTGGCCCAACCAGTTAATAGTTTTAGGGGGCAATCACTTTTTCACACAGGGCCATGTAGGTTTGGATTTTTTCCCCCTTAATCATAAACACCTTCATTTAAAAACTGCATTTTGTGTTTACTTGTGTTATCTTTGTCTAATAGTTAAATTTGTTTGATGAGCTGAAACATTTTAAGTGTGACAAACATACAAAAAAAAAAAAAAAGAGAAATCAGGAAAGGGCGCAAACACCTTTTCACACCACTGTAGCACCAGACCCCCATGGTCCCTCCTGCAGGTAGTGAGCCCACTGGAGGGCAGACCCATGTAGCCCCTTCGGGCTGAGCTGGCTGGGTGTCATGGGCAGAAACCTAGCCACCAGATGCTTGCCATCGAGCCCCTCCCCCAGGCCTGGCTCCGGGGTGGGGCCCTGGTAACTCCATACTGTGCGTGGTACATTGAATCCTTGTTGTAGCTAAATTTTCTAAAATTCAAGTCCAACAATTAAAAAAAACAAAAAACATCTGTTTTACATATGTTATCTCACAGTGGTAGCCAATGTCACGTTCCCTTCAGAATAATCCTGAGTGAAATATATCACAGGTTTCAAATTCCAACTATACTACAAGCACACATGCTGCTCCTTCACATAGATGTCAGCTCCTCTATATATTTGAAAAGTTGACAGCCAGAGCATAAAGCCACTTGTTAAATTACTGAAGTACAAAAAAAGGCAATGGCTTTTTTTACCTACTGTTGTACAGATGTAAGGTGGGCTGAGAATTATGTTCAAAGAGTGGGGTACAGTACTACTAGCATGCACTATTAATGTATAAATTGTATAATAAATCTATTGAAAATTGTCCATTTTCAGACATTGCCTCTTAAGCATGACTGTGTTGTTGCAGTGTAAAACCTACTCTTGGATTATTGTATTTATTGATTAATGTTTCAGATGGCTGTATTAACACAGACACCTGTTCCTTCTCCTCTGCCTGCAGAAGTTCTTTGTTCCTACACTGTGCGTCACAAGCTGTCCCCAAACTGTTCACTAAATCATCACTGCTGTGAAGGCAGCCAGCAGGAATTTCACAACCTATCTTTGTGCCCAAGGATACAGCACCATGCCAGAAGGTCAGTATAAGGGGAGAGGCAAGGAGACATCTGACTTTTCGAATCTGATTATCTGTTTAGAATTATGTGTACTATTAAGACCACGGAGAAGGTCAGAAATGAGAAAACTGATATTGTTATATATGGTTATATTAACACCAGGCATGTCATGGACGTATAAGCATATGTAATACATACTTACAAGTATCTAGGCACAATTATTGATAATACATTCAACTTTGAGGGACACTTATTTTGCTAAAAGGGCCACCAAAGATTCCATCTTTCATGGAGACTGCATATTTTTATTGTTGCCAATGTTTTATGGGGCTTTTTATGTTTCTGTACTCCCATTTTCCTTAATTGAATAATTTAGAACCTTAAAGTGCTGATGACACGTTCTTGACTTCCTCTAATTTTTCAACACATACTACAATATGACAAAATAGGTTGGTCAGTACAGTTCTAAGTCAAACAGGCTTTTTTTCACATGAATATCCGACGTTTTCATGAGCGCCACATCACCAATTACGTCAGTGGCTGGAAAACCCCGCTGCCATGTAGTCACGTCATCGGGAGAACACAGCGCTTGGCTGCTCGTTGTACACACAGGATGGAAGTGGTTGAAAACATCGGCGATGGTTCCAGCACATGTAGTCTGGGATTGGTTTGTGTTGTCCAGTCTTCAGACGATTATAGTTCCGAAGAATGGGATGATAAAGAAGAATCTGGGGGCATCAGACCGTATAGGTTTGAGCCATGTCAAGCGGGCATCGTGCCAAGCCAGTCACACTCAGAGAGTGACGGTGGAGAGGCACACATGCCCGCCGCAGCAGCAGCGACAAACACACGGCAGGGGAACTCCAGTGTTATTCTTTTGTTACAGATATTGCAACAAATTATTTGTTCATAAATATAATTTATTTAAACCCGATTTTTCAATAAAATCATAGCAGTGTATTCTCTCTGGCTCAGGCATCGGGTTTATTATGGATTATATTTTGAGTTCTTGTTGTTTTTGTTTTGTACATGTGTTTTATGTGTGTTTTGAGCCACTTTCAGGTGGGCACTGTCCAAGATTCACCAGTCCGAACACACGCATCCTCTCTCTTTGACAGTCAGCTGTTTATGGTTTGTCTGCATCATCTGCTGTGTTGTCAGCCAGTCACTGTTGCCAGTGCTATCACGACGTGTTAGCCGCTCCACACAGCTGTGGTTCTGTTGTGCCCCTTGAAGCGATGTTGGCCCTGGGGCGCAACCGTGGTTAACACGTTTCCTCTCCATGTTCGCTGGGCGATGTCGGCCCCGAACGCCAACTGTGGGTGTTTGTGCTTATTTTTGTGGGTCTTCACCTTTTTAGGAACTGTTGTCATCATTCTTATGTTCAATACATGTGCTGTATTGAATTCTACGCATAAATCCATTCATCATGGCCCTCCGTGCGCTCTTACGCAGGGCAGGGAGAGGGAGGATGAAATAATGAGGATTTTCATGCAGGGTTCACCACAGCACATTTAATACAGAAAGACAGACAGTTCCCTGAAAGGCGAAGACGTACAAGAAACACAAACACACTTACTGATGGCGTTCAGGGGCCGGCATTGCTCGGCGAACGAATGAGAGGAGACGTGTTTGCCACAGGTGTGCCCCAGAGCCGACATCGCTTCAAGGACGCACGAGAGCCACAGCGAACATGGAGTGACTAACATGTCGTGAGAGTGCTGAAAATACCGGCAGACAAACAGCACAGATGACAATACTATGGACCATCAGTGCATGACTGGCAAACGGCCGCGAAGTACACGCACTGCTGGTGATGGTGTGATGAGAAGCACCTGGGCGAGGACCGGGAAACATGATCAGCGGGAGTTTGAATCAGCTGATGATAATGATAGAGGGGACGTGGCCAGACTGGCGAGATGTCAGCATGGGATCACAGAAAGTAGGTCAAAGCTGCGTGTCAATCCATTAATCCTTCCCCTCCTCGTGCCCTCCTCCTGCATAAGAGCACACGAGGAGCGGAGGAGGTCTATAACAGTTGGAGCTGAGGCGTGTAATGTGGTCTTTCACGGCTTGCTGTTTATCTAAGCCTGTGACACAACGCGAAGGCACAGCCATAAAATTAAAACAAGAAACCAGAGAAACTGAGCTACAAAGCTGCTGTCATTCCAGTCAACAACACCAGAGTCCGTTCTCCCGCTTATGTCATTAGGGTGCCACCCTTAATTCGGTGGGCAGCACCACAGTCCAGTCAGTGGCTGTGGTTTTTGATGATAACTAATTTATGCAGACGCAGTTGTAAATGTTATATTGATCATAGACAATGACTTTTGGGTTTACACAACATGCTAAAAAATGTTAAAAATGTGTCATCAGCACTTTAAATGTGTGGAACAAGCAGCGATATATGTATGTTGTGAAGCAGGTAAGTAAGACACTTGATGATCAGTGCAACCTTAAAATTATATTTGAAAAGGATGCGGTCTGCAAAAATCATTCTTTAAAGCTACATTCCAGTGGATATATAAAGCACCTATAAAAACAAATATGGGTCGTCTAAAATGGTATCTTATGCCCTTTTTTCTACAACCAAAGCCTTTTATTGTGGTGCAGTTTCATGTCAAAATTCTTTCACTTTCCTCACTCCTTCAAATGCCAGGATCTGTGATTACTATGCCCACCCACAATCCACAAGGCTAATAGTTGCTAGCACTACATTATCAGAATAAATCCTGTGATAAAACACTTACCAGCTGAAGGAAATACCCAGTTGGATACACTGTGTCCTAGGATAATGACCGAAACAGCATCTGTCCTTAAAAGCAGTTTAATGGTAAAATCCATCTTAATTTGGGTCGAGTTTTGAAAGCAGCTGGTTCAAAAATGCTAACTAGCCTGGAGGATAACTGCAGTTAAGGCCATAGAATCCTGATTGGCTCAACACTACTGACATGGCAGTGTCATGCATACATACATCACCAAAAACACTCAGTCTAAACTTGCCTTTTTTCAGGGGGTGGGGCTTGAGTAAAAAAAAAAAACAGACATGAGTCATTTAGCTCTTGATCACTTGTGTCACTTTAAAAGATTCATTAAAAGATGAATTTCAGTACCTGTATACTTTATTAACCAAATTTGTTACCTCCGCCAAGGAGGTTATGTGATCATCAGCGTTGGTTTGTCTGTTTATTTGTCTGTCTGTTTGTTTGTTAGCAAGATAACTCAAAAAGCTATGGACGGATTTTCATGAAATTTTCACAGATTGTCAGAAATGGGGTATCCTACAGATGATTAGATTTTGGTGGTGATCCGGATCACCGTCCACAAGAAAACCGCCATTACGCAAAATGCCATTTTTGTGAATAACTACTGAACCACTAATCCTACCATTGTCAATCCAATTGCTAGTCATATGTTTTCATGGTCAAGGAATCTGAAAACGTACACACAAACACTGTATGGGGGGAACTGTGGCGAAAACCGCCATTACGGAAAATGCGATTTTCGTGAATAACTACTGAACCACTAATCCTATCATTGTGAATCCAATTGCTAGTCATATGTTTTCATGGTCAAGGAATCTGAAAACGTACACACAAACACTGTATGGGGGGAACTGTGGCGCTTGGCGGAGGTCTGCGCTCTCCGAGTGCTTTTCTAGTTATTTATGAATTTGTGGCTTTACTCTTACATAGTTGATTTTTTGTTACTTTTTTCAGCCATCTTTTTTCAGAGAAACCATGTAACACCAATATCCCATCAGCTAAAGTGGAACTAATGACAGACCTACAGGCCACTACTGAATTTTACTTGTATTTGAGGGTAGTGCTAATGCCAAGTTTAACTGATAACTTAGTTTTGAGGCTAATTTTGAATATGTTATAAATGCACTTACCAAGTTTCCTAATCCAGGCAATTTTACTTGGAGTTGAACAATATTTCAGTAACTTACTTTGACTAAAGCAGCGTCCCTGTCCACCACTGTGGTTACAGGTCTGCGCACACAAACTATGGAACACAGCAGCAAATGGACTATTTGTGGGCACATATATGCACATATGTATATCACTGTATGATTCATACATACACCACCTTAGGCTTCACATCTGAGACGGAACAAAGGACTGAGCTTCTTTGGAGATAACACGAGGATGTGAAAGTTTGGTCTTTGGCAGACAAAGAGACGGCCTTGGGGGATTTCGCAGAGCGGCCAGAGACTGAAGGTGGGGGGTGTTAAGACCGGGAAGAAGATGCATTGTTACTGGGGGATTAAGTACAATGTGACTGTGTGCTTTGATGTCCTGGGGTCATGGGGACAGATGTCGGGGGATTCTCCCTCTTTCTGTTTTTGGATGATGTTGGAGAATGTGAATAAACCTGACTTGTGAAATAAACTCAGCCTCGTCCTTCCACACTCTCCACACTGGTGACCCTAAGACGTATCATGAGCAGAAGTAATTCCCCCGAGCCGGACTCGTCAAGAGCCAACCAGGTGAACGCAGCCACAGTCAAGCTACCAGACTTTTGGCAGGACAACCCGCGCTCCTGGTTCTACTTGGCCGAAGCACAGTTCACCCTCTGGGGGATAACGGTAGATGACACGAAATTCTACCATGTTTTTGCCAAGATCGACAACCACACGGCTCGACATGTGCAGAGACTTCTGGAGCGCCCACCGGCCGACGACAAATACGGCGGGTTGAAAGCTGCGCTCATCCAGCGTTTCACTCCCTCAGTCCAGGAGAGAGCGGAGAGGCTTCTGGCTCTGAACGACTTGGGAGATAGCACGCCCATCGACTTGATGGAGGACATGCTGAGGTTGAGGGGCACAGACGGCGACGATTTCCTCTTCACCCACATTTTCCTGAGAACCCTACCGTCGGCCACGAGAGCGTCCCTGGCCAGTTCACCGTTGTTGGCCCAGCGGGACTTCCGCACGCTGGCCCAGGAGGCACAACGGATTCTCAACGCCAGCAAACAGCGTGCGGCCACCGCGGCAGCGACGGAGCTCGGCGCAACGACCTGAGATGGCAGGGGGCCAGAGGCGGCGGTAGCAGACCCACCGACAACGGCGGCGGCGAGGGCCAAGGACCACGGAGGAGACGACCTCTGTTTCTACCATCGCCGCTTTGCAGAGAGGGCACGCAAATATATACCACCGTGCCAATTCAAGCGCTCGGGAAACGCCAAGGACGGGGGTCGGTAGCAGCCGCGGCCCTCGGGGAAGAGAACAAGCTGCTCTACTTGACGGATGCGCATTCCGGGAGGCAATTCCTCGTGGACACAGGCTCCCAAGTGAGTTTCATCACGCCTACCAATGCTGACCGGCTGGCGGGTCCCGGAAGCCACAGAGTGTCAGCAGCGAACTGCTCGAGGATTAAGACCTTTGGAGAGAGGACTCTGCTTTGGTCCCTACACGGCCGTACATTTGAGTGGACTTTTGTTATAGCTGCAGTGAGCTTCAATATGTTGGGGGCTGATTTCCTGTGCTCACATGGTTTGTTGGTTGATCTTGCTAATAGGCGCCTGGTTAATGCACTTTCTTTTTATTCTATTCCCTGTGCAGCCCGAGTGACCCCACCCACAGCACAAGCCAACGTCGCAACGGCAAGCGGTAAGTTCCACACACTACTCACTCAGTTCCCAGCACTCACGGTTCCCACATTTTCAGCAGCTGTCGCTAAACACGGAGTGGAACATTTTATTACTACCACCGGACCGCCCGTTTTTGCAAAAGCTCGGCGCTTGGATGCAACTAAACTGACCATAGCGCGCGAGGAGTTCGCCAACCTGCTGGGGCTGCACGGTGGCGCAGTGGTTTAGCACTGTGGCAGCACAGTTTTACCCTCGGCCGGGGGATCGCAGGGATCATGAGATCGTGGGTTCGATCCCAGCCCCCGACCAACAGCGAGCTGTGTGGAGTTTGCATGTTCTCCCCGTGTTGCGCGGGTTTACTCCGGGATTTCTCCGGTTTCCTCCCGCACACCAAAAACATGTAGGTTTAGGGCGCTCGCGCACGCAGCGACCAGCAGCCGGTGGCTTGTCACCAGACTGCAAACCAAGTCTACCTACGGGTACAAATAAGTAACAAAAAAAAAATAAAAAAAAAAACCTGGAAAAGTTGGGCATCATCAGGCGCTCGAAAAGCCCATGGGCTTCCCCGCTTCACATGGTCCCTAAAGCTGACAGCTCGTGGCGACCTTGCGGAGATTTCCGCAGGTTGAACAACACTACAGCGCACGACCGCTACCCAATCCCGCATATCCAAGATTTTTCCGTTCATTTGGCGGGGGCGCGCGTTTTTTCTAAGATAGACTTGGTCCGCGGGTACCACCAAGTCCCAGTGCGCGCTGAGGACATACCCAAAACAGCGGTAATAACTCCGTTTGGCCTATTCGAGTTTTTGCGCATGCTGTTTGGGCTTAAAGGTGCTGCGCAGACGTTCCAACCCATGATGGACGTGGTGTTGCGCGATCTCCCCTTCATGTTCGTCTACCTGGACGGCATCTTGGTAGCCAGTGCGTCCGACGACGAACACGAAAATCACCTCACAGCAGTTTTCCGGAGGTTGGGAGAGCACGGGTTAATAATCAACCCAGCGAAGTGTCAGTTCGGAGTGACGCAGATTGATTTTTTTGGGGCATCGCGTCTCTCCAGAAGGAGCAGTCCCTCTGTCTGACAAAGTGCGCGCAGTAACAAATTTTCCCCAGCCACAAACGGTCAAAGCGTTACAGGAGTTTTTGGGAATGGTGAATTTTTTAACCGTTTCCTCCCCCGCGCAGCGCAGCTCATGCAACCATTGTATGCCGCGCTAAAAAAACAAAAACCCACAGCATGTAGCCGGGGCTTGGCAGCCGCTCGCCTTCTTCAGCAGGACTTTGCGCAATAGTGAACGTAAATACAACGCGTTCCACAGGGAGTTGCTAGCTCTCCACTTGATAGATTATGCAGCCATGGCCGCGGATCAGATTAGCGACGCGGACGTGCGCGCGCTCCACTCTGGACCAACAGGGTTAAGGCTGGAGAACAGGGTGCTGCAGGATGGTATGCCCCCCCTAATCTGTGATGTCTCCATGGGACGACCGCGCCCGGTGGTACTGGCCGCGTGGCACCGCCGCGTTTTTGACTCGATTCATTCTCTGGCGCACCCGGGGGTGCGCGCGTCGGTCAAAATGGTAGGAGAGAAATTTGTATGGCCGAGCCTGCGCAAGCAAGTTAGGGAGTGGGCAGCTGCCTGCATGGCTTGCCAATGAGCCAAGGTACACAGGCACACGAGAGCTCCCTTGGAGCCGTTTCACATCCCGGCTAGAGGTTCGATCATGTTCACGTGGACCTCGTAGGCCCCCTCCCGCCGTCACAGGGGTGCACACACCTTCTGACAATGGTAGACCGCACCACGTGCTGGCCGGAAGTGGTCCTACTGTCATTAACCACAGCCGAGGAGGTGGCGCGCACGTTTTTAACGGCATGGGTGGCGCGCTTTGGAGTCCCGTCGGACATTACGTCCGACAGAGGTCCTCAATTTGTTTCTGAACTTTGGTCAGCGATGGCCCGCAGCCTGGGGGTAACAATCCACCGCATTATCGCGTACAACCCGCAGGCTAATGGGTTATGTGAACGATTTCACAGGTCATTGAAGGCGGCCCTCAGAGCGTCGCTTACGGATGCAAATTGGGTGGACCATGGGTTTTATTGGGGTTGCGTTCTGCACCTAAAGCGGATTTAGAAGCCTCCCCGGCTGAGCTAGTTTTCGCGCAACCACTTCGGCTGCCCGGGGAATTTCTCCCAGATAATCCTGTGCCAGAATGCTCCCCGGCTCAGCGGTTGCAGAGTGGCACGGAAGCGGGCATGCTGCCTGGCCCCGTTCACCACAGTTTTCCGCGCGTTTTTGTGCCTAAGGCTCTAAAAAATGCGGAGTTTGTTTTTGTCAGACACGATGTGCATCGCCCACCGTTGTGACCACCTTATGATGGACCATTTAGAGTGCTGGAAACAGGGGATAAGCATTTTTTGCTAGATTTGGGGGGCAGGAAAGAAAAGATTGGCATAAACAGGCTCAAACCCACCTTTACGTTGGCCGACGAGGATGTGGTGTTGGCTACGGCTCCTCGGCGCGGCAGACCCCCTAAGGAACATTCCCCAGAACACCCACAGGGATTAACTAACAGTTCTCATCCTCAGACAGCAGCTCCCCAGCATGAAGGCGCCGCGAAAGTGGTAAAGCCCGCTTATAGCAGATATGGGAGGAGACTGAGGCCCAAGCAGCATGTGGACTGATGTGTAATAATTTTACCATGACATGCAGACTGTATTACGTTGTTCCCTCTTAGACGTTTGGGGGGGGGGGGATCATGTGGGCACATATATGCACATATGTATATCACTGTATGATTCATACATACATCACCTTAGGCTTCACATCTGAGACGGAACAAAGGACTGAGCTTCTTTGGCGATAACACGAGGATGTGAAAGTTTGGTCTTTGGCAGACAAAGAGACGGCCTTGGGGGATTTCGCCCAGCAGCCAGAGACTGAAGGTGGGGGGTGTTAAGACCGGGAAGAAGATGCATTGTTACTGGGGGATTAAGTACAATGTGACTGTGTGCTTTGATGTCCTGGGGTATTAAAGGGACAGATGTTGGGGGATTCTCCCTCTTTCTGTTTTTGGATGATGTTGGAGAATGTGAATAAACCTGACTTGTGAAATAAACTCAGCCTCGTCCTTCCACACTCTCCACATATTATCATTTGTGCCCCAAAGCCTTATCAAGCTAACATTAACTGTTAAAAATGAGTTTACCTTATACACTTTCCTCTATGGTATTTTCTGAAACCTCAAAAACTTCTGAGTTGTGGAGAGAGAAATAATCAGGCAGATAGGTCCAGAGTAGAACAGGCTTTATTCATCTCTCTCTCACATTCTCCAGAATCACAAGCATCAAAAGAATCACAGGTCACAGGCACCTCTCCTTTTATAGCATACAACTCGATCAGTCTTCTGTGGCGCTGCAGTAACATGAAAGACTTTGCAATTCCCATTCTCTTTGTCACTGTTCGCATCAACACACCAACCCCCGCATCAACACACAAACCCCCCATGACGATTCCCCTTGTCCTTCTGTCTGAGTGGAAATATACTGAGTGGCTTCCCCACACTGCCCCCTCCCCCGAAACTCAGACTGAGCCTTAACCCTCATGTCCTTTGGACTTCAGCCTACGTCCATAGCGGCTGTAACGGGGGGTCTGCGGCTCTGAGGCACTGCTGTGCCAGTGGGGGGCTTTTAGGGGTGCGTCCATCTGTGGGGGAACATTGGGAGGGGGGGAACATCTTTAGCATGCCATTGTGACTGATCTGTCAAGTCATTTGCCTGGGGAGTTCTCAGTGGGGGGTCGTCCGCGCCAAGGAGCTCGGGCCAACATCACCTGCTCGTCTGCTAAAATGAAAGCGGGCTTAAGCCTGTCTATACAGACTGTTTCCCTGCGTCCCCCCAAGTCTAACACAAAATGTTTCTCCCCAGATTCCAGCACTCTGAATGGTCCATTGTAGGGCGGGTGCAAGGGGGTCCGGTGGGCATTGTGCCTGACAAATACGAACGCTGCGTCCTTCAAGGCCTTTGGCACAAAAGCGCGTGGAAAAGAGTGGGGACCGGACTGGGGACCGTCCCTGCCACTGTGCTATGCAGTGAAAGCGGGGATGGATCAGTGTTCAGCGTGGGGCTGTTCGGCAAAAATTCCCCTGGGAGCCGCAGCGGCTGGAAAAAAAAACAGCTCTGCTGGGGAGGCTGCCAAATCCTCCTTCGATGCTGAATGCAACCCTAATAGAACCCACGGCAACCGGTCCACCCAGTTTGAATCCATAAGCGAAGCCCTGAGCGCTGCTTTAAGCGACCTATGGAAATGCTTGCATAACCCATTGGCCTGGGGGTTGTACGCGGTCGTGCAATGAAGTGTGACGCCCAGGCTCCGGGCCATGGTGAACCAGAGGTCGGAAACAAACTGCGGGCCCCGATCAGACGTGATATCCAAAGGGGCGCCGAAACGTACCACCCATGTCATCAAAAAAGCGCGTGCAACTTTTGCGGATGCGGTGGAAGCTAGCGGGACTGCTTCGGGCCAGCGCGTGGTGTGGTCCACCACTGTCAGGAGGTGCGTGAACCCCTGCGATGGCGGGAGAGGGCCCACGAGGTTCACGTGAACGTGGTCGAACCTCTTACCCAGGATATGAAACGGCTCCAAGGGTGCCTTTGTGTGCCTGTGCACTTTGGCTCGCTAGCACGCTACGCAGGCTGCAGCCCACTCTTTCAGCTGTTTGCGCAGGCTCGGCCAGACGAACTTTGCTCCCACCATTTTGACTGACGCGCGCACTCCTGGGTGCACCAGGGAGTGAACCGATTCAAAAACGCGGCGGCGCCAAGCGTGTGGGAACACTGGCGGCCCGTGGAGACGTCACAGATTAGGCGGGGAGGCCCCGTCTTGCAGTACCCTGCTCTCCAGCCTTAACCCTGTTGGTCCAGATTGGAGCGCACAAACGTCCACATTGCTGATCTGCTCAGTGGCCATGGCCGTGTAATCTATCCCCACGTAGACTAGGACCACTAATGCGCGCGAGAGGCAGTCCGCTACCACGTTGAGTTTACTGGCCACATGCTAAATGTCAGTAGTAAACTCCGAGATCACGGCCAGCTGTCTCTGCTGCTGGTCCGACCGTGGTTCCGAAACCTTGGCCATAGCGTAAGTTAGCGGCTTGTGGTCCACAAACGCAGTGAAGGTGCGCCCTTCCAGCCAGAACTGGAAGTAGCGTATGGCCAGATGGAGAGCCAGTAACTTCCTGTCGAACGCGCTGTATTTACACTCACTGTCGTGCAAAGACCTGCTAAAAAAAGGAAGCGGCAGCCAAGAACCTGCGACGCACTGCTCCACGACGGCCCCTATGGCCACGTCTGGCACGTCGGTAGTGAACACTATCCAAGCCGCCAGGTCCGGGTGCGCCAGCAGTGCAGCGTTCGCCAGGGCTGTTTTAACCTTGGAAAACGCCTGCTCTCGCTCAGGAGTCCAGTTGACTCTGTCCGCCAGTTTCCATTTCTTAAGCGCAGCGTACAGCAACTGCATGAGCTGGGCTGCGCGGGGGAGGAAACGGTTGTAAAAGTTAACCATCCCCAAAAACTCCTGCAGCGCCCTGACCGTCTGAGGCCGGGGAAAATCTGCCACTGCGCGCACTTTTTCCGGTAAGGGTATCGCGCCTTCCAGTGAGATGCGGTGGCCCAAAAAATCGATTCCCGTCACCCCAAACTGGCACTTCGCCGGGTTGATTATTAACCCGTGCTCCTCCAACCTCTGGAAAACTGCCCTGAGGTGGGCTATGTGTTCGTCCTTGGATGCGCTGGCCACCAGGATGTCGTCCAGGTAGACGAACACAAACGGCAGATCGCGCAACACCGCATCCATCATGCGTTGGAATGTCTGCACCGCGCCTTTTAACCTGAAAGGCATGCGTAAAAACTCAAAAAGGCCAAACGGGGTTATTACTGCCGTCTTAGGTATGTCCTCCGCGCGCACTGGGACCTCTTAGCAACTGTGGACCAGGTCTATCTTGGAAAAAATGCATGCCCTGGTGAGGTGAATGGAAAAATCCTGAATATGGGGGATCGGGTAGCGGTCGTGCGCTGTGGTGTTGTTCAATCTGCGGAAATCTCCGCACGGTTGCCACGATCCCTCGGCTTTAGGAACTATATATAGCGGGGATGCCCATGGGCTGTTTGAGCGTCTGATGATGCCCAACTTTTCTAAGTTGGCAAACTCCTCGCGCGCTATGGCCAGTTTAGCTGTGTCCAGATGCTGAGGTCGTGCGAAAACGGGCGGCCCCGTGATGGTAATGAAGTGCTCCACCCCGTGTTTAGTGATGGCCACCGAAAAAGTTGGGACCGTGAGTGCTGGGAACTGGGTGAGTAGTGTGTGGAATTTACTCCCTGGAGCTGTGATGTTGGTTAGCGTTGTGGGCCCGGCTCCTCTAGCTGTACAGGGGAGAGAATCAAAAGACATTGCTTTAATCAGGCATCTGTTAGCCACATCAACTAGTAGACCGTGTGCACACAAAAAATCAGTGCCCAAAATGGGGAAGTTGCATGCCGCTATGACAAATGTCCATTGGTATATACGGCCGTGCAAGGATACAGTCAGTGTTCTCTCACCAAAAGTCTTAATGTCTGAGCCGTTTGCGGCCGTCAGCTCGGGGCCGCTAGTTCCCGCCAGCTGGTCTGCGTAGGACGGCAGGATGAGACTCTTTTGGGAGCTGGAGTCCACGAGGAACCGTTTCCCCGAGCGTGAGTCTGTCACATAGAGCAGCTTGCTCGTGTCACCGGTGGTCCTGCACTGCCAGCCCTGGCGTTTCCCGAGCGCTTGAATTGGCACAGTGGCACGCATCAGCGTGCATCCTCTCCAAAACGGCGGAGGTAGAAGCAGAGTGTGTCTCTCCGGTGCTTCTTGGCCTCCGCTGCAGCCACCGTTGTTGGCTCCTCGCCCCTGCTGGCCGTCTCACTGGGTTCCAACACTGCTGCGTTCACTGCGAGGGCTCTGGTGGTAAGGATAATCCGATCTGCCTCTTGCGCTAGCGCCCAGTAGTTGCACGCGGCCAGCAGTGGCGAATTGGCAAGGACCGCCCTGGCCGCCATCGGGAGGTTCTGGAGGAAAAGGTGGGCAAAGAGGAAATGCCCGTCTTCTGTGCCCATCAATGCCAACATCTTCTCCATTAACTAGACCGCCGATCCGTCTCCCAACTCGGAGCGTGTCAGGAGCCTTTCCACTCTCTCGCAGTCTGAGAGCGTATAGCGCCGGGTCAGCATGGTTTTGAGAGCCTCGGATTTGTCGTGGGCTGGAGGCTGTTGGAGCAGGCTCGCCACCTGCTGAGTTGTGCGTGCGTCCAGTGCTGCAACCATGTAGTAGTATCTGGTGTCATCCGCCGTTATTCCCCGGAGTGCAAACTGGGCCTCGGTGTGGAGGAACCAAGACTTTGGGTTGTGTAGCCAAAAGTCTGGGAGTTTGACCGAAATGGCGCACGCGTTGCTGGCACCTCCAGTCCTGGTCATCTCCGGGGTGTTTGCCTTGAGTTCCATTGTGCGTCAAGGGTCACCAGTGTGGAGAGAGAAATAATCAGGCAGATAGGTCCAGAGTAGAACAGCATACCTGTCAAGTGATACGGTTTCGCCGTATTTTAATACGGGGAAAATGGAATTTTAGCAAATACAGGTGTATTGCCATTTCTGTATGCCAAAAAGAAAAATATACAGGAAAAAAATTATTGAGAGTGTGGAGGAACACCTCGTGTGTGACCCCCACAGTGTACGGGGCTGGCAGAGCGCTCAGAGTGAGGAATTATCAGAACAGTGAGAGGTATGGACTGATCATTATGCAGATGCGCCTCGCATCCTCTTCTGTCCTGCAGCTCCGGAACAGAGAGGAATCCCAGCGCCAGTAATCCTGCGGCTGATATGTGTGACTCTAATGCAAATGTCCATGCTTTCCTACTGTATACTGTGATGCTAATGTGCCATGCATGCATTGTCTGAGCTGGGTATATAAGTTGACTGCATATCTCTTGCTCTCTCTCTTTTTGATCACTCGCATTGTTTGTTGCTGACTTTGAGACGCAGGGCTCGCTCCAGCACACAGTGCTGAGCGAGCCTCGTGATGGAGGATGAATAAAGCACCTTTTTAAACTTCAGTTCGCCGTGTCCGCCTGCACTTATTTTGTTCCTCCACAAGAGAACCTAAAATCAACTGAACAGTAATTCGATGCCTGGCGAAATTGAGCGCACCTAACCAAGTTCATCCAAGTGCATTAGAGCAACAAAGCTGACAATTAAAAACTCTTTAATTCCAAGTGTATATATCTAGCTGACAATTAAGAACTATATTCAGAATTATTCTTAATATGTACTTTCAAATTAAGCAATCTACCTTGTGCTAATGTAAATTTGAAAAATATGTTTTTTTATTTATTTTTATTTGTTTATTATTAATATTATCATTTTTTTAAGTTTATTTATTTTTTATTTTTATTTTGTGCTACTTGACTTATTATTTAAGCACTCAGTACAGGTGTGAAAGCCCCCCCCCCCAATAAGGGAGGCATGAGGTATGCCTTGACAGGTATGGAACAGGCTTTATTCATCTCTCTCTCACATTCTCCAGAATCACAAGCATCAAAAGAATCACAGGTCAAAGGCACCTCTCCTTTTATAGCATACAACTCGATCAGCCTTCTGTGGTGCTGCATTAACATGAAAGCCTTTGCAATTCCCATTCTCTTTGTCACTGTTCGCATCAACACACCAACCCCCCATGACGATTCCTCTTGTCCTTCCGTCTGAGTGGAAACATAGTGACATACTGAGTGGCTTCCCCACAGAGAAAACATTTTTTTCCCCAACACACAGGCTCCTGCACCGACCTGATTTTTATTGACTGGCTGCTTAAGCAAGCCTTAGCTAGCTAAAAATGAGAGGAACTTAGTGAAAAGTCTCTGTATTACAGGCACTGTGCTGCCGTTTATGTGGGGCTCTAACAGTTCCTCTGTTGGTTCCTCTTTGATTATCACACCTCCATCAAGTCAAATGCATTTCTTCCCTCCACCGGTGGCTCCAAAGGCCCAACCTGCTAGCATGTTGGTGCAGTTGGAAACATTATTTTGGTCTGTTGTTGTAGCACAAAGAGGTTATTTTGGTATCATTTTGGTTAATGCTATACATAACACCAACAATGCAAAACTGCACTACTTTTAGACACCAAAACTGTAAAACAAACAACAACAACAAAAGATACTGTGAAAAGCAGCAACAGTCTAAATTTCTAACTAATGTCCAAGCTGCACTTCATTCATCTATCATTCCTTAATGAAATTGTTTTAATTATATAAAATGATTTTGTTTCTCATTCAACAGTGAGATCTTTGTGGGTTTTTTTTTTTTTTGCCAATTAAATGTTATTCATACCTTTATAGGAAGCTGAACTTCATTGGAACACTATTATGGAGATGTGGAAACTTTTATTTTAGTTAGTAAACTAAATGCTATTTTATAGCACTGGAGTATACGTACATGTGGCTGTGCATCAGGATGATAGACGGTCATCAGCAGTGGAGAATCTCCACACATAGTTTGAAAAGAAAATGACTGGTTAAGAACTTCATGAGCACCCCCTTGTGGAGGTGTCAGTAACTGCTGCTGGCATGTGTTTGAGGAGGGCGAGAAGCAGTCCCAGTGTCAAGTTATACCAGTTTACAGCATATTGTTACACAAAGGTCTTTTTGTTCTATAAAGCTTAAATTTCCTCTCATAAGAATCACGTTTGTATAGTGTTGGCTCCTTGGCAACTAGAGCATCTGCACCACAACCGGGAGGTTGGGGGTTCAAGTCCCGGCTGGGTCATACCAAAGACCATATAAAAAAATGGTACTTTCCACCTTCTAGCTTGGTGCTCAGTGTAACAGAATGGGAGAAGGAGAAGTTGTTTGTGGCGGTGCCTTGCATGGCAGCGGCCCCTCTGATTCTACATGTGATTAACATTGTAAATAGGAGAAACGTGATTTCGTTCTACTGTACATGATTGGCTGTATGGACTGAATGACAAGAGATGGCTTCTTCTTCTTTTTGGCTATTTCTGTAGAAACGAGACTTTCTGAATGAAATCTAGAGTTCTGAAAGTTACAAAAGGTCTATGAATTATCAGTGACTGCAAGGTCATGTGTGTAATACCTGGATATCCATGACAAGCATGCACAGAGATCAAGAAATACAATCAAGTCATGCGTGACGTGGGTTAAACAACCCACCCAGAATTTGCTTCCTACAGGATCTTCCAGTTCAGATTGCTGAGGGGGTGAGAAAATATTCATTTGGTAGTTTTTTTTAGCGAGATCAGGTTAGACCAGTCATCCACAATTCACAAAACCTTACAAAAAAACAACAACAATCAACACCATTACTGTTGATTAGAAAATCAGTTCACATGCTAAATTATTTCCAAACTTGTTGCAAAGAAATTAACTGAATACCAATTTAAAGATGTGGGAAGAAACAACACAGAAGCAATGTTTTTCTCATATTTTTTTTTAATTTTATGATTAATATTCACATCACTAGTAACAATTAATCACAATGAACATCTCTTTCATACCAAATATTGAGAATTATAGGGGGAGATGAGCTCTATCTAACAGAACGGATGCCTCTAACAACCAGCAGTTAGCTTGTTTGCAGTTTTCTGCATACTCTTGGTATGGTGTCGTGCCCTACAGAGTAATACAGCACGCGCACACAACACACAGACACGCTACAGAGGACCTGCCGCACAGTGCTGAAGAGCAGTGATTATTTAGCTTGCTGCCTTAATTTAAGAGATGGTTACTGAAGGCCAAGCAGAAGACCAGAATACAACGTATGGTGTAGAGTTTAGCATACATTTTTACTGGACATTTAAACAGCTGCAATACTGGTTATACTGGGCCGCCTGCTGCTAACACCTGCTGTATATACGGTGAAGGACACAGGGAAAATCAGCTGCTTTTCAGTGCCATGGCATTGACGGGCCTCTGTAGGTGGGAGACACAGCTAGGGGCTCCACACGCATATCTACCATCACTGCCTTCAGTGGTCCAGGATTCCTCTGCCATTTAATGCCAGGTCTAAAATATTCATTATTACTTTTAATGACCCTGAATAGTAATTTGGTCCAAAACTGGCTTCCATTCAGTCCTGTGAGGGCAGATATGTTGCGGTGCCTATATGGGAGCTGTCTACTACAGGACTTTCTACCACATGCCAAACAACTAGATCTGGTTTTTGTTAGTCTGACGGTGGTGCAGTGGTAGGAAGGAGGAAGGGCTGACGAGTGTGCGTCAGGCCATTTCACACCAAAGTCTGCCCATTTCTCAGGCGTGTTCATCCATTCTTGTTCCAACTGCACACACTCGTCAGTTTGATGGCGGTGAACAGTCTTTACCATTTGTGATCGGCCTTCCAAAACACAACAGAGACAAAACCTCATACATGTAATCTTGCATCTTTAATACATTTTAAAAACATTCTTGAAACTCCAGCAGCTCTTTTCTTGGTGGGAAAAAAAGGCAGACTGAAATTCAAAAAAGAAAAGTACACTTTTCCTTTCTTTTGCTTTCAGATAATACGAGAATGAACCGTAATAGTAACAGGTTTATGAATGCTCATCTGTAAACATTCACAACACCTGTTAATAACTGTTTATTTCATCAATTTAAGTTACTTTTGGAGTGATAAAAATGTGATGCATATATACAGGGGACAGTGTGAGATACTAGTGGAAAGGTGGTGTTGGAGAGTTCTAACAGGGGGATGAAACAGCTGTGAGCAGACGGCAGAGTGAAGCTACAGTTCATAGTTTTTGTCCAAGCTGCAAAGCACTAACTTTATCACACAATACTGGTATTTGAGGAAAAACTCCCACATCAGATCATATCCCTTTAGCAATATTGATACATTACACTGGTCAACACCAAATTTATTGTCTAGGTTTTTTTTAGCTGATTTAGGACAATTTTGATGTGCTGAATCCAAAAATCTCATTGGTTTTGCTCAATCAGGTCAACTTTTTGAACTATGGCTACATGTTTTTTTTTTACGTTTTTGTTTACATGTACGGGTATTTTCACTTTATATGATGCAAAATTCTTTTTTATGTCTTGAAATTCTCTGAATTTTGAACAATGATGACGTAACATTCAATTTACATGTACTTACCTTTATATAAAGGTAAGTACACGCACAGTACTAAGTACTAAGTAAGTACAGGTTTTTACTTAGCACCTGATTGAGAGAAAGGGATGTCATTTTCGGATTCAGTGGTGCAAAATTGTCTTAAATCAGATGAAAAAACACAGACAACTTACAAAAAAACTATTTTTGTAACCCTGCGTTATTATACCCAATGTTCTGCTAAATGAATATCTAAGATGACTGGACTGTAATTACCTCTGTTACAGTAGTTCAAGTTATGTAAAGACAAGCCAGGGCAATAATGATTTTTACTGAGCTATGAAGATTGCATAAAAATACAAAATTTTAATTTAAAAGATGAGGGCACATTATGTAAAAGCATACCAATATCATTGGCTGTCTTCACACAAAACTCTTCAGTGTAAAACCCAAAGTCCTTTAAGCCCCCAAAATGCTCTGCATGGGGATGTTTTACATAAACATCCCCAAATTAAAATACTGTCCAAAAGATGGAAACGTTTAAAAATACCATACCTCCTTATTTTCATGATAACAAAATTAAACAAAAAATAATAAATTAAAATGCCATATTTGATTTTAAACAGATTTAGCTGAGATATATTTTTCACATTTTGGTTTTAAAGTACCAGGGGTGGGGAAAAAAGTCGACAGAGTAGTGTAGTGATAATTTGTGTCCAAAATGCTGTACTGATTCAGAGAAGCTAGTATTGAAATACTTAAATAAAAGTGTTAATAAATATTGAAAATACAAATTCAGTTTTTGGGGTACCAGGGTAATAAAAAGTAATTGACTTTTCAGCCCACTAGATGGTGCTGAATGCGCACTGTCTGGTTAGGTCAGCACAGCAAAGAAGCGACTCATGGCAACTAGCTGGTAGTTGAACAAGATTGGGATTAGAAATCACAATATATGATATCGCAATACTCAGTGCGTCACAAGACTGTGGTAATATTGCATCGCAGCCCAAGTACGGTGATAGTATTGTATCGCAGTCATCTGGTGAGTCCCACCCCTATAAAGTGACAAACAAGATGATTTTTAATCCTTACTAACTGGATGAAA
This sequence comes from Pholidichthys leucotaenia, assembly GCA_020510985.1. Lineage (NCBI taxonomy): Eukaryota > Metazoa > Chordata > Actinopteri > Cichliformes > Pholidichthyidae > Pholidichthys > Pholidichthys leucotaenia. Next base: position 297,746,238 of record CM035846.1, read on the forward strand.
AACAGTGCTTAATTAAAATATTACTGAATGATTTCCTAGCAAGTCTAAGGACTCAATCAAATCTTCCATTCGTTAAGGGTTTAACAGAAGCTTGTTTTACCACTGGGCCTGTACGTATATATTGCTTTCTCAGAGCTATTGCAGGTTATTCCCCCTCAGCTGAAATGCGGCTTTGTAGCTTGGACAGAACGTAGGAACCAGTGAGTGTTAACAGGAATAACATGAGAGCAGGTGCTAAACCATCATAACCAACAGCACAACAACAATGACCAAAGGGCCACTAAAATCATCAGCTCACCCCGTCATGAAGGTCACACACTATGTGACTGAGCTTCGGACACGTTAAGACAGCAACTCGCTTCTGTCTTTGTTTACACAATCCTCCAGCCACAAAAGTCAAAGTACTTTTATACTTTAAGCTCTTCTGTTCCATAAGAATGGTTCACCATATTCGTTTCACATGTGATCCACGCACACTTCATGCGTTACTTGTGGGAGACTCATGGGAGTGATTTAGAAGGAACAGTACAATATTGAAGATGTTTATACAGTGTGTTTAGGCATCTACTTTTAATTGTAGACTATTTGATCGTTTCCTCTTTGATTATCATGACACTGTCTAACTACCAAGACTGTTTTGTTCCCAGAAAGCACACGTGTACAGTACATAGCTGACAATGTTTTACCATTTTACAGTAAAGCAACTTTTCATATCATAGACGTGTACTGGAAAAAATGAACATGACTGTTCAAGGTGCACAAGACTTTGAGTTTTTAAGGGAACTGTACACAATCCCTACGATTTCATAGTATTTAGTGTTCCAGACACAATAACAGAGTTCTAGATTAAATGAGGCCAGTATGGAAGTCTACGGTAGCTCCTCTGATGGTGGACAGTATGTAAGGTTTCTCAGTCAGCCTTTGTTAAGTCACAGAGCCAGACTATCAGTGTTCAAGAGGCTAAGCAGCGCTCTCTACAGGATGGATGCAGTAGTAACACTTCACACATCTGACAACTACGGCAGCACGCCACAGACACGCCAAGCGTCTCTCAGTGTTTATCAGAGGAGGAATCCCAGCCTCTAACACATGGTGAAAAGACGGGTCGCTTCTGAACCACGCATTAGTAAAGGGGCGGGGGTGGCCTGTAAATCAACGTTACGTCACAGTGTTGGGTGAAAAGAACATAAAAATAATCTAGAATGTAAAAGCTCACCAGTACATAGCAATTAACAGAAAAAAGTTTAATCTGGCAACTATTGGTTATGTTTTTTTTTTTAATTGAAACAATGTACTGCCAAAGCTTAGGATGTTACTGTGAGAAGAAATCTGTTACTTGAACTTGAAAGCCTGCTGGATAGCCTCAAAGTCAGTAATGGGACGTTATTCCTCAGGGATCAAACTCCCTGACATTTTGGCAGGATTACTGTCTAACTTTTGATTTAGTTACATGAACCTTTGAGAAATTGTTTTGCATTTTTTGTTTGTCTCCGTTTCCTTTTTGGCAGCCATTTTGAGTGTACATATTAAACAAACACAGCTCCAATGCTCATGTGTCCAACTTCAGAGATGGAATAAACATAACTAGGCGAACAGCGTTCAATTTTCACCCCAGTGGATGTGCTAAAATCTTAGGGTTGCAATTGCTGTCCTGACACATAATGCATATTCAATGATGACTCTCACAAAACTACGCAGAAGCTCCATGTATTCACTGTCCTCATGTTGGCTAAAATATGAGCCAGAGCTTACAGCTTCTTAGACCATCCACAGTAGCTGAAACTATTCTACTACACATAGTTCATTGTGAGTAAATTATTACAAAGTTTGAAGGAAAATTGCACCCTCAGGTCTGACATGAATGCATCACAGCTCCCCCCCCCCCATAACTACCAGATTACTTCAGTGGTTGTGTGCCCATCTGTAGCTGTAACCCGATGCCTTCCCTACTAACATCACTGCTGTCAGAGAGGTGGAGTGAGACACGGTGGAGGGCAGGGGGGTGGGACAGGAACACCACAGCGACACAGCTCGTTTGAGAAGAGATCAGCGACACAACACAGAATTGGTTTCATTCGAGAACAGAGGAACGCTGCTGTGATCAGCTCCCCACCTTGACTTAAGGGAGCCGTTGTGTGTCTGCGGGTGTGATATCGTTTATATGTGTGCAAGCACACCAAGCATGAGCGTGCTTTCCTGTGTCTATCTGTGCTTTGGTGTGTGTGTGTGTGTGTGTGTGTGTGTGTGTGTGTGAAGGAAGTCACCAGGATTTTCAAAGTGAGCTCCAGTATGGGAAGAACTGACGCCACTGGCATCCTCTGCTCGTCACAGCTCAGGGTGACTGCTGGGGTCCTTCGCGGGTGTACAGGTGCATGAGTGGGATAGCTATTGCAAGTTGTGCAGGAGTTTAAAATTTATGGTCTGCAACATCAGGTGTGTGTGTGTGTGTGTGTGTGTGTGTGTGTGTGTGTGTGAGAACTTAAGGTTCAGAATCTTCTACTGAAATATCTGTAGCTAACAAGTGCATCAGCCTAATTTTAACTGCCACGGGCTGCAGTGCCGAGACATCCGCAGCTGCTCGCAGGCTACTTGTGCTAACACCATGTGAAAAGTGAAGTCTTTACTTTCCTCTGACGAATGTGAACAATTAGTTGGATAACTGTCAATTAGTAGTAAATGATCCTTACTCTCACAGTTGAAGTGAAATCTAAGTCGAAACTTGAAGTGGAAATGCACATTAAGAGTTAAGTTTTTGCTAGTTTAAAGCTGATTTTTAAACATTAGCATGATCAGGCCCCACGGTGCTGAGGGACACGGTGAAACGCTCTACCGACTTCTGCTTCTGCTCTTTTGGGAGGCAGCAGCTGAAATCCTGAAGCTTCAGTTTGCAAAATGGACAGACAACTGTTTTTCCCCCTTTGTGGGAATAAATGTGAACATCTTTACCAGGATCATCACTTTAAACCTAAGTTCAGATGGTATCTCAGGAATGCTCAACAACGCCACAATTGTTCACAGTCCTGCGTTTCTCTAAATACTTTATTTGCTGTGTAAGGATTCACTGCACTGCTTTGTAATTTGTGTATTTGACCTTTTGTATGTTTAACTGTGAGATACATGCTTTGTTTTATAAGTTACTTATGGTTTACAAATTAACCTTGGCTAAAAATGCTGTTTTACAGTGTTAGTTTAATCTACAAATACCCACATCCCCATAACATATCACACCCTATACAATAAATGGAATTAATAAATGAATCAACAATGAAAAAACAGCAATAGCAAAGTCACATTTCTGTGTCTGAGTCATTCTCTTGCCACCTGCTTTATGCACCAAGGTAACTATTATTTTTAAGACATTTGCCATTAAACCTAAGTCCTTAAATTTCTGTCACTTCACGTGCAGGTTGGCTCACAAGATCTTATTCCTTATCAGGATCAACTTTATTATTTCCCTCAGTGCAGTGCAAACCCTGTAACCCGTGTGACTTAAACCTCCCTCATGGCCAGACTGTGGGAACTTGTGTGTTTTTTTCATTCAGCTGTCGACATTAACTTATTTTACACATTTAGAATCATTCCAGTGATTCATTTAGGTTAAATTCAAACTTAATTTAAAACAATAACTGAACAGATCTTTTTGGTGAATTGGTCCTGACAACTTTTAAGGAGTGGATGGTACTCTAGAAGATTGTGCTTGAAATACGATGCATTTAAATGACTGAACACTGTAGGTACAACAGTTACTCTGAGGTACTATTTTTCTCTTGCCTTCTATTCTATCACTTACATACATAATTTTAATGTTCAAACACAGGAGAGTTACTTAGAAGCTGATGCAGTGACCCAACTAATGAGAAGTTCCTGTTCCTGTTGTTAAATCTAACTTTTTCAGCCAGTTTCACTCAGTAATTTGAGATAACAAAATATTTTAACATGCTGGTGTTACTGCGACTCTTATAAAGTAGCCTGTGACACAGGTTGACAATATATGCTACATGTAGTATACTGTGCATTGATGCTCACACAGTCTGCTGTGCAGCAGCAATCAGTCCAATCCAAGGATCGACCCTCCTCAAGAAGGGACATTGTCGCTCACAATCACCCCTTCCACTTCAGCTCCTAGTCACTCCTTCAAGGTCAAACTGAGGAAAGTCAAATTTTGAAAAGATACTTGGCTTTAAGATCAAATGCATGTATTCAGTGCCAAATTCTTGTTGAGCTGAGGCCACCCACAGATGCAGCAAAGCTCTCCCTATCCCTCCTTTTTCAAACTGCTGACTTTCATTATTAAATGACGCTTGATATTCTCTAAATATTCACTGTTTTATACATCTTAGAAGCTTCTGCACTGACTTCTAAATCAATCCTTACATCTACTTTCAGACTTCTCCATTCAAATCTATAAAATTCCAGAAAAGTCTGCACTCCTGGCCAACATCACTGTTTACTGTGAGTGTCCTATGGTTGGGTATGTGTGCAGTGGTGCAGTTATATGGTGTTGTATGAACTATAGAATGACTTGTGATGAGTTTGCAAGCCTTGCTGTACAGGGGGATGAAATCAGCATCAGCACTGGTGTGCTAACTGAGTCCGGAGGTCAAAGTGGTTTGAAATGTGAAGGTCTAAATAAGAGACCAGATCAAAAACCTCCTAATGAGTGATCTAGGCAAGAGTTTAGGCTCCTGGGTGGAACTTCCTATAAAAAGTGGTTTTTCTTAATATGCTGAGGCAAGCACTGACTGTGTGGTGGGTTTATTGCATTGGGGGTCTTAGATTTGGGCTTCAAGGTTAAATAAATCTAAATCAGAGCTTACGACGAACGGTTATCGGTGGGGGAAGCTGGTGGGAAACCAGACAGAGAAACAAGTGCTCTCCTCTGTGGCAGGCAGGGACAAAGTTCAACCCAATGGGGGTTAAATAAGGTCAGAGGTCAGGTTGGTAGCAGGAAGCTGGCAGGCGGACCCCAGAGAAACACTGAGAGGTGATCGGTCAGTTCGGGTGCTGCGGTGGGCGAGATGGAGGGCGGGGCCGTAGGGAAGTGACTGCGCCATGGTGGGTTGGTTGGTTGGTTGGTTGATCTGGCGGGACGGCAAATGCCATGCATGTCCCACCGGAAATCAGCAGGTCACTGGGACTCAGTCTGCAGACAGGATGAGAGAGAAATCAGATGAAGCTGTTAAAATGAGATAAAAGGGGATAAACACTGATGCAGCAGCCGGGCTTTACTTTGCCACCCGTAAGGTCTCCAGTTAACGCGCTGTTACTGTCCGCTGCCATTGTTTTATATGAATTACATGTCAGATGATAAAGCATTCTGGTTTTTATCGGGTTAGTGCAACAGCCATCCATCAATGAGCCACAGCAGCGGGTGGCAGAGGTCTGCTGTCCCTCTGAAATCAGGGAGTCTGGAGGCCAGCTGCAGTTTATCCACCAACACTGCCTCCTCTCTACTCTGTAGGCTCCTTCTGATTTCATTTAGGAGCAAAGTGTGCTATTTTTACCTCTTCACCAGACATGCAGCAGACAGAATCATACTGTGCTCTTCCTTCAGGCTCATTGTCTAGAATGGATCTACATATTCAATCTTTATTATTTTTCTCAAGCTTTCTTCTGAATTTTTGTCTGCACTTTTGCTTTCTTTTAAGGCTCTCACATGAAAAAGCCCAGTCTTCTTCTGTTGGTGACTAAAGCGAGGCATTTTTAGTTATATACATGGCCAGCAGAGTCTTTGAGGAGTCATTTTAGCCACATTAAAAATACAGCCATTCTCCGCATTATCATTTGACACATTTCACCAGCGAAGTCTAAATTATGTGAAGAGCAATGTTGTGGTGGTAATTTAGGTAACTGAGACATTTATGAGCTTCTTTCTAAGCAGTTGTCCAGTGAGGATCACACACATATGCTGCCTGTTATATACAGGATGTGCACCTTGAGTCAGAGCAACATTAATTGCTCGCCAAGTTTTGTGCACCAATAAAATTGGATTGATAAGATTGTTACTGCTTGTTTTTCTAGTTGTAACAGTATACAGCTGAATAATATGTACATTTTAAAACTTTTGCTTTCCCTTATGATGAAATAAAGACTCATATACTAATAACTGCTTCTGCCTAACCCAGCCAGAGTCCAAGAATGTAATTATGCATTTACTTATGCTCTTGGTGTACTGAAAATATTTCTTTAACAGCACAGTATTATTTCACACATAATCTTTAAATAAATCTACACGTTAAGTCTTAGTTGCCCAGACAGAAATAAAAACACTAATACACAGGACACTGTGAGGTAATAAAACTTTAGTTTAGAGGCTTGCTGCATAAAATGCAAATAAAATGCTGCACATTGGTCGTAGACTGTATATAAGAGATGGATGTGCCATCCTGGATCAGGCGTAAAGCCAGAGAAGGAAGTGATTTAGACCTGCATTCTATCTGAAACCCAGCAGGTGGCAGCCTACAAGTGTATAGGTTAAACTAGGACCAGTTTCAGCCACAACACCTTCTGATTAATTTATCCCTTTAACTGCAAGTTATGATTCCTTTCATATGAACCCAATTCTTTCTGACATGTTTATTAGTCATGGTCCCATTTAGAACAATTAAACAGGGGACTTGTAATTAAATCCTACCCACTGGTTGTCTCTCCTCAGTGTGTGTAGTTTTCCCTGTTTGTCTATGGTGATAATGGAAGTACTGAGATCAAGAGATCATATTAGAACCTTGTAAGCCAACAAGAAACAACTGTGCTACATCCAGCTAATCAACATCCTCTATATAGAATAGCTAATTAGCAGATCAGTCAGCGATGTTATTTTTAACAAGAGGGATGGCATGTTCAATTGTACTGTATAACCTGTCTGTCCTTGCACTCTTTTTATGGGGATGGGGACGGCAGGTTAACAAGGTTTTGGTCACTTATCATCACTTGGAAGACTTTAGTTTTTGCACATTTGGTGTGCTGTATTCATGATGGATGGAGAGACGCGGTAAGCTATGTCAGGACCTGCTTTAGGCCGCTGTCCATTCACTGCTAGTTTTCTGAGGGTGGATATGCCAGTGTTTTACAGTATGACACAGGCAACTATTCACATTTCACCTGCACTAAAATCAGTGTAACAGGCTATAGAAAAAAAAAAGGTCCAACTGCAACTGACCTTTCGCAAAATGCCAGAACACTGCCTGTCGTGTCAGAGCTAGCAAGAGTGAGGTGAATAACAGACCTGTTAAGCTGTGAGTTTTTCCACCAGTGGAAGCAGCACTACATAGAGCCGCCGTGAGATTACGCCACACACAGAAGGATCACACATGTAAAGTAGAGATTACACAAAGCATTTACATGTTCTAATGTAACCTGCAAGGAAGGACTGTTGTTTATTTATAAAATCCAAACTTTAAGTGGATTTTGAATTTAAAGCATGAGCTTGTTATTTTAAAATAGATGCCTAAAAAGCAACAGAGTCAGAATTTTATTCTTCAGAGTAACATCATTGGTAGCTACAGTTGATTTTCACCCAAAATAATGTTTTTGCTATGTTACAGGAATGTATTTTTCAGTTTGGTATAGGTAATAAAGAGGAATATCTTATTACATATGGGGACATGAAGGCTCATTTTAAGCAGGCTTGCCACGATAATTGTAATATTGTATTAACATGATTTATTACGTTCATTTTTAGACTTATCATATGCCATTGTTTCAGCTGAAATGAGCTGCCTTTGTACTCTTCCTCCTCATTTTGTTTGATGCCAAGAGGTCAGATCAGTTTGGTGGTGCAGCGCTTCCTAAATTTTTCATAACTTTTCCCCCCACATGAATATTTTAATGTTGGTGATAAAAGTTCAATGCTCTTTGTACATGGATTTTTTTTCATTATACAGTATCAGTGGCCTAAAATGGTCCTCATGACCTCAATATCACACACACACACACACACACACACACACACACACACACTAATCGGAGGGTCAGGAGTTAGATTCCCGCTCTGTCTGCAGTCTGCATGTTGAAGTGTCCTTAAGCAAGACACTGAACCCCCAGTTGCTCCTGGTGGGTCAGACCAGCGCCTGTGCATGGCAGCTCTGCCACCATCAGTGTGTGAATGGATGGATAGCAGCATCTGTAAAGTGCTTTGGTCATCCAGAGATGAGAAAAAGAGCTATGTAAGTGAAGGCCATTTGCCACTGAGATGAGGTTTTCACCAGATATCAGTAACAACCCAAGTAATCCATACATATAAAGAAATCAAGGCAGCTGTGTTCACAAAAACAAGCTTAATAAAGTGGAATGACAGGAAATAAGTATTGAACACATGAAGAAAAAGAGGTGCAAAAAGGCATAGAAAGCCAAGAAACCAGCTGAAATCCATCAGAATTTAGGAAGCCATCCCATCCCCCATCAGTGCAAATTAATTTCAGCTGGTTAAGTCCTGACTGATAGCCTTTAAAAAGGTCTGTGAATATCAGATTGTCACACCACAAAGAACTCATGTTGGGTAGAAGCAAAGAGCTCTCTCTAGACCTTCCAACCTTATTGTTGCAAAACATAATGATGGCATTGGTTACAGGTGCATTTATAAACTGCTGAATATTCTAGTGAGCACTGTTGGAGCCATCACTCCATGGCCAGGAGCTCCATGCAAGATTTCTGACAGAGGAGTCAAAAGAATTATCAGGAGAGTTATCCAAGAGCCAAAGACCACTCGTGGAGAGTTCCAGAAAGACCTGGAGTTAGCAGGTACTGCTGTTTCAAAGAAAGCAATAAGTAATGCACTCACTCGACATGGGCTCTCTGCCCGGTCACCTCGCAAGACTCCATTGCTGAAGAAATACCATGTTGAAACTTGTTTAAAGTTTGCTGCACAACATTTGGGCAAGCCAGTAAAATACTGGGAGAATATAGTCTGGTCAAAGGAGACCAAAATTGAACTTTTAGGATGCCACAATACACAGCATGTTTGGAAGAGAAATGGCACTGCACATCAGTCCCAAAACACCATACCAACAGTGAAGTTTGGAGGTAGGAGCATCATAGTGTGGGGGTGTTTTTCAGCACATGGTACAGGCAGACTTCATATAACTGAAGGAAAGATGAATGGATAAATGTACAGAGACATCCTTGATAAGAACCTATTGCCATCTGCCAAGATCACCATCATCATCACAGCAGTCTGTCGGGGGCGACAATGACTGTTTCATTTAGGTCTGATCAGATTCCTCCATGCAGCCCTGTCCTGCGCCTTCCGCTGCCAGGAACTCCTGACCTTGTTAACCCGGGTGACGTCCGAGCCGGTATGAGTTGCTCTCTGACTGACCAAAGAAAGAAAGATCTGCCAAGATGCTGAAGATGAAATGAGGGTGGACATTTCAGCAAGACAATGATCCCAAACACACAGCCAAGGAAACTCTCAACTGGCTCCAGAGAAGGAAAATAAAGCTGCTAGAATGGCCCAGTCAGTCACCTGACCTGAATCCAATTGAAAATCGATGGAATGAACTGAAGATCAGAGTTCATAGAAGACACCCACAGAACCTTCAAGATTTGAAGACAGTTTGTGTCTAAGAATGGGCTAAAATCACTCCTGAGCAATGCCTGTGCCTAGTTTCTCCATACATGAGATGTCTAGAAGCTGTTATTACCAACAAACGCTTTTCTACTAAATATTAAATGAATTTCACCAAGTGTGTTCAATACCTATTCCTTGTGTCATTCCACTTTATTAAATATAACTTGCTTTGTGAACACAGTTGCCTTGATTTCTTTGTATGTATGGATTTTTTATTGGGTTTTATTGGGTTGTTATTGATATCTGGTGAAAATCTCAGGTCAATGGCTCCATCAGAAATATGTTTAATGAGAAAAATGTTGACGTGTTGAATACTTATTTTCCCCGCTGTATACAGTATACTATGTACCTAAAATATGTTTAGAGCTACCTTTGGCAAAGTAAATGTGTTTGGCATAACAAGACAATTAGATATCAGTTTTGCTTGCCAAGCTGCTGGACAGGACAAGCAAAAAGAACCCCAATGATATTATTTATCGTGATAATTTCTGGGACAATTTATCATTCGACAAAATTTGTTATTGTTACAGGAAAAAGTTTTCAGTCGTTAGACTCACTTGTTCAGGGTGGGAAGTTATGCATTAGAACTTTGACTTAACTTTTTTATCTGCTGAGTAGTTTCTGCTATCATTAAATAAAAGGAACATCGTTTAACAGTATGACAGTTGGTTAAAACTGACAGTTAAGTATGTGTGTGTAATTTCGGTATGCACCCACTTGCCCCAGTGATGCCTTTGTCTATGCTCAGGGGCTCCCTCAGTCCATCTCCCCCAAATGGAGAAGGTGTGGGCTCTTTCACGCCATTCTCCTTAGCAACACCTCCCGGTGCCGTTGCCTTAGCAACACCTGCTGGTCCTGTGGTCTGCGTGCCACTTGGGGGTGAAGATGTCTTCTCCCCCGGTTTCTCCTCCTGCAGCCAAACACAGACACACAGGGGCAGAGACACAGAAGGAAGGACACAAAAAGAGCAGTTATTGTGCAAATGTCATGCTACCACACCATCTAGTGGTGCCGACAAGTATCCTCGCAGTGAGTCAGCAAAACCACAGAAAGATGACAGAGGTTTGACCTTGTGTCCATTGGTTTGTCCGTTTCCTGTCCCTACATTGTCCAGCGAGCCGATCTTAGACTTAGCCTTAATGTTTAACTTGTGGGACTCAATCTTCACATCACCACCACCTGGGGGTTACAAAAAGCTAATAAACAGGAGAACATGACAGGATGTGGTACCATTCCAAAGAACAGCAGAAGTTTGACCTGGCTTATGTTTGATGTTGTCCTTGGAACCACACTTGGACGTCACCTTGCTCACGTCCACCTTCTTATTGAGAATCTGCACCTGGTTGAGAGCAGAGACCATGAAGCATTAACATGTGCACTCCGGGCTCCACTCTATCCTCTTCAGAAAATGACTGCTATTCATAACCCTGCACCTGCTGCATTTTTAAACCAGGCTCCAAACAATGGAGTATGTGGAAGAATGGCTGCCTATTCAGACTGTGACCTCTTTCATTGTCACTAAAGGTGCCTTTCTGTTTGTTGGGCTGGTAAATGAGGCTCCATTTATGCAGATAAATCAGGACAGGCTATAATTGGAATGCGGCAGTAGGTAGTTATTAAAACCGCCACATCATAAGTGTGTGTGTGTGTTCCTAAAGCGGCGCAGGGTGTCAGCAGCTGCCATTGACAGATTTTAAGTGCCTCTGACCTGCCTAGCAGCGTGCACCAACATCAGACAGATTCATGCACCAGACGTCAGACTGGAGGAGTGACTGACCACGACTCCTTGGCTCTGTTAAAATGTCCGTTAACAATGCAAATCATCTTCATTTCTGACTGGCTGAATGACCCGGTGTGTTCCCTCATTAGAGGGATCTTGACAGGTTAAATTATGAATGGTCTGATTTTCAAATACAGACACAAATATTTGAATTGTTAATAGCCAAATGAAATATTCATCATGTAATTTTTCAGATGAAAACCTCACCAGTGGATTCTGGTTTATATGAGGCTTTATAATTTGAAGCAAATTCCCATGTTTTGGGTGTACTTGTAGTGCATGTGGACAGACTGTTGCACAGGCATGGGGAAAACACATGCTGAAGGTCCAGAAGCCAATAAAGATACAGACGGCATTTCTGAATCTGGCGTACAAAGTGATACTGAGATTAATTCAGCACATGGCAAACAGATATCCATCCATAACTTAATCCATATTTTATTTTGCTTATGCATTGTATGTACGAAAAAAATAAAACTGATATGGCACCACAATAAAGAACACACCATATATTGAGATACTGAGCAAATGATATTAATATTATAGTGCCCATTTGTTGAAAGCCCTTTTTAGAGCTAAATGAATCAATGAATCAAACTTATGCAGGCAAAAGAAGTCATTCTGTTTGTAGGTTCGCAGAGGTGTATGCTGGTCCTCTCTGCCCGCCTCGCCTATAAAACTGTGCTGTTAATACCAAAGCAACCCACTAATATTAGAAAAAATAAAGCAATCATCATAATTATAATTAGTAATTCCACCTTCCCCTTCCACAGCATGTGGGACAGCGTGTGGTGTATAGAGGTGGCACCTGTCTCCATTTCTGTGACCATAGGTCACACAGCTACTGTAAGAACTACACAGTGGGGGTTCAGTCTTCTGGCAGCCATGTATGTTAGCTTTCCTTTCCCCATTCTATTATGCTGGGCATCAAGCTAGAAGATGGAAAGTACCATTTTCATATGGTCTTTCCTATGACCTGGCTGGGACTTGAACCCACAACATCCTGACTGTGGGGCGGATGGTCTGCCACAAGGCCTCCCCTCTGGTCTAATAATTGGTAAACAAAATCTAAACACCAACAACTAGTAAATATTATTCACAAGGAAACCTAATACACCGAAGCACAGCAGCTGACATATAGAAGACATTAGTGAGTTTACACCAACTGAGAACAATTCTTTGCCTGATACTATTAACAGCAAAACAGCCGCTGGACCATTTTGCACCTGGAAATATTCCTTTCCAAACTAACCAGAGGGAGACTCCTTTCTATAAGGAGAGGCATTACCTCCATCACTCATTTCTGCTTCAACCATGACTGAAAACAGAACCACAGCTGCTTTTAACTTCTTGTGGGAGTCCAGATCCATAGTATCATCTGAAGGCGCAAACAGCTCTTTGAGTTTTACAGCCATGGATCAGGATTGTTGCAAATATTCAAGCTTCAGCAGTGCCCAAGACATTCTCAGTGCTGGACTTTGTTTTTTGCGACACATCATCGTATGAAATTTTTACCCAAGGTGAAATACTGTTTGCTTACATGGACCCCAGCATGAATTTGCACTGATTTCCTTCTTTATATAGATTTTATATATAGTATAGATGCAACAAATATGAAAACTGCATGAAAATATTACTACATGTGTGGTGTGAACACACATTTAGATTGATGTTCGTCACCAGCTAGAGCAAATAACTCATCTATTCCAGAAAGAGAAATCCTCTTCTGTTGCACCAAATCAGATGCATCATTTTACTGACACTGTTCTTTTATCTATCAGTTTCTTTTACACAGTCACAAAAAAAATTGATATCAGCTTACCACAACTGCACAGTTGAAAGATTATGTACAGTGGTGTGAAAAAGTGTTTGACCCCTTCCTGATTTCTCATTTTTTTGTGTTTGTCACACTTAAATGTTTCAGATCATCAAACAAATTTAAATATTAGACAAAGATAACACAAGTAAACACAAAATGCAGTTTTTAAATGAAGGTGTTTATTACTAAAAAGCTAGACATCATGCTATGATCCAAAGAAATTCAGGAACAAATAAGAAACAAAGTAGTTGAGATCTATCAGTCTGGAAAAGGTCATAAAGCCATTTCTAAAGCTTTGGGACTCCAGTGAACCACAATGGTTCACTGGAGTCCACAATTGGCGAAAACATGGAACAGTGGTGAACCTTCCCAGGAGTGGCCGGCCAACCAAAATTACCCCAAGAGTGCAGCGACGACTCATCCAAGAGGTCACAAAAAAACCCACAACAATATCCAAAGAACTGCAGGCCTCACTTGCCTCAGTTAAGGTCAGCGTTCATGACTCCACCATAAGAAAGAGACTGGGCAAAAATGACCTGCATGGCAGAGTTCCAAGACAAAAACCACTGCTGAGCAAAAAGAACATAAAGGTTTGTCTCAGTTTTTGCCAGAAAACATCTTGATGCTCTCTGATACTTTTGGGAAAATACTCTGTAGACTGATGAAACAAAAGTTGAACTTTTTGGAAGATGTGTGTTCCATTACATCTGACGTAAAAGTAACACAACATTTCAGAAAAGGAACATCATACCAATAGTAAAATATGTTGGTGGTAGTGTGATGGTCTGAGGCTGTTTTGCTTCTTCAGGACCTGGAAGACTTGTTGTGGTAAATGGAACCATGAATTCTGCTGTCTACCAAAAAATCCTGAAGGAGAATGTCCGGCCATCTGTTCATGACCTCAAGCTGAAGCTCACTTGGGTTCTGCAGCAGGACAATGATCCAAAACACACTGGCAAGTCCACCTCTGAATGGCTTAAGAAAAACAAAATGAAAACTTTGGAGCGGCCTAGTCAAAGTCCTGACCTGAATCCGACTGAGATGCTGTGGCATGGCCTTAAAAAGGCGGTTCATGCTCGAAAACCCTCCAATGTGGCTGAAATACAACAATTCTGTAAAGATGAGTGGGCCAAAATTCCTTCACAGAGCTGTAAAAGACTCATTGCCAGTTATTGCAAATGCTTGATTGCAGCTGTTACTGCTATCAAAAACTGCCCAACCAGTTATTAGGTTTAGGGGGCAATCACTTTTTCACACAGGGCCATGTAGGTTTGGATTTTTTTTCCCCCTTAATAATAAACACCTTCATTTAAAAACTGCATTTTGTGTTTACTTGTGTTATCTTTGTCTAATATTTAAATTTGTTTGATGATCTGAAACATTTAAGTGTGACAAACATACAAAAAAAGAGAAATCAGGAAGGGGGCAAACACTTTTTCACACCACTGTAAGTTAAATGGCCTGATACTGTGGGCCAATGCATTAACTCAGGCACAAGCTATTCCCAGCATAGCTTGAACTCGGGCAGCAGGGTGGTGGCTGTGAGGGATGGTGATGTGATAGTGCAGCAGGTGTTCGGAGCAGGTGGAGGCAACATCTGGAAGGGTGGGTGGCATGAGGACCAGTGGTGAGTTCAGTGGCTGTTAAGGGAAATCATCCAGAATGCAAACACTGGGAGCTGTTTGTGTGCTTATTAAAAGGCGTTCAATCACAGTCAATATGAAAGCGATCAGCTTTTATGCAAATGTGTGATATGTGGAGAGAAGGTTTATTGTTGTAGTTGAACTCCATTTGCTCCCAGTACAGATGGATGCTTAAATGTGATTTTCTAAATCTGTCTGATAAGTATCTATGGTTTATATCAGTCACGAGCCAGAATATACTGCAAATATGTTGAAATCTACATGCAACCATACTTTACAAATACATGTTTCTACATAAATGCAGCCCCCATGAAGTCAGTTTTTTGTGGCTGCCACAATAAGTGGAATGGAGAGGAGACTGCTAGTTGATTGCCACTTTGAGACAGGCAGCCCAAATGAGGCTGAATTACCATAAAACTATGATCCACCCTCACCAGAGGCTGCTCCCAGCTCCAGCAGTACTTACATTGCCACCTCCAGGGACATGTTTGATATTGTCCTTGGAGCCACAGCGAGAAGTGACGTGGCTGAAGTCCAGCTTTTTGTGCACTATCTGAACCTAAAGACAAGCAGGCAGACACACAGACAAGCAACAAAAGGAAGGAAAGAAAGCAAGAGGAACAGCAAGAAAGCAAAAGAGAAAGAAAGAAGCAGCAGAAAAGAGGAAATCAGCTTGCAGTTTTAGTGAACAGGAAACAGCGTAGCCTTCTACTGTAAGTATGGAAGAGATTCTGTTATTCAATTTAAATAACTCCTGCTAAAAATGCTCCAGGATGTGATTAATGAGCATGTTACTGCCAACACAAAAAGCTTTTGGTAGCTGAAATGCATTGATATATATCAGATGATATCTGCAACAGTGACTGATATCGACACGGCTGAGATGGCAGCTACCAATGTCAGAGGCAGATTTTTGTAAGTTTTATAAAATGATGCCAAAAAATATACAAACTAAACAGCACAAACTTGGCATCGGATATCAGTCAGTTGGTACAGGTGCGTCTTTCTTTAGCAACACACTGTTGTGGAATAAAATAAGTCTGCTAAAAGGAGAAAGAAATAATTGCAAATTCAAAAAATAATGTTAAAGTAGTAATAGATGATGATGGAGACTGAATAACAACTGACTGCTTCCATAAACAGCAAAAGCTACACCTAAAAAAAAAACATAAAGCACAAGACAAACACCAGAAGATGAAACAGAGGCCAAGCGACACAATACAATATACGACTGGACGGTCAGTGAGTTAGTGTTCATTCATGCTGCCGTAAGCAGTGACGCTAGTGTCCAAGTATTTCACAAGAGCCAAAGACACAACACGCTCCTCTTGTGAAGCTATACAGTATGTAGCTAAAAAAAACGTCAGAAAAGGCTGCTTTATTTTCTGTTATTCAACCCTGAAACCTGTGACACTAAAAAAACCCCTGAAATACATCCAGAAATAAATAACACTGTACATGGTTTGGCCAGCTCGCATGAATAGGTGCGGATGAAGTAAAAGTGTGATTGGATCACGTGTCCATGTGAATGAAATGCAGTGACAATCTAACCTGGACTACAAGTTCAGTTAATGTATTCTAAAGAGGAGTTCCTCTATATTCTGTTATATAGAACATAGTACTGGAGACATACATCTATCAAATATGGCCACAGTTTCCAATAATAAGGTCTGTGTATATACTAGAAATAACAACTGTTTTTTCAACTCTTGTTTATGTGATGCCAAAGAGAAGAAGGATGTCCATAAATGGTCATGTTAAGTAGATATTCTGTTTAAGAGGGGCAGCCAATAAGAATAGAAAATTCAACAGATGGTTAGCCTAAAAACAAAACAAACCAAAAGATCTTGTTTAAGAAAGTGGATTCTCCTAGTTCAACCATCACATTCCAGAATGAGATCATTTAGGGTGCTTTCATACCTAAGTTCATTTGCTTTGGACTGAATCAGCTGATGAGTTTGTTACTTCTTATCATTTTCTCCTTGGATCGGTTCCCTTTCACACAGGCAAAAACTGAAGCAGACCAAAATGCGTTATGTCAAATCAAGCAAGAATGAAGGTTCTCTCCTCTGATTGGTCAGCTGCTTTTGCCACGGGAACAAGAAAAGTAAACAAAGTATCTTCCATTACCATAGTTACACGGAAATCTGTGACCCATGAGAATGTGTGACTGCATATTAGTGGTGTTGTACATTAGCCCCTTTTCCACTAGTACCTCCTCAGCCCCATTCTACTTGTCTCTACTCATCTCGACACGGTGTGGTTGGTTTTCCATTTCAACCGAGTACCACCTCAAGTGGGTGGGGTTGGGTTCTTTACAGGAAGGCGGCCCGTTATCCCGTTGTGTTCTTTACATGCTGACGTTTTCACTGATAAATAACACAGAAGATGCTTAAAATCACAAAACACTCACCATCTTCATTGTGAGCAGCCATCAGCTCAGAGACCTCCTGGTACACTTTCATTTCACAGCACGGTGGAGCAGTGGCTAGCACAGTGACAGCACAGTAAGAAGGTCATGGGATCAATTCCACCCCTGACCATCAGTGACCCTTCTGTGTGGAGTTTGCATGTTCTCCCCGTGTCTGCGTGGGTTTCCCTCCACAGGCCAAAAACATGCAAGACAGGTTAACTGGAGACTCTAAAGTGGCCCTAGGTGTGAATGGTGAAGGGATGGCGCCGTACCGTGGCTGCTTCATCCATCTAGGTGGATGCCCTGAAGTTCCCCTCTGGGATCAATAAAGTACATAAAAAAAAAAAATTTGTGTGGCTCTGCCGCAGCAGGGCTGACAGGGCTGAAACGTTCATAGTTGTCAAATTTGACCAATTGTAGTTTATTCTTCAAGCACAGGGATCCAAGCGCTGCAACACCGATGGAGAGACGTTTGAAAAATAACCACATTTGATCAGATCTGACCACTATATGAACTTTTTAGCCTATGGACTTTTCAGCCCCAGCGGTGGCGGAGCGTTCCGAAATGAAATACCAAGAGGTCTCCGAGCTGATGGCTGCTTACGGGGAAGATGGTGAGTGTTTTGTGACAGTGTTGATTTGTGTGTAGTCATTTATCTTGTTGATTATCACAGAAATAATAAAAACTCACGGCTGAATTTACAAATGGCAGTTTTGAATCTTGTGAAGACGTCGCTCTCATCCACTGACATTACACCCTGACCAATCAGTGGCCCACAATCCACTGACGTCACATTTTCAGCTCAACTCAGCATGGTCAGAACCTCACTGAAGTAGGTTCCAAAAAAGTACCCGGTACCAGGTACTAATGGAAAACCCTACAAACCGAGTAGAGTTGAGGCGAGTCGGGCTGAGGAGGTACTAGTGGAAAAGGGGCTCGTGTCTGCATGTGTGTGGTCAAAAAGTCCAACCAGAAGTGTCTAGACTAATGTGAGGTGAACAGAGCTCCCGAAAATTCTTATTTTGTTTGGATAATTTATTAAGCAGAAGAAGTAATAAGGTGCCAGATTGTGAGGGGTTACAGATATCTGTGTAATACTAAAGCTCCCAGTTTTATTCAGCGCATTTTACACTTTAGTCCTCCTCACAGAGCTTTTTAAAGTTGTTGTGGCTTCATGCAGTTGATTTCTGAATTCCACTCTGTTTGCTAACGAGTCCTTTTCTGTATTTTTTTTGTGTTTTGGATAGAGGAGCGCTTATGTGATCATCCGACCAGTCTGCACCTTCTTATAACTTGGTTTCATCTTGCCATGTGTCTGAGTTGCTCATAATAAAATGCCCTCAAATCACGTCATTTCTAGCTTTTGGTCCTGTTTTAGTTCGGTATGCTTTCTCACCTGGAGGATGGCAACAGAGTTTACAGATGATTCGAACTGAGGTCTCGGCGTGGTTGTTTTGGTGCGCACCTGAGTGCGATTACCATGTTCTCACCAGACAAAACGAACTGCACTAACAGAGAAAACAAACTCGAGTTCGACTGAAACAAACTGAAGCCTGTAGGTGTGAAAGCACCCTAAGATGCAACGGCGACTCCTGTAGAGTCCAAAACCTCAGGAAACAGGGATGGAAATTAACATGCTGGTCTTCAAAATTACATTTAAATAGAATGTTATTATATCAACATTTTGCAGTGGTGATATGATTGCAGGATTTGCAGAAACTGAAAACACAAAATAATAATAATAATAATAATAATAATAATAATAATAATCCTATCGGTCAAACTGGTCTTTAACTTTATTTTATAGATTTTTATTTACTGCATAGTATGACAAAAGGATAAAAAAAACAATTATGCTTAATGGACTGTGAATGAGAAGATAACTGGCACACATTATTAACACATAATCACACCTTTGAAAACATTGCAATTTTTTCCAGTACTACAGTATTCTGACTCCCCTATTTAGGACCTACGGAGCCCTGTGTAAAGCCCCTTTCAGCTACAGGCCACCTGTTGTCACTTTTTCATTGTGAAAACTACCTATGACATGCTGTTATATAATTTACTGTCTCTACTCTCTTCCCCAAAACTGATTTAATTTCCTTTGACACAAACTATCTCATTGTTATATCAGTCCTACAGTGGCATCTAAAGAAGCCACCCCCTCATACATGAGTATGTGTGTCAGACTTTTACTGCATCAGTGGTTATGGAAGAAAAAAACCTGCAGCAAGGTAAACGCCTTATCCCATTCTCCCTGTGTCTGTCTGATAGTCTGCTTCTTCAGGATGAAAATGGCACGATGACGCAGGTGGCAGCAGCAAAGGATGACTCACTGAGCAGTTAGCACACATACACTTAATGTGTGAACACACATACATACCCATACGCATAGAAACACACACAGTGCAGGAGCTTGTAAACAGCATTTTCTTCTCTACCCCCCCCCCCCCCGATAACGCATCATAAATATCCAAACTGATTACAAGCAGTTCAACTCTGGTTCATCGTGTCTCTTTACTGCCCATGAGCAGTGATCTAGTGGTAGCTAGCAAGCTAATGGGGCTCTGCAGGATACAAAAATACAATACCACACCAATGCAGGTGAAGAAAAAAAATAAAAAGGACATGTGATCACTTTTTTAAATTGCCACAAATTAACCATGTAAAGTTATGCAGTGAGTGTGCCGAGTCTAAATACACACACACTTATCTCCACTGTCTAAGATGCCTTTGTAACCACTACTGGAAATTTGGGAGTTCATACTTGACTCTGCTGCATTAAAATCAGTTGTTACCATAGACTGGAAATAAAGATGGAAGATATGAGAGCTCTCCGAAAGTGAAGCCCACCATCCTGATCGCCCTCTGGTGGCTGGCTGCAGTAGGACTTTGTCACACCATTCACATCTCTGTGAACAGGCACTTTGCCAATAAAGTGGAATTTTTCCACATTGTTCCTATGCCTTAAAGGATGAATTCCTGTAGTTACCAAACAATATGCTGAATATGTTTTCCACATGTGAAGCTTCCCTGTGTCTTTTTGTATCTTCTGCATGTTAAGCTATGCCCTTCTTGGATAACACCTGTAGAGTCTGCCTTTCTTGACACACCTCAGGTCCTTCTATCTGAGCCACATATGCAGCCACCTCTAGTGTGGGGAGAGAGCAGCCAGGCTCTCGGTCTACACTGATCATATTTACAGATTAAACTTATAAAACAACCTCAGAAGGATTTCTCATTTCATCTTTCTTACAATGCATCATTTTTCCACAACTAACTAACTAACTACTAACTAACCTACACTTATATAGCGCTTTTCTAGTCACAAAGACCACTCAAAGCGCTTTCATTAATACTAACCCTCTATTCTAAGGGCCTATAGGAAACAGATATCTAGGGACAATTTAGAACAGCCAATTAACCTAACATGCATGTTTTTGGCATGTGGGAGGAAACCGGAGAAATCCCGGAGTAAACCCACGCAACACGGGGAGAACATGCAAACTCCACACAGATCACTGTTGGTCGGGGGCTGGGATCGAACCCACGATCCCACGATCCCCACAATCCCCCGGCCAAGGGTAAACTGTGCTGCCGCAGTGCTAACCACTGCGCCACCGTGCAGCCACAACACAAAACATAGAACTAAAAATGTCAAAAGCATGGTTTCTGTACTCATATGTAGATCTTTTCACGTTAAATGCAAGCTCAAGCTTTCCTGATCAGTTTAACTTTATTAAGTTATTTTGTGCTATAAAAACGAGAGACACTGAGCATGATCAAGACTGACTGACTGAGCACCCTACGGGCTGCTACACGGACTGTAATGAGGTGGTCATAATGGTTTGAACTTGGCACCATGGTTCCCCTTCACTGTAAAGGTGCCTTCCCACCAAACGCGAACGGGCGGTGCGAATGCATACAAAGTCAATGGAAAGAGGCAAGCACATGAAAAATTGCACATTTGCGCGTTCATGTCCCGAGGGCTAGCGCTAGCTTTGAGATTCTGCCGTCACCAGAGTAAAGGTATCAAGATTGGAGAGTAAACTAGTTTAAAAATGAGACTGCCACTCACCTGGAGACAGAAGTACCAGGATTCTTCAGCTGAATCGGGATGTTGGAGTTATTTACTCATGGATTCCTGCCACGGACGTGCTAACAAGGTTAGCAAGCTAGCAACAGAAACACCTATCATCTTATGAAGTTTGAAGACAGGGACAGCTTTTTCAGGTGAGCCCCCCGTCAGATAATGTAAACCTAAGCATGACGTTATTTTGGGGATTTCCACGGTAGGTTGATCACTGCTGCAGAAGTTATAAAGACAACTTTGCCTGTCTGCATCTCACTCAGATAGTGAATTCCTGTCTATTCATGTGTTACACGAGTTATAATGTAATTGTGCTATGTGAAAAATTCGCCCGTTTGTGTTTGGTGTGAAGGCACCTTAACTACTGTGCAGATTCTGGCTGAAAATTACTTCACCAGCATAAGATGGCAGCACCCTAAATCGAGGAAACAGAGCTTCACTTTCCTCCAATGGTCATAAGTGGAAGCATGTCGTCCATTGTTACTTACAGTCTATGGTTGTCACCGACAGCCAATTCTGTGAGAACAGAGGGACAAAAAGCTCATATCTAATGAAGTTTAGTGACCTTTATAATGTGTGCGAGGATCTGGAGGGATGGACGACGGAAATACTCATGTGAATCAGGGAATGAAGTTTTGTTGGATACATTATGACGCTCAGGCCAGACATACTCCATGGTTTGCTGTTTTGTAAATCAACAGATGTAGAGTTTCATAAGTTTTTTAAATCAAAAAGCCCAATTTTTGACAGATTCACCAGTAGAAAAACAGAAAATAGTCATTTACGTTTTACATAAGTCGGAGTTGATATGGTTTTAGTAGTAAAGGCAGCATATTACAAATGGACTACACAGACTGTTTTACATCGTCTCGTGTCTTTTTTGGACAAAATGTAGTACGTATTGCTTTTATTTCAAGATGGAAAACAAAGACTGGCATAAACCTACTTTGCAACTTTTAAAGGTACATTAATTGTAAAATGTTTTACCAAGCATCAAACATTTGCCTCTATCCTATTCTTAAGTTTTTCCTTAGTTAACTTAAATCGAATTAGCCCACAAATAACTAGAGATTAATCTGAGAAGATAATTTAAAATATGCTGCTATCCACACAGCTGATAACAGACATTCACAGCCAGTTCCATCGGCTATTCATTCTATAATATACAGGATAAATCCATTTTAAAATGCACTGCCTCATTAAAAACTGTACATTATTTAACATGAACATCACGTATTGATTTTATCCCTTTAGGCTCCATTTTACCTACAGTTAATTACAGGTTAGAAAAAAAAAAATCACACTCAAGCAAATAATATATCCAAGACATATCCACTATTCCAGATTCTAACTTCTGCATATTGTCATTGTTGGGTGAAAACTTCGTTTCTCCATATTTGGCCATTTTAAGTTTTATGTCTTTGGATGCTTTTAACTGATACTAAATCAATAATAAGCATTAGAAAACCCATATACCTGTAAATAAATCTTGTAACTGCTAAATCATTCAGAAAATACAGGGCTTTGTACTCAGCAGAGATGATATTCATCTCTAACAGTGATTAGTAATGTAGTAGAATTGTTTCTGAATAACATCTCTCCTATCTCACATTAATCTAAAATAACATTTCACTTAAATAATTGGTTTGCTTTTAAAATTGTGAAAAATTTTAAAGGAGTCACTGATTGCACTTTTTCTCACATTTTAACAGCTCACACGTCTCAATGAAATGTTTGTCACATTTTATTCAATTTTCTTTAATTCCTATGCAGGTATTTATCCTATGTGTCTACAATGCACAATTCCAATGCAGGTATTTATCCTATGTGTCTACAATGCACACAGGATAAATACCTGCTATAAAACGTACATGTAAATATATTATCATTCTCACTGTACTTTATGCAAGTTGTTTATCCCTGAGATGCATCTTATTGTTAGTTTATATAATACATTTTGTACATATTTTAAATTGTACTAATCTTGTATATTTTATTTGGTTTTATTGTATTTATTCTCTGGTCTGAATTTCCCTAGTGTGGGATTAATAAAGTCTTATCTTATTATTGTAGCAAATTTGTTTTTCATTTTTCTAGCCTTTCTGAAACTGGCCTGTTTTGAGTGTATATACCTCTCTTCTAAATATTCGCAATTCTGTGGTCAAATTCTCGACCTATGAATTTAATGGTCAGCATCCTCCGCCTCTGTTGGCGTCTATACCATCCTATCTGAGATGTGCACCCAGTGGACTGTTTTGAAACGGCCGCCACAAGAGACGCTGCAAAAGAAGAGGTCGGAGAGGCAGAGTATCATGCAGACTGAGGGCTTACCTGGCTTCTTCTTCAACTTACAACCCTCGTCAACTGCTGACTGAGCTCTCCAGGAAGCGTATCGGTTTTGACGTACGAAGATCCATGGATTATCGCTACCGATGGCTGTTGCCGACTGTCCCAGAGGCTGGATACCCACTTCCCTGCCACCGGCCCATGTGGATTCGCAGAAGGGGCTGCGCACCGGAGAATCTTCACCCGATCAGTCGTGCTTCCCAGCAGACTGATCAGTGTTTGATTCACATGGCTCTTATTAACACCAGATCCATCGCAAATAAGACTTTTATTCTGAATGACTTTTTTACTTCACATTGCTTGGATTTTCTTCTGATGACAGAAACATGGGTTAAACCAGGTGAGACCGCCGCCTTCTCTGAGCTCCTCCCTCCCGGCTGTTCTTTCTTCAGCTCCCCGCCAGCATCTGATCGGGGTGGGGGTCTGGCTTCTGTTTTTAATGACAGTTTTAAATGTCACCTTTTCTCCACAAATGCTTATTCCTGCTTTGAGCTGCATCCACCAACTTTGTGGTGGATCTCACAAGTTCTGTGTTATTTGCGGTTGTCTATCGCCCTCCAAAATATAATAAGGACTTCATTAATGAGTATTCTGAATTTTTGGCAGATGTTATGCCAAAATATGATAAACTTTTGATCTGCGGGGACTTTAATATTCATGTTTATTGTCCATCTGATCAGCTGCCATCTGATTTTAAAAGACTGTTGGCGACATTTAATTTAAATATTTTAGCGGACAAACCAACACACTGTCTTGGTCACACTCTGGACCTTGTTATCTCTTTTGGGCTCTCAATCTCTCTCAAAGAAATTTCTGAGTCTGTCATCTCAGATCATTTCTCTATTATTTTTGAATTGTTGACCCCTTCATCGCCCAGCAAGCCTGGCGCTCCATCATGCTGGCGTCGCATCATCACTTCTTCAACACCAGAGGAGTTTTCTGCTGCTTTTAGGGATTCACAGTTTTTTGCCTTGAATGGACTCGTTTCCCCTTCCCATCCGGATAATATTCTTTCCTCCTTTCATACCACCTGCTCTGGGATTTTGGACTCTATTGCCCCATTTTGGCTTAAATCGGCTAAACCGAAAACAGATCCCTGGCTTAACAACACTACCCATGCCATTAGGCAACGGGTCAAGCAGGCTGAACGGAGATGGAAAAAGGACATATTACATGTGTCTCTGGGAATTTTTAGGGACTGTCTCGCTGATTACCAGAGGACAGTGCAAAAGGCAACATTTCAGTATCTCTCTGATATTATTTCAAGCAGCAGTCACTGTCCTGGAGTGCTATTGAACACAATTAACTCTTTAATAAACCCACGCACTCTGACTGTAACAGATGATTCATTTACAACATGTGAGACTTTTCTTCACTTTTTTGTTGATGAAGTGGACTCTGTCACACAAGTTATTAATAACAGTTTTAATGGGAGCTTGTCTGTTGTCCCGGGTTACTCTGCTGTGTTTGAACAGTTTGAGTTGGTTTCTTTATCATCACTTACTGATATAGTGAAGTCTCTAAAGCCGACAAATTGCTCACTGGATGTTGTTCCCGCTGGAATCCTGAAAAGGGTTTTTAATACTGTAGGGCCTGGTCTTTTGGTTTTTATTAATTCCTGCCTTAGTTCAGGATTTGTCCCACCTGCTTTTAAACATGCTGTGGTAAACTCACTTTGGCCCTTCAGTTTTATCTAATTTTAGACCCATTTCTCATTTGCCCTTTTTATCTAAGGTTTTAGAAAAAGCTGTTTTTATACAGTTGCAATCTTTTTTAGAAAACAACTCTATTTTTGAGAAGTTTCAGTCTGGGTTTAGATCTCGTCACAGCACTGAGTCTGCCCTGCTAAAGGTGCACAATGATATTATGATGTCTGTTGATGCCAAATGCCCCGTGGTCTTAGTGCTGCTAGATCTTACAGCAGCCTTTGACACAGTGGACCATGCTATCCTTTTGTCACGCCTGAATCACCATGCTGGCATCCATGGCACTGCACTTAAGTGGTTTGAATCCTACCTAACAGAACTTTTTCTATAATGATTGGTGACATTTCTTCTAGTGCCTCTCTCTCCTGTTGGGTCCCACACGGCTCTATCCTTGGCCCTATTCTGTTTTCATTATATATGCTGCCACTCGGGTCAATAATAGCCAGGCACAACATGTCTTTCCACTGTTATGCGGATGATTTGCAGCTTTATTTACCTTTGAATCCAGAACAAACAAACTCACAAAGTGTTCTATTGGACTGCATCACTGACATTAAGTTGTGGTTAAGCCAAAATTTTCTCCACTTAAATGAAGAAAAAACAGAATATATTATATTTGGGGATACTGTAACGGCTGGCTTTGGTACCCTCTCTTTAAGGCTCAGTTCAGCTGTCAGAAATTTGGGGGGTGATTTTTGACAGCCATTTAAAATTTGATAAACAGATTGACAATGTAGTCAAGATGAGCTTTTATCAATTACGTCTGTTATCCAAAGCCAAACCTTTCCTGAGCCGTCATGATCTTGAGATAGCCATCCATGCTTTAATCACGTCTCGACTTGATTACTGCAATGCACTTTATGTTGGCATCTCTCAGTCTTCTCTCGGCCGCCTTCAACTTGTGCAAAATGCAGCCGCCCGTCTTTTGACCAACACACCTTGGCGAGAGCACATTACTCCGATCCTTTTTTCACTTTATTGGCTTCCAGTCCATTTTAGAATTAATTTTCAACTTTTGCTTTTTGTTTTTAAAGCTCTTAATGGCCTTGCTCCGGTTTATCTGTCTGAGATTTTGACTGTCCGTGACCAAGGCAGGGCTTTGAGGTAATCCAATCAGCTTTTGCTGGATGTGCCTAGGTCAAGGTATAAACATTGGGGTGACCGAGCCTTTCCTGTTGTCGCCCCCAGGCTCTGGAATAATCTCCCCCCTGACCTACGTGCTATCTCTGACCTGGCCCTTTTTAAATCAGAACTTAAAACATATTTGTTTAGGATGGCTTTTAATACCCAGTAGTGGTGATATTTGTCTTGGCATTTGTTTTTATTTTATTCTCATTTTTAGGTATTTATTCTTATTTCTTTGTTTATGTTATTTGTTTTTAATGCTATGTGTGTTTTTAATGCTGTTTAATTTTCTGTAAAGCACTTTGGTCACCTATGGGTTGTTTTAAAGGGCTATATAAATAAAGAACATTACATGACATTACCTTTAAATCTTCAGAATGGATTCTACTCTGCCCTCTCTCTTACATCATATTGCTAACATTGATTGGCTAGCTCCTAGCCTTTAGTCCGGATGTAGAGCCATGGCTACTCAGATGTATCCTGAGCCAAATACAGGTGGGGTCGGCCCTGGTAGCTTTCATTTCACAGTCAGAGAATTTCTGTAAAATTCCTTACATTTGTTGGTGTCAGAGAAAAAGTCTTTTTAACAGTTTTGTCGGGGTTCTCCACTTGCATTGTTGGGGATCTCTAGCCTGACTTGGGGGTCAATTGAGTCAAGGCCAACCTGACCTGTTACCCCTGAGCCAACAGGCAAAATGAACATAAAACCAGGCCATCAATGATGGAGTAGCTCAATTCAGCCTGACGAAATCATCCGGAGGTGCTCATATCTCCTGACCTTTGACCTTGACCGTAAGCCCAGCCTAGATCAGGGACGAGCAACTGGTGGCTTGCGGGCCACATGCGGCCTCTGACGTCATCCACTGCAGCCCGTCAGTCCATCTCCAAAAATCAATTATTTATTTATATCCCGTTTGAATGTATTTGGAACTGTATTGTTAAATGCAGTTATAGAGTCCGCCAGCAGAGGGTGCTCTAATCAAAACATCGGTGCCGCTCAGTGTGAGTGGCCGAGCAAGAGCGAGGGAGCCACAGATAGAGGAAGCAGTGTCCCGGAGTACGTCTTTTAAGGTTTGTATACGTTGCATGCTGAGACCGCATTAATAGGCTGTGAACAGCAGTAAATGTAGAGTAGGCTGCTTTTAAACATCAATAAATGCTACAGCGACTCACTGAGGAGGATTTACAGTAACAAGTTTCAAACTGAAAGGCAAATTTATATAAGAAACGGCAAATTTTTGACAGAAAAACTCACTAATTTAGAAAAACCCCCCAATACAACTAAAATTTATAAATTTTTAAATAAAATGATGCAAAATTTATCAGTAGACGCTTGAACATATAATACCAAAATAAAATATAGATTTGCAAAAAAAAAAGGGCTAATTTAAGCCAGAAATGTAGCATATTTATCAGTAAAACTATATTTTACTTTGGTCATATTCTTCTAATATTTTAAAAATATTTTTCTTCGTCATCACATTTCCTTTTCTTTTTTGCTTTTTTCTTAATTACCTTCCGGAATTTCTCTTTGCTCATCATTGTGATGGAGAGTTTTAAAAATTAGGTCATGATATAATTTTAACAGTAATTTTAATTCTAATATGATAAAACACTGAGTAGCTTTTATTTCCATTTTCATTTTCAGTTTTAATTGTGAAACTTTTGACTTTAAAGAAAATACCCCCCCCCCCCCCAAACCCCCCCAGGTGTACATCGGGAAGTGAGGAAAAAAAATTGTGGCCCTCACTACCCCCAAAGCTGCCCATCCTTTTTTTTTTTTTTTTTTTTTTTCTCTCGGCGCCACACGAGTCGGCTGCCTTTTGCAACAGCGGCTCGATTCCGAGTCTTTTTCCCTTCCTCTCTCTTTTGATCCGTCTTTTTTTTTCACCCCACTTATATCACGGACACACAGATCGTCCTAAATGTCTCCTGAGCCGGTGGACGGAGCCACTGTCTATAGCAGGATACGATACAGCAGAGAACAGCTGCTAGCATTCAACCGCCACCCGGTCCCATTGGAAAAACTCGACATACCGAGTGAACTGAGGCGAAAACACCGCGGCTGCCGGGCTGGAGTAAGGCGGAGGACAAAAAATATAAGGTACAGACCCTCCCTTCCATCTGTTGTCATGGGAAATGTACGGTCGATACTGGGAAAGTTAGATGAGCTAGCGGCTATCTCCCGTTATGATAGCACATACCGGGAGTGCTCTCTCCTTTTGTTTACTGAGACGTGGCTAACTGAACTAGCAGCAGATGCTAACATTGAGCTGGAGGGTTTTCACATGATACGAGCTGACCGAACACCAGACAGTGGCAAGGCTAGGGGCGGTGGAGTGATCATGTATGTTAACAACAACTGGTGCAGACCGGGACATATCACTGTTAAACAACGACACTGCAGCAAAGACATTGAGTTGCTAGCTGTTAGCATGAGGCCTACATATCTCCCGAGAGAACACTCACACGTGATCTGCATTGTTGTTTATGCAAATCCGACGGCGAACGCTGGGACAGCACGTGACGTCATCCATTCAGTAACCAGCAGGCTGCAGACAGAACACCCAGATGCTCTTCTCCCATCTCAGGCGATTTCAACCATGTTTCACTGTCTCCCATTCTACCCACGTTCACCCAGTATGTCACATGCCACACTAGAGACAATAAAACACTGGATTTATTCTACGCAAACACTAAGGAGGCGTACACCTCATCACAACTACCCCCACTCGGGAGATCGGATCACAACTTGGTTCATCTCCGGCCGGTGTACAAACCCCTAGTGCACAGACAACCTCCGGCCATGCACACTGTGGAGTTATGGTCTGAGGAGACAATGGACACCCTAAAGGGCTGTTTTGAAGCCACCGCCTGGAAGCAGCTCTGCGATCCACATGGTGAGGACATCGATGGCCTCATTCACACCTTCACGGGCTACCTCAGCTTCTGTGTGGACAAATCCGTTCCCACCAAGACCATACGGCGTCACTCAAACAACAAACCCTGGATCAACCCTGAGATAAAAACACTTCTGAGAGAGAAGAAGAGGATCTTCAGGTCGGGGAACAGGGAGATGCTGAAGTCCGTACAGAGGGAGCTGAGGAGAAAGATCAGAGAAGGCAAGGACAGCTTCAGGAAGAAGATGGAGGACAAGCTGCAACAGAGCGACATCAGCGGGGTCTGGAGAAACCTCAAAACCATCTCGGGGCTCCAGAATACCTCCCCCCAGGCCACAGGGGGCAGGGAGTGGGCGAACAACCTGAATCTGTTTTTCAATAGATTTGACCAACCGCCCTCCCCCCTGACTGCACAACAACCACTGCTGCCTCTAAAGAAATCAAGTCCTGCTGCCCACTCCCCACTCTACCAACACCCCCCCACTCCCAACACACAGCCCCCCATCCTGACCCTGACCAGGACCCAGGTGAGGACGGAGCTGAGGAAGATCAAGGCGAGGAAGGCGCCGGGACCGGACGGCATCAGCGCAAAGCTCCTCAAGTCCTGTGCAGACCAGCTGTGTGGGATTGTGACGTATATCTTCAACATGAGCCTGAAACTGGGGAGGGTACCACAGCTGTGGAAAACATCTTGTGTGGTACCTGTACCAAAAACTTCCCACCCCAAAGACCTGAACAGCTACAGACCGGTGGCCTTGACGTCCCACTTGATGAAGACCCTGGAGAGACTGCTCCTTGCTCACCTCCGCCCCCTGGTGGAACCAGCGATGGATCCACTCCAGTTCGCCTACCAGCATGGCATTGGGGTGGAGGATGCGGTGATCTTCCTCCTTCACCGTTCTCTGTCCCACCTGGAGAAGCCCGGGAATATGGTGAGGATCATGTTCTTTGACTTCTCCAGTGCTTTCAACACCATCCAACCGATGATCCTGAAGGACAAGCTGCTGCGCGCAGGGGTGGACCAGCACCTGTCATCATGGATCCTGGACTACCTCACGAACCGGCCTCAGTTTGTGAGAACCCGGGACTGTGTGTCCGACACGATCATCAGTAGCACGGGGGCCCCCCAGGGAACGGTGCTGGCTCCCTTCCTGTTCACTCTTTATACTGCGGACTTCTCACACAACACAACACACTGCCATCTACAGAAGTTCTCTGATGACTCTGCGATCGTTGGCCTCATCTCCAATGGAGATGAAGCTGAGTACAGAGGGCTTATCCAGGACTTCGTGGACTGGTGCCATCGGAACTGCCTCCAGATCAACGCGAGGAAAACTAAGGAGCTGGTGGTGGACTGCCGCAGGCATGGGCAGCCCCTCACAGTACCAGTAAATATACAGGGAACAGACATCGAGATGGTGACATCCTATAAGTACCTGGGTATTCATCTGAACAATAAACTAGACTGGTCACACAATACTGATGCACTCTACAAGAAGGGACAGCGCAGGCTGTTCCTGCTGAGGAGACTCAGGTCTTTTGGTGTACAAGGGGCGCTGCTGAAGTCATTCTATGACACGGTGGTGGCATCAGCCATCACTTTTGGAGTGGTCTGCTGGGGCAGTGGCATTACTGCAGCAGATAGGAAGAGACTGAACAAACTGATTAAGAAAGCTAGCTCTGTCCTGGGGCAGCGCCTTGATCCGATGGAGGAGATAGGAGAGAGAAGGACGGTGGCTAAACTGTCATCTCTGCTGGAGTCCGAGTTCCACCCTATGCAGGACATACTGAATGCACTGAGGAGCTCATTTAGCAGCAGACTACATCATCCCAGGTGCACAACCGAGAGGTTTCGTAGGTCCTTCCTACCAACGGCTGTCAGACTGTACAACCTAAGCAGGGCTGCTCGCAGAGATAGCAAAAAGACGTAACAAACTAATAGTTTTTTGAATGCAAAAGATGCAATAGACTTACACAATGGTCCTCTCCGGCATACAACTAGGAACATACCAGTCGCTATGGAGGGTGAGAATATGTATGGGCACATAATCATACCATGTAGGATAACTAAGTAGACGGTTATGCTGTTTCATTCCATCTAGCAACAATGCTCTGCACTGTGTGTGTTTATATATTTGCATATTTATTCCATCTAGCTACAATGCTCCGTACTGTGGGTGTTTATATATTTATATATCTACATATTATTCCATCTAGCTACATTGCTCCGCACTGTGTGTGTTTATATACTTGCATATTTATTCCACCTAGCTGCAATGCTCCGTACTGTGGGTGTTTATATATTTACATATTTATTCCATCTAGCTACAATGCTCTGCACTGTGTGTTCACATATTCATATATTTATTCCATCCAGCTACAATGCTCTGCACTGTGTGTCTGTGTGTGTGTGTGTATATATATATATTTTATAGTAATACGTACATATGTTTATTAGCTGCTCTTGCTTGCTTGTTTTTTTTCTTGCCTTCTGATTGTTGCTCTGAGTGTTGCTATCCCTGTGCTGTTGCAATCCTGGAATTTCCCCGTTGTGGGACTAATAAAGGCTTATCTTATCTTATCTTATCTTATCCCTGGCCTCCATACAGACCCATCTAGGATGTGCATAAAGCCAAGTCAACTGCCTAGGAGGAGGAGTGATTTTTCTGGAATCACATAAGTGCCCAGATCGTGTGACCTTTGACCTTGAGCACAACTTGGACACAGACCCACCAGAGGATCGTTGTGAGTGAGTCTGGTGAGCATCGGGGCATATACCTAGGAGGAGTAGCGATTCCTGTGAAGTGTGGACAGATGGACGGATGGACTGAAAGAAGTGGGTGTTTCTATAATCACATGACCAACAGACACCTTTCAGAAGGTTAAAACCTACAAAAACATTCTTCAGTCAGTGACCCCTTTCAAAACCATTTCCAAGTATCAGTTATTGGTCTCCTGGGGTAATACTAGAATACTATTACTGTCTGAAAAAAAATTACCAATCAGCCAATCCCTACAGTATTTCTCATCATTACAGTTAAAACAGATTCAGAGTCTACTCATTTCTATGAAAACATGCTCTGTATATGAGTTTGATATTTATTTTGTTTCTGTCCTGGGGTTGCGGCAATAATAAAATACGCAGGTGCACACCACTGTGTAGACTGATGACTCATGTTCTTCTTAATGTAGAAATGAGCAGCGAGATGCGGAGCGTCCTGGGTGGATTTAGAACGGATGGTGCCTGCAGTGGGTGCAGAGACGAGGAGGGAGGGTGTGCTGGTGTGTGCGAAGGTGTGAGAGTGTCGATGGCGGGAGACTCACTCTGGCCTTGGCGGCAGGGGTGGAGGGGTCTGACGTCTTGTTGTTCGGGGCGGAGGAGACCTGGGGAGACAACCACCCCTTCGGTCAATACAACCTCCAACGAACCACACGCCACAGCACAACTGGGTGGGAGAGCAGGAGGAGGGGTGGGAGACATGAGGGCTGATAACACGCAGGAATGTCTGGACCAATTAGATGAAACTCTGGCCTGTTGTAGCTAATAAAAAAGGAAAAGTTGCTCGGAGAAATAAAAACATGGCTCAAAAAAGAGGAAACTGAAAGAAAAAAAACATTATCCATGAGGATGCACATTTTAAAATAAGTCTGGATAATTATTAGTAGTAGAGCCAATTAGATATAAGATCTATTATGGGCCAATGAAACTGGAAGGATCAGATGTGATGGATCAGATGGAAGGCAGCCACTATTCAAATGGCAGGAGAAGTGGAGCAGATGAAGCACTTCAGGGGAAAAAAACAAAAAACATGACAACACCTGCAACCAACCAACAGTGGATTAGGGCTGATACATCAACATTTGTCATACAGTATGTCAGTGACAAGAGCCAATAAGATCTTAGCACACAGAGTGGGAGAGGAGTTACACAGTCAGAAAAGAGCAAACCAAAACATGACATTACTGGAGGAGGTAATGTCTCACGTCAACACCGCCAGTGTTGCACAGGATGAAAATGCTGTTAGACCAAAAAGTTTCTTGCAATTGTCAAACACTAAATACACATCAGACAAACCGATTTATTGTCAGAAGAGACTGAATGAGTCAGTGCCACTAATTATGACGCAGAGGGGGCCATTTGCCTGTGCGCACGGGCATCACCAAAGTGCCAGTGTATCTTCAGAGATAAAAACGATAGAGGAAACCGCAGGAACGGACCTGCTTCGACAAATTACACAGACTGAATGGCGCCCAGCAATTACAATTTGACGTGACATTTTCCCTGCTGACCGCACTGCTGTAGAGCACAGAAAAACATGAGGTTAGAAAATTTCACTGAACCATTTGGAGAGGAATCGGCAGCTTCCTTTCTGCTGTGATCCAACTTTAAATGGCCATGCAATTATATCTAAACACTACAGGCTGCAGTAGAGAGATGTGAATGCTGAGCAGGGCGTTCCCCCTCGAGTACAACTGGTGTCAGTGTTGGACGCAGCAAATAAACAGGCTGCGAGATTGCTGGATGTCAACCTGCAGCTCTACAGCTGGACCGGGGACGATCAATAATGTGGAAAGATGTGACAGGGTATTAAAGAGATGAAAGGTTGCCAGTTTTAGATGTTAAAATTGGTAATTTTCCATCTATGTCAATGGCACATGTAGGAATAAGCACAGAAATAAGAAAGACAGAAAAGAAAGCAGCTCCAGTAGTGAGAAAAAAAAATGACAAATGGAAAATAATCCAAATCAAATCCAAATATAAACTACAAAATTCTCCAATACATGTGAAACTATAATTTAAAAAATGAAAGCAGGAAGTGAAATAATAATTTAAGATTAATTTTCTTTGTCAGTCGAAGAAATTCCATGTTTAGTGTAAGAAGGCTTTCTTGAGTCTGTAGCGTAAGGTAGCTTAGCAATTAGCATTACAGCATCAGTAGCACTTCTGAAAACTAATGGAGGAAGGCAGTGTCAACAATCACATATAACCATATACACCAGGGGTCACCAACTAAAACTGCAAAAGGTCCGATCAGTCGGTCCTTCTCCCCAGCCGAGGTCCGAACTACGCGTGGCAATCTTTAGGCACCTCATGATCTGATTATAGTTGAATCGGTGAATTCAAAAAGGGCCCAAGTCCACACTTTTTCAAAGGGGACTTGGGCCCCTTTTGAATTCACCGATTCAATTCAGAACTCTGATTTGATTCTAAAACCATTCTCAATGCATCTTGACACATTGTTTTTCTTTGCAGGATTTTTCCCTCCCACTGTGTGACAACTTGGCCCTTTTAAAGCAAAGTATTTGCAATGACCCATGAATTTACTTCCAGCATCTTCAATTAAAACAAATGGAAGAGAAATCTGACACATGGACAAATTTATCTGAAAATATGCTTTTAAAAGCTGCCATCATTTCATTGACATTCTCTCAGAAGACCACAGCTGTCTACAGACAGGCCAGAATCATTTAAATTGCTTTCACACATTTTATTAAGCTCATGTTTCAGCAGTAGCTCTATATTAATTTTTAAACAAAAAAAAAGAAAATGAATTCTTTGTTCAATTTAAACATAATATAAAATTTTATAATACAGTAGAACACTAAAAGGCAAATTTACTAATGTGCAGCACCATTGCAAAACCCTGTTTTGGCATTAAAAAACTACTGCTGAGATTTACTAAAGGGCGCAGGGCAAAATTAGGGGTGGAAAGGCGTGGACTATGTTAATTTTGTGCCTGGCCTCATTGCATACAGTGGTGTGAAAAAGTGTTTGCCCCCTTCGTGATTTCTCATTTTTTTGTATGTTTGTCACACTTAAATGTTTCAGATCATCAAACAAATTTAGATATTAGACAAAGATAACGCAAGTAAACACAAAATGCAGTTTTTAAATGAAGGTGTTTATTATTAAGGGTAAAAAAATCCAAACCTACATGGCCCTGTGTGAAAAAGTTACTGCTCCCTAAACCAAATAACTGATTGGGCCACCCTTAGCAGCAGCAACTGTAATCAAGCATTTGTGATAACTGGCAATGAGTCTTTTAACTGGCAATGAGTCTTTTACAGCACTGTGAAGGAATTTTGGCCCACTCATCTTTGCAGAATTGTTGTAATTCAGCCACATTGGAGGGTTTTCAAGCATGAACCGCCTTTTTAAGGTCATGCCACAGCATCTCAATCGGATTCAGTATACTACCACCACCATATTTTACTGTTGGTATGATGTCCCTTTTCTAAAATGCTGTGTTACTTTTGCGCTGGATGTAATGGGACACACACCTTCCAAAAAGTTTGACTTTTGTCTCGTCACTCCACAGAGTATTTTCCCAAAAGTCTTGGGGATCATCAAGATGTTTTGTGGCAAAACTGAGAAGAGCCTTTATGTTCTTTTTGCTCAACAGTGGTTTTCGTCTTGGAATTCGGCCACGTCTCTTTCTTATGATGAAGTCATGAACACTGACCTTAACTGAAGAAAGTGAGGCCTGCAGTTCTTTTGATATTGTTGTGGGGTCTTTTGTGACCTCTTAGATGAGTCGTTGCTGCGCTCTTGGGGTAATCTTGGTCGGCCGGCTACTCCTGGGAAGGTTCATCACTGTTCCATGTTTTCGCCATTTCTCACTGTGGTTTGCTGGAGTCCCAAACCTTTAGAAATGGCTTTATAACCTTTTCCTGACTGACAGATCTCAATTACTTTGTTTCTCATTTGTTCCTGAATTTCTTTGGATCACAGCATGATGTCTAGCTTTTGAGGATCTTTTGGTCTATTTCACTTTGTCAGGCAGGTCCTATTTAAGTGATTTCTTGATTGAGAATAGGTGTGGCAGTAATCAGGCCTGGGTGTGGCTAGAGAAATTGAACTCAGCTTTCCAAAGATGTGATAAACCCCAGTTAATTTATGTTTTAACGGGGGGATGGGGGGGAATCACTTTTTCACACAGGGCCATGTAGGTTTGGAAGGGAAGGTTTGGTAGGTCAGGACAGGGGCAAACACTTTTTCACACCACTGTATGTATCTGTAGGAGATGTTATGTCAACGTGTAAATTTGAAGGAGGGGAGTATTTAAATGACTGGTGCAGGGTGATTTACTAAGATATGTGGTTGTCGATCTCCTGCTAAATGTGCCAGGATTGAATGCCCCAAAAAAGCTTGTCATTTCATCTGCGTCTGATGACAGCGATCGCTGGTGCCAGGAGACACCAGCAAGAACCGAGGGCACATGGCCAAAGAGACAGAAGCTTCTTCCTGCTCGTGACTTGATTTGACATGACAGAACAGATTAATAAGGACAGAAACAATCTCAGAGATCGGTGTTGTGCTGAACTAGACATCAACCAGCAGAGGATTTTTTTTTTTTTTTTTAAATCATTTGTTTATATATAGCCTAATATTATTATTGTTATTATTAATAATATTAATAATATTTTATTTTATTTATAACACACTTTACATCTCAGGGCAAAATCTCTACACAAATAGGATTAAGAACAAGAATAAAAGCAAACATTAAGTACATATGATGACACACCAGGACATTCCTGGTGAGAATTGCTTTCAAATATTTTACCTGGTAAAATAAAGGTCAAAAAAATAAATAAAATGAAAAACTTTCCTAAACAATGAATTTGTATCCATAAAACAGTACAACCCTTCCTACCTGGAGTGGACAAAAGGAGTACAGATTCATATACGGTCTCCAACATTGCAACATCGTAGTAATTGAGTGACAGCAGTCTCTGCTATGGCTGTCCGAGGAATAAGTGAAATCGTGTGTGTTTCATTTTATTATGTTCCAGACTTCAGAAAAGATAAAACGCCCATACAGTATTTATGAAAAGTCATGGACTGGGAGACCTGTAGATTCTGTTAAAACAAAGTTATTCACATAATAAAACCCCAAAGTCTCCATCAGACCATCTTCACAGTTCTTGTGTTAATAAAATAAACACGCTGGTCAATAATCAGTTTATTCATGAGTAGTCCTTAATTTATACATATTAAACAAAGCAGTCATGTGAAATGAAAATCAAAACTTTGACATATGAAACACAAAAATAAACTATTTTATTGGGGTTTGCACCTAAACAAAAGCTTAAAAAAAAAGCTTTGAAAAACTATATTATGCTCCTCCAAACTGGCTGTGCCTTTGTTGATGACCTGCTTCCTCATGAGCTGTGTGCAATTTTGCAGTGCTCTTGGTGGATGGGTGGTCATTACTGAAATGAAGTGGCTGTGTCTGTGTTCATAATTTTGTGTGTTGTTAGTAGATCACTGGCAAAAATTGGCCACTCCCTTAGGCGCTCTGTCTAATTTGTGCACTTGCTAATTTGCACTGCCTTAGTAAATCTGCCCCTAAATGTTTCTGTTGACTCCAAATAAATAGGTCTAAAATTCTAAAATCTACAACTAAAATCCTAAAAATGTTTTACAGGAGAACACAAACTAAATTGTATTGCACTTTTTTTTTTAAATTAACATCTAAAAAACTAAATTTCACAAAAAGTCCACCTCTATGCAATATTTTCACTGCAGAAAAACTGTTTCAAACTGTAAGACAAAAAAAAATGGACACAAAATATAATTTCACCAAGATAAGCTGTAGAAGATGGATGGATGGACTACAGAATTACGCCAACATTTTTATTAAAAAATCTCAACAGTAAACTCTGTTACAGCATGGATGGAGCTGTAACTCCATGATTATAGGGAGAGGGGAGGTGGAACTTTTCATGTACAGTAACACACAGAGCTTTTACTGAGTTTTTACGTGATATTGGAGACTACGAAAAGGACCCCCATAATACCTGATAGTGAAGAGGGGAGTCTGGAGCAGCAAGAAAGTGGCCAAGGGCTCGTGCCATAATCTGTCTGAGCAGTCCAATGCAGCAGTTCAGTTCCACTTTTTTCTGCTTTTCCCCCACCAAAATAAAACAGTCTCCCTTTTCCCCAAATTGTATCAAAAGGCTTCAGGGTCCAGACCGAGGATTCTCGGGGTCCGGATCCGGACCGGAGTCCACCAGTTGGTGACTCCCGATATACACACACGACTTTTTAAATTTGTCTTATTGCTATTTTTTGGCTAATGCTAAAGCCAGACTTGTATGTCAGTTTAAATTTTTACAAGTGTATTTCCCTATGCCACATACATACTTGGTGTATTTATTTGTGTAGTGTGTGACTTTTGAGGGAGAGGAAAACAGATGGAGTCATAGAGTTGTTTTAAGTGGAATGTGGTAAGGTGAGAACTTCTAGGAATAAACTGTATTATTATTTTATAAATTTTAACAAAATTGTGTCATTTTTAACCAGACTGTAAATGACAGAGTAGCTCGTTCCAGTCTAATGAAATCACCCCAAGAGTGCTCAGATACCCTGACCGCTGACCTTGACTTTGAGCGCAGCCTACATACAGACCCACCTGAGGACCATTGTGCAGGAGTTTGCCAAACATTGGGGTAATTACCTAGAGGAGTAATGATTTTCTTGAAATCATAAGTGCCCCTAATCATAAGCGCCCTCCTAACCTTTGAGGACCCTGAGCACAGCCTGGATGCAGACCAACCTGAAGATCACTGTGTGTGAGTTTAGTGACCATTGGGGAAAATGCCTTGGAGGAGTAGCGATTTCCGTGACATGTGGACAGACAATGCCACACCATGCTTTCACATTAGCTCCTTTCGGCTTTGCTGGAATGAGCTAAAAATGGCAATGTTTAAGTTTCAGAAAACATAATTTTGATGTTATTATACATGGCAATGACATAATCAACTAACAAGACAATAAATGTAATGTCAGCATCTGATTAAAGTCAGCAATGGTAAAAGAGCCAGCTAGCATCACCACCTTAACTACTCTTTTCCTGCTAACTATACAGTACATGTGGTGGTCCTTCCCTTTCTAGTGTTAAGCATAAAGACTGAAAAACAAATTACCTTTATGGATCATTTCCTTCCAATACAATACTACTATAATACAATTACAATTATTACTGAAGGTGGAAACAACACTGTTCATTCAATTGTGAAAGATACTGTCTAGATTTATATTTACTGTATATATTGTGGGATAATTTAACTTAATGGTAATGCTGTAAATACCATAACAACAATGCTCTTGCACTGTGTATACATACTGCTTTTCTTCCCAATTTTTTCATCTTATTTATTATTGCTCTGAGTGCAGCTATCCCTTTGCTGCTGCAATACTGTAATTTCCCCATTGTGGGACTAATAAAGGTTTATCTTATCTTGTTTTAAAAAATCAGATTACTGATACTTTTAAACAGAAATTAATTTCTGTATATTAAATCAAGTTGAACTGCATTTGTTTTTGTTAATGGTCCTAGCCTTTACTCAAAGACCAACTCTTTGATTTCAATCACTAGAAGAAGAGTGGCGTGGATCCTCTCTTCTAAGTCGAGAGAGAAAATGTGAATATTTTCCTAAATGTCCATATCAGAGTTCTCGCTGAACAATGTAATGTATGCCCTCATTTGATGCAAATACAAACCTGGCATGTAGCCAAAGGAATTGGTGTCTTTTTCAGTAGAAAAAAAGTTCATAGTAAAGTCCTTTTAGATGATTGGTTACCCTTACCAATTAACCCCTTATTTGATGTATGTCAAAATAAAACTCTTCCAAGGCATTAATGCATTAAAGCTACATAAATGGACGGACGGACAGACGGGTCAAAAACATTACACCTGTATAATAATAACATTAACTGTTCTACATACACTTACAGTGAATTTAGCATTAACACGAAGCAGCTAAGACCCATGGTGCTTGGGTTCTGGTGACCTGTTTATCTCTCTGACAGAGCTGGACAGAGGATGAACTGGACTGATGTGAGGGCAGGTGACGTTTGTGATGCAGAGTGACAGCTGAATCTCTCCCTAAATAACAAAACACTGAACGGTCACGGATAAGACAGTCAGGCGCCCGATTCATGTGTGACATCCCCGGCAACTTCATTATAGCGACAGTATGTATATGTGACAGAGCGGTGGACATTTACTGAGTCTAATGTGAGAAATGACATCAATGTTCACTCGCAAACATCGCCGTACACTCTCAGAGCAGCAACCAGCAAATTTAGAAAGTCCAGAAAAATATCCGATTTGTAAGCGACAAACTGATAAATGAGCCAAAGTTGAGGTCCATATTTAATTAATAGGCCTTTATGTGATGATGAAAGGACAGCAGGGTGCTATTCTACTCATCAAAAAGTGTTTTTTTTTATGTTTCTCTTCAACCTTCTGCAGTACCCTCTTCCTGCTGGGAAATGTAGAGAAAAACATTAAAAAGTGAAACATGGTTATAAGAAGAAGAATACCACAGAAAGTATGTGCTGTCATGACGCAGCTCCTCCGTCTGTGCCACAAACAACTGCGGGTGGATTTATTAGAAATCAGAGCCACTTCACGTCTCAAACACCTGTGCGTTCCAGAAAGGTTGTTGCTGTAGTCGGTGCCATCAGCAAGATCAGCGGATACATCATGCTACCACTCCTACTGACTTTGCATATTAATGTAAAAAGGACTTGGTTGTTGTAGTTCTCTGAAGTGTTTTGGCCAGAAAACACCTTTTTTTTTTAAAGTCAAGGACATGAAAACAGATCAAGACAAGAAGACTTATAGTTCCCATCTATTTAAATAAAAGATAATGACCTCACTAATCAATGCCTGCAGTGCAGAGGTGAGGTCTGAGTCATAAGTGATTTTAAATGGCGCCAGACTGCGTAGACTCATTACACAGGCTTATTTGAGCATTTAAAACTTCCACGAACACTTCCCTTTGTCCACTGCTGTGAGTCTGACCCCAGCTACAGCTCACAACATGCTGCTCTCCACAGCTCTGAGAAATAAGAGCCTAACATCGATGCAGCACAGCACTGCAAACATGCCTGAATCAGCCTCTGTATTCAGCAGAGGCTCTGCGACAGCTCGTCTGTTTGCTTTAGCTATCGGCTCCAGACACACACATTAGTTTTACGGCATTATGAGGATCCAACAACACATTTACAAGGCTTCATAAAACCTGCTCTCACTAACACAGGAAAACAGTTAAAAAAAGGCTTCTTAGAGTTGCCCGAGAAATATAAAAGTAAAGAATATAAAGACTGTTCAAGAATATGGAATACAAATGAAATGGACTTCCTTCTGTTTTGGAACCATTTCCAGACAGAAGGGATCACTGACACTGACTGCATTTTAGTAAAAAGAGCAAAGAACTGTAGTCAATAGAAGATTAGAAACACCAAATTAACAAAGTGAAATATATTTATATTTAACATGAGTTAAATTAAACATTTAACACTACATTATTTAACATTACATTAAACATTTGCTTTTTCAACACTAAATGTCTATACACTAATCTATTGTTATTTAGCTCTTTTTATTTTTAAATATTCTGTTTTCACTGGAAATGACATGCCAGTATGTCAAACTGGAATCACAGTAGAAATAAAAACATGTACTGCTCTCAGAGATGTCCAGCTGAGAAGAGCATACACCCTCACAGATTATCTTTTTCAGATAATTCTGGCAAAAACAAGTCAAATACGATTGACTAATAAACATTATTTGCTTAGAAAAAATGAAGCTGAAAAGTTAATGCTAATACACGCCTTAAATGCCAGATAGGATATATAATATATAATATGTAACATTATATATAACATTGCTGTGGTGATCTTGTATTGATTCAGATACACCAGTATTGTGATACTTTATTAAAAATTACTGATAGGTGTTGTAAAAACAACTATTTGGCCGGTTGACTTTTCCCACCACTAGATGGTGCTAATTAGTCACTGTCTGGTTAG
The DNA here is from genome assembly GCA_020510985.1 of Pholidichthys leucotaenia. Taxonomy (NCBI): domain Eukaryota; kingdom Metazoa; phylum Chordata; class Actinopteri; order Cichliformes; family Pholidichthyidae; genus Pholidichthys; species Pholidichthys leucotaenia. The sequence goes on from CM035846.1 coordinate 297,788,461, forward strand.
GTCAGCACAGCAAAGAAGTGACTCGTGAGATCTAGTCGGGAATTGGAAAAGACAAAGAAATCACAACATATGACAGTCCAACACTAAACATATCGCCAACTTTTGACAATATCATATCGTAGCTGAAATATCGGGATAACTTTGTATCATGGGCCTTTATAGTGATACCCACCCCAATCAACTGCCTTTACTTGAAAAAAGAAAATAACCTTTAAATGTTCTTTTTAAATTACATTCTATTAAAGCGAGCTTATACTTACCTTTAAACAACTAAAAATTCTAAACAGCGATAGACTGATAAGTATTTATTCTGACAGTCGCTCTGGTCCCAGCATAGTGGAAGCCTTCACAGTAAAATGTTATTATGATGTAGGTCACACATTTGTTATTTGAATTACAAACCACCCAGTACCAAATCATTTGCTCATACAAGAAAATCACTCTGTGGCATTTCAGAAACCTTGACAGGTACATTGCTTTTGTGAATTATTCATGGACCTTTCTTGTCCTACCTTTCCTCCACCGGGCTGATACTTCATGTTGTCAGTGGAGCCGATCTTGGAGCGGACGTTCTTCAGGTCAGGTACCGGTGCATTGATGGGTCGAGGGGTTCGTGGAGCTCGGGGAACGGGGGGCTTCTTCTCCAGGGGGGTTTGCTTGGGCACAGGGGGTTTGGTGATTACTCTACGACGGTGGGTGGCAGTGGCCTCACCGTTGGTGGAGGCAGCGGGGGTGGCAGGAGTGGTGGTGGAGGCTGGGCGAGGACGAGCTACACAGAGAGGGAGAAGTTAAGCACTGATCTTTTTCCCCCTAAAATGACACAATGAGTTAGTGGTAGGGCAGCGCGGTGGCAGAGTGGTTAGCACTGCGGCAGCACAGCAACTCACCCTTGGCCGGGGGATCCTGGGTTCGATCCCAGCCCCCGACCAACAGTGATCTGTGTGGAGTTTGCATGTTCTCCCCGTGTCTGCGTGGGTTTACTCCGGGATTTCTCCGGTTTCCTCCCACATGCCAAAAACATGCAAGTTAGGTTAACTGGCATCAAAACTGGGGATTCTAAATTGTCCTTAGGTATGACTGTGAGAGTGAATGGTTGTCTGTCTCTCTGTGTTGGCCCTGCGATGGACTGGTGATCTGTCCAGGGTGTACCCTGCCTCTTGCCCAAAGATGCTGGGATAGGCTCCAGCCCCCCCGCAACCCGAAAAGGATTAAGCGGAAGAAGATGAATGAATGAATGAATGAGTTAGTGGTAAGAGGTGGGAGTTAGTCACACAAGTGGAAATCATAATCAAGTACAAAGTAATAACACTCAATTTTTAAGTTGTGTTCAAGCACAAAGCAGATTTTTATCTTTCATGAATCATGCAAAAAAATGTTTCTGGACTATTTAGCATCCTAAAAACATTCACCCTTAAACCTCCAATGAGGGACTTATTGGGATTTATTGTCCGTGTCTGTTTCAATTCTCTGTGGTGTCATTAATGTTATCCATGTATTCCTGATTGTGTGTTCCTGTGCCTTGAGTTTCCTCTGTAAGTTTGTTTGCCTCAGTGATAAGCTTTGTTTTCAGCACTCGTGCTGCTGTTGTTTTGCTCCTGAGACTAATGATTAATAAATCATCATGTTGCACCAAGTCCTGCCTGCACCCTTGAGTTCTCTTATCTAACCTACATCTGCCGTAGGCAGAAGTTATGACACCTACACAGTTATTTATGTGGAAAATTATCTTTTAAATCGACAAATATATGTGTAACTTGTGGCAAAATTTGATTGGGATCAAAAGAAAAGAAAGAAGAAAGCCATCTTTATTGTCATTCAATCCATATGGCCAATAGAACAAAATTATGTTTCTCCTATCTACAATGTTAATCACATCTAGAATCAGAGGGACCGTTGCTATGCAAGGCGCCGCCACAAACAACTTTCCTTCCCCCATTCTATTATGCTGAGCACCTAGCTAGAAGGCAGGAAGTACCGTTTTTTTACATGTTCTTTGGCATAACTCGGCCAAGGCTTGAACCCATGACCTCCCGAATATGGGGCGGATGCTCTACCACTAGGCCACCACTCCGGTTAAAAGGATATCTGGTTCCACTGGGGCTCAAACCCAGGACCTTCTGTGTGTAAAGCAGACGTGATAACTGCTGCACTATGCAACCAACCAGGAATTTTGCTCTTGCCGTTCATTTCAATGGAGAATTTTTCTGATTTCAGGTCCCATATGTGGAAGTAGAGGGAATGTGACTTAGGCTCTCTATACCTATTTTTTTAACATAATATGACACATAATTGAATTACTGAACACCATTATAGCTGTTTTGTACAGCATTTCGATCCACTTGAATGTACAGTAACCTGTAGTGGACTTTATATGCCTAATTCATCACAACTTTTACTCCAATGTATGTACGTATGTTGTATAGATGCAGTTATAGATGTGTCCTCATGTGTTCTACTCAGGTACCCTTCTGGGCAGCTAAGAGGGCTTTGTGTGGGAGGGAAAAGAGAGTTAGATTTTGTTGGCTGTTTTGGCTGCTTTTTGAACAATAAAACGACACACACACTTGAGCAGTCAAAAAGGAGAAACTGACAGCATCTTTATCCTCTCATTTTCTACTAACTTTCCTTAATTTGGAGCCTTTTTTTTTTTAGAATTGCATGCACACAATACTACACCACATGCTTTATTAACAGATTTTTTCTGTGACTCTGCATGTTACTTTTCCTACCTGCAGTTTTGGGCTTCTTAGGCTCTCCTGTCTTGTTCTCAGTTTTTTCATCCTTGTTCGCTTTGAGTAGAATGACAGAAACCACAGTTAGAAGTAGTTTGGGCACCAAAACGTTTAACTTTTTACTGCTTGTTTATGATGAAAATAAAAGATGTAAGCACTCAGTCAGACAGACTACACATGTTAATATAACTGTGAATACATCTTTATCCACCTACGTTGGAGGCAGGATGCAGGTAGGATGCAAGTGAAATACTGGTAGGTGTAGGTGCATAAATTCAAGTATATGGAAGTGCTGCTCACCCACAACCAAGTGGTATGTAGGTGGTATGCAGGCATAGACAAAAGACAAAATTATCCATCCATCCATCCCCTCCTGCTTTTCTGGGGGTCCGGGTCACTGAGGCAGCAGTCTAAGCAGCCACCAACTTCAGCTCTTCAGGGAGGATACCAAGGTGTTCCCAGGCCAGCTGGGAGACATAGGGCCCTATTTTGATGGTCAACAATGGATTTTTGCACCGTGCTTCCCACCGTACGCCATTGATTTTGTTAGTTTCTGTTAGCGCATTGTCTGTTTTTTATGCTTTGTGGCATCTAATTACCAGTAGACAGTGCGCTGGCTTTGTGCTGGAAGGCGGAGACTCATTTCAAAGAGGTGTGGTGGCACACAATCTCATGCACATCGGTGTTATGGTGCATTTTATGACTTTTGATTAGGAAAAAAAAAGGAGGTATGTTGTTAGAAGTGCATTGTTTAATGCTATTTCAGTGCTGTGTTTTGAAATCGTGCAGGTTCTACTGACAGGAGCTGAGGAAGGAACAGTATGTGCTGAGATGTTATTTTATTTCAGTGGAGAGAGTTGCAACAGTTAAAATATGATCACCTGTCATTTTAATTATAACATGATGATACAATATGTTTTTTATTATTCTCATTTTAATTGCAGATTTTACCATTGGAGTCTATAGATTAGGCATTAATGTATGAATTTTTTAGGGGAATGAATGAAGCAGCACAGAACATGTGTGTGTTCTAGTGTGGATGCAAAACACAAGATAAGATAAGATAAAGATAAGCCTTTATTAGCCCCACAATGGGGAAATTCCAAGATTGCAACAGCACAGGGATAGCAACACATGGGAGGAGGCGTGCCAGTCTGAAGATTTTAATTCCATCCACATTTTTGTTTTCATCATGGACCTAATGTCATGGACGGGCTTGACGTCTCCAGCCCTGTTCCATGGCTCATGGCTGTTTTTTCCCTGCTTGGTTGTTTCTTTAATTTTCAGCTGGCAGCCCTTTAGGAGCCTTGACTCCTTGGCTCCTGCCAGCTGATGGCCACGCCTCCCTCTCTCTGCCAACACCCACCAGCTGTTTGTCATTATCGCTTGTGCACTCCTGTTTGTTCATGCACGCACACACACTCTTTTACACACACACACACACACACACACACACACACACACACACACACACACCCATTCATTCTCACTCACATGCTCTGACACTCACGCATGCACCTGTCTTCACTCACACACACCCACGCACTCTCATTGTTCACAACGGCATGCACTCAGCTCATTAGTGGTTGCATTATATAAGATCTGTGTTCGCTGTGGTGCATTGCCGGGTTATTGTTTGGACTGCTCTGTTCTACACTGCCTGTTGACCGTCAAGCTTCCTGCTCCGCTACTCCCGGTGTAGTCACCCTTTCCTCTTTCTACTGGAACTGTTACTCGAATTCGACTCGGACTGCTCCAGCCAGTGAGTTCATTTTGCTTTACCCACTGTTCAGCTTTCCTGCAGCACCCTGGGTCTTCTCTTTGCTTCCCTAGCTGTTTAGCTTTCCTGCAGCGCTCTGGGCCCTCATCTCCGTTTTATCTCACCTGTGTACTGTAGAGCGTCCTAGCTGTCATCCCTGTATACCCACTTGTTTTATTATCAGATTTATTCTTCACGTTTTTGTTAATAAAGCACACTCAACTCTCTCCTGCGTTTGGGTTTCATCTTCCAATCCCACTTGCACTGCGTTAAGACACACGCATGAAACACTTAAGGCATTAATGTGCTTATTTTTAGGGGAATGAACGAATGAATGAGTCTATGAATAAGCCTGCAGCTCAGCCTGTGAATAAGCCTGTGGCTCTGCCTGTCAATAAGTCTGCCATTTCGCCGGTTACAGCTCCCACTGTCCCCGAGGCGCACACTACAGCTCCCGTTGTCCCCGAGGTGCACGTCACAGCTTCAGCTGTTCCTGAGGAGCATGCTCCTGTTCCTGTTCGGCCCGAGGGGCATACTCCAGTTCCTGCGGCTCATCCAGAGGTGGTCACCCCAGCAGCAGTGGACCAGGAGCTCAGGCAAGTACTTTTCTTTACTTTTTTAACAACAACACAACATAACAAAAATAATTTTTTTGTAAGTTGTCTGTGTTTTTTCAACTGATTTAAGACAATTTTGCTCCGCTGAATCCGAAAATGACATCCGTTTCTCTCGATCAGGTCAGGTTTTTATGTTAAGTTGCAAGCAGTTGTACAGTTGTACTGTAAATTGAATAGGGCTGCACGGTGGCGCAGTGGTTAGCACTGCGGCAGCACAGTTTACCCTTGGCCGGGGGATTGTGGGGATCGTGGGATCGTGGGTTCGATCCCAGCCCCCGACCAACAGTGATCTGTGTGGAGTTTGCATGTTCTCCCCGTGTTGCGTGGGTTTACTCCGGGATTTCTCCGGTTTCCTCCCACATGCCAAAAACATGCATGTTAGGTTAATTGGCTGTTCTAAATTGTCCCTAGATATCTGTTTCCTATAGGCCCTTAGAATAGAGGGTTAGTATTAATGAAAGCGCTTTGAGTGGTCTTTGTGACTAGAAAAGCGCTATATAAGTGCAGGTTAGTTAGTTAGTTAGTTAGTTAGTTAGTAATAGTAGACATTGATAAAGGTAAGTACATGTAAATTGAATGTTATGTCATCATTGTTCAAAATTCAGAGAATTTCAAGAAATAAAAAAGCATTTTGCATCATATAAAACGAAAATACCTGTACATGTAAACAAAAATGTAAAAAAACATGTGGCCATAGTTCAAAAAGTTGACCTGATTGAGCAAAACCAATGTGGTTTTTGGATTCAGCACATCAAAATTGTCTTAAATCAGCTAAAAAAACTTAGACAATAAATTTGGTGTTGACCAGTGCAATATTAGTAAAGGCTTGCCTAGCTTCTGGTGATTGCGGTGACGCCTCACTTACCCCCTGCCTCTTTCCTTCGTTCGAGATGACTGTAGTGAGGACAGCTCTCCAGGCGTCAGAGCCGGACGTTCTCGCACCTCAGGAGCTGTTACTGGAGGTCAGCACACCCTGACCTTCAGCTCCCGAGGCCAGTGCACCTCCACTCATCATCCCAGAGGTCATGGGACCTCCACCCAATGCCCCAGAGGTCAGGAGACCTCCACCCATCGCAGTTCCAGAGGGTGGGCAGTCCGCTCCACCTTCGCCGCCTGGGGTCACCGCTTCTCCACTGCTGTTGGCCCCTGTGCTGGGGGCCTCTCAGGTACTATCTTCTGAACTACAACTTCCTGTGTTGATATCCTCTGAACTTGAAACTTTTGTACTGATATCTTCTGAACTAGAAACTCCTGTTATTGACCCCAGAGCTAAAGTCTTCTGTATTGGTACCCCCAGAGCTAGAATCTCCTTTATTGGTACCTCTAGAGCTAAGCGCCCCTATGTTGGTGTCTCCGGAGTTAAGAGCTCCTGTACTGGTATCCCCAAAGCTAAAAACTCCTATGTTGTTGTCCCCAGAGCAAAAAGCTCCTTTGTGGTCTCCAGAGCAAAGAGCCCCAATGTTACCTTCTGAGTTTAAAACCCCCATGTTGTTTTCTTTTGAGCAAAGGGCTCCAATGTTATCTCTTAAGTTTAAGGGTGCTATATTTTCACTTCCTGAGTTTAAAAAGTTTTCTTTTGAGCAAGAAACTCTGGGGTCTAGAGCTCCTACAATGTTTTTCCCAGAGCAAAGAGCTCCTATATTATTTTCCCCAAAGCACAGAGCTCCTATATTATTTTCCCCAGAGCAAAGGGCTCCCGTATTGGTTTCCACAGGGCAAAGAGCTCCAACATTGTTTTTTCCAGAACAAAGAGCTCCCAGGTCACTTCCTGAGTTTGGAGCTGCTATGTTGTTTTCCCCAGAGCAAAGGCCCCTACTTTGTCTCCCCCAGAGCAAAAGGCTCTTACTTTGTTTTCTACTGAGCAAGAGGCTCCCGAATGGTTTTCTCCAGGACAGGGAGTTCTCCTGTTATCGTTCACTTCTGAAATTCAAGTTCCTGTGTCATCATTATCACCTCCTGGAGTTAAAGGTTCCATGCCAACACCTCCTGAGGTTAAAGTGCACATGTTATCACCCCCTGAATTTAAACTGTCCATGTTATCATCTCCTGAGTTTAAAGTGTCCATGTTATCACCTCCTGAGTTTAAACTGTCCATGTTATCATCTCCTGAGTTTAAAGTGTCCATGTTATCACCTCCTGAGTTTAAACTGTCCATGTTATCATCTCCTGAGTTTAAAGTTCCCATGTTACTGGAGTGGTGGCCTAGTTGATAGAGCATCCGCCCCACAACTGGGAGGTTGGGGGTTCAAGTCCCGGCTGGGTCATACCAAAGACCATATAAAAATGATACTTTCTAGCTTGGTGCTCAGCATAATAGAATGGGCGAAGGTGTTTGTGGCGGCACCTTGCATGGCAGCGACCCCTCTGATTCTACATGTGATTAACATTGTAAATAGGAGAAATGTAATTTCGTTCTACTGTGCATGATTGGCTGTACGGACTGAATGACAATAGAGATGTTTTCTTCTTATCATCTCCTGGGTTTGAAGTTTCCGTGTTGTCATCTCCTGAGTTTGGAGTTTCCATGTTGTCATTTCCAGGCCAAAAGGCCCGTATGTTGTTTTCTCTTGAGCAAACAGATCCAATGTTATCTTCTGTGCAAAAAGCCCCACCGTTTCCATCTGCTGAGATCAAAGCCCTCATGTTACCTTCAGAACAAAAGGCTCCTATGCTAACTCCTGAATCTAAAGTTTTGTTGTCTTCTGTGTAAGATGCTTCTGTGTTATCTCCTGAGTTTAAAACTATGATGTTATCTCCCGTGTCTAAGGGCTTTATGATGTTATCTTCAGAGCAGAAAGCTCCTGTTTTCTCCCATCTGGTGGCCCATAGACTTTGGTAGGCCACTTGATGGACCATGTTCATCCGTCTGGTGGCCCTCGGACTTTGGTAGGCCCCCTGACGTCCCATGTTCATTCGTCTGCTGGCCCTTGGTAGACCACCCGACGTGACATGTTCATCAGTCCGGTGGTCCAAGGACTTTGGCCGGCCACCTGATGAACATTTTCCTTTGTTTGTGGTCTTGTTTTGCCCCGCCGTGCCTGTGGTCCCTCCTCCTGCCCTATTGAGGTATTTCTTGGTTTTTGTTTGAAGGGCATCTGGAATCTGCCCTTGGGAAGGGGGGGGGGGGGGGGCTGTCATAGGTTAAAGTGTCCATCTCACACTTTATGTTCATTTATTGTTTTTTCTGTGTTTATGTATGATTACACAACACACCAAAATTTTTTTTTGTAGTTGTCTGTGTTTTTTCAACTGATTTAAGACAATTTTGCACCACTGAATCCAAAAATGACATCCGTTTCTCTCGATCAGGTCAGGATTTTACGCTAAGTTGTAAGCAGTTGTACAGTTGTACTGTAAATTGAATAGTAGACATTGATAAAGCTAAGTACATGTAAACTGTTACATCACCATTGTTCAAAATTCAGAGAATTTCAAGAAATAAAAAAGAATTTTGCATCATATAAAGCAAAAATACCCGTACATGTAAACAAAAACGTAAAAAACATGTGGCCATAGTTCAAAAAGTTGACCTGATTGAGCAAAACCAATGTGATTTTTGGATTCAGCACATCAAAATTGTCCTTAATCAGCTAAAAAAAACTTAGACAATAAATCTGGTGTTGACCAGTGTTATCATTTGCATTTATTGCCCTCTGTGTTCCCCTGGGTAGTCTGTCATTGCATGCTGTGTCATCCCCTGTTTGGTACTGGGTCTGTGTATATATCTGTTTACCTATTGTTCCAAGCCCCCATGTTTTCCGTATCCCTAGCCACTGCCCTCTCTGTATTACTCCTGTATGGTCGTCCTGTATGGTCACTGTCATGTTTCATGTGCATCCCCTGTTTGTGATTATCTGTACAGCCCCCCCTGTCCTGTCTCCTTATCTGCAGCCACTTCCCAGCTACCCTTGATTGTTCCCCAGCTTTGTCTTGTCTGTAATTAGTCATCACCGTATATATATCAATGTTCAGTGTCTGTCTGGTGTGGCGGCGTCCGTCTGTTTTTCCCTGCCGGTAACCCAGAATCCCTGTAATTTATTCTGCCAGTCATATCTTCAGTTGTTTGTTTCAGCTCCCATACTCATTTGCATTTATTGCCCTCTGTGTTCCCCTGGGTAGTCTGTCATTGTATGCTGTGTCATCCCCTGTTTGGTACTGGGTCTGTGTGTATATCTGTTCACCTACTGTTCCAAGCCCCCATGTTTTCCGTATCCCTAGCCACTGCCCTCTCCGTATTACTCCTGTATGGTCGTCCTGTATGGTGTTGCTGCTTGTTTGTTCATTTGTGTTTGTTAATAAATGACCATGTTACGCTGGAGTTCAGCCTGCTCTGTGAGTCCAACACTGATAGGTGCAGACCTATCAGTGGTAGCTACAACACGGCTCTACTGTGAGCCTCTCCTGGATAACTGAGTTTTAAAAACTTTTAGATCTGCATGCTCGTGTTTATGTATCACCACCTCTAATCATCTGAAGCCCAGCCTTCACATTTGCAGTCTTTGTCAGCATTTCATCCTAACAGGGTGAAATGTTTTGCAGACTGAAGACAGAGGTGTTAGATCATATATTTGAGTGGCTTGGGTGAAATGATTTTTTTCTCCCAAATATACTACAATCCATCACTGACATTTAACAAAGTACATTTAGCTGAATATACACAAGGTGCCTTCACACCAAACACAAACAGGCGAATTTTTCTCACAGCACGATTACATTATAACTCAATGTAAGCACACGAACAGACATGAATTCAATGTCTGAGTGAGATGCAGACAGGCGAAGTTGCCTTTATAACGTCTGCAGCAACCTGCTGTGGAAATTCCCCAAATAACGTCATGCTTTAGGTTTACATTATCTGACGGGCGGCTCATCCTGAAAAAGTTGTCCCTGTTTCCAAAACTTTACAAGATGATGAGTGTTTCCGTTGCTAGTTTGCTAGCCTTGTTAGCACGTCTGTGGCAGGAATCCGTGGGTAAATAACAATGACAAACCGATTCAGCTGAAGAGCTCCCGTTCCTTCTGTCTCCAGGTGAGTGGCAGTCTCATTTTCAAACTAGTTGACTCTCCGATGTTGATACTTTTACTCCGGTGATGGCAGAATCTCGTGAATGCGCGATTTGATGTGCTCGCCGCTTTCCATTGACTTTGTATGGATTCGCACCGCCCGTTCACGTTTGGTGTGAAGGCACCTTTAGGTTCTTTTTTGACCAAGGTGCATTCATTTAAATTTGCTCTATGTGACTCTGGGAAACCCTTGTTTTCATGGCCTACAATTCACTACATGGCTAAAAGTGTCACTGGCCTTTTTTAAGGTCAAACAGAGCACCTTTATCCTCAACAGCTATATAATTTTCAAACAAAATATGACATAAAACTGATAACCATTATGAAATACGACACATTGTTCAGTCGTCACGGAAGTCTGCTAGGGTTGTGCCAAGAAAACCACGCCTGCCGTGAAAAGAATCCCCTTTGAAGGAGCACATGTCTGGTGAGACACGTCTCCGGTCAATGGCTATTTCATCTTCAAACTAATTCACCCTCCAGCAACAGCAGAGTGAACGGGGTAAGCCCCCAACCAATCATCAAGTGAAGTCCTAGCCTGAGTTGAACAAAATCCAACTTGTGCGGCCGTGAACTTGTGTACACTCGTGTTGCCTGAAGCAAATACACGTGTGTTTGTGTCTTTCCACAGACTTTGTATGTAATCGCACCCTATTTCACATCGAATATAAACAAATTACAAGACTAAACTGTAATTAGATATGCTGTAATATGACAATGTGTCATTTACAGTATATAATAAAAAAAACCTCTGCTTTAACTCAAGTAAACCAGGTTTAATTTTAATGCACTAAGTACTAACAGACAAACCAAGTGCTTGTCCAAAACATTAACATAATGTAATAGCTAAAAAGTCTGACTTCTAAAAAGTCTGTGGCCACTGAACCACAGATGAAAGAAGGTTTTTTTTCAGATATAATTAATTTATAACAATAATGCATCAGATTTATATTGTGCTTTTCATGGACACTCAAAGACGCTTTACAATGGATACATCATTCATTCACTCCACAGACAGACATTGATAGTGGTAAGCTACGACCGTAGCCACAGCTGCCCTGGGGCAGACTGACGGAAAAGTGGCTGCCATTCTGCGCCAGCGGCCTCTCCGACCACTACCAAACATTTATACACATTCATACCCAGTGTCACAGACACTGGAGGCAAGGTGGGTAAAGTGTCTTGCGCAGGGACACAAAAACCGCCAGCCCGCCGGTTATTAGACGACCCGCTCTACCTCCTGAGCCACTTTCACCCACATTGGTTCCAACTTGTGGTTTCTCTTTTGGGTTTGATGCTCTTTTTAAAACACAGTAAGAACAGAAATCTTCGGATCGCTGAAACACATAAGAAGTTTGATGTTTTCTACTCAGAAGGAAAGCAGGATGTGACTGGGTAGTCTAGATTTGACTCCTCAAATCATCCTTTAGAGACTTCGGTCGACAACCATAAGAAGAGCAGCTTGGAGGGAGCAGATCCAATATAACCCTGTCACCATGTCACCAAACTGCTAGTGTTTGGGCCAAAGTCACAAAAGTATCTCTCAGTTATTATAAGTGCTGCAGTAAATAACATTTATCACTGTGAACCGGATGAATGAATCATGTTCTTTGAGGGTGCACAAAAACAGGCCGACTATCTCAGACTGACTCACAGCTCCCTCACTCTGAGAGGTGAGATACTGCCTGTGATGTGCAGATAAAAAAAAAACAAAAAAAACGCAGCTGGGTGTCTTCCAAAAGCCAGAACCTGAATTTGATAAAGTGTAACACATGGTACCATTTCAGTTAGCCTGCTGCCCCCAGCAATGGCAGTTTACAAGGTGAGTCATTGTTCCAGCTACTGTGGTGAGTGCAGGTCCTGTTACAACACTCATGAAAACACAATGAACCAGCCAAAGCAGAGCAGAGATCCTGTCTGAGACATATCACACAACAGAGTAGAGAAGCACGCTCTACTGTGTGCACGTACCTGCTGTTTTGCTTGCTGCAGCTGCAGAGGAGCTGTTCTTAGTGGTAGCTGAACGGGGAGCGGGCGTGGCCTTTGGCACCGGTGGGCGCTTCTCAGTCGTACCATTTTCATTAGTCTGTAAATCACACAGAGGGCAGGTCAGCTACAGCGTAATGAAATTCCAATCATGCATACTTAATATGAGCAACAATATTACGGCTAAAAGTGGAAAGGACAGGGAGACAGATTTATGGAGAAACATCAGGGGAAGGAGGAAACAGCAGAGGCCAAAGTGTTGACACTGGAGATTAAAAAAATATATAGACCTGAGGACAGTCAGGTGGTTGCTGACGACTTTTAAAGTACATTCTAGTAGTCAAAGATCAAAATCAGTGCAAACTACAGGTAACAGCATACTGATTTATGTCCAAGAGAGATAAAACCCAGTAGGTTAAAAAGAAACTCTATAGTCAGTTTGGAGCTATGATTATGTGAAGATAAATTAATTAAAATGGGAATATGTCTCCCATCTTTGCCATTTTAGAAATGTTTCTCCTAATTTTTTTTTCATTAAAACAGGAACATATAGAAGATGACAACTATGAAACAAATTCATGGAATTTTAATTACAAATTAAACACAAACTTGAAACACAAATTTGTAATTCATATTCTTAAGTGATGATTTAACTTATACAAACAGAAGAAATGAAAATAAATTCATTAAACAAAAAACTGAATAAAAGGGATCAGGCATTTAAACAGCAGAAAAACAAGATGATAACAAGTAATTAATAAAACTCACCAAAGAAGATATTTATCCATAAGAATAACAGTGTTAACCGGTGGAACCAATCATATTACTTTTTGTTCATTATATGAGGAACAAACTGATTGTCATCTATCTTAAGAGATCCAATTTTTATTATTGATCTAAAATGTTTTGGTTTAAATGGGGTTTCCTCTTCAAACATAAATGTTTTCTTTGGCAATTTTGCAAGCGCTACATCTCATAAATTATTCAGAGTTAATTTTTGTGTTTTATTTACCTTTGGAGGAATGGGCCATGAAAGAAATTCACAATGTCCTACTTGATGACCAGTAGAGGATCCAGTTTAGAACCTTCTATTTGCAATCCTCAATAACAATTTTGTAGTTACGTATCACTTTTTGATTGGAGAAATTTTGTGATGTTTGGTATTTGCTGGTGTTTTCTGACCAATAATTAAATACATCTTCTACAGGTAAATTATGGGGAGGTACATTTCATTTTGCTCTTGGTGTTGTTCCTGGTAACAGAAGGAGAAGAGGCGCTACAGTACATTCGTGTGTTAGTAACATTCCTACCATGTGTGACGAGTGCTGTGTGTGAAGTACCGTGGAACACAACCCAAGCATGGAGGTCTTCATTCCTGTGTCCAGAGCTGGCATGACATACTAGTTAACCAAGCCACATGCTGTAGACTTTACACATCCTTCCTTTCCCAGATAAATCTTGTTTCAAGTGTCTCTTTTTCACACTTTTTCCATACAGTCTACGGTGCTGACATAGTTTCTAGAGGTGTTAATGAAATATCTGTGACATGATTTGGTTAAAGAAAGGCAGGGTTTAATTACTGCAGTAACATTTCCACACAGCTAAAAGCTCTCCTCAAAATAGCCTGTTTTATGGTGTTTGGCTTTAAATGTTAATAAGCCCCAGTTCACCCTGTTCTAACTCTTTAGTCAGTTCTTAGATATCTGTGTTGATGGCAACGCCATGTTAGCTCATTAGCTACACTTCTTGGACTGATGCAGAATTGGTTGAATGTGATAGTGATTGACACGTTAGGACAGAAACAACCCTGAATGAGTGAATGGTTAGCTTTCTGCTGATCGTGGAAGCATCTGGGCCGGAGTAAAATAAACTATAATAAAATAATCTAAAGTAACATTGACGGAAGAAATACAGTAAACGATCAGGATTTGGTAGATGGTCCAGCTGGGAAGACTGATATCTAGCTGGGATAGAATATATAGAAAACTGACTAAATTGGACACTGAGCCACAGCTATGCTGAAGGATAGTGGATTCATCTCTCGGTATATTCTTGCCAGGGAATATACCGGCAGGAATATACTTTTCAACTATATTCTTCTCTGTCAGAAACCCGGCCACAGCTGCTCACTCCCACTAATGCTAGCAGCCTGATCTACCTACTGTAACTATCACAGCCAAAATTTAACAAAATAATCCAGAACAGCACAAAATATATGTGATCAATTGTGGATGAATGAACTAGCTGGTCTAGTAGAGTGACTATAATTTACAGCAAAGAGAAGTAAATTCCTTGGCTGTGCTGATTTGTACCTCAGAGCCAACATCCTATTGATCCCGGCACCCAGGTCATGCCAGCAAAAAAAAACCCAGAAAAACAAAAAACAGAATAGGCCGAAATGATGTGGGACAGCTAGGATGTCTAGCAGGGTAAGCAGAATTTACAAAGAGCAGAGCTAATTTATGAGCTAGCTAACTGCACTGTAGGCTCATAAGTTCGAAGGCATAGTTGGAAAAGTCCTTCCCTCTTCTCCTCTGAGGGTTTGAGGGTGTGCTTGACTACCCAGGGGGCAGGTCTGCGTCAGGCCCATAGAGTTGTGACATGATGACTCTATGGAAGAGAACAGCAAATCCAACTGACGTGTTCCAGGAAGGTGGACTTTTGGGGCTCTTTGACTTTGCAGACCATATGATGCCAAAAAAAATCCTACATAATAGGGCTGGGCAATTAACCCTACAGAGCCAAGAACCACCATGTGGGGTGTAAACCAACCTAATTATGCCTCGGTGAAACAGAGAGGCATACGGTAATCAGTTAATGCGTCTGTGTGTCTGTGGTTGTATCTGTCCATCTGTCTGTCTGTCTGTTACCAGCTTGCCCAGTCAAAATTAAGTGCAACTAAAGGCTTGTGTCATTGTATGACCATATGTTCTCGACTTTTAATTGGCCAGAATTTCGAAATAACACTTTGTTTTTGAAATAAACACAAATTTAACTCACCATTTCTGTCGATGCCGCAGCGAAAAAAAGGGTACTGTAATAACTATCCTGGGCCAGTAGAGGTCGGAGTGCCATTTTTTTTTTTACAGCCGCCCACATTACCATGCCACAGGCACAGAGGCACCAGCACCTTGGTGCTTTCATTTTGTTCATGTTTTTTTTTCAGTTTTCCCCTCTCCTTGTTGCGTGAGTGTGTATAGATAGCTTTTCATGTACTTCCCCTTTAAGATGTGCCCGTGGAGGTACGTGCATGGGCACTGTTTGGAAGCAGCAGAACATTGCAGAAAAAGTAAAACAACATCAAAAAAAGGTCATTAAAATGTGATGCTGATTTAAGGTCAACTTGCCCAGCTCTACTACTGTACATAATCTATTAAAATAAAGAGGTGCAGCCAAAAACTTACTAGGGGCTTTTTAAAACTAAATTCTATGCTTCTATCATGAATAATTTTCCATTGCCAAATACACTGGCAACTACAAGTTGTTAGGCTGATTGATGTTGAAAGAAGTTCTCAAGATCTTTAACATTTGATGTCCATACTAGGTAAAAGCACAATGCACAAAAACAAAAGCCCACACAACAATACAAACAGGGAATGATCTCAGTAGACCATCTTCATGGAAAGTGATTTTTGAGTTCACAGAAGAGATCCGTCTACCCATCCGTCTACTCACACTCACCTTGGCAGTCTTGTTGGAACCTGCTGCTGTTGGTGGCCGCTTAGCAGCGGTGGGTGTGGTCGCCTTGGGACCGGGGCTTTTTTTATTGGTTGAGGCTGAGGTGGGGGATGGGTGTTTGGCCAAGTTGGCCTCGCCATTGGTGGAGAGGGTGGAGGGGCGCGATTTGGCTGAGTTTGGTTTGGCTGAACCCGCATCAGGCTGGTGAAAATGTAATCAAAAGAACCCCACCCAAAAAAAGTAAACAAAAAACCCCCCAAAAAGATAAAAAGGAAAAAGGAGAATAGAAAGAGATAAAGAAAGAAAAAAGCAGAGATGAACTCACAGCAATGACTGCAATGACAACAATGGTGCAGCAGCACAGCCAGCAACCATAGCAGCATCATAAAACTGTCATAAATTATAAAATCAAATTAGCAATTTAAAAGACCTCAGAGAGCTCATGAGTAGTAAAACAAATTTTTAAGCCTCAAATGAGATGAAAAGAGCAGCAGACTGCAAGTGATGACATGAAAATCCAGTCTGTGACACTGGCTGCATTCACTCACTCACTCACTCACTCACAGGCACAACACCTCAAATGACCAAAGACAAACATTTAACACACAGCAGGTTAGTGCACGTTTGGTGATGTAGCTTCCTCCTGTGAGGAGATGATTCAAAACTGTCCTAAACTCTGGTCCAGAAAGTAGAAGTCCCAGCTCACGCTTGTTCCAGCCATTTATTAACCCAGCTGATTCTGATAAGGGCAGCTCTACAGTCAGATGAGCTCATTACTTCCACAGTAAGAGCTGGAAATAACAAATGGCTCAGACAAAGATCGGATAGGGCTTTTATTTTTTCAGGATTTATTTGCCTCTGCGTAAACTACAGCATCTAAACAGACCAGTAAGCACTAAGTTTGCCTCTAACTCACACATGGGCTTGGTTCCATTTTACCTGCAGTGCACCATTTTCTTGCAAGCTGGCAGGGTTACTGAATTATTGCTAGGTTTATCATAGTCCTTATCCAGTTAGTCTGTCAACTTTTCTCTTGTGACTGTCTGTGAGTTGTAGCTCCCCTGAATCACAAAGCATTTTCCATCCATCCATTTTCTTAACCACTTTATCCTTTTGGGTCTATTAAAGTTTTAACTTAGCATTCCAGCTTTATGGGGATGTATATCTTTATACCTTTTGGGCTTAGGATCCTTGTAAAAATACATAACTGGTATAAACTAGGGATGTAACGTTACAACTTTTTAAAAAGTGCCTGAGTCGATCCAATATTTTTATATTTGGGCATCGACCGATACCGATACAAAACCGATACACTGCTTGTGGCCTGAATAAATTCAGCGTACTCCTGTCCATGGTATTTCTGCAAGTATTTAAGGTTGGAGATGTTCAAATTATAAAACTACACTCTTACAACTGAACTTTTAAAGGTTTTTATAAATACATTCGGTCATTTATCAAGCATATAAATTTAGATTTATCTCCATTTTTATAAAAAATAACAATAGAGGATATTAAGCATTTATATATCAGTCTGAGATTGCATTAAAGGGCCTATATCATGCTATTTTAAGCCTTTCAGAGTAAACTATATGAATGTACAATATGTGTTAGTATATTACCTTTGGTACACTGGAGAATGAATTTCTTATGAAGTATGAGTTATTTTCGCGAGCTACTTTTCCAACCCGGAAGTAAGATGCCTCGATCTCTGAGGCTTCGCCTCTCCTTCTTGTGGCTGCCGCCCATTTCATGACGTAACCCCTGAGCCGGCTGCTGCAGCGTGTCGCTGGGTTCCGCCCACGAAAACTTAGAAGACATTGTCTTACGTAAAAAAGCAAACAGTTGTTGTCACTGAGCAGATTAGGTGCGAGAGGAACTACTTCTTCACAGCGTCAATGCTAAAGTGAAAGAGTTTTGCCGATCACCGCTCCGTTAGCTGCGTGGAGAAAGTGGGTGTGTGCGTTAGCCTGGGGGCGGTGCTGGCAGCACAGGCACTTCCTGGAGTGGGCGGCTCACCCACCCATGAACGTGGGGACCCAGTCATTATCAGGGACAGGGCGGAGCAGCAGCTCAGAGAGCAGGGTTGAGGAGGAATACTCAGAGATGCGTGAATGGAGCAAAATACCACTTTGGGGGTGTTTTTGGTGAGGAATTAACATTATAACATGCTTAAAAGCTCAAAAAAGTCGATTTTGCATGATACAGGCCCTTTAATGGAGAATTCTCCATCATTGATCCTGTTTACATGGTCACGAGTAAACTGATTACTGGAGTAAACCGATAAAGGTAATCAGATTACTCTGTTTATATGACAGTTTGAATAATCAGATAACTCCAGAAAGCTGATTGTAATGGGTTTACGCGTGATCATGTAAACAGGGTCATCGACTGATTATTTTTAACAATGAAGGAAAATTTTCATGGCTGTTGATCATTTTGACGGATTGCACTGGTGGTATTTAACTGTACATACCCCCCCATCAACCGGAGGAAGATTTGAATTCAGGTCCATAGACAACATAAAAGTCGAATGAGCTCAGGTTGCGTTCATTTTTACACATTTAATATTTTTATTATAATTTCATAGTAATCATAATTTCTGTGTAATCAGAAACAAGTGTTTAATCTATATCCACCTTATTCCTGGGGGTGCCGCTGTAGGAACAATAATGGGCGGAGCCTCCGGTTTCTGAGCTGAGGTAGTGTTAAATCAGTCAGTAAGAGTGGAGTAGCAGGGCATTTAAAATAGCGTTTTTAAAAGTTTTTCAAATTAATTTTAATGCATAGTCCACATACGTGTTTTGCACTCAAGTGGCAGCTAATTTCAGCACTTGTAGTTCTTCTATTTTTTTGAATGTTTTGGCATAGTTCTGGTACTTGTTGCTGGTGTTCGTGTTTGTGCCATAGACTGTATAAATGGAGGCTTCTCACCGGCAATGCAGAGATCATGCACTGAAAATGGAAAAGGACTGTTAGTGTGATCGGTGGTACAGACACAGGACAGACACAAGAGCACAGCAGGTATGTTTTCACTTGTATGGATGTCACAGATCTGACGTTTATGTGTTATATATGTCACCAGAATGAAGGCTGCATGAAGTAAAATAATAAATAAAAACTAGTAACAGTTTGCTTTCCTAAGGCTTAACGATTTAAGAAAGATATCAAATAGTTTGGGGTTTTTTTTGCATTCGTTGCACCGCCTTGGAACCATATGGACTTTAGCATGCATTAATTTTTAAATTATCACAAAATATAGGTCAGTAAAATTCTGAACAATTGTCAGAAAATGTCTGTATGTGTTGTTAAATAACAAGCATTCATGGCATGACAGCAGCATGGGTATTTTAATTTCGGAGTAAAACGAACGGCTGCAGCTGTCTGTATTTACCGCGACAGCTAAGCACGGTATTGTGGCGTACGTCTGTTCTAAGATAAATTTGATTATGTCCAACATACTTAAACAAAATGCATCCGACTTTATTGCAGTGGAGACATTGATATATCTCAAAGCTTTTATTTGTTTACAGCGCTAGCATCTTAGCAGCGGTGCTAACAAATGGAGCTACTGTCTGCCAGGCCACTTTTTAAGGTCATCTTCTCACACCTCCATAGTCGTGAGAAGTGGTATGATTATATTACTGTTTTTGCGGTGCAAAAGGCCATGTTCCCGCATTTTTGATGCCAAAGTCATTGTTTTTTAACAAGGAAAATTGTCCCGTTTCAGTGACAACCATACGTTCTAAACTAGTACCGGAAGTTGCGCACATAATTCATGCAAGACATCATGGGGCCTAGGAATAAGGTGCATTTTTGTTCTTAAAGTTAATGATTAAAAATCAAAATGTGAATGAAAACATTCAGTGTCTTTTATATCATATTGATATGATTTCTTTAATATTAAGGGCCCTATTTTGATGGTCATCCACGCATTTTTCAGACAGACTTTCCGCCGTCCGCCAGTGTTGTTATTAGTTTCTGTCAGCACATTGTTTTTTTACACCTTGTGTCATGCCATCAAATTACCAGTAGACAGCGCACCCGTTATGTGCTCGTCAGAGGAGGCTCATTTCAAAGAGGTGACAGCGCACAATCTAATGTATATTACTATTATAGTGCATTCCATCAGAATCTGCTTTTGATCAGGAAAAAGGAGGTCTATCATCAGAAGTGCATTGTTTAATGATATTTCACTGACATGTTTTGACATCGCGCAACTCCAGAGGTCAGAAAACGGCAGCACTGGCATCTTGTAATAATTGCCTGTCATTTTAATTATATGATGATCACACACTAGTCTTTTTTTTATTCCATCCACACTCTCATTTTAATTGTGGACTTATTGTTGGAGTCTATAGATTAGGCATTAATATATGATTTTTTAGGAGAATGAATGAATGAACAGGGAGCATGTGTGCCAGTGTGTTCCAATGTGGCACGCGGCACACGGAGGGTGGGGGAGAATTTTCATTTTCATCACAGACTTATTAGGCATTAATGTGTTTATTTTTAGGGGGATAAATGATTGAACAAGGGGTGTGCAGCGTTTTACTTTTCACTAGCTCCCCAGAGAGATGGGAGATGCGTCCACATCTGTGTCGGCCGTGCGCCCTGGGTTTCCAGTCCAGCAAGCTCCCTGACAGCCACCCGTCAGCCCCCGGCAGAGGCTGCTGAGAGCAGGCTCGCTTCATGGTGGGGGCCAGAGGTGGACGGGAAGCCATGCCAGAGCGCCTCCTTCCCTCCTACCCAGGAGGGATAGGGGGCGACCCTCGGTCAGTGAAAGCAACAGGAGAGGGAGCATTCCATCTCCCCACAGGCGGAAGCAACTTTCACGCCATCGTTAATGAAAGTTTATGAAAGTTTGCACAGGCATCATCCTCTTTTCTTCATGTCTGTGTTGCATCCGTGCATTAAACAATTCAGCTGATTTTTTTCAACCCATTCTTCACTGTTTCTTCTTTTTAACATAACTAACTGGGCATCAACTGTGATTGATGTCTTCCTTACTGCCAAGCAGCATTACTATCGCGTGCATTTTGGCTCACAGACACGGGCTTTGGTCAGTGCAAAACCCGTCTTAAACTGTCATGATCACAGTTCACTTTAGATAATGTGCCTCTTTGCATTAAAGGGATGGGAAGGAGGACTTTGGATTGGATTATCCACAACACACCTCTGAATGATTAGGCCAGCCTCTTTGCATTCTGTACCGGTGGAAAGTTCATTTTTATGCCATTGTGATAAGGAAATGAACTTGGACACATCCATAAACGCGTTCTGCATCAGTGACAACTGATCAACCGACCCCATCGTTGTAATACGACCCTAAATAGAACTGGCAGCACAAGATCTAGCTAACTGAAATGCAATGCTTTCTAATTAATCATCTAACTTTTCAAACAATACAGTCATGAGGTGTTTATTAATCTTGTGTGCATTTTAACAAACTCACATGAGAAAAATCACACCGCAGAAGCTACAGGTAGGAAAAGGACAACAGGATAATTTAATATTTTCTCACAAACTCTGGTGAAACCAACACAGGTTACTGGTGGGGATGAAGGGAGAAGGGGAAATAACACACACATACAGTATGTTGCCTGCCTCTGTGGCAAGTGGGTGGTTTAAATGGTTAGGCCTATCTTTTCATTTTATGTGTAATCAGTGGACTATAGTCATCTATTTCTTCAGACAGACATTTCTTGAGAAAGAAATAGGTTTACAATTTCAAACATTTTTGTAGTGGTAATAATACATTAAAATTTTTTTCAATTTCAAGTATTTTTGTTAGAAAAAAACATTAAAATGAAAAAAAAACAAAACAATTTGGACAGGATATCATAATTGCTGCCCTTTTTTTTCTCCCCACCGACCAGCGGGCAACCTCAGCGGTGGCCTGCGGTCAGCGCACTGCTGCAGAGGCTTTGGCTTTCAGTGTGACCAGTAAGACTTATAAATAAAAATAATCATCAAATTTATAACCAAGGAGGTTTACAGTGGATATAAAAAGTCTACACACCCCTGTTCAAAAGCCAGGTTTTTGTGACGTAAAAAAATGAGACCAAGATAAATCATTTCAAAACTTTTTCCACCGTTAATGTGACCTATAACCTGTACAACCCAACTGAAAAACAAACTGAAATCTTTTAAGGGGAAAAATAAAAAATGTACAATAACCTGTTTGCATAAATATGCACACCCTTAAACTAATACTTTGTTGCAGCACCTTTGGTTTTTATTACAGCACTCAGTCTTTTTGGGTAGGAGTCTATCAGCGTGGCACATCTTGATGTGGCAATATTTGCCCACTCTTCTTTGAAAAATGCTCCAAATCTGTCAGATTGCGAGGACATCTCCTGTGCACAGCCCTCTTCAGATCACCCCACAGATGCTCAATCAGATTCGTGTCTGGACTTTGGCTGGGCCATTCCAAAACCTTAATCCTCTTCTTGTGAAGCCATTCTTTTGTTGATTTGGATGTGTGCTTTGGGTCACTGTTGTGCTGAGAGATGAAGTTCCTCTTCATCTCTTCATTCACCAGAGTGGTGGCTCAGTTGGTAGAGCTGCCCCACACCCGGGAGGCAGGGGTTCAAATCCCGGCCGGGTCATGCCGAAGACCATATAAAAGTGGAACTTCCTGCCGTCCAGCTTGGTGTTTAGCAATAATGGAATGGAGGAGGGAAATCTGTGGCGGCGCCTTGCATGGCAGCGGCCCTCTGATTCTGCACTGGGGTGTGTGTGATTTACACTGTAGATAGGTAAAGCACAATCTCGTTCTACTGTACATGATTGGTTGTACGGTTGAATGACAATAAGGGTGATTTAATTAATTTAATCTTCAGCTTTCTAGCAGAAGCCTGAAGGTTTTGCGCCAACACTGACTGGTATACTGAACTAGCAGCAGATGCTAACATTGAGCTGGAGGGTTTTCACATGATACGAGCTGACCGAACACCAGAGATGTGGCAAAACTAGGGGCGGTGGAGTGATAATGTATGTTAACAACAACTGGTGCAGACCGGGACATATCACTGTTAAACAACGACACTGCAGCAAAGACATTGAGTTGCTAGCTGTTAGCATGAGGCCTACATATCTCCCGAGAGAACACTCACACGTGATCTGCATTGTTGTTTATGCAAATCCGACGGCGAACGCTGGGACAGCGCGTGACGTCATCCGTTCAGTAACCAGCAGGCTGCAGACAGAACACCCAGATGCTCTTCTCCTCATCTCAGGCGATTTCAACCACGTTTCACTGTCTCCCATTCTGCCCACTTTCACCCAGTATGTCACATGCCACACTAGAGACAATAAAACACTGGATTTGTTCTACGCAAACACTAAGGAGGCGTACACCTCATCACAACTCCCCCCACTTGGGAGATCGGATCACAACTTGGTTCATCTCCGACCGGTGTACAAACCCCTAGTGCACAGACAACCTCCGGCCATGCACACTGTGGAGTTATGGTCTGAGGAGACAATGGACACTCTAAAGGACTGTTTTGAAGCCACTGCCTGGAAGCAGCTCTGCGATCCACATGGTGAGGACATCGATGGCCTCATTCACACCTTCACGGGCTACCTCAGCTTCTGTGTGGACAAATCCGTTCCCACCAAGACCATACGGCGTCACTCAAACAACAATCCCTGGATCAACCCTGAGATAAAAACACTTCTGAGAGAGAAGAAGAGGATCTTCAGGTCGGGGAACAGGGAGACGCTGAAGTCCGTACAGAGGGAGCTGAGGAGAAAGATCAGAGAAGGCAAGGACAGCTTCAGGAAGAAGATGGAGGACAAGCTGCAACAGAGCGACATCAGCGGGGTCTGGAGAAACCTCAAAACCATCTCGGGGCTCCAGAATACCTCCCCCCAGGCCACGGGGGGCAGGGAGTGGGCGAACAACCTGAATCTGTTTTTCAATAGATTTGACCAACCGCCCTCCCCCCTGTCTGCACAACAACCACTGCTGCCTCTAAGAAATCAAGTCCTGCTACCCACTCCCCACTCCACCGACACCCCCCCCCCCCACTCCCAACACACAGCCCCCCATCCTGACCCTGACCAAGACCCAGGTGAGGACGGAGCTGAGGAAGATCAAGGCGAGGAAGGCGTCGGGACCGGACGGCATCAGCGCAAAGCTCCTCAAGTCCTGTGCAGACCAGCTGTGTGGGATTGTGACATATATCTTCAACATGAGCCTGAAACTGGGGAGGGTACCACAGCTGTGGAAAACATCTTGTGTGGTACCTGTACCAAAAACTTCCCACCCCAAAGACCTGAACAGCTTCAGACCGGTGGCCTTGACGTCCCACTTGATGAAGACCCTGGAGAGACTGCTCCTTGCTCATCTCCGCCCCCTGGTGGAACCAGCGATGGATCCACTCCAGTTCGCCTACCAGCATGGCATTGGGGTGGAGGATGCGGTGATCTTCCTCCTTCACCGTTCTCTGTCCCACCTGGAGAAGCCCGGGAATATGGTGAGGATCATGTTCTTTGACTTCTCCAGTGCTTTCAACACCATCCAACCGATGATCCTGAAGGACAAGCTGCTGCGCGCAGGGGTGGACCAGCACCTGTCATCATGGATCCTGGACTACCTCACGAACCGGCCTCAGTTTGTGAGAACCCGGGACTGTGTTTCCGACACGATCATCAGTAGCACGGGGGCCCCCCAGGGAACGGTGCTGGCTCCCTTCCTGTTCACTCTTTATACTGCGGACTTCTCACACAACACAACACATTGCCATCTACAGAAGTTCTCTGATGACTCTGCGATCGTTGGTCTCATCTCCAGCGGAGATGAAGCTGAGTACAGAGGGCTTATCCAGGACTTTGTGGACTGGTGCCATCGGAACTGCCTCCAGATCAACGCGAGGAAAACTAAGGAGCTGGTGGTGGACTGCCGCAGGCATGGGCAGCCCCTCACAGCACCAGTAAATATACAGGGAACAGACATCGAGATGGTGACATCCTACAAGTACCTGGGTATTCATCTGAACAATAAACTAGACTGGTCACACAATACTGACGCACTGTACAAGAAGGGACAGCGCAGGCTGTTCCTGCTGAGGAGACTCAGGTCTTTTGGTGTACAAGGGGCGCTGCTGAAGTCATTCTATGACACGGTGGTGGCATCAGCCATCACTTTTGGAGTGGTCTGCTGGGGCAGTGGCATTACTGCAGCCGATAGGAAGAGACTGAACAAACTGATTAAGAAAGCTAGCTCTGTCCTGGGGCAACGCCTTGATCCGATGGAGGAGATAGGAGAGAGAAGGACGGTGGCTAAACTGTCATCTTTGCTGGAGTCCGAGTTCCACCCTATGCAGGACATACTGGATGCACTGAGGAGCTCATTTAGCAGCAGACTACATCATCCCAGGTGCACAACCGAGAGGTTTCGTAGGTCCTTCCTACCAACGGCTGTCAGACTGTACAACCTAAGCAGGGCTGCTCGCAGAGATAGCAAAAAGACGTAACAAACTAATAGTTTTTTGAATGCAAAAGATGCAATAGACTTACACAATGGTCCTCTCCGGCATACAACTAGGAACATACCGGTCGCTATGGAGGGTGAGAATATGTATGGGCACATAATCATACCATGTAGGATAACTAAATAGACGGTTATGCTGTTTCATCCCACCTAGCAACAATGCTCTGCACTGTGTGTGTTTATATATTTACATATTTATTCCATCTAGCTACAATGCTCTGCACTGGGTGTGTTTATATTTATATATCTATATATTTATTCCATCTAGCTACAATGCTCAGCACTGGGTGTGTTTATATTTATATATCTATATATTTATTCCATCTAGCTACAATGCTCCGCACTGTGTTTTTATATATCTACATATTATTCCATCTAGCTACATTGCTCCGCACTGTGTGTGTTTATATACTTGCATATTTATTCCACCTAGCTGCAATGCTCCGTACTGTGGGTGTTTATATATTTACATATTTATTCCATCTAGCTACAATGCTCTGCACTGTGTGTTCATATATTCATATATTTATTCCATCCAGCTACAATGCTCTGCACTGTGTGTCTGTGTGTGTGTATATATATATTTTATAGTAATATGTACATATGTATATTAGCTGCTCTTGCTTGCTTGTTTTTTTTCTTGCCTTCTGATTGTTGCTCTGAGTGTTGCTATCCCTGTGCTGTTGCAATCCTGGAATTTCCCCGTTGTGGGACTAATAAAGGCTTATCTTATCTTATCTTATTTGGGACTGCTCATAATTCCTCCATCTTGACTCCAGTTCCAAGGCCCCAGTTCCAGCTGAAGAAGAACAGCCCCAAAGCATGATGGTGCCACCACCATGCTTCACTGTAGGTAAGGTGTTATTTTGGTGATGAGCAGTGTTGTGTTTGCACCAAATATACCTTTTGGAATTATGGCCAAAAAATTCAACCTTGGTTTCATTGGACCATAACACATTTTCCCACATGTGTTTGGGAGGTTTCAAATATGTTTTTACAAACTGTAGCCGGGCGTGGATGTTTTTTCTTCGTAAGATAAGGCTTCTGTCTTGCCACCCTAGACGGGAGATTGCTATCACATGTACTAAACAGCCAGTACTTGCCAGAAATTTCTGCAGCAACTTCAATGTTGCTGTTGGCCTCTTGGCAGCCTCCCTGACCAGTACTGTTCTTGTTGTTTCATCAATTTTGGAGGGACATCCAGTTCTTGGTAATGTCACTGTTGCGCCATATTTTCTCCACTTGGTGATGACTGTCTTCACTGTCTTCACTGTCTTCACTGTCACACAGTGAAGACAGTATATTTAAGGCCTTCTTCTATTTAAGGCCTTCTTCAAAATTCTTTTGTACCCTTCTCCTGACTGATACCTTTGAACAATGAGATCCCTCTGACGCTTTGGAAGCTCTCTGTGGACCATGGCTTGTGCTGTAAGATGTGACTACAGAAATGTCAGGAAAATCCTACTAGAACAGCTGAACTTAATTTGGGGTTAATCAGAGGCACTTTGAATGGTGGCAGGTGTGTGCTGACTCCCATTTAACATGAGTTTGTGATTGGTTAATTCTGAACACAGCCACATCCCCAGTTGTAAGAGGGTGTGCATATTTATGCAACCAGGCTGTTGTAATTTTTTTCATTTTTTTCCCTTTAAAAGGTTTCAGTTTGTTTTTATAGCCACTGTACATCCCTATAAAAATGATGCTTTGCTGAATGAAGAAAAAAAAATCATTGTGGAGCAGCTGAAGTAAAAATGTTTTAAATCCAGTTTTGGGCAGCCCCTCAAGCTGCACAACATCACATCACCTTTTTTTCTTCGTTGTAGGCTGATGCTTTTCTGAAAGTTATGACTGAAGACTCCTTATCAAATATTATAACCAGCTGTCAGTAAGTCAGATTTTTTTGCCTGTAAAGTACATGTTATTTATTCATGACTTGCTCATTCTTTCAACTAAAAAAGCAAATATATCTATTTTTAGGGGGAATCTTGCACTTATAGTTGTAGTTTTATAATTAAAAGTCCCTCTGAGTAAAACTTCTACTTGTCATCCATTCACATCTTCAGTGATATGCACAAGCAGTTGTTTCTGTGACATTTTCATTATGATGGATTATAATAGGTCATGACCGAATATTTACAACCCTGTCCGTCATCTTGATTGACAGCAATAAATTCTAGTAAAACCTCTGATATCAGCATAAGATTGTTAACAGCAGAAAGGTCATTGTGTTAATTTTAATACCACCAATGTAACTGATTAAATTTTAGATTGATCATTAAAATATATGCAGTATGGACATTAATATTAAATAACACCTAATAAACTTTATCCTTTTTTTAAAAGCAGTTTCTAAATTGCAAAGGACAGTCTGAACTCTATGAAAACATCACATGAAAAATAAATTTATAAAATATATGAGTTTATGTCCAGTCTGATTTTGATCAGTCTGATGTTCAGATTATAATGCCCTAATAAATACATTCATAGAGATATGTCTTCCTCATTCTTCACCCAAATTGCAATCCTCACAGCTCTAACATAAAGTTACATGAACTGAATTTATTCATTTTCTGTAACATCTAATAATTATGATTTATGAAGTAAATCTAATAATTATGATTTATGATGTCCAAGGGTGGCTCTTCCAGAACCATCTATTGCTGAACCTTCAGAAAACAGTCTCAATGTGCTTTTCAATCAAAAAATGTAACCTGCACCATTTTAAAGTTAATATACATGATCAAGACATCAGTTTAGTTACAGAATTCAAATACCTTGGCATTGTACTAGATCCTCAATTCAAATTTAATCTTCATATAAAGAAAATTTCTAAAATAGTAAAAAAAATTCTGAACTGCTTTAAATTAATTAGATATTACATACCATACCAAGCAGCTGTACTGTATATGCATTCTATGGTTTTTTCTCATATATCATACTGTTTGACAGTCTGGGCTCAAGCAGCCCCTTCCACAATAAGACATATAGGTTCATTATATAATCAAACTCTAAAAATCTTGGATAAAAAGCCCATTAGGTGGCATCACTGTTATATTTTAAAAAAATACAATCTATTGAGTTTTGAGAGTTTCATTGACCTCTGTTTTCTAAAATTAATTTTCAAATGTTTCCATAAATCAGCGCCAGAGCCACTTGTTGGATTCATCCAAAGACAGGACAGCAGCAGAGCCACCAGGAGTTCTGTTAACAATAACTGTAAAATATCCCACCGCAGACCCACATTTGGACAAACAGCTTTCTCTATAAAGGGCAGTCACATCTGGAACACAATGCCAAATGAAATTAAAATAATAACGGACTTTAAAACATTTACTACAAAGGTTAAAAACTGGCTGAAAAATAAACAAGAATGTACCCATGCATGAAATGATTGTCTGCAGGGTGAGAGTGAATGAAGGGAAGGAATGAATGTGTTTGTTTATAGTGAGTGAGGAAGGGAGGGAGGCCTGAAATAGGCAAATGTGAACCAGGTTTTTATATTGTGTATTTATAATCTTGTTTGCATTGATGTATGTGGTTATTGTTTATTCTGTTTTTATTTTTTCTTTTCCTTATCCTTCTTTCTTTTTACCTGTTTCTTCTTTCTAAAGCCCATCCAGGGACAAGAGCTGAAAATTAGCTAATAGCTATACACTCTTTGTGCAACACATTAGATTGATTGTCATTTGATTAATTGTCTATGTTTATTGCACTGTCCAGTGCTATATAAGTGCAGGTTAGTTAGTTAGTTAGTTAGTCCCTGTCAAATAAACAAATAAAATAAAATAAATGTCTATGGGAAGAAATGTCTGCTGTATTGTAGCCTACCTGAACACGTGGCATTTTTTTTAAAAAGCTTTTTTTTAGAATAAGTTAATAAGGTTCTAAACAATTAACAGCTCACCTCACCATTACAGCCATCAGTGTGTTTTTATCCTCCAGAAGACAAAATTTAAAACTACCTGGATGGGAGCAAACTAACAAAGATCTTCTCTAGCAACAGCATTCACACTGACAGCTAAACAGATTTTATGAAGACAGAACCGATAAAAGCAGTCATCTATTCGTCTATAAAGTATTCCTTTTCATTTATTTATTTATTTTGAGTAACATTTTTGTTTGCAGTGATACATTTTATTTAGTTTAATCTAGTTGTTTATATCCTAAAAAACAACCGATAACGACCATCTTGTCTCCCATCATTACATTTTTGACATGCAGTCTCTGCTCACAGACCGAAGGCTCTAAACGCTGTGGAGGGAGTGAGAGGTTTTTTTTATAGAGTGTTGAGCAATTTTAAAAGCTGTTTATTGGTTTATTTTATGTTTTAATGGATCAGTTTTTATTTATGTATTTCTCCCCGATACCAATCCAGTCATTTTGCCTGGATCAAACCTGATACAATACTGACTATCAGATTGGCCCAGGCAAAAGTATTGGTCTCATTTTTGCTAATTCATGTCACTTAAATAAACATCTTCACCATTGTTGTGTTGCCTTTTTTAGAATTCTAAATGAAATGTTTTAGATCATATACAGTAGCTTGTAGAGTGGTACATTCAATACAATTCAATACTACGTTCCAGTATTTTTTCCGCCGGTGTCTGTGTATCGTATGCATGATGGTAACGTTAGCCAAGCTTGCTAGTCTGTGGATGTGGAAAAAACCCACAAAACTCTCAGGTCCGTCTCCAGCACTGAAGCTGTTCTACTGCTGCTAAGGAGAGTAAATTTGAAGGTGAGCTAATCTCAACTGATCGTACTGTAAAAGATTGTCACTGACGCTTAGAACACACACACACACACACACACACACACACACACACACACACACAGAAGAATATGACAGAAGTAGGAGTGACTGAAATGGAAGTGGTTTGTGTGTTTTTTCAGTGAGATCCAGCACCACTCTGCATGAACGTAGGTAAGGGACTGCACACCTTGAACAAGGACACATGGGCAGAGTTTTGCAGGGAGTTCAAACTTCTGACCTCTGGGTGCTGTTTTTAGAAGCACTGCATGCTCTGTAAGGACATCGTTTGTGACTCACCTTTCCCTTGCTGTCAGGACTCAGCACAGTCTTGTTGTTATTTCTTGTTGGGGATTTGGCCGCACCCTTCCCTCCCTTCTCCTCCTTCTTCTCAGCTAGCTTCTTCTCCTCCTCCTTTTTCTCATCTTTGTTGATCTTCTCCGGCTTGTCAACCTTCTCCGCCTTCTCATTGGCCTTGTTGTTCTTCTCAGCATTCATCTTCTCCACCTTTTCTTCATTTTTGAGGATCTTCTCATCCTTCTTGTCAAGGGCGTCAATCTTATCAGTTTTGCTGGACACGAGGTCTGTCTTCTCCTGCTTGTCCTTGTTGTCCAATTTCACTGTGAGAGAAAGGACATTGTTGCCTGGTCAGCATATTATGACATGAATGTAATGAGGCTGGAAGGCCCTTATAATCTTTTTTTTAGACTTTTAGTTAATGCAGTTAACTTTTAGTGAACTGCCTTCTCTCCATTCCTTCCAGAAATGAATAGAGAATGTACAGTATTTTACTTACAAGCCACAAGTGTCACTAAAACCAAAGGTGACAAATAAGCTCTGATGTGTTAGTGAAGATGTCAAACTATAACATAATGTAAATAAATAAATATACATTTTCCATTTTATAACCATCTATTCAGCTTCAGTGTTCAGAATTGCTGGAATTTGAAAGGAGGATTTTTTTTTTAAACTTTTTTCTCCTTTGTCTGCTTTTGGGTCCTTTCCCCCTTTTTTAATGGATGAACAGTCATGAGTGACCTCACTCGTTGGGAGTCAAACTGGAAACCCACTGCCTGCAGACATATGTATACTCAAATGGTCTGTGCACTTGGTTATTCAAGCTAGGTACATTGTAAGCATACTTTGAGCTGCATGTTTAGCTTTTTATAAGTGAAAGCAACAACCTTTTTTCCACTAAAAAAATCTGATGCACATTTATATTGTTTGCAATAACTTTGTAAGATCTTTTTTTGGTGGCAGAAAAAATGCACGGGTTAGGTTTGGGGAGAAAAACATCGTTGAAATTCACTGTCTACAATGCAGGTATAGTTGTTTGTCGTTAAACTTGCATAAATTTACATAGACAAGGTGCTGGATAGCAAAGCCTTCTACCAGTCAGCAGCGTTGGGAGTAACACGTCACAAAGTAACGCGTTACTGTAACGCCACTGCTTCTGCAGCAACGTGCTGTGTAACGAAATTACTGTTTAAAAATTCAGTAATGCATGACAGTTACTGAAATTTGATCAGATGCGTTACTCGCATTACTCATTTTGTTAATATGGACTGATCCTACATAGCTGACACAGCCGTCAGTCTCCTCCGTGGGTCGGTTTGCTGTCCTGCTCACGCCACAACCTGGTTTGGAAGAAATGCCGTGGCGGTGGCGACTTCTCAGCCCTTATCACCTGTTGTCTGAGCGGTGAGTAGCCCCAACATGAGCTCCTACCTCTGTGGTTAAACATGAGTATTTTTAGAGCAAGAAACTGCATTTAATGTCCGCAGTTATGTAAATGTTTTCTTACCGCACAGAGAAAAAGTGACTGTGATTTGTTGCAGTACAGAACAGCTTAAGGTGAACTTTCATTTATCTGCGCTTTCTGTTTTATTTTATGTCATTCATTTACATGCTGTTGTGATCTGCAACTACTTCATGGAAGTAAATCCTCTAAATATGCGTTTTTAATGGGCTAGTCCAGGGGTGTCAAACTTATGGCTCGTGGGCAAAAAACGGCCCACCAGGGGGTCCAAAATTTTCTCTGTGAATTTACAGCTTTATTTCTAGTAAAGTTCTGACTTTCTACTGATTACAATAGTTTGTGTAAATCTGAGACATTTTTTTCTTTGTAAGATGAGACTTTTTTCTCATCAGTTTTTTTTTCTTCTTTTTTCTGATGAGAACAAGGGGCCTTTGCTGTGTGTGCAAGATGATTTAAGTATGCATTTAAAAGGAACGTGAAAGTTACTTTTCCAAGTAACTAGTTACTTTAATCATGCAGTAACTCAAAAGTAACTCAGTTACTGAAAAAGAAGTAACTAGTTACTATTTTTTAGTAACTTGCCCAACACTGCTTGTCAGCATAATGCATCCCTAACCACCTTCTTCGACTAAGTTCATTCATTCAAGTATGGTCCACAGGTCTGCTTTAACATCAAGGGGTGAATTATTTTAGATACACAAAGGAGCTAATATATCGTATTATTCTGCTGTTCTTGCCAACTATCCTGAAACTGAGTAAATCAAGTTTTTAAGGGTCTCACTGTAGTTTAAGTTGTTCGGCCAACATACACTACTCACAAAAAGTTCAGCTTTCAGGTGAAATTTCAGGATGCATCTAAAATGCAGTATAACCTTTACAGGTGAACTTAGTCTGATCTTCTCTAACCTTTTGAATGCACATGTCCAACTGTTCAGTGTTTCAGTACTTTTGCATAACTTGCTCTTCTCTAACAAGGTGCTTAACAGCAAAATTCACAACAGGTGTTTGATACATGAATCGACCAATAAAATGTTCTGGTTCAATTAGAATTGGTATTTAAACAGCCCTCTTCATCATACTGTTCACATTTTGACATCATGAGACCAAGACGACACCTCACAATTGATCAACAGTACCTCACCATTGTGAGGCTTCAAACAGGATGTTCTCAGAGGAAAGTGGCCATTGAGCTTAGAGTGTCACAGAGTGTCATCCCAAGGTTGCAACAGAGATACAGAGAGACTGTAAGAGTCACAGAAAGGCACACAAGTGGATGTCCTTTGGCCACATCCCCCACTGATGACTGCTTCACTGTGAACAGAGCCCTGCGGAACCGGACGATGAATGCCACTCAACTCCAGGCACATTTAAGGGAGGTGAGAGGCACCCGAGTGTCACGTCAGACCATTCAAAACCATTTACATCAGCGTGGTCTGCGTGCTAGATGACCTGCAAGGGTACTTGACCACACCATCAGGCAAAGGCGTCATTGTTTTGCATGGGCCAGGGAGCATTTATGCTGGAGAAGGGACCAGTGGGCCTCAGTGCTGTTCTCTGATGAAAGTCGATTCACGCTGAGCAGAAATGATGGCCGCCAACAATGTTGGAGACGTCAAGGAGAGCGCTATGCATCAGCCACTGTTGTCACCATGTTACAGTCTGGGCAGGTGTGTCTAGTCACTACAGAACTGACCTACACCTTGTGAATGGTACAGTGACAAGCCAATACTACCTGAATAACATCATTAATCCAGTCATTGTGCCCCTGCATGAACAACACAGGCCTAATTTCATCTTCATGGCCAGCAATACTCCAGCTCATCAAGGTTACATCATTAGGGAACGGCTGCTGGAGGCTGGGGTACCTCCAATGGAGTGGCCTGCATTTTCTCCAGACCTGAATCCCATAGAAAACCTATGGGATCAGCTGAGTTGCCGTGTAGAGGCTCGTAACCCTGCACCCCACAACCTCAATGACCTGAGGGCCACCCTTCAAGAAGAGTGGAATACCATGCCCAGCAGACAATAAGTTGACTTGTGAACAGCATGAGATGTCGTTGTCAAGCTGTAATTGATGCTCAAGGGCACATGACAAGTCATTGAGACATTGACATCTTTTGTTTGTGGTATACCCACCACTGTTGTTGGCTTTTGTTTCAATAAACTGTTTGAGATGAGGAAATCACCATTGCATGCTTCTACTTAAGTGCCCTACTTTCATGATATTTTATCACTGTAGCGTGAACTTTCAACATTTATCATAAATTTCATATTTTTTTTTAACTTTTTGTGTGCCGTGTACATCCAATTGTGCTCACTAATTATGTATGGCTTAATCTTTTTATCTAAATGGGGAAAAAACAGCAGTATTGAGAACTGAAAATCTACAAGGTAAAGGGACCAGAAATATTTATACAGAATTTTAAGTGAAGTTTCTAATCATGTAAAGGGAATTGTACCTATCCATGTTCTATGAGCCTAGGCCAAACAGCAACAGTGGGGGGTAGCTACAATGGGGATAGTTCTCTGGTAGCGTTCTTTCTCCATTCTATTATGAGCACCAAGCTAGAAGGCAGAAACTATCGTTTTTATATATAGTTTGGTATAACGCAGCCAGGGCATGAATCCACAACCTCTCAGTTACAGAATGGATGCTCTATCCTTATGCCACCACTCCAATTTACAATGAATTTTAAAGTTTAAAACTTGCATCTGTGACCTGTACCACCCTGTCCACTAAGCACAGCAAATGTGCAAATACAGCATAACTTTTTTTTATACCTGTCACGCACAACTTCAAGAACAAGCTTCAAATGCAATCCGGCATCTGACTCATGACACACAGCTCCCCTCAACTCGACTGTCAAAAACTGTTTCCACCAACAAAGTCTATCACATCCGACCCAACTTCTGTTATTTATAGATTCAGATGCCCATGTGGAAGGTTTTATGTAGGTCGGGACAGCAGATGATTCTGGGTCA
Organism: Pholidichthys leucotaenia; assembly: GCA_020510985.1. Classification (NCBI taxonomy): domain Eukaryota; kingdom Metazoa; phylum Chordata; class Actinopteri; order Cichliformes; family Pholidichthyidae; genus Pholidichthys; species Pholidichthys leucotaenia. Next base: position 297,823,287 of record CM035846.1, read on the forward strand.
GGTTGGTAAACAGGACAAACCCCCATTTATTTTATTCAGCTGCCTTATGTAAGTGCTCACAGTGGTGACACTGTATGCTTAAAATCCATGTCACAGAGTTGGTATATATACACTGAAAAAAAGTTCTTTGAGTTTACTTGATTTTAATTTGTACATCGGTCCCACATGATCCAAATGTGTCCAACCGACATACTTTTTCTCTTCCTCTCAGTTAATTACTGCTTGTTAAACCAAAGTATGTCATTCACGTCACGCTGTTCGAAATAATCATGTTGTCTGAATATAATATTTTCCAGTTACTGTAATACTAATTGATTGTGTAAAGCCATTAATCCCCCTTCCACAGCATGTGGAACCTATCTCCATTTCACTGACCCTAGGCCACACAGTGAAAGCTACGGTTGGGGGGGGGGTGCTCTGGTAGTGCTAGTGCATTAATTTTCCTTTCCCTGTTCTGGGATTTGAACCCTCAATCTACTGGTTGTGAGGCGGATGCTCTACCAACTAGGCCTCCAGTATTTTTAAATTACCATAGCAAAAATGTAATGTATAGACTGCTTAAATCAGGGTTGTCCAATCATGTGCCATGGAGGGCCAAGACCCTGCAGGTTTTACCTCCAACCAGTGTCTTCAGCAGCAGATTTCACTGAATTTCTTTCCACTGATTGCTGATAAGTGAAAACACCTGCTGAAGAGAGTGGGTAGAAGGAAAACCTGCAGGGTCTTGGCTCTCCATGGCACATGATTGAACACCCCTGATTTAAGCAGTCTATACAATACATTTTTGCTATGGTAAGTTAAAACTACTGGAGTGGAGGCCTAGTTGGTAGAGCATCTGCCACACAACTGGGAGATTGTGGGTTCAAATCCTAGAACGGGGAAAGGAAAGTTAACGCATCAAGCTACCAGAGAACTGACCCCCTCCCCACTGCAGCTTTTACTACTCACAGTGGCCTAGGGTCAGTGAAATGGAGATAGGTTCTGCCCCATGTTCCACATGCTGTGGAAGGGGGATTAATGGTTTTACACAATCAATTAGTATTACGCTAACTGGAAAATATTCTGTTCAGACAACATGATTATTTCGAACAGCGTGACGTGAATGAGATACTTTGGTTTAACAACCAATAATTAACAGAGGAAGAGGAAAAGTATGTCGGTTGGACACATTTGGATCATGTGGGACCGATGTACACATTAAAATCAAGTAAATTCAAAGAACTTTTTTTCAGTGCAACTGTGGTAGATGAGGGGAGTGGACTGTTTTTGTAAAATCATTCTGTCACGTTATCGACAAAAAGTTCCCCCCATTTGTTTCTTATAGCTTTTAAATATTCATTTAGATGATTTAAATGCCTTTTTCAGCCCCTCACATGAATTGTCAGTCATTTTTTTTAGCCACTCCCATGTTTGTCCATACACAGACTTTGCATATACCATTCTCTGGAAATGTGCCACTCTGCAAATTAGCACCCACCATGGGTCCAAAGCAGAATATACGAGGGGGAGCTGAAAAGTTCATAGTGGTCAAATTTGACCCAAAAGTGGTTTATTTTTCAACCGCAGTGATCCAAGCGCTGCAATACCAATGAAAGAAGTGTGTGGACTGAAGGGGAGACTATGTTAAAAATAAACCACATTTGGTCAAATTTGCCCACTATGAACTTTTCAGCCACCCCCATAAGTACTCCAGTGTATAAATCTGACTTTCTGAGATAAATATAAAACAATAATCTTTATCAAAATTTGTCTCAGAAAAGAAATATGAAGTCGGATTTCTCACTCTATAAATCAGGTATTCAACACTGTACACGAGTTAAGGAGGTAAGGATTCAACATGACTGCACCTAGTAACAGTAATTGGAAACTCAACGACTAATGTCCTAATTATTAACATTTCTGATACTACTGGGGCAGTGGTGGGCTAATGGTTAATGATGTCACCTCCTGACTGGAGGGTCACTGGTTCAATGCCTGCACTGGCAGGATCACATCTGGGTAGGACAGATGACAAAGCAGTGTTTGACCCTAACCCACCCTCATTAACCCCCTGTGGTGCCCTTGAGCAAGGCCCTTAACCCCAACTGCTCCAGCGGAGCTGCTCAGTGGCTACAGGGCAGTCTGTGGTTGTACTGGCAGCTTTCAGGTGTGAATGTGAACAGGATGTTTTTGAAAAAAAAAAAAAAAAAGGTAATTTCTCAGTGGACCTCCCCTGAATAAATAAAGGTTTAAAAAAAGGTGAGCATCTTTCAGGAGGTGTCTATCTTGGTTTTCAGACTTCGTGAAAATATTGTGCTGGAACAAGTTATTTGTCAGACATCAGACTTAGGGTGGGCAGGAACCTCCTGGAATGGGCTGTACGTACTTCTCTTTTTAAAATTCTCCATGTGTTTGTCCAAGTGTTGGTCCACTGTGTTTTATCAAGTCCAAAGTCAGCACAGTCGTCTACCAGGAAATTTTAGAGCACTTCATGCTTCCCTCTGCTGACAAGCTTTATAGAGATGCTGATTTTATTTTCCAGCAGGACTTGGCACCCCCCCCCCCCCCCCCCACACACACACACACTGCCAAAAGTACCAAAACCTGGTTTAATGGCCATGGCATCACTGTGCTTAATTGGCCAGCAAACTCTCCTGACATAAACCCCATAGAGAATCTATGGAGTATTGTCAAGAGGAAGATGAGAGACATCAGATCCAACAATGCAGACGAGCTGAAGGTCACTATCAAAGCAACCTGGGCCTTCAGAACTCCTCAGCAGTGCCACAGGCTGATCACCTTCATGCCACGCCGCACTGATGTAGTAATTCATGCAAAAGGAGCCCCGACCAAATATTGAGTGTGTACATGGATACCATAGTTTTCAGTCGGCCAACATTTCTACTAAAAATCAATTTTTTAAATTAATTTTATGTAATATTCTAATTTTTTGAGAAACTGAATTTGGGGTTTTAATGAGCTATAAACCATAACCATCAAAATTAAAAGACATAAACACTTGAAATATATCACTCTGTGTGTAATGAATCTACGTACATAATACAGGAGTTACATTTTTTGAATTGACTTACTGAAATAAATCAACTTTTCAATAACATTCTAATTTACTGAAATGTATCTGCACTGTACATAGTGTTTTACACCACATTAAATTGTCTCCTCTCTTCTGTAGTTGTCACTTCTCTGCTATTTTTTCTAGGCTGAGGCAGATGGCTACCACTCCCTCAGCCTGGTTAAAGTGTTTGCTCATAGGGCATTGCTGGTTTGTTGGGCTCTCTCTTCTTGAAATCCTATGAACATTATAAAACACCTTGGGATTCCTGTTGTTGTCTGGTGCTAAAAGTTACATCTATTATTAGATTATTACCCTTGTGTCTGGGCTATGAAACACCGTCCAGCAAGGGTGTGGCAAAAGATTGAGTCGATGTAGTACCATGATACTACTCCAAATACTGTGGTGTAGATGCAGTGTAGTCGACTTCTGATTGGAGGGTCAATGGTTCAATTCTCGCTCTTTCTGCAGTCTGCATGTTGAAGTGTCCTTGAGCAAGACACTGAACCCCGAGCTGTTCCTGGTGGGTCAGGCCAACGCCTTGCATGGCAACTCCGCCGCCATCACTGTATGAATGGCTGGATAGTAGGATCTGTAAAGCGCTTTGGTCATCCAGAGATGAGGAAAAGCACTATATAAGTGAATGCCATTTACCATTTTATGTGGCACTCGTGATGATGCACCACTTCCTAAACATACGTATGTACCAATCTTTTATTAATTATATAAACTCCTGGGGATTAATCAACCAATTGGGCTTTTAGTCTGCCAGCTGGCGCAACGTAAGCATGCATTATCAGGTGAAGTCATAGCTTGTCTCAGCAGATTTGCAGCCAGGTTTACAAGTTAACTCAAAAACTCAAAACATGAAAAGTTAACTCAAATATCAGACCTTTTTTGGATTTTATAACAAAGATGGAACAAAAGACCTCAACATGACACACTCAACCCACAAGAAGTGCCGCACAAAAAACAAACAAAAAAAACACTCGGTGCATACTGCGGGCAAATTCCTCTCTGAGCCATCCAGCAACAGTAGCGTTAGCGGATGACAGCTAGGCTAAAAACACGCCACGACCGCCACCAATCCCAACAACAGTCAAGCCAAAGTAGCACCCAATAAAAATCAACCAACTCCAGACACCCTCAACACAACAAAGCCACCTCTAAACTCAGAGCGAGCCAAGAAGACAACGAAGTCCACCACCCTCCCTGTGTGCACATACCTGTGACGCTGCAGAAAATGAAGCCCCCTTGAACATGACAAGCTGGATCCCAGACATGTGACCCTGTTCTGCTGCCACGGTGGTCTCAAAACTACACTGAGAAGTGAAGCCCAAAGCCAAGAAATTCCTAAGCACAGCAGAAAGAACCCCACAAGAGCACAGCATCCCATGGAGGACTGAGAGCTTCCAGCCACCAAAACATAAGTGGCCGCAGTGAGTTGAAAAGAGTAAAAACTTATATGAAACTGATATGGACAGTTGTACTTTGAGGACTCAATCTGACATTGAATGGTGGGGGTGGGGTGGGATATATGTTACTGCAAGACTTGAGGAATTGTAGTATGTAGTGATAGTACTGCATCATGAGTCATGACCCAAGTATCGTGATAGGTATCGCATCGTGAGGCTTTCTGCAATTCCCACCCCCACCATCCAGGGTCTCCCAGTGTCAAAGGAAACTCTAGGTCACACTGGGTGGCTGCACTAGTGTTGCCTGGTGCAGCTACCTACATTCATGGGATAAACAGAGGCACCAAACAGAATTAAAAAGATGAAAAGACAGAGGGAAATATGACTGGGCTGATAGGGTTAGGGACAGAGAGTCTGTGGGTTCTGAGGTGTGTGTGTGTGGGGGGGGGGTAAACAGGCTATTTGTGCCATCAAGGCATATCTTACATGACGGTGGCACTGGATGGGCTCGGCTGTGCTGTGACCTCATGTTCCTTTCAGCCACTTTGTGCAAATGTGCTCTGTGATTACTGCTCCCTCTCCTTGAAACGGTGCCAATTTGTAGCTGTTGTGTTTTCCACTGCAATCAAGCTGACAAAACTGACTGCCAACTAAAGTGCTGCTGTCCTACAAGCTAGACTTTGTCATGCTACAGCAAACTGGTTCTGTCCATTCTTACAATCCATCATTTTCTGGAGCTTTGAAGACTGGTTCTTACCCCACAATGTTAAACTTGAGTTATTGCAAAGTCATCACTTGTTGCAGTTGCTTCTCAAATCCCCTTAGTGTCACATGTTATTTAAAAATGCGGAATATATTTTAATACTCATCGTCTGTAAGTGTTTTTGGTCTCAGTTTTAGTGTCTAAAACATGACAACAGATACCGTCTTTCTCCCTCTCATTTTCACTGACAAATCAACTGAAGATTTAGCTGTGCCAATTTAGCAGAAAATCATGTTTATGAGCATTTCAGTCTGAAGTAAAGATGGAGGCAGGCTGCAGAGATTTAGTGAGCACACTCGCTCTCTAAATCAGCGCTTCCTGATTTTGTTTCTGTTTCAGTTTTGCAGTCTTCGGTCCCAGTTGAAGTTGCCTTGGGTAACATTCTAGCAAGAAAGCAATAGATACGATCATGCTGGCCATAAAGTTTGGCGACTGAAATGCGGACTCTAGATCTAAGTGGCACTGTTGTTGATTTAAGAGATCCTCCTCATATTTGGAACAACGCATGTAAAGACAGCAGGGATACAGAAGAGTGTGGGGTAGTCGAATGAGCAAGAGGACAATCCAGTGGTTTATAACAGGGTTTCCAACAGTGTATTGCAATCTAAGTGGCCCACAATGCCTGAGTTAAAGAGATTTTATGTATTTATTTAATTACCCATTTGTAATAAACAAGGTTTGTGGGGAATTAAACTTCCTATTGTCCGTTTCTTTTACCAATCCTGCATTTGTACAAAGGACAGGGTTTCCGCTGGTAACATTTCTGCGTGGCGAGCCACCACCCCTGAAGCTATGCTACCACACTAAGGAAATATAAATTTAAGAGAAGTAAATGAATGACGCTCCGCAAGCGCACACACAAACAACGCGTGTGACAGTCATCCGCGAATCAGAGTTCAGAAGCACTTAGCAAACAAGTGCAGTTAGGCTTCATATGCAGGGAAAGGCAAGACTGACTGAATCGCTGAGGATTTACTTCACTAGCCACTACAATATTAACTCATTTATGTTCATTATTATGTACCTGGCAAGTTAAAATGACTGAAATTCACAAAGTCAATGACTTTAATCCGTCAACATCCTTCAGACAAACTAAACATGCTACAGCATTTGGATTTCAAAACAAGGGAGGTTTTTCTTGCTGTCTGGGTGGTGAGGAGAGTTCAAAAAACTATAAATATATAGAAATATTATAGCAGAAATAACTGAATCTTTGGTAATTTAAGTTAATTTACAATTTTATTAATATTTTTTCTTTGAAATCAGAGGTAAATTATTGTTCTGTTCTGGCTCTGCAAAATTATGGTCAAAAGTGTAAACTGTATAAGGAAAAAAAGTCAAAATTTTACCACAATCTATTTAAAATTTATTTAAAAAAAACTGTATTTTTTTAAAAATTAGACAAAAATTAGCTATACAATAATCCACAAGTTTTTAATAAAGTCTTAAATATACAAGAAAAGTCATAATTTTACAAGAGGAAATTACAAATGAGGAAAATGGTTTCAAATTTAGATAAATTTACAGAGAAAAGTAGAAAACTACAAGAAAATTGTTATAAATTTTGGAGAAAAACCTCAAACCTTCAAGACTGAAGTCATTACTCAAGTTTTTAAGTGTTGCTCTTTGTACCCTTAACTCAACTACAAATTTCTGGTTGTCTACTTTTAATTATTAATTTCATTGCACTGATTTTACATGAGTAGAATTTCTGGCTACTATACCCACCTCTGATCATATAATTTAAGTATGCATGAGTAAATTACTATTAATGTTTTTTTTCCCCTTCTCTTTCCTACTCTTTCACAATGGGAAAAAAAGAAACACGAGAATAAAAATACAAAAAAATACAAAATATTTAGTTATTTATGTAAACCATGACAAAAAAAATCCTGCAGGACAAAACATGACAGCTGGTATTTTCTAACCTGTTTGTATACCACCATAGACAGAGAGAGAACCTGAATAAGACAGGGCTCAGAGAGGGAAAGACGAGACAGACAAGAGGAGTCAAGGAGAGGAAAGTGTTCAGGCAGAGGGTCCATGAGAGGTGAGAGCAGAGGGAGGAGAGAAGGATGACACCAGTAAAAAGTCCAAACACAGGACGTCTGGGTGGGACCCCAACTGGCCCAATATTCCAACATTCAAGCCTTGGTTGTACAATATTTCACATGGTAAGTTCCATAGAGTTCCATAGAGAATGCTGTGCCCTAATTTTCTGCGAGACCTGGTTTTGAGACAGAGTCCCAGAGAGCGCTATTCAGCTACCGACACACTCAACACACCGGGCAGACGGAACAGGAAACTCTGGTAAGATGAGGGGTGTGTGTGTGTGTGTGTGTGTGTGTGTGTGTATTTTTAAACCACTCGTGGTGCGGAGATGTACAAGCCGTCTACAAGCACTGCTCGCCCGACGTGGAGTTGTTACTGCTGAAATGCCATCCCTATTATCTACCAAGGGCATTTACCACTGTGTTTTTGGCTGCTGTTTACATCTGCCCGCAAAGCAACTACACAGTAGCACTAAACAAACTCCATGATGTCATCAGAGCAGTAGAGACGAAACATCCTGATGCTGTTTTTATTGTTGCTGGTGACTTTAACCAGTGCAATTTACAGACTGTACTCCCCAAATATTATCAGCATGTGGACATTCCCACCCGCAATAAAAGCACATTGGATCATGTGTATTCCAACATATGTGGCACCTACAGAGTGACACCCTGCCCCCACTTCGGACAGTCAGATCACATTTCGCTGTTTATGTACCCAGCCTACAGACAACAGCTGAAACAAACAAACCCTGTTATTAAGCAAATTAAGTGCTGGACTCCAGAGACTGAGAGCACATTACAAGACTGTTTTGTCTGCACAGAATGGGATGTGTTCAAAGCTGCAGCCACCCGAGAGGACTCTTCTGTGAACATACAGGATTATGCTGAATACATGACTGAGTACATCAGCACGTGCGTTGATACCATCGTACCCACCATACAGGTCAGGAAACTCCCCAACCAGAAGCCCTGGATCAACAGTCAGGTACGTCAGATGCTGTGGGCTCGCTCTCATGTATTTAAATCAGGCTGTGAGGTCGAGTACAAAGCTGCAAAGTATGGACTGAGAAAGGCTATAACAACAGCCAAGAGGCAGTACAGAGAAAAGCCGGACAGCCTCTACTCCACTCTTGACCCGGGGTGCATGTGGCAAGGCCTGCAACACATAACAGACTACAAGAGGACCAACAGCAGCACCACTAGCTCCACAGACAGCCTGTCGGATGATCTCAACATCTTTTACACCCGCTTTGAGACCACCAGCTACAGCACAGAGAAGAGACACACACTCACGCACCCCTTCCCCCTCCACTAAGAGTCTCACCAGGCCAGGTAAACAAAGCACTGAGGAATATCAACCCCTGCAAGGCAGCAGGACCAGACAACATACCTGGTCCTCAGAGCATGCGCTGCCAAGCTGACCGACATTCTCACAGCAATCTTCAACCTCTCCCTCAACCAGAACATAGTCCCCTCCTGCTTCAAAACGATAACCATCATCCCTCTCCCCAAAAGGAGCCCGCCGACCTGTCTGAATGATTAGACCGGTAGAACTCACTCTAATCATCATGAAGTGCTTTGAGAGAGTGGTGCTGCCCCTCATTCAGGACAGCATACTGGGTACCCTGGACCCCCTGCAGTACGCTTACCGGCCCAACAGGTCCACCTCAGATGCCATCGCTGCAGCACTCCATTATTCTCTCTCCCACCTGGAAGATAAAGACTCCTACATTAGGATGCTCTTTGTCGACTACAGCTCCTCCTTCAACACAGTCATCCCCCACAAGCTCACCGATAAACTGTCTTTATTTGGCCTGCACACCACCCTCTGCGACTGGCTACTGGACTTTCTAACTGGCAATCCCCAGTCTGTCAGGATGGGTAACAGGACCTCAACCAGCATCATCACAAACACAGGTGTCCTACAGGGTTGTGTTCACAGTCCCATCCTCTACAGCCTCTTCACCCATGACTGTGTTGCCTCCCACAAGGACAATATCATCCTAAAGTTCGCGGATGACACATCAGTGATAGGAGGCATCACTGGTGATGATGAAGCATCCTACAGGAGGGAGGTGGCCAACCTGGTGACATGGTGCGACGACAACAACCTCACCCTCAACACGGACAAGACAAAGGAGATGATTGTGCACATGAGGAAAGGGAGGAGCAGACCCCATCGGCCGCTGTTCATCTGGAAGCTTGAGGTGGAGAGGGTGAGCAGCTTTAAATACCTGGGCATCCACATCAGCAAGGACCTTAAGTAGACACACAACACCACAGAGCTGGTTAAGAGAGCTCAACAGCCGCTGTACTTTCTGAGGAGGCTGAAGAAGTCTGGCATGTCCTCCAGGATCCTCAACAATTTCTACAGCTGCATCATCGAGAGCATCCTGACCAACTGCATCACTGCGTGGTACGGCAGCACCACTGCCCTGGACGGCAAATGCCTGCAGAGAGTGGTGAAGACAGTGGAGAAGATCATCAGGACTCCACTCCCTTCTCTGCAGAGCATCTACCACCGCAGAGTCCAAAGAAGAGCTGACGCCATCCTCCAGGACCCCACCCACCCCCAGCACAGAATGATCACACTTCTACCCTCAGTCCGGTGGTACAGGTGTGAAATGCAGGACAACCAGACTGAAGAACTCATTCTTTCCCACTGCCATCATACTCCTGAACAGATAACAACTCCCAAAACTCCATAACAAAGCTTTGCATTTAGGAACTCACACACCGGCTGCTAAATTTGCACACTGCTCACCTGTACAGTAGATATAGTCTCATCCGTCTGATGTCCATGTCATCTCTACTGCTAATTATCATCTCTGCTACGTCTACTGGTTAGTACCGTTAACAGAAATTAGCACCGGGTACTAATTTGTAATTATACAGTGCTTGTTGCACAATGCTCATTTGCACACTGTACATAGTGTTATTAGTACTCATTAGTTTTAGTATTTAGTGATTGAGATACTGTAAGTTACTGAGTCATGACCTAGAATTGTTGTTAGTGTGTCATGACCTTAGAATTGTTGTTTCTGTACCTTTTACCTTGGCATTCATTCGGAGAGCAAAGTAAGAATTTCATTGCTCAGGAAATGCAGCATTTCTTAACAGTGCACATGATAATAAAGCCTTTGAATCTTGAATCATATGCAAAGTTACTGTGCAAAATAAAAAAAAGATATAAATAGTATAAAATTAACATATTCTGGTTACAATAGTGTCATGTGTCCCCCCTCCTTCTCCCGGGAAAAATATGTTGCCACTGTGCCGAGGTCTTTAAGCCAGAGGAAACACTGAAGGATTTAATGAAGGCTACACAGATCAACTTTCATTTCGGCCTCACATTTGTTGCAAACACTGCTTTTGTTATAGCAAATTTGCCATTATTTTTGTTTCTTGCACATATACTATATATTCTTTATCTCACGATTTTTTCTCTTTTTCATTACAAGTATCATCTCAAATTTGCAACTTTTTTCTCTTAACTTTGCAAAGATCTCAAAAATTTATTGCTTTTCTTATAAGTTTGTAAATCTATTTTCATTCATTTGTAGCTTTGTTCTCTTGTGTTTGCAAATGAGCTGAATCCTTCTTTGACTAGCAAATGAAACTCATCAATAACAACTATCATGTGCTGAGTTTGGGATTTTTCCAAACTCAGCTCCTTGACTCCCGTTTGTCCATATTGGTTTATTGTGCTATTATTTCTCATGTACTCCGTGCTGCCTCCGTTGTCCTTGTTATCATTTTTATCTGTTTCCTGTATTTAGATCCTGTTTACCATTTCTCTGTGGTGTTTTGGTTTCTGTAGTTTCTGCTATGTATTCTCCAGGTTGTCTTTATGTTTGGTTTTTCCTTTGATGGCGGTCAGGGCTGTCAGTCTGTGTGGGCGTGCCCTGCCACTTGTCAAACTGCCAGCTGCCCCTCCCTCACCTGTTTACCAGCAGCCGCTCATTCTCCTCATCATTCCCAGCTGTGTGTCATTATCTGCCTTCCCTTGCTCAGGTTACCCACATCTGCCCCTCATGAGTAATTAGTTGTTTCCCTGTATATAGTAGTTTGTTTCTCATGTTCTTTGTCACCGTCTCATCGTCATAATCGTGGTTGTAAGGACTGTTTCTCTTTTGCCTCCGCCAGAGCCTTCCGCTCTGGTGAGACTCATTTGTAAGTGCCAGTCATTATTTATCATTTGCTCATCTTTGCATTTGTTTTTGTGTTTTTTCAATAAACTCACGAGCTCACAGTACAGCGCCTGGGTTGTTTTCCCTCCATGCACTGCATAAAAGCGCAAGCATACGACAGTAGACAGTGACCAGTGATCAACCCAACTGCTGTGAGTTTCGTGTAATTTTGCACCTTTTGTGTTTTTCCACCCACCTGCCTTTTGGAGCATCATGTCCCACCGGGACGAAGTGGAGCAGCGGGAGGTGTGTTTCCTGGAGGGCATCCTGGCACAGACGCAGGCTTCCCTTTCCCCCAAGATGGTCCGAGAGGGTCGGGACAGCGCAGCATGAGTAATGGAAGCGTTCCCTAACCTATGGAATAATCAGGAGGCTACGGACGTACTCAGCACCATATACTCCCTGCCGCGTGATGAACAAGAAGAAGAAGTCCCAATGCCGAAGCCGCCTCTCACGAAGAGGAAGTACCCGTGCCGTTCCAAGCCGTCAGCCTCTCCCGCGGCAGCTCCGTCTCCTCCACCTGTGCTTTGGTCCGCTCCATCAGACGAGGAGCTGGAGGAATGGAAATTGGTATTATTAGTCAAAGCAGACCTCCTTTTGGAGGTGAAGCCGTGGCTACTCCCGGACATTATTCATGAAGTGGAGGAGTTTTTTCCCTGTAAGCCGGAGCAGGAGCTGATGACCAAGTGCGCCCAGACTTTGATGCCTCTCTCCTTAGATGAGCTGACGTCTCCTTCCCCCGCTCGACGCCACCACTCCCGGAAATCTGAGGAACAGAGGAACTCCACCACTCACCCTGCGACCCCTCCCTCATGGGGGTAAGAAGATTCTGCAGCCAAATCCCTCCTAGCTCCCGGTGAAATGGAGCACAACCTCGGGACGACAGCTGACGTCATCACCCCCCAGGAATTCAGGCAAGTCCTTATTCACTCACTCACTCACTCTTTCCTCTGAAATAACTTGCCTGATGTGGAGGCTCAGATTTCACAGTTTGCTGAGTCTCCATCATCAGCTGTCGTTACTGCTTCTCCACCTGTGCCTCCTGTCTCCCCCACATCTCCGCTGGTCCTGGGAGGAGGTTTCCAGACGATGGAGGAGCCAGAGGTCGTTGAGGGGCCCACTCCATGAAGACGACGTCGTCCTGGAGAAAGCTAGCTGCCTGCTTCCCATGGCTACAACCTTTCCTCCGCAGTGGGAGGAGTCCAGGCCCGCCATGGACTCAGAGAAGGTGGTGTGAGCTCCAGATGCAGCAGGCGACGCCGAATTCCAGGAGAACAGGCAAGTACAAACTCATTCCATGCTAATAGTTGATGAATTGTCTTGCCTGCTTCCTGGTAAAGAGACTCAGATTATACAGTCCCCTGAGTGCTCTATGCCTGCTGTAGAAGACAAGTTTTCACCTACCCTCTCCATCTCTCCTCCTCCCATTTCTGAGTGTCCATCGGCCCTGCAGCTCAACCACCGGATAATGGAGGAGCCCGCGGTGCAAGAAAACACCATCCCAGCACCACAGGTCCCCTATGGGCAGAGGGAGGACGCTGGACCCGAGCCCGTCATGCTGAGTCCAGCCCCTACAGTGATCCGGACCCCAGCCACCATGCTGGATGAGCCTCCTGCGTGGACCACTACGCCTGAGGCCGAAGGAACTGACGCAACCATCATGCCGGCCACTGAGGCAGAGTCGACTCCTGAGCCGAAGCTCCTGAGGGCCGAGCCCGTAGGACCGTCGTCGCCTAGATCGTCGGAGTTCTGAACAGTGGTGGAGCTCGAGACCAGGCAAGTGCTCTCATCTGTTTCCCTCCCTTTTGAATTGAAGCAACCTTGTCTGGCTCTTGGTGAGGAGAGTCGGGCGCAGCCCTCAGCTTAATCCGAACTCACCTCGCCGGGCTCCGCTGCTGCCGGCGACCCTAACCACTTTTCCTCTCCTGTCGCTCCTGAGCCTTCTCCTAGGGTCGCCGGAGAGGATCGCCCACTGCCAGGGGCCTCCGTAGATCCATTCCAATCCACCAATGATGATGAAAGTCCAGCTCCCCTGGTGGGGGTCGACGCTGGGGTTCCGTCCCAACACGGGACCTGCGTTGGTGCAGCGCCTCCCCAACCTGAAGAGCCATCACTACCTGGACCGTCGGAGTCCTGGACGGCGGTGGAGTCCGAGTACAAGCAAGTGTGCTCTTCAGTCTCTCTCCTGCCTGTGTTAGAGCTATCTTGTCTGACTCTTGGTGAGGAGAGCCAGGGGCAGCTAGTCGCTGCACCCGGGCTCACCTCGCCAGACTCTGCCGCTGCCAGCGACCCTGATCCTGTCTCTCTCTGTTCTGCTTCTGAGCTCACTCCCAGGGTTGCCGGAGAGCAGCCAACACCATCTGAGGCCGCCGAAGATCCAGGTTCACCGCCTGAGGTCATTGTGGGCCCAGCTTCCCCCGCTGTGGAGGTCACCATGGTGCAGCAGAGCTCCAGCCCAGAACCACCACGGGTGCAGCCGTGATCCAGTTAGGGTCCACCGCAGGTGCAGTCAGGGCTCAGCCGGGGTCCAACGTGGGTGCAGCCAGGGCCCAACCGGAGTCCACTGCGGGTGCAGGTATGTCCCAGCCCCGGACCACCGCAGGGGCAACCGTCCTCCTTACTGGGACCAGCGAAGGTGCCATTCCTCCTCCTCCGAGGCCAGATGCAATCATGGGTCCTTCTCCTCCATTGCCAGATGCCGTCATGGTACCTCTCCCTTCGTGGCCAGACACCATTGTGGATCCTCTCTCCCTGCCACCAGACACCGTCGTGGGTTCTCTCTACTCACCACCAGATGCCATTGTGCTTCCTCTCTGCTTGCTTCTAGAAGCTGTCGTGGGTTCTCTCTCCTTGCCCCCAGACACCGTCATGGTTCCTTTCTTCCCGCTGCCAGTCGATGCTGGAGCTCCCCATCCTCGGCTCCCCTTCCCGGTTGTGGGTCTCCCTGTGGGGCTGCTGTCTCCCGGGCCGCCTCGTCTGTGTTGGTGACTGAAAGACTCAGGCTGGCCGCCCGATAAACTGTGCCGTTGGGTTGGGTAGCCAGTTTTTCCTGGCAGGCCATCTGACTCCTTCCACCAGGCCGTCTGGCTAGCCTGGGACCGTGGTAGGCTACCTGACTGGGCATACCGTATCATCCACTGGGCCTGGGACTCTGGCAGCCTCCCGAGCCTGCTCGCCTCTGGACTTGGGGGAGTGGGGTGGGGGGGGCTAGGCGTGTGTTTTTCCGGGTGGGCCCTGAGTAGGTTGTTCTTTGTTCCCTCCTGGCCTGTCCCCTCCCCCACCCCCACCATCCCTGGGTAGATTGTGGTAATTCCTGCAGGGGGAGAGGGGGTCTTTTCTCTGATGTTACATTGGGTGTCTGGTATCCACCCCTTGAGGAAGCGGGCTCTGTCATGTGCTGAGTTTGGGATTTTTCCAAACTCAACTCCATGACTCCCCTGTTTGTCCATATTGGTTTATTGTGCTATTATTTCTCATGTACTCCTTGCCGCCTCCGTTGTCCTTGTTATCATTTATATCTGTTTCCTGTATTTAGGTCCTGTTTACCATTTCTCTGTGGTGTTTTGATTTCTGTAGTTTCTGCTATGTATTCTCCAGGTTGTCTTTATGTTCATCTTTGCACTTGTTTTTGTGTTTTTTCAATAAACTCAAAAGCTCACAGTACAGCGCCTGGGTTGTTTTCCCTCTGCGCGCTGCGTAAAAGCGCACGCATATGACAGCAACATGTTACTAACAATTTTATGTCATTTTTTAAAAGTATTTAAAAGCCACACAACAAAAACAAACAGCAGAGCAACTATATATCAAAAGGCTGGTTTTAATTCAGTGCTCTCGAAATGTTCATTGCATCTCTGCGTCCTGCAGCACCAGCAATATGACTCATGGAAAATGAAACTGCTGGCTGATCCCTCTAAAACCACATTATAATACACCGCTGCTGGTGACTGACTGCGCACACTGCTGTGTCTCTTTGTGACAGAGGGAGAAATGGAGGAAAGGAACAAGCTGGCTGCCGTGTAAATTGGACCATGACTAAAATACACAGACATGGAGGGCAGTGATATTTTCGTGCAGGCAGCCTTCTATTGCTCCTTTCTGTCTCATATTCACACATAAGTGGAGTCTGAGGGGATCGACCACGTGCAGCTAGCATGAAAGCTATCCAAGCTAACACACTGATGGATTGGACAATCAATACTCCGGTTCATGGGAGGAGAAATTATCTACACAGGCTTCCACACACATCCACAAACTGTAGCTCATTAACAGTGCTTTTTCCCCACTCTTCTCTCTTGCAAATTAAACCTAATTTTTTAATATATTAACTATTGCCATTGTTTTAATTATAAGATAAGCATTTATTAGTCCCACAATGGGGAAATTACAGGATTGCAGCAGCACAGAGATAGCAGCACTCAGAGCAATAGTTAATAAGATAATAAGAACTGGTTAGCCAAAGCAGTAAATATGCATATGTACACAGTTATATACACAGTGCAGGAGCATTGCAGTTAGATGGTATTAATGTTATTTTTTTTTTCCTAAAATGTCACACCCTCCATCCTCTACTGCTTAAGCCTTTTGGGTCACGGGAGGGGTGGGGTGGGGTGGGGCTGGAGCCTATCCCAGCATCTTTGGGTGAGAGGCAGGGTACACCCTGGACAGATCGCCAGTCCATCGCAGGGCAAACACAGAGAGACAGACAACCTGTCACGACGGCCCTCACGGACCGTCACAAGACGCCTCAGTCACCAGTGAGTTTGCAGTGGTAATTTATTGTGGATAAGGATGAACACACACAGAACACATACAGTGGCTGGGTGAAGTCTGAGCCGGGGAACACCCGATGCGCCAGACGACAACGTTAATGATGAGCTAGGCAAACAGGAACATACCTGAGCATATAGGAGCACCATCAAAACGTAGCAGGATATAACAGATGATCGTAACAGGTGGACGTAACAGAGCATAACAGGAGAACATAACAGAACATAACAGGACATAACAGAACATAACAGAGACTGCCGCGTTGGAGGACATTTAGCACCCGCTTATATCTCTGGCGACTAATGACCCCAACGCGGCACAGCTGCTCCTAATGACAGCTGAGGAGCAGCTGACTTTGACAGCAGGGAGCTCCCCCGGGTGCCTTCACAATAAGAGCCCGAGGAGCTGGAAGGAAACCTCAGCTGCCAAAGCCAGGGAACAAAAAGATATGAGACCTGAGTGTGGCCAGAACCGACACTCGGGTTATGACAGTACCTCCCCGTCAAGGCCGAGCTCTGAGCGGCCTGAGTAACACCCAAGCCCCCCCCCCCACCCCCCTAGGGTGGGTGGATGGGGTGCTGGCAGGAGGGAGAGAGACAAACAACCAACAAGCTACAAAGGTAGGGGGAGAAAAAAACCATAATCCCCAAAAATGTAGGCAACCACAATAAGTTCAAAATAGGCAATAAACCTTTTGACAAATAGAGTGACACAAGGTGGAAGAAACCCCCCCCCCCCACCAAACTCAGAAACAACCTGGTGAGCCACAAAACCACAAAACAATCCCCCTCCCCCCCACACACACCCCAACAGTCCCACAGACGAGATCAGGAACCCGGGAAGGGCGCAGTCCAGGCCCGGAGGGATGGGGGCAAAAGGTTCGGGGGGGTCATCCGGCAACAAGACGCCAAAGAACAGGGAGGGGAAAAGAGGACAGTTCGGGCGGCCTACCCCAGTCCCATGCTCGGGAGAAGAGAGTTTCAGGCGGCCGGAGCAGGTCGCTGCACAGGAAGACAAACAGGTCGGGGGGCCGACCCAGAGAACCAAACCAACGAGACAGCCCTTCAGGCGGCCGCCCCGCAACACCAGCCCACCAGAACCGTTGGGAAGAAGCAGCCGGTGGTCCCGCTGAAAAGGGGGGAGATGAGGGGGAACCGGGCGGAGCGTTCGGGGCCCCAACGGCCCCAGGTGGAGATGGGTAGTGCTCCTCAGGGAGACGAGGAGGATGACTGTGGAGATGAGGGTGATGAAGAAAACGAGCCTGTCCAGCATCCGGTGGCTGGGGATCTGCAGCTCCCTCACCGAACCTAGGACCTGCTGGTGCAGCACCCACGGTGGACCCCGATTGGGCCTCCGGAACCAAACCCACGGTGGACCCCGATTGGGCCTCCGGAACAGCACTCCCGGTGGACCCAAACTGGACCGGAACAGAACTCCCGGTGGACCCCAACTGGACCGGAACAGAACTCCCGGTGGACCCGGTCGGCGTGGCACCAGACTCGACCTCCAACCCCGAAACCGGAACCTCTGGCGCAGCAGGCGAGAGCAGCCCCTCGCCGGCGACCCTGGGAGAAGACTCACACAAGAGAGAAAACCCGGGATCAGGATCACCGGCAGCGCCAGAACCCGGCGAGATAAGCTCGGACGCAGCGGGCGGCTGCACCCGGCTCATCTCCCCTTGAGACAGGCAAAAGTGCTCTAAAAGGTGAAGAAGATAGATAAAATAGAGCACTTGCCTGAGCTCGGGTTCTGACGCCGTCCAGGACTGCGATGATCCGGGCTCAGAAGTCAGGAGGTCGTCCTCAGGCTCCCACTCAGCTGCGTCGGGCTCCGCAGCTGGCATGATGGTGCGTGCAGCTAGAGAGTCCTCCGGCACCGATGTCCATGCCGGTGGCCCGCACGGCGTGGTGGCAGGAGAATCTCGCCCTGCTGGACCGGACCGCTCCTCCGTGGAACCCCGGGGACGCTTCTTCATCGGCGATGGCTCCACGCTGCAGTCCGCTCTCCTCCTCCGCCCATGGCGTGGCTGCGGAACCGGAACCAGGCTCTCCAGAACCACAGGCCCCCTCCTCATCCAGCGACGTTGGCCTGACGTCGAGGACCGCTCAGCGGAGGGAGACACAGAGGAAGCAGGGTTAATACTTTCATCCACAGCGGGTGGAGGGAGCTCGGGGGGCTGCATACCCCGAACTCCACCCCTAGGAGTCAGACAAGGCAAAACAATGTCAAAAGAAGAGAAATTATCATGCACTTGCCTTTCCCCTAAGGGTAAGATGGTCTCCGCTGTGGGGGACGTCATTCCTTCCTTTCCCCGCTGGATAGCGACAGAGGGCCCTCTGGGAAGACGAGATGAGGCCACTCGAGGCGGATCCGGGATGAAGCTCGCCGAAACGGAGCTCTCGTGACACACAGCAGCCAGGATAAGCGACGAGGAGGAGGGGGCGACAGCCGGGGTCAGTCGGGCATGGAGCGCTGACGGGACAGCAGGCGAGGGCCCGGGAGAAGACGAGGCTGCGGGGATTCCCCTCTGACGAGGCGCAGGAGTGACAGCTGTGTGGGGGGTTGAGCCCTTGCGGCGACCCGGGACAGCATCCAGACGGGGTCTAGCCGAGGTTGGAAGCCGGAGTGACGACGGTTCCTTGTAGGGGGAGAGGCGAAGGTGAGGTCCGGAAATCGCTGTTCCTGTACAGAAACAGCGGCAAGCAAGTCGGCGAACTCAGGAAACTCACGCAGCGCTGGATTCCTCTCCACGAGTCTAACCGCCGCCACCACATGCTTCATACACGCTGGAGGATTCTTAGCGGAGCAAGCAGCAGCCACCCGGTCCCAGATTTTGTCTGCTGTCATCTGCAGCTTCTCTGGGGGAATCCCGAGTGACGACATGCCCGATGGGAAAAGACCTCCGGATGGTGCGAATTCCCGGGCCGGAACGGAGGCAGGAGCGGGATCCCGAAGCGAGGGGCGACGTCTCCTCCGCTTCGGCTTCCTGCCAGGACTTCCCTCCAGCCCTCGGAGTCTCTCACGCTGGGTGGCGATGTCATCTCTCCTCACGCTTACCTCTGGATGATCGGTGAAGCGGGGAAGAGAATCCAGAATCTCCTCGGCTAGGTCCAGGTATCTACAAATGTCGCTGGGAGCGTCCAACAGCGTAGCGGTGAAGATGGTGTAGTCTACCTCCTTCAAAATCTCTGCTTGCTGCCTGCCAAGGCGCCGACAACGGCCTCTGGATGACGACATACTCCCCGCTGCAGACACTCAGACAGGTAGGAATAAACAGTCCACTACTGCAAACTGCACGGTGAATGGCGTCTCGAAACAACGCCTCCTCTCCGGGCGTTAGGCGGCAGTCTACTGTCACGACGGCCCTCACGGACCGTCACAAGACGCCTCAGTCACCAGTGAGTTTGCAGTGGTAATTTATTGTGGATAAGGATGAACACACACAGAACACATACAGTGGCTGGGTGAAGTCTGAGCCGGGGAACACCCGATGCGCCAGACGACAACGTTAATGATGAGCTAGGCAAACAGGAACATACCTGAGCATATAGGAGCACCATCAAAACGTAGCAGGATATAACAGATGATCGTAACAGGTGGACGTAACAGAGCATAACAGGAGAACATAACAGAACATAACAGGACATAACAGAACATAACAGAGACTGCCGCGTTGGAGGACATTTAGCACCCGCTTATATCTCTGGCGACTAATGACCCCAACGCGGCACAGCTGCTCCTAATGACAGCTGAGGAGCAGCTGACTTTGACAGCAGGGAGCTCCCCCGGGCGCCTTCACAATAAGAGCCCGAGGAGCTGGAAGGAAACCTCAGCTGCCAAAGCCAGGGAACAAAAAGATATGAGACCCGAGTGTGGCCAGAACCGACACTCAGGTTATGACACAACCATTCACTCTCACAGTCATACCTAAGGACAATTTAGAATCCCCAGTTGATGCCAATTAATCTCACCTTAGGTGAGGTAATTTACCCTAATTTAACAAAATATTCAAAAGCTTAACAATGGGTTTATTAATTTTTTTCTTTTTAAGGGTCCTTCTCTTCATTAATTCTCAAAATTTACAACAGTTTATAACACAGATATGCAAGTATTAAAAATGAAACCAAACACCTACACAACAAATTATGAAATATTTGGGTACAGTACATCCTAAATGTTATTACAGTTACTTGATTATTACATGGTTGAAGAAAAGCATTACACAGTCAATCTAGTGGGCCCCAAAAAACCTTAGAAATACTGTTTGAAATCTGGTACTTGGCTTAGATGTTATTCTGCTATCTCCTAACAGTTCTGTGGGGAACCCTGGAGTCCTTTTTGATCACGATTTGTCCTTTAATTCGCATATCAAACTTTTTCCAAGACTATAATTTATCACTTGCATAATATCACTAAGATCCAAATCCAGGCTTTTGCTATTTCTAGATTAGATTATTGCAATCCTTTATTATCAGGCTGTCCTAAAATGTCTCTAAAGAGTCGCCAATTAAGCAAAATGCTGATGCTAGAGTTTTAACAGGTGGTAGAAAAAGAAATCATATCTATCCTGTTTTGGGATACCTTCACTGGCTTCTGGAAGAATCTAGAATTAATCCTCCTCACTTACAAAGCTCTAAATGATCAGGGGCCTCATGTACAAAGGCTTGCATGGATTTCCTACTGAAAGATGACATATGTTTAAATCAAGAAAATGCCATAAGAAAAAAAAAAATCCAGATGGATGAAACCATCCATACGCAGGAATCCAAGCACATTTCCTTTGTACATCCCAATATCCTTGAAATTGAACACACGTGAGGAAATACCGGACTCCTCCCTTGACACGCCTTCATTTGAATATGCAATTAGATGCAAATAGGTATGCAAATAGATAAATACAAGCCCAGCACGTTTGATTCTCTTGTATCCACGATCAAAAATAATGCATTTAATGGAATTTCACGGAAAGTGAGTTGGAGATGCTCCCTAATGACGTAGAGGCACGTAAAAACATTTTGTTCGGCACGCTGTCCTCTGGCATTAGCGCTGGATACAGGGAATTCAATAGCCTGCTCACAGCCTTATAAGGTTAGTTTATTGTTTCCTTTATTTAGACAAGGATAAGAAGGAAATGTTTATTTAACTTTGACATATTTATACTGACGTCTGCAGTTGTCCTCAGAAGTGTCAGCTGATCACTGTGATTTGGAGCGTGTATAACTCAGTGGTTATAGTGCCAGATTTCAAAGCAGAAGGTTGCAGGTACGAGACCAGCTGCAACCTCTTTTAGGGACCCCAATGGAAATAAGTGTGCACACTTTCTTGTGTCATCGCATTGTTTTTAAATGTATATTGTATCTTTTTTTACGATGTTATTTTAAACGATGAATCAATCAATTTTTGACCAGCTGAGTCGATCAGATGGTTGAATTAAAGGAAAACAGTCACGAAAAAGAAGATAATATGAACCTATTTAGTGGGCAGCCACGGTCACCTGTCAGTTGAAAGAAGATCATATTAGACTCGGCAAGTACATATTTCATGTCCAAAATGCAAATCTCATCCTTTATAGTTATATACAACTTACATGGATTACACACACACTATTGTAAATGAATGAAGTGCACCGGGGAATGGGTGACACTGTTGCATTTCAAACTTTACACACGTGTTTATTGACATAACTACTGTACACACAGAGGCAATTGGAGGATTGGTAGAGTGCTGTGAAACTCTAGTTTAATCAGCAGAAAAAGAAAGTCACTTACTCAAACCACAGAGTTGTAATGAAGCCTTGAAGACAGGATGATATTTCGGAGCGCACAGGCGCATTCAACAAGGACTGCCCGTGGAAAACTAAACCATCTGACAAGCCAGTCATCATCCTGAGAAAGAAAATCTTCTGTCTCTAAAACATCCATTCTCTTCTCACTGCACGATTTGCAATATCCTCCAGTCCTCTGTGGTTAGAGGCATTTTCTGCACTTTTTTGTGCTTGCTTTTATATCCACTCATCTAATTGTGCACACTTGGATGTTTGTTCATCATGTGTCTATGGTGTGTACAATCATTTTCACGTCATTATCAGTTTCCCAACATCACCTCTAAGTGTCGCCAATGGACCAATAACAGCAGAAACGTACATACGCCAGCCATTAAGTTGGCGTGGGGCTGCGCATATTTCCATGGTCATTTCATTCTTGATACATCTGAAATTTTCCGTGGAAAAGGACATACGCCATGTTTTTGTGTGCAAGTACCCTTTGTACATGAGGCCCCCGGTTCCTGGTTATTTACAAGATCTGATAGTACCTTGTCATGCTAACTGAGCACTGCTCTCTCAAACTCGTTTGTCCATCCCAGTTCACCCCACATTAACGTGCGCTGTGTGATCCTCTGCTCTTTTTTTTTACATGACAGTCCCCTCTGAAAACAAACTTATCCTGCTTTGTGTGGTGTGGCGCTGGACACAAAAAGTGACACACAAACACACGGCCCCACCAAATAAGTGCAAGCAAACATGTATGCATGCACGTGCGCGCGTGCATGCACTGTATGGGGGGAACATTGTATGGGGGGAACTGTGGCGAAAACCGCCATTACGGAAAATGCGATTTTCGTGAATAACTACTGAACCACTAATACTATCATTGTCAATCCAATTGCTAGTCATATGTTTTCATGGTCAAGGAATCTGAAAACGTACACACAAACACTGTATGGGGGGAACTGTGGCGAAAACACCCATTACGGAAAATGCGATTTTCGTGAATAACTACTGAACCACTAATCCTATCATTGTCAATCCAATTGCTAGTCATATGTTTTCACGGTCAAGGAATCTGAAAACGTACACACAAACACTGTATGGGGGGGAACTGTGGCGAAAACCCCCATTACGGAAAATGCGATTTTCGTGAATAACTACTGAACCACTAATCCTATCATTGTGAATCCAATTGCTAGTCATATGTTTTCATGGTCAAGGAATCTGAAAACGTACACACAAACACTGTATGGGGGGGGAACTGTGGCGAAAACCCCCATTACAGAAAATGCGATTTTCGTGAATAACTACTGAACCACTAATCCTATCATTGTCAATCCAATTGCTAGTCATATGTTTTCATGGTCAAGGAATCTGAAACCGTAGACACAAACACTGTATGGGGGGGAACTGTGGCGAAAACCCCCATTACGGAAAATGCGATTTTCGTGAATAACTACTGAACCACTAATCCTATCATTGTGAATCCAATTGCTAGTCATATGTTTTCATGGTCAAGGAATCTGAAAACGTACACACAAACACTGTATGGGGGGAACTGTGGTGCTTGGCGGAGGTCTGCGCTCTCCGAGTGCTTTTCTAGTTTTTTCTTTGCTGCAGTCTTGTTTGGACTCTCCTCGTCTCCACCAGAGCCCTGCCCTGCTCTAGGTGCGTTATCTGTTAAGTTTTCTCCATTGTTACCTCCGCCAAGGAGGTTATGTTTTCATCGGCGTTGGTTTGTCTGTCTGTCTGTTTGTTTGCAACATACAGTGGGGCAAAAAAGTATTTAGTCAGCCACCAATTGTGCAAGTTCTACCACTTAAAAGATGAGAGAGGTCTCCAATTTTCATCATAGGTATACCTCAACTATGAGAGACAAAATGAGAAAAAAAAAATCCAGAAAATCACATTGTCTGATATTTAAAGAATTTATTTGCAAATTATGGTGGAAAATAAGTATTTGGTCACCTACAAACAAGCAAGTTTTCTGGCTCTCACAGACCTGTAACTTCTTCTTTAAGAGGCTCCTCTGTCCTCCACTTGTTACCTGTATTAATGGCACCTGTTTGAACTCGTTATCAGTATAAAAGACACCTGTCCACAACCTCAAACAGTCAGACTCCAAACTCCACTATGGCCAAGACCAAAGAGCTGTCAAAGGACACCAGAAACAAAATCGTAGACCTGCACCAGGCTGGGAAGACTGAGTCTGCAATAGGTAAGCAGCTTGGTGTGAAGAAATCAACTGTGGGAGCAATTATTAGAAAATGGAAGACATACAAGACCACTGATAATCTCCCTCCATCTGGGGCTCCATGCAAGATCTCACCCCGTGGGGTCAAAGTTATCACGAGAACGGTGAGCAAAAATCCCAGAACCACACAGGGGGACCTAGTGAATGACCTGCAGAGAGCTGGGACCTAAGTAACAAAGGCTACCATCAGTAACACACTCCGCCGCCAGGGACTCAAATCCTGCAGTGCCAGACGTGTCCCCCTGCTTAAGCCAGTACATGTCCAGGCCCGTCTGAAGTTTGCTAGAGAGCATTTGGATGATCCAGAAGAGGATTGGGAGAATGTCATATGGTCAGATGAAACCAAAATAGAACTTTTTGGTAAAAACTCAACTTGGCGTGTTTGGAGGAGAAAGAACACCATACCTCCTGTGAAGCATGGGGGTGAAAACATTATACTTTGGGGCTGTTTTTCTGCAAAGGGACCAGGACGACTGATCCGTGTAAAGGAAAGAATGAATGGGGCCATGTATCGTGAGATTTTGAGTGAAAACCTCTTTCCATCAGCAAGGGCATTGAAGATGAAACGTGGCTGGGTCTTTCAGCATGACAATGATCCCAAACACACCGCCCGGGCAACGAAGGAGTGGCTTCGTAAGAAGCATTTCAAGGTCCTGGAGTGGCCTAGCCAGTCTCCAGATCTCAACCCCATAGAAAATCTTTGGAGGGAGTTGAAAGTCCGTGTTGCCCAGCGACAGTCCCAAAACATCCCTGCTCTAGAGGAGATCTGCATGGAGGAATGGGCCAAAATACCAGCAACAGTGTGTGGAAACCTTTTGAAGACTTACAGAAAACCTTTGACCTCTGTCATTGCCAACAAAGGGTATATAACAAAGTTTTGAGATGAACTTTTGTTATTAACCAAATACTTATTTTACCGTGGAATTTACCAATTAATTCATTAAAAATCCTTCAATGTGATTTTCTGGATTTTTTTTTTTTCTCATTTTGTCTCTCATAGTTGAGGTATACCTATGATGAAAATTGGAGACCTCTCTCACCTTTTAAGTGGGAGAACTTGCACAATTGGTGGCTGACTAAATACTTTTTTGCCCCACTGTAACTCAAAAAGTTATGGATGGATTTTCATAAAATTTTCACAGATTGTTAGAAATGGGGTATCCTACAGATGATTAGATTTTGGTTGTGATCCGGATCACCGTCCACAACAAAACCGCCATTACGCAAAATGCCATTTTCATGAATAACTACTGAACCACTAATCCTATCATTGTCAATCCAATTGCTAGTCATATGTTTTCATGGTCAAGGAATCTGAAAACATACACACAAACACTGTATGGGGAGAACTGTGGCGCTTGGCGGAGGTCTGCGCTCTCTGAGTGCTTTTCTAGTTTGTATTTTGTGTTTAGTGCACCGTGTTGAACTTTATGTTTGTTGCCTTTTTGTTCAATAAACTGCCCAAACTCACAGTTCAGCGCGTGGGTCTCATCTTCCTGCCCCAAAGGGCATTCATGACTGGAGACTGTGGCCAGTATAGACCCAGCTGCTGTGAGTTTGCGGATTTTTGTTTATATTTCACTTCAGCAGCGGTGATAGCTCATTGGTTTCTTTATTTTACCCCTGTTGGTCTTCTTTTCACCGGGATTTACTATGTCTGTCACCCCAGAGGTGTCCACCCTTAGACTGGACGAAGTGGAGCGGTGGTCAGTGTGTGTCCTGAAGGATATTTTGTCACAGGTTCAAGGCTCCTGTACTCCCGAGGCAGCCCGAGAGTATCTGGAGGGCGCGGTACAGGTGCCCAAGGCATGCCCCAACCTGTGGGATCACCCGGAGCTCACAAACCTACTCTCCATATTTACCTCCGCCAAAGGGGGAGGTTATGTGATCATCGGCGTTGGTTTGTCTGTTTGTCTGTTTGTCTGTTTGTTTGTTTGTCTGTTTGTTAGCAAGATAACTCAAATGTTACGACCCGAGCGCTGGTTCTGATAGCGCTCGGGCCATGTCCAACTCGCTGCCGGCCTTGACAGCTGCGGGCTGTATTCTGGCCTCACCGGGCTCTTATTGTGAAGGTGCTCGGTGGGGCTTCTGCCTGTCAAAGCTGGCCAGCTGTATGTCATTGCTGTTCGTTAGTGCTTCGCCTTTATAAACTCAGCACTAGCGACGGTATGACGCAGGAGTATCGTCGAACTTTCCTTGTCAGGAGTGTCGTCTAATCTTCCTTGTCAGACATTGGTCAACACTTCGTCAGATCTTCATGTCAGGTTCGTGATCTGAACTCATGTCATAGTTTAGCTCGTAGTGGCTGGGGTTAGCCCTACGAGCCCAAGTCTTGTTAAATGTGTGTTTTGCCCTGCGGGGTTCATAGTCTTGTCTTGTCACGTGTGTAAATAAATTAACATCATTGCCAAACTCACTGGTGGACTCTTTGGCGTCTCTTGGTGATCCGCGAGGATCACCATATGACATCAAAAAGTTATGGACGGATTTTCATGAAATTTTCACAGATTGTCAGAAATGGGGTATCCTACAGATGATTAGATTTTGGTGATGATCCGGATCACCCTCCGCAAGACGCACTAATCCTAAACCACTAATCCTAAACCACTAATCCTATCATTGTGAATCCAATTGCTAGTCATTCATGGTCAAGGAATCTGACAAACACTGTATGGGGGGAACTGTGGCGTTAAACCGCCATTATGGAAAATGCCATTTTCGTCAATAACTACTGAACCACTAATCCTATCATTGTGAATCCAATTGCTTGTCATATGTTTTCATGGTCAAGAAATCTGAAAATGTACACACAAACACTGTATGGAGGGAACTGTGGCCGCCATTACGGGAAATGCCATTTTCGTGAATAACTACTGAACCACTAATCCTATCATTGTCAATCCAATTGCTAGTCATATGTTTTCATGGTCAAAGAATCTGAAAACGTACACACAAACACTGTATGGGGGGAACTGTGGCCGCCATTACGGAAAATGTCATTTTCGTGAATAACTACTGAACCACTGCTTGTCATATGTTTTCATGGTCAAGGAATCTGAAGACTGTATGGGGGAAACTGTCGCTTGGCGGAGGTCTGCGCTCTCCGAGTGCTTTTCTAATTCTCCCTCAATCAACAAGTGATAAGCCGGGGGAGTCAGCTCCGATGCTCGTGCCTGAGCCAATGAAAAGCAAGCGGTCATGCAAACGGAAACCTCCAGCTTCTCACCGCTCTCCGGCAGCAGCTCCACCTCCTCCTCTCAAGCTTTGGCCTGCTCCATTGGCCAAGTAGCTGGAGGAGCGCAGGCAGGCTTTACTGGCAGAGACTGAGCTCCTCCTGGAAGTCAAACCATGGCTCCTCCCGGATCTTGCTCAGGAGCTGGAGGAGATTTCGCCGAGGCACCCGGAGTTTGAGCCAATGAGTGAGCGTCCCCTGACTCCAGAGCCTCTCTTTCTCCATCTTGAGCACACACCTGCCGCTCCTCGCCGTCGTTCCAGGAAATCCTGTCGAAGGAACGCTCCCACCTCTCAGCTGGCAGCTACTCCTATGCTGAGAGAGAAGCCTCCCTCAGCAGTGCACCCTCCAAGTTTTTCTCCGACAGAATTGTCAGCCTCTTCCCTCTCTGCTGCTGCAGTTCCTTGCTTCTCCTCGACACCTCCTCCTGCTGCTGAGAGCCGAGCTGTTTTTTCCCCGGCTTCGCCCGAAACCGTGTCAACAGAGGCGGCTCCTCCACGTTCCTCAGAAGAGCCTACAACCACTGAAGTCAGGGAGAGGGCCAAATTCCAATCAGCTGCAGCAGAAAACATCATGCCCCGGGAATACAGGCAAGTGGCTTTTCATTCCCTAATACCCATGCATGAATTATCTTGCCTGATTCCCGGTGGTGAGGCTCAGTCCTCCCAGCCCTGTGAGCTCTCATCACCTGCTGCAGCTAAACACTTGCCACCTGCTCTGTCTGTGTCTCCTCCTCTGCCCCGAGTGTACGCTGGCCCCAGGATTGAGCCGCCGGACGTTGGAGGAGCCTGCGGCCCTGGAGGACCTGGTTCCAGCCCCGCAGCAATGCTCTGGACGGAGGGTAAGTGCTGAAACTGAGCTGATGCTTGTGCCGACGAGCGAGCATCCCACTGGGCCTCAGCTGAACCAAATCCAGCACCAGCAGGAAATTAACCTCCTGAACAGACAAGCCATCGGTGTGGGTCACCTCACTGGGGGGTCCCAGGGCTGCTCTGACCACCATGCCTGGTGCAGGGACCGCCGCAGCAGAGCCAGAGCTGAACCTCCAGAGGGCTGGGCCCGAAGAGCCATCGCTGGGATCGATGGAGTCCTGGATGGCGGTGGAGTTTGAGCTCAGGCAAGTGCTCTCCTTTATTTCCATTGCATCTGTTTTGGCGAGATCTTGTCTGGCTCTTGGTGAGGAGAGCTGGGTACAGCCGTCAGCTGCACCTGAGCTAATCTCGCCGGGCTCCACTGCTGCCGGTGACCATGACTCTGTTTCACCGCCTGTTTTGTCTGTGCTCTTCCCCAAGGTTGCCGAGGTTATTCCAGATCTGCCAGATGTCTCAGTGGGTCCAGGTTCACCGCCAGAGATCATTGTGGGTCCAGCTCCTCCCGCTGAGGTCATCACAGGCCCTCCATCCCAGCCCGGGACCTCCGTGGGTGCTGCTCCCCCTCCGGCTGAGGTTGTCGAGGGTGCTGCTTCCTTTTTGGTGGAGGTCCTCATGGTTGCTCCGTTCCAGCCCGGGGCCTCCAAGAATGCAGCCTTGGCCCAGTCCAGGTCCACCAAGGGTGCCACTTCCTTTCCTGTGGAGGTCGTCGTGGGTGCTCCGTCCCAGCCCGGGGCCTCCAAGGGTGCAGCATTGGCCCAGTACGGGTCCACCAAGGATGTGGCTTTGGCCCAGTCCAGGCCCACCCAGATTGCTGCTGTGCTCCAGCCCAGAGCAACCGAGGGTGCAGCCTTGGCCCAGTCCGGGCGCACCAAGGGTGCAGCATTGGTCCAGTCTGGACCCACCGCGGGTGTGGATATGTCCCAGTCTGGCACCACCGCGAGTGCATTCTTGCTCCAACCAGGAGCTACCGCGGGTGCAGCTTTGCTCCAGCCCGAAGCCACCGCAGGTGCAGCTTTGCTCTAGCACAGAGCCACCGTGGGTGCAGCTTTGCTCCAGTCCGGAGCCTCCACGGATGTAACATTGTCCCCATCTGGGACCACCACGAGTGCAACCTTTCCCCAGTCTGGGGCCACCGCAGGTGCCACTATGTCCCAATCCGGGACCACCGAGGGTGCTGCTGGCCAGTCCGAGGGTAGCATGGTTCATCTTCCTTCGCCAGACACCATCGGGGTCCCCCCTCTTCTGCCAGACGCCATTGTGGTTTCCCCTCCTGTGCCGGATGCCGTCGTGGTCCCCCCCTCCTGTGACAGGTGCCATTGTGGTTCCCTTTCCTCTGTCTGAGGTCATCGTGGTTCTCACTCCTCCACCCAAGGTCGTCATTGTTTCCCCGACTCCCCAGTCATCCTCACCACTCGCTCTTCCCGTCGGGCAGCCGCCTCCTGGACCATCTGTTCTGTTCAGGTGGTTGAAAAACTCTGGCTGACCACCTGACGGACTGTGCCGCGGAGTTGAGTGGCCCACGTTCTCTGGGAGGCCACCCGACCTGTTTCATCTTGTCATCTGGCGGGTCTGGGACTCTGGTCGCCTGCCTGAACTATCCAGCCCCTCAGTCCAGTGGGCTTAGAGTGGTTGAGGTTCTCCTGGTGTGGGTCCTGAGTGGGGTTTGTTTCTTTCCCTCCTAGCCTGTTCCCCCCACCATCCTCCCGGGATCGGTTATTGCTGTGCTCTTATTGGGGGAAGGGTTCTTCTTTGTCTTTTGATGTTACCCTGTGGTGTCTAGAATCCACCCCTTGAGAGGGGGGGGGGGTCTGTCATGAGCCAAGAGCTGGAGATTTCTGCCAGGCTCGGTGTCATGGCCTTTTCATTATATTTACTTATTTGTTGTATTTTATGCCTTTTGGGCTTCTGTATTCATGTACTGTTAGCTATCTTCCCGTTTGTGTTCTAGTTTTGTTACACCTTTATTTTGCATTAATCTATATTTTATTTTTCTGCTTGGGTTGATATTTTATTCTTTTTAACTACACTGTTGTTCTTTTTCTGGTTGACAGCCGTCAGTGGCGTGGTGCTCCATGTGGGTGTTTCCCTGTCAGCTGTCAGCTTTGGTTCGCTCCTCTCTCACTGCCCCAGCTGGTCCTAATTATGTTTCATTTGCTTTCCCCTGCCCGCTCAGATGCCCACACCTGTCATCGATTGTGCAAATGGATTTTGTTCCTACTTAAGGGCTGTAATTTTATTTTTTCTTCGCCGCAGTCTTGTTTGGACTCTCCTTGTCTCCATCAGAGCCCTGCCCTGCTCTAGGTGTGTTATCTGCAAGTTTTCTCCCTCATTTGTCTTTTGTGCTTAGTGCACCATGTTGAACTTTATGTATGTTGCCTTTTTGTTCAAAAAATTGCCCAAACTCATAGTTTAGCATGTGGTTCTCAAATTCCTGCCCCAAAGGGCATTCATGACACAACCACTGAACTACTGTATATAGATTGGTGTATTCCAATCAACCACTGATCTGTGCTGAGTTTGACAGTGATAAAATTGAAAGACTTGTAAAAACACCAGTGGTGACTCTCTGTTATATTGTAATATAGACCAGTAGCTGGTGACCACCACATCACCAGCTTCTAGGCTGACCGGCGCACTCGTGTGACATCAGCAATGTGAGGACATGAAACTTGACACACTGGAGAAATGCACTGTTATCTGCATAAGATCATACCCTGGTCTGCTGGTAGTTTGAAAAAGCCATCCAGGGTTGTTTAGGTGTTAATTTACACTAATAGACCCCGTGATTTCAGAAGCTACTTCAATTATAGTTTGAAAACAACATAAGGTTAGGCCTAGTAAAACTTGACAAGTTTCCAGAAAAAGTGATCAGGATGCTATTTCATAAATGAAAGACTCCTGAAGCGTGGCTGAAGGAGATAAGCCGCCGAAACCTAATTAAGGAGATTTTTATGTTTCATCGCTAACTGCAGGTAATGTTCACTTGGTCATCAAAGCAATGACCTCTATAGAAAAAAAATTCAATAATCTGCTTAACACATTTTGGCAAATAAACTAATTTATGTTCTAAATTTTTCCTTCTTCACAAAATGTTTTTAGTTTAAAACTGGAAATGTTAGCCCATCCCACAATGCCCCTGTTTATCTAATCCATCCATCCATCCATCTTCTTCCGCTTAATCCTTTTCGGGTCGCGGGGGGGCTGGAGCCTATCCCAGCATCTTTGGGCGAGAGTCAGGGTACACCCTGGACTGATCGCCAGAATCAGAATCAGAATCAGAATGAGATTTATTGCCATTGTTCATGTAGTACACAAAGTAGGAATTTGTCTCGGTGCAATGCTGCAACATTTAACATGGAGTAGCACTAAAGATAAAAATAAAAAACTAAAAAACTATGCATGCCATAAAATGTAAAATATGAATGAGTAATACTGATCTATGCAATTATTAAATATATTAACAAGCAGCAGATATTGTGGAGTTCCACATAGTGCAGACGGTAGTGCAAAAGAAAACAGTGATAATTATCATGAGTCCGGTTGAGCTGCTGTACGTAGTGCACGAGAGTCTAATAAGTCACTTACTGTTCAGCAGTCTGATGGCAGAGGGGAAGAAGCTGTTCATGTAGCGGGAGGTTTTAGTCTGAATGGACCGAAGTCTTCTACCTGAGGGGAGGGGGGCAAACAGTGCGTGTCCAGGGTGTAAAGGGTCGGCTATGATCCGACCTGCACGCCTCTGGGTCCTGGAGATGTACAGGTCCTGGAGGGATGGGAGCTTGCAGCCGATCACCTTCTCAGCAGCGCGCACAACTCGCTGCAGTCTTAGTCTGTCCATGGCAGTGGCTCCTGCGTACCACACGGTGATGGAGGTGGTGAGGATGGACTCGATGATGGCTGTGTAGAACTGCACCAACATCTTGGGTGGGTAGCTTGAGCTTCCTCAGCTGCCGCAGGAAGAACATCCTCTGCTGGGCTTTTTTGATGAGGGAGCTGATGGTCGGCTCCCACTTGAGGTCCCGGGTGATGGTGGTGCCCAGGAAGCGGAAGGAATCCGTAGTGGTGATGGGAGAGTCTGTGAGGGTAAGGGGGGGCAGAGGGGCTGTGACTTTTCTGAAGTCCACGATCATCTCCACTGTCTTCAGAGCGTTCAGCTGCAGGTTGTTGTGGCTGCACCAGGACGCCAGCTGGGCCACCTCTCTCTCTGTAGGCGGACTCGTCGCCATTGGAGATGAGCCCGATGAGGGTGGTGTCGTCCGCAAACTTGATCAGCTTGACAGACTGGTGGCTGGAGGTGCAGGAGTTGGTGTACAGGGAGAAGAGCAGGGGGGAAAGTACACAGCCCTGGAGTGATCCGGTGCTGATGCTAACAGAGTCTGAGACAGTCTTTCCCAGCCGCACATGCTGCCTCCGGTCCGTCAGGAAGTCGGTGATCCACCTGCAGAGGGAGTCAGGCACGTTGAGCAGGGACAGCTTGTCCTGGAGCAGAGCGGGGCGGATGGTATTGAATGCAGAGCTGAAGTCCACAAACAGGATCCTGGCGTAGGTTCCCGGGCAGTCCAGGTGCTGCAGGATGGAGTGGAGGGCCAGGTTGACTGCGTCGTCCACAGACCTGTTGGCTCTGTAGGCAAACTGCAGCGGGTCCAGGAGGGGAGTGGTGATGGTCTTGAGGTGGGGCAGGACCAGGCGCTCAAAGGACTTCATGACTACAGAGGTGAGCGCTACAGGTCTGTAGTCGTTAAGTCCAGTGATCCGTGGTTTCTTGGGGACAGGGACGATGGTAGAGGTTTTGAGGCAGGTCGGCACATGGCATGACTTCAGGGAGGTGTTAAAAATGTCTGTGAAGACATGAGTCAGCTCTTCCGCACAGTGTCTCAGGGTGGAGGGAGACACGCCGTCCGGACCGGGGGCCTTGCGCGGGTTCAGTCTGGAGAACTGTCTGTGCACGTCTTGCTCACTGATGACAAGAGCGGGGGGGAGGAGGGGGGGCCGCCTTTGATGAAGTGGGGACCATGGAGGCAGTGGCGCTGGGGGGAGGGGGGAGTTGGACACAGCTGATGAGGTGTCAAAACGGGCATAGTGTTGGGACAGTCTTTTTTTTTTTTTTTGTTACTTATTTGTACCCGTAGGTAGACTTGGTTTGCAGTCTGGTGACAAGCCACCGGCTGCTGGTCGCTGCGTGCGCGAGCGCCCTAAACCTACATGTTTTTGGTGTGCGGGAGGAAACCGGAGAAATCCCGGAGTAAACCCGCGCAACACGGGGAGAACATGCAAACTCCACACAGCTCACTGTTGGTCGGGGGCTGGAATCGAACTCACAATCTCATGATCCCCGCGATCCCCCGGCCGAGGGTAAAACTGTGCTGCCACAGTGCTAAACCACTGCGCCACCGTGCAGCCCGGACTTTGACAAAGGGCTTTGTCATCCTGACCCTTAGAAGCCTGAGGCCGATAGTTGGTGATTTGCCTCAGTCCTCTCCACACAGAAGCAGAGTCGTTAGCAGTGAACTGTTGCTGGAGTCTCTCAGAATACACAGATTTAGCTCTCCTCAGCTCTCTGCTAAACCGGTATTTGACCTCCCTGTAGCAGTCCCTGTCTCCACTTTTCAACGCTGCTTCCTTCTCCTTCCTGATCTGTCTGAGCTTGGCTGTGAACCAGGGCTTGTCGTTGGAGTAACTCACCCTGGTGCGCGATGGAAGAATGCTGTCCTCACAAAAGTGGATGTATGAGTTCACAGTGTCCGTGTACTCATCCAGATCATGTGTGGCTCCTTTAAACATGCCCCAGTCAGTTATTTCCAAGCACGTGCGCAGCCTCTCCCCAGCTTCACTGGTCAATTTCCTCGTAGTGCTCACAACAGGTTTTGTGAGCTTCAGCCTCTGTCTGTATGTGGGAATCAGGTGGACCATCACATGATCAGATAGTCCGAGCGCAGCGCGGGGAACAGCGCGATACGCGTCCTTAACTGTAGTGTAACAGTGATCCAGCGTGTTCTCTCCTCTGGTGGGGCATTTAATAAACTGTTTGTAGCGGGGAAGTCCGTGGCTCAGGTTGCTCTGGTTAAAATCGCCAACCACAATAACCAGAGAGTCAGGAAAAGTTCGCTCCGCTTGCTGAATGTGATCCGCGAGCACGCGCTGAGCCTCGCGCACGTCCACGTCGGGCGGGACGTAAACAGCGGCCAGGATGAATGAAGCGAACTCACGCGGGGAATAAAATGGCTTACAGTTGATGAATAAATATTCCAGAGCGGGAGAACAGTGTTGGGAGATCACAGTTACATCGGAGCACCAGCTGTTGTTGTTGATGTAGAAGCAGACTAGTCCCTGTGATGGACTGTTGGCCAGTACATCACAGGGCCAACACAGAGAGACAGACAACCATTCACTCTCACAATCATACCTAAGGACAATTTAGAATCCCCAGTTTGATGCCAATTAACCTAACTTGCATGTTTTTGGCATGTGGGAGGAAACCGGAGAAATCTCGGAGTAAACCCAAGCAGACACGGGGAGAACATGCAAACTCCACACAGATCACTGTTGGTCGGGGGCTGGGATCAAACCCAGGATCCCCTGGCCAAGGGTGAATTGCTGTGCTGCCGCAGTGCTAACCACTCTGCCACCGCGCTGCCCTTGTTTATCAAATGTGAACAGATATTCAGCAGCTGCCACAAACTAAACGTCCTAAATTCAGTGTTTGACTGCACTCAGTAGATTAAAGAAAATGGATTAATAAACAGTGGTGATTCCAGCTTAAAAATGTGTCAAATATTTCCTACACACAGAAGCAGAACTGCTTGATAAACTTGTTTTGCATTATTGCTGATCGACAATCCTGTCAGGCTGTAATTTAATCCTCCTTGAAACAGCGTGCACATCTTCATGCACATGCTGGGCATTGTGTACCTGTGATTGCTGAATTAAAGAACACCTTCAGTTGCAGACATGCTGTCTGCTGTGAACGTGTCTGCGTGGGCGTGCGCCTTCAGAATCTGTAAGATTCACGTCAGAGGACGCTCTTTACCCACACAGTGTGCATTGATGCACACACACTGGAATGCACACACAGGATGCTAGAAATAGCTGCTCTACATTTGAATGAGTACAGTGAGCATCAATGTCTAATCAATGCCCCGCTTTACGGTTGACTGCTGGCTGAGAAATAGAACACAGTGCTGATCAGATGGGTAACACATAGAAACATACAGTACAGCATGTACTTAGGATTTTTATTAACATCACTGAATTAAAGGCCTTTAAAAAAACACATTGGCATTCATGTTGATTTTTAATCCCTCTGTCTGGTCCTTTTACAGACTTTCTTTATCTCTTACATCACCAGCTTGTGAAAACATCCTTTAAATTCTGTCCTTGTACTCATTAAAATAATAGGGCAACAAAACCAGAGATAGCATCTATGTGGCATTCATTCAATTCAATTTTATTTATATAGCGCCATTTCACAACAACAGTCATCTCATAGCACTTTCAACTGTAGGGGAACCCCCACAGTTGTAGAAAGACCCCAGCAATCAGGCGATCCCCTGTGAGCAAGCGCTTGGCGACGGTGCAGAGGAAAAACTCCCTTTTAACAGGAAGAAACCTCCCGCAGAACCAGGCTCAGGGAGGGGCAGTCATCTGCTGCGACTGGCTGGGGGGTGAGGGGATAGAGAAGATGAAAAGAACAGACATATAGAGAGCAAACAGCACGATGGGGACCCAATCTATGGGAGAGAACAAACAGATGTTAATGACCAGCAAAAAAAAAAAAAATAATAATTGAGAGTGAAGAAAGGAGTGAGGCCCAGTGCATTATTGGAGGTCCCCCGGCTGACTAAACCTATTAGCAGCATAACTAAGGAAGGGTTCAGAAACACATGATCCCTCCCTAATTGTAGGCTATATCAAAAAGGAAGGTTTTAACCCTGTTCTTAAAAACAGAGATCGAGTCTGACTCCTGAATCCAGATTGGCAGCTGGTTCCACAGGAGAGGAGCTTGATAACTGAAGGCTCTGCCTCCCATTGTACTTTTGGAGATTCTAGGTATTACAAGTAATCCTGCATTTTGGGAGCGTAGTGCTCTGTTAGGATAATACGGTAGCATCAGAACTTTTAAATAAAAAGGGGCCTGATTGTTTAGAGCTTTGTAAGTAAGAAGAAGGATTTTAAACTTAATTCTAAAACCTAGGGGAAGCCAATGAAGGGAGGCCAGAACCGGAGAGATATGATCTCTCTTTCTAGTACCTGTTAAAACTCTTGCTACAGCATTTTGCATCAGCTGAAGACTTTTTAAAGATGTTTTAGGACAACCTGATAATAAAGAATTACAATAATCTAATCTAAAGCTAACAAAAACGTGGATCAGTTTTTCAGCATCACTCTGAAACAAGATGCTCCTAATCTTGGCAATACTACGCAAATGATAGAAGGCAGTCTTAGAAACAAATTTAATATGTGAATTGAAAGACAGATCTTGATCAAAAATAATTCCAAGGTTCTTCACAGAGCTATTAAGAGAACGAGTAACTGCATCCAAACTGAAAGTTTGATTTTGAAAGGTATTTTTAAGGTTTTTTGGACCAACAAGGATGGCTTCAGTCTTATCTAAATTTAATAGCAGGAAATTACAAGTCATCCAAGCTTTGATTACCTTAAGACAGGGTTCTAACTTGGCTAATTGATTACTATCATCTGGCTTTAATGAAAGGTATAATTGTGTGTCATCTGCATAACAATGAAAATGTATACAGTGCTTTCTAATAATGTTGCCTAACGGAAGCATATATAAACTAGAAAAGCACTCTACAGTGTAGAGTCTACTACAGTGTTTGTGTGTACGTTTTCAGATTCCTTGACCATGAAAACATATGACTAGCAATTGGATTGACAATGATAGGATTAGTGGTTCAGTAGTTCTAATCATCTGTAGGATACACCATTTCTGACAATCTGTGAAAATTTCATGAAAATCCGTCCATAACTTTTTGAGTTATATTGCTAACAAACAAACAGACAGACAGACAGACAGACAGACGGACAGACAGACAAACCAACACCGATGAAAACATAACCTCCTTGGCGGAGGTAACAATGGAGAAAACTTAACAGATAACGCACCTAGAGCAGGGCAGGGCTCTGGTGGAGACGAGGAGAGTCCAAACAAGACTGCAGAAAAGAAAAAACAAGAAAAGCACTCGGAGAGCGCAGAACTCCGCCAAGCGCCACAGTTCCCCCCATACAGTGTTTGTGTGTACGTTTTCAGATTCCTTGACCATGAAAACATATGACTAGCAATTGGATTCACAATGATAGGATTAGTGGTTCAGTAGTTATTCACGAAAATCGCATTCTCCGTAATGGCGGTTTTCGCCACAGTTCCCCCCCCATACAGTGTTTGTGTGTACGTTTTCAGATTCCTTGACCATGAAAACATATGACTAGCAATTGGATTCACAATGATAGGTTAGTGGCTCAGTAGTTATTCACGAAAATCACATTTTCCGTAATGGCGGTTTTCGCCACAGTTCCCCCCATACAGTGTTTGTGTGTACGTTTTCAGATTCCTTGACCATGAAAACATATGACTAGCAATTGGATTCACGATGATAGGATTAGTGGTTCAGTAGTTATTCACGAAAATTGCATTTTCCGTAATGGCGGTTTTCGCCACACTTCCCCCCATACAGTGTTTGTGTGTACGTTTTCAGATTCCTTGACCATGAAAACATATGACAAGCAATTGGATTGACAATGATAGGATTAGTGGTTCAGTAGTTATTCACGAAAATTGCATTTTGCATAATGGCGGTTTTCTCGTGGACGGTGATGCGTATCACCACCAAAATCTAATCATCTGTAGGATACCCCATTTCTGACAATCTGTGAAAATTTCATGAAAATCCGTCCATATCTTTTTGAGTTATCTTGCTAACAACCAAACAGACAGACAAACAGACAAACCAACGCTGACGTTCACATAACCTCCTTGGCAGAGGTAATTAAAAAGAGTAGGGCCTAGCACAGATCCCTGTGGAACTCCATGACTGAGCTTTGAGTTGAAAGAAAACTCATTATTGACATGAACAAACTGGAACCTATCAGATAAATAAGTTCTAAACCACTGCAACGAAGTTCCATTAAGTCTAACATAGTGTTCTAATCTATCAAGTAGAATATTATGATCGATAGTATCAAAAGCTGCACTAAGGTCTAAAAGGACAAGTATAGAAACCAGTCCATTATCAGATGTGATGAGGAGGTCGTTAGTGATCTTCGCTAAGGCTGTTTCAGTACTATGATGGATTCTAAACCCAGATTGAAACTCTTCAAGTAAACCATTTCCCTGCAGGTGGTCAAGTAATTGTGTAGCAACAACTCTTTCTAAGATTTTTGAAATGAAAGGGAGATTAGAGATTGGTCTATAGTTAGCTAAAGCTCTTAGATCCAGCGTTGGCTTTTTGAGTAAGGGTTTAATTACAGCCGTTTTAAAAGCCTGCGGTACATGGCCTAAAGTTGATTAAGAATTGATTATATGAAGAATAAAGCTACCAATAAGTGGGAAGACTTCTTTAAATAACCTGGTAGGAATAGGGTCTAAAAGACAAGTTGAAGGATTGGATGAGAAAACTATTTTGTCTAACTCTAAAAGGTCAATTGGAGTAAACTCATCAAGACAGATATCAATTAAAGGAGTTGTAGTAGTTACTGCATTTAATTCAATTCAATTCAACTTTATTTATATAGCGCCATTTCACAACAACAGTCATCTCATAGCACTATCAACTGTAGGGGGGGTATTTAAGTTAACGGTGGGAAGAATCTGATTGGTTTTATCTCTGATGGATGAAATTTTATTATTGAAAAAGTTCATTAAGTCATGACTAGTAAGCTCTAAGGGAATGCTAGGATTGACAGAGTCCTGACTCTTTGTCAACCTGGCTACAGTGCTGAAAAGAAACCTGGGATTATTCTTGTTCTCTTCTATTAATGTGGAATAATAACTTGTTCTAGCTTTTCTAAGAGATTTTTTATAAATTAAAAGATGATTTCTCCAAGCTAAATAGATTTCATCTAAATTAGTGGAGCGCCATTTTCTTTCTAATTGACGAGTCTTCTGTTTTAAGCTACGAGTTTCTGTGTTGAACCAAGGAGTTAGAAATCTCTGATTAGACTTTTTCTTTTTTAAGGGGGCCATCAAGTCTAGAGTCTGATGCAGAGAAGCTGTAACACTATCTACCATGCTATGAATTACAGAAGGAGCAAGCTGTCTGTAGCTTATTTCCGTTGTGTTGACACATGGCATAGAGGAAACAATCTGCATAAATTTGGTAACAACATCATCTGAGAGGCATCTACCGTAGTAATATTTTTCTTTAGGAGCCAAATAGAAATAGTAAAATCAAAGGTTAACAGACAATGGTCTGACAGTACAGGGTTATGAGAAGACACTAGATTTTCTATTTCTATGCCATATGTCAGAACAAGGTCCAACGTATGGTGGAGATAATGAGTAGAATTTCCTACTTTCTGAGAAAACCCCATCGAGTCTAATATTGAATTAAATGCCACATTAAGGCAATCACTATCTACATCTACATGTATATTAAAGTCCCCTACTATAATTATTCTATCTGATTTCAGCACTAAATCAGCTAAGAATCCTTGGAAAAAATTTTGACAAAAGATAGTAAGAGAAAGGGTATTATTTCAGAGTTTTATAACTCATTGACTTTATCCTCAAATGAAAACTCACAGAAAAGACTGAATTATTGGAAAGAAGACCTGCAAATTGAAATTTCAGAGGAACAATGGGAATTGGCTTGTACAGAAGCTCAAACCAAATCAATAAATGTACGTCTTAAATTGATACATTTTAAATGGTTAATGCGGATGTATGTTACACCGGTGGAGTTAAACAGATATAACAAAAATATACCAGATACATGCACAAAATGTATGGAAAGTAAAGGAACCCTATTTCATTGTTTATGGGAATGTAGAAAAATTAGAATGTTTTGGGAAGAGGTGAGGGTAACAATTGAAAAAATAATTTCAAAACAATTCATATTGAACCCTAAACTGTTTTTGTTGGATCTGTATCCAGAAAAGCATAACTTTAATAAGAGTGAAAGAGCATTCATAGACCTCAGTTTGCTTAATGCCAAAAAATGTATTGCATTACTGTGGAAAAAGACTCATAGACCAGATGTGACTCAGTGGTTAAGACAAATGTTAACAAACCTTCCACTTGAAAGAATAACATACATACTGAAATCAAAGGAAAATGTGTTTGAGAATGTATGGAGACCTTTCATTGATTATGTAAAGAAATTAAACATAACTTCTGAAGAAGAAGGTGAATGATGTGTGTGGACCTTGTAAATTCCAAATTGGTGAATGTATAATATGTATACTTATGTAATGGATTGCCTAGACTAAACAGAGGAGTATTGTTGATGACTTTTGTTAGTGGTTGTTGGTGTTTATAGTACATTTTTTTTTTCTTTTCTTGTAGTTAGTGTTTTATTTTTTTTTTAAAATTACTTTAGTGTTAGTGTTTGATTGTTTGTGTCATGTTTGTAAAAAAAAAAGGTTCAATAAAAAATATTGTGGAAAAAAAAACGTTTCCATCAGCCTGCCCCAGGGCAGCTGTGGCTGCAGAAGTAGCTTGCCACTACCACTGTCTGTCTGGAGTGAATGAATAATGTACCTATTTGTAAAGCGTCTTTGAGTATATATGATAAAGCGCTATATAAAACCGATGCATTATTATTAACTTCTGGGATTTTGACAGTTTAAATAACCAGAGGGAGTTGATTTATTTAAACCAACATAATCCTCTGACTTCCGGTTATGGCTGCCACGTAGGACGGACGTGTCTCGCTCTGCTCTGCTCCTGGAGAAAAAAAATCGGCAAATAACTCTCTCATTTGGGACAGAACGTATCCCAGCATTTGGGCGAGGATATGTCGGCGAAGCCTAAGGCTGGAAAACCAGGAAAAGGAAAAAGCGAGCCGCCGAAACAGTCCAAATTAACGGACTTTCAGGTCTGTGACGCAGCAAACAAAACTCCATATATGGCGGAGGAGGCTGGCGGCGGTGCGATGTCTGCGGGGAATGGCGCAGATGCGCTGATGGCTGCCATGAGTTCAATGAGAGCGGACTTTTCCTCTAGATTTGATGGGATTATGACAGCGTTGGAAGGAATAAGAAAGGAATTGGGTGACTGTGTAGAACGAACGGCGCAGATGGAGCTCCGTCTCGCTAGTGCTGAAGATGACGTCACCCGTCTTCAATTAAAGGTGCGCACTTTGGAAAAAAAAAATAAATCTCTGGAAGATAATATTTTGGATTTGGAATCTCGGTCGAGACAGAATAATTTGAGGCTGGTGGGTCTTCCAGAGGAATCAGAAGGTCGGGACGTATGTTCCTTTCTGGAAAAGTGGATTCCGGAGGTGCTGGGCAGCGAGGAGTTGCAATCAGCAGTGGTTCTGGAAAAAGCACATCGTATTGGCCCACGGAGAGATAAGGGACCGCCGAGGACCTTAATTATGAAGTTTCTTAGCAACAGAGACAGGATGAAGATCTTCAACGCTGCACGTGCTAAAGGAGAGATTAAACACCAGGACCAGCAGGTGCGGTTCTACCCAGATTTGGCCACAGGAATCCAGCAATTGAGGAAGCAGTTTGATCCCATACGTAAGGAGCTGCGCAACCTTGGGATTCGTCATGGTGTAATCTATCCTGCGAGACTGCTGACCACGTATGAGGGCAGAACCCACATTTTCAAGACCCCAGAGGAGGCGCAGGAGTTCATCAAGAAGATCAAAGAAGAAGAAGAGACTGGTGGGAGCTAAGCATGAACAAAATATAAGGTAGAATAATTAAGCATTTGCACAGGCATCTGACTGACTTGAAGTAAATAGTAAGTTTACAAAATATAGATTGTATTATATATTAAAAAAACAAAACAAAAAAAAAACAAACAAAAAAAAAAACTATGATGTACAAAGTTGTTAAAAATTTTGGAGTTAAGTTGGAAAACTACAGAGGAGAGTTAATGTTACGTCATTAAAAGCAGTAGAGTTAGGGTGATTGGGAGGATGAAAAAGGAGTGGCTTAGGCTGTTCCCCGTGGGTGTGGAACGGTCGATGGCTATATCGGGAGACAGAATTTTTCTTTTGATTTTGGGGGGTTTGCCACAAGTGTGGGAAGGGGAAATTTGTTTGTGTGTAGTTTGTAGGATGAATGTTCAACCACTCATGTTTTTGCTTCTCTGTATGAGCATGTTTACACTGCAAGGTGATCCTAAACTCTCTATTGATCATGGACCAAAGTGTTAATCTTAATTTAACTTCATGGAATTGCAGAGGTCTACAAAATTTAAAAAAACTTAAACAAGTTATGAATAAAATAAAGGACATGGGTTCAAGAATTGTGTTTTTACAAGAAACTCATCTGATAGAGGAGGATGTTAAAAGAATTAGGAGTAGATGGCAGGGAAGTGTATTCACCTCTTCATTTTCATCCCGAGCCAGGGGAGTTATGACTCTCATACATAAATCAGTTCCTTTTCAGGTGAAAAATGTAATTGGAGACAAATTTGGAAGATATGTAATCATTCAAGGTTCTTTGCTATTAGAAAATATAAATCTTGTGAACTTATATGGTCCCAATATAGATGATCAGAAGTTCTTTGCTAATTTATTTCTCATCTTATCATCACTTACAGGGCAACATATAATAGCAGGGGATTTTAATTGTACATTGAATCCAGGTGTGGATAGATCAACAGGACTGGATTGTACGCACATTGGATGTAGGATGACTATTAATCATTTTATGAAAGAATTGAGATTGTTAGATATATGGAGAGAAATGAAACCACAAGTTAAAGCCTATTCTTGTTATTCCAGTACCTACAAGACATTCTCACGTATTGATTATTTTTTGATTTCCACAGAATTAAGGTCCAAGATTCAAAACTGCTTTTATGATAACATCGTGATTTCTGATCATGCACCCTGTTGTCTAATATATGTAGATAAAAAATTGACAAAGGAATCAGGTAGATGGCAATTTCAGCATAAATGGCTTCAGGATGAGGAATTTGTCAAGTATATAGAAAAACAGATAGACGAGTTCTTTGACATCAATACTACACAAACATCAGCATGTGTAAAGTGGGAGGCTTTCAAAGCTTTTATTAGGGGACATATTATTAGTTATACAGGATCAAAATCTAAGAAGACTCGAGAGGAGAGAGCTAAATTGGAACATAAAATAAAAAGTCTTCAGGAAAAAGTGTATGCAGAAAGTGACCCAAGGTTGGAGAATGAATTACTGATTTTGAGAGCTGAATACGACAAAAAATCAGCGAATAGAGCTGCCTCGAGTCTTCTAAGATTGAAACAATCTTTTTATGAACAAGGTGAAAAATCAGGAAAATTATTAGCATGGCAGATTAAACAATTGGAAATTAAAACACCAATAACCAGTATTATAAGTAATGGACAGGTAGTTATAGATCCTTTAGAAATTAATAGAGCCTTTAGAGATTACTATGAAAAATTATATGATACCAAAAATGAACCTGATTT
The DNA here is from genome assembly GCA_020510985.1 of Pholidichthys leucotaenia. NCBI lineage: Eukaryota > Metazoa > Chordata > Actinopteri > Cichliformes > Pholidichthyidae > Pholidichthys > Pholidichthys leucotaenia. Next base: position 297,867,252 of record CM035846.1, read on the forward strand.
AACAAAACTAAATGGGTTTTTGAACAAACTATCTATACCGTGTATTCCAAATGAAAACAGGGAGATATTGGAGTCTAAAATTAGTCAAGAAGAAGTTGGGCTAGCCATTGATAATATGAAATCAGGAAAAAGTGCAGGACCAGATGGTCTTCCAGTTGACCTTTATAAAAAATTTAAGAATAAATTAATAAAACCTTTTTTGGAAATGGTTTTAGAAGCATTTCAAAATAATAATTTACCATCATACATAAATAATGCCTTAATTATACTGCTGCCAAAACCAGGTAAGCCCTCTAATAAATGTGAAAATATGAGACCAATAAGCCTATTAAACACCGACCTTAAGATAATCTGTAAAATTTTAGCAAGACGAATACAAGAAATTTTACCAAATATTATTAATCGAGATCAGAATGGCTTTATAAAGGGTAGACAAGGCTTCCATAATGTAAGAAGACTATTTAATATTATTTATTTTAATAAAGAAGCACCGGATACAGCTCTCCTATCATTGGACGCCGAAAAGGCCTTTGATAGAGTTGAATGGCCCTTTCTTTTTGAAGTCCTACAAAGGTTTGGACTTGGAAATAATTTCATAAAATGGGTTCAAATAATATACAATAATGCTACAGCAGAAATCCTAACAAATAACAATATTTCAAAACCAATAAAAATCAATAGAGGATGTCGACAAGGCTGTCCACTTTCACCTTTACTGTTTACTATGGCAATTGAACCTTTAGCGATAGCGATACGTTTACATTCACAAATATATGGAATTAAAGTTGGACCAACAGAACATAAAATCTCCCTGTACGCCGATGATATAATTTTGTTTATGTCGAATCTAAAAAAATCAATTCCAACCTTGTTGAATTTAATAAAGAATTTTGGGGAAATATCAGGATATAAAATAAATAAAACTAAATCTTCAATATTAATGCTAAATGAGACCCAGAGAAATTACCCAGCCCCTGAGGTAAATCAATTCAATGTTGTAAATCAGTTTAAATATTTAGGAATCCAAATTATGCCTAAGCTAGAATCAGTCGCCAGTGTCAACTATGAAGCCTTAATGTCAGATATCAATGAGTTAACTCAGAGATGGATGTCACTACCAATGTCGATGATCGGGAGAATCAATATACTTAAAAGTAATATTTTACCTAAAATACTTTATTTATTTCAATACATTCCCTTATCACCACCTTTAGATCTATTCTCAAGAATAAAAAAAAAAAAAAGTTAGTGGAATTTATATGGAACAACAGGAGGGCTAGATTACGTTTGTCTTTATTATATTTACCATTTGATCGTGGAGGTCTGAAATGTCCAAATTTTATGTTGTATTATTGGTCGGCACAACTGAGGTCTATGACATATTATTTTTCATCAAATGATCTCCCTCACTGGACTGAAATGGAATCATACAATTTAACTTTACCTCTTCCCATATTCATATACTCAGATTCGGCAAAAAAATTACAAAAACAAGTTAAAAATCCATTTGTAAAGCATATGATCAAAATATGGTGTGAAGCTAAAAACTATTTAAAAGAACCACAGTTATTGTCACAATTTAGTCCAATATGGGGTAATCAATATTTTAAACCAGGGAGAGCGGACGCTGTATTTAAAGTATGGAATTTAAAAGGGATACAAAAGATTCAGGATTTATATTTGCCATGTGCAGACAACATAATGTCTTTTGAAGAGCTGAGGATCAAATTTAATCTCAATAGAACACATTTTTTTAAATATCTTCAACTTAGAAACTTTATTCGATCAAATCAAAATAAAGCTCTCACTCGACCTATTTATTCATCCTTGGAAAAAATGATGATGAAAGATAGTAAAAGAAAGGGTATTATTTCAGAGTTTTATAACTCATTGACACTATCTTCAAGTGAAAATTCACTGAAAAGATTAAACTACTGGAAAGAAGATCTGCAAATTGAAATTTCAGAGGAACAATGGGAATTGGCTTGTACAGAAGCTCAAACCAAATCAATAAATGCACGCCTTAAATTGATACATTTCAAATGGTTAATGCGGATGTATGTTACACCGGAGGAGTTAAATAGATATAACAAAAATATACCAGATACATGCACAAAATGCATGGAAAGTAAAGGAACCCTATTTCATTGTTTATGGGAATGTAGATTAATAAGAATGTTTTGGGAGGAGGTGAGGGTAACAATTGAAAAATTAATCTCAAAACAAATCATATTGAATCCTAAACTATTTTTGTTGGGTCTGTACCCAGAAAAGCATAATTTCAATAAAAGTGAAAGAACATTCATAGACCTCAGTTTGCTTAATGCCAAAAAATGTATTGCACTATTATGGAAAAAGACTCATAGACCAGATGTGACTCAGTGGTTAAGACAGATGTTAACAAACCTTCCATTAGAAAGAATAACATATATACTGAAATCAAAGGAAATTGTGTTTGAGAATATATGGAGACCTTTTATTGATTATGTAAAAAATTTAAACATAACTCTTGAAGAAGAAGGTGAATGATGTGTGTGGACCTTGTAAATTCCAAACTGGTGAACATAATATGTATACTAATGTATTGGATTGTCTAGACTAAACAGAGGAGCATTGTTGAAGACTTGATTTTGTTGGTGGTTGTTGGTGTTTTTAGGGCATTTTTTTTTTTTTTTTTTTTTGTAGTACTTTAGTGTTAGTGTTTGATTGTTTGTATCATGTTTGTTAAAAAAAAAAAAAAGGTTCAATAAAGATATTGTGGAAAAAAAAACATAATCCTCTTACCCTAACCAAGTCTCTGTAAGGGATATTAAATCAATCTGATGATCAATTAACAGATCATGGACTAGTAGAGACTTGGGAGTTAGAGCCCTGATATTTAACAAACCACATTTACAGATTTGCAGTTGTCCTCCCTCTTGTGTGGAGGACAACTGCACACTCGGTGTTGAGATCCAACACCGAGATCGTCACTTCCTTGTGGTAACGTATCGTCACTTCCTGTTTTGCTGTCTGCCTGTGTGGTTTGCTCTCCAGCTCTCGAGCCACTAGCTATGGCTACTAGCTCTCTTTCCTCTCCTCCTCTGGTGTGCTCTCTCTGTCAAATGTTTAGCTACACCTCTGCCTCTTTTAGTGATAACGGTAAATGTAATAAATGTTGTCTTTTTGAGGCGCTCGAGGCGAGGTTGTCTGATTTGGAATCCCGGCTCCGCTGCATTGAAACACCGTCTGCGCCAGTTAATCTCGACGGACGCCCCTTAGCTGCAGCGGAGCTAGCTAGCTTAGGCCCCCCTGTCACCGGTTCCCCGGCTCTCCTCTGCAGCGAGGAGACTGGGTGGGTGACGGTGAGAAGGAAGCCTAGTCGCAAAGCCCCGGTTCACCACCAACCTGTTCACGTTTCTAATCGTTTTTCCCCGCTCAGCGACACACCCGCTGAGGAAAAAACTCTGATCATTGGCGACTCTGTAGTCAGAAACGTGAACCTAGAGACTCCAGCGGCCATAGTCACATGCATTCCTGGGGCCAGAGCAAGCGACATCGAGTCAAATTTGAAAATGCTGGCTAAAAGTAACTGTAAATATTCCACAATTGTTATTCACGCCGGCATTAATGACATCCGTCTCCGGCAGTCGGAAGTCACGAAACTTAATGTAGAATCGGTGTGTGAGTTTGCCAAAACGATGTCTGCCACTGTAGTATTCTCTGGGCCCCTCCCCAATCTGACCAGTGATGACATGTTTAGTCGCTCGTCATCCTTGAACCGCTGGCTGTCTGTGTGGTGTCCTAAAAATGACGTGGGCTACATTGACAATTGGAGCTCTTTTTGGGGAAAACCTGGTCTTATGAGACGAGACAGCATTCATCCCACTTTGGATGGTGCTTCTCATTTATCTAACAATCTGGCATCTTTTTTATCCAAATTTCCAAAACCATGACTACTCAGAGTTGGGACCAGGAAGCAGAGTCGCAGTCTTACACGCCTCTCTGCAGCTCCTCTTCATCCGCCACCCCTCAGCTTAGCCCCTGTCTTCCCCATCAGAGAATCGTTGTCTGCTCCCTCCAAAGTAAATAAAAATATAATGTATAAGCATCCCAAAGTGATAAAGCAAAATATTGGTAAAACTCAAATTAAACATAAAGCCTCTAAATTGAATGATTTGGCCTCTGTTCCTCCTCATAATTTAAAAATTAAATGTGGTTTATTAAATATTAGGTCTCTAACTCCCAAGTCTCTGTTAGTCCATGATTTGTTAATTGATCATCAGATTGATTTAATTTCCCTTACAGAGACTTGGTTAGGGCAAGAGGATTATGTTGGTTTAAATGAATCAACTCCCTCTGGTTATTTAAACTGTCAAAATCCCAGAAGTTCTGGTCGTGGAGGAGGAGTAGCATCAATTTACCATTCCAAATTACTAGTTAATGTAAAGCAAAAAACATGTTATAATTCCTTTGAGGGCCTGGTCCTCAGTGTTGGGCACTTTAGCAATTCCAGGTTAAACCCAATTTTATTTGCCATAGTTTATCGTCCCCCATCAACCTATTCAGAATTTTTATCCGAATTTCCTGATTTCTTAGCTGATTTAGTGCTGAAATCTGATAGAATAATTATAGTAGGGGACTTTAATATACATGTGGATGTAGATAGTGACTGCCTTAATGTGGCTTTTAATTCAATATTAGACTCGATTGGGTTTTCTCAGAAAGTAGGAAATTCTACTCATTACCTCCACCATACATTGGACCTTGTTCTGACATATGGCATAGAAATAGAAAATCTTGTAGTGTCTCCTCATAACTCTGTACTGTCAGACCATTGTCTGTTAACCTTTGATTTTACTATTTCTGACTATTTGGCTCCTAAAGAAAAATATTATCACAGTAGATGCCTCTCAGATGATGCTGTTTCCAAATTTATGCAGATTGTTTCCTCTATGCCATGTGTCAACACAACGGAAATAAGCTATAGACAGCTTGCTCCTTCTGTAATTGATAACATGGTGGATAGTGTTTCAGCTTCTCTGCATCAGGCTCTAGACTTGGTGGCCCCCTTAAAAAAGAAAAAGTCTAATCAGAGATTTTTAACTCCTTGGTTCAACACAGAAACTCGTAGCTTAAAACAGAAGACTCGTCAATTAGAAAGAAAATGGCGCTCTACTAATTTAGATGAAATCTATTTAGCTTGGAGAAATCATCTTTTAATTTATAAAAAATCTCTTAGAAAAGCTAGAACGAGTTATTACTCTGCATTAATAGAAGAGAACAAGAATAATCCCAGGTTTCTTTTCAGTAATGAAAAGAATGCAATAGACTTACACAATGGTCCCCTCCGGCATACAACTAGGAACATACCGGTCGCTATGGAGGGTGAGAATATGTATGGGCACATAATCATACCATGTAGGATAACTAAGTAGACGGTTATGCTGTTTCATTCCATCTAGCAACAATGCTCTGCACTGTGTGTGTTTATATATTTGCATATTTATTCCATCTAGCTACAATGCTCAGCACTGGGTGTGTTTATATATTTATATATCTACATATTATTCCATCTAGCTACATTGCTCCGCACTGTGTGTGTTTATATACTTGCATATTTATTCCACCTAGCTGCAATGCTCCGTACTGTGGGTGTTTATATATTTACATATTTATTCCATCTAGCTACAATGCTCTGCACTGTGTGTTCATATATTCATATATTTATTCCATCCAGCTACAATGCTCTGCACTGTGTGTCTGTGTGTGTGTGTATATATATATATTTTATAGTAATACGTACATATGTTTATTAGCTGCTCTTGCTTGCTTGTTTTTTTTTCTTGCCTTCTGATTGTTGCTCTGAGTGTTGCTATCCCTGTGCTGTTGCAATCCTGGAATTTCCCCGTTGTGGGACTAATAAAGGCTTATCTTATCTTATCTTATCTTAGTACTGTAGCCAGGTTGACAAAGAGTCAGGACTCTGTCAATCCTAGCATCCCCTTAGAGCTTACTAGTCAGGACTTTATGAACTTTTTCAATAATAAAATTTCATCCATCAGAGATAAAATCAATCAGATTCTTCCCACAGTTAACTTAAATACTGTAACTACTACAACTCCTTCTATTGATGTCTGTCTTGATGAGTTTACTCCAATCGACCTTTGTGAGTTAGACAAAATAGTTTCCTCATCCAAACCTTCAACTTGTCTTTTAGACCCTATTCCTACCAGGTTATTTAAAGAAGTCTTCCCACTTATTGGTAGCTTTATTCTTCATATAATCAATTCTTCATTAACTTTAGGCCATGTACCGCAGGCTTTTAAAACGGCTGTAATTAAACCCTTACTCAAAAAGCCAACGCTAGATCCAGGAGCTTTAGCTAACTATAGACCAATCTCTAATCTCCCTTTCATTTCAAAAATCTTAGAAAGAGTTGTTGCTACGCAATTATTTGACCACCTGCAGGGAAATGGTTTATTTGAGGAGTTTCAATCTGGGTTTAGAATCCATCATAGCACTGAAACAGCCTTAGCGAAGGTCACTAACGACCTCCTCATTGCATCTGATAATGGACTAGTTTCTGTACTTGTCCTTTTAGATGTTAGTGCAGCTTTTGATACTATTGATCATAATATTCTACTTGATAGATTAGAACACTATGTTGGACTTAATGGAACTTCGTTGCAGTGGTTTAGATCTTATTTATCTGATAGGTTCCAGTTTGTTCATGTAAATGATGAGTTTTCTCTCAGCTCAAAGCTTAGTCATGGAGTTCCACAGGGATCTGTGCTTGGCCCTACTCTTTTTAGTTTATATATGCTTCCGTTAGGCAACATTATTAGAAAGCACTGTATACATTTTCACTGTTATGCAGATGACACACAATTATACCTGTCAATGAAGCCAGATGATACTAATCAATTAGCCAAGTTAGAAGCCTGTCTTAAGGAAATCAAAGTTTGGATGACTTGTAATTTCCTGCTATTAAATTCAGATAAGACTGAAGTCATTCTTGTTGGTCCAAAAAACCTTAGAAATTCCTTTCCAAATCAAACTTTCAGTTTGGATGCAGTTACTCTTTCTCTTAATAGCTCTGTGAGGAACCTTGGAGTTATTTTTGATCAGGATTTGTCCTTCAATTCACATATTAAATTTGTTTCTAAGACTGCCTTCTATCATTTGCGTAATATTGCCAAGATTAGGAGCATCTTGTCTCAGAGTGATGCTGAGAAGCTGATCCACGCTTTTGTTAGCTCGAGATTAGATTATTGTAATTCTTTATTATCAGGCTGTCCTAAAACATCTTTAAAAAGTCTTCAGCTGATCCAAAATGCTGCAGCAAGAGTTTTAACAGGTACTAGAAAGAGAGATCATATCTCTCCGGTTCTGGCCTCCCTTCATTGGCTTCCCATAGAGTTTAGAATTAAGTTTAAAATCCTTCTTCTTACTTACAAAGCCCTAAACAATCAGGCTCCTTTTTATTTAAAAGATCTGATACTACCGTATCATCCTAACAGAGCACTACGCTCCCAAAATGCAGGTTTACTTGTAATACCTAGAATCTCCAAAAGTACAATGGGAGGCAGAGCCTTCAGTTATCAAGCTCCTCTCCTGTGGAATCAGCTGCCAATCTGGATTCGGGAGTCAGACTTGATCTCTGTTTTTAAGAATAGGGCTAAAACCTACCTTTTTGATATAGCCTACAATTAGGGAGGGATCATGTGTTTTCTGAACCCTCCCTTAGTTATGCTGCTAATAGGTTTAGTCAGCCGGGGGACCTCCAGTAATGCACTGGGCCTCACTCCTTTCCTCACTCTCTATGAAATATTTTTTTTTTTTTGCTGGTCATTAACATTTGTTTGTTCTCTCCCATAGATTGAGTCCCCATCGTGCTGTTTGCTCTCTACATGTCTGTTCTTTTCTTCTTCTCTATCCCCTCACCCCCCAGCCAGTCGCAGCAGATGACTGCCCCTCCCTGAGCCTGGTTCTGCTGGAGGTTTCTTCCTGTTAAAAGGGAGTTTTTCCTCTCCACCGTCGCCAAGTGCTTGCTCACAGGGGATCGCCTGATTGCTGGGGTCTTTCTGCAACTGTGGGGGTCCTCCCTATAGTTGATAGTGCTATGAGATGACTGTTGTTGTGAAATGGCGCTATATAAATAAAGTTGAATTGAATTGAATTGAATTTAATTTTTAAATTATGAGGAGGAACAGAGGCCAAGTCATTAAATTTAGAGGCTTCATTTTTAATTTGAGCTTTACCAACTTTTTGTTTAATCACTTTGGGATGCTTATACATTATATTTTTATTTACTTTGGAGGGAGCAGACAATGATTCTCTGATGGGGAAGACAGGGGCTAAGTTGAGGGGTGGCGGATGGAGAGAAGCTGCAGAGAGGTGTGTAAGACTGCGACTCTGCTTCCTGGTCCCAACTCTGAGTTGTCAAGGTTTGGGAAATTTGGATAAAAATGATGTCAGATTGTTAGATAAAAGAGACACACCATCCAAAGTGGGATGGACGCTGTCTCGTTTAATAAAACCAGCTTTTCCCCAAAATGAGTTCCAATTGTCTATGTAGGCCACATCGTTAGCAAGACACCATTATTCTATTCTATTCTATTCTAACAGTGAAGATGGAAGGAGTACACCTGCCCCCCTCTCATTCACACTCATGTATTCTGTTTTGCTTCTACTGACTTTCATTCCTCTTCTCTAAAGAGCATACCTCAACCTCTCCAGGTTCTCTTCCACCTACTCCCTACTCTCACTACAGATCACAATGTTGTCTGCAAACATCAGGGTTCATGGAGACTCCTGCCTGACCTGTCAGCCTGTTCATCACCATAGCAAACAAGAAGGGGCTCAGAGCCGATCTCTGATGAACCCCCACCTCATCCTGAATCCATCCGTCACTCCTACAGCACACCTCACCAACGTTTCGCTGTCCTCATACATGCCCTGCACCACCCTCACTTACTTCTCTGCCATTTCTGACTTTCTCATACAGTACCACACTTCCTCCTCTTGGCACCCTATCATATGCTTTCCCTAGATCCACAAAGACACAGTGCAACTCCTTCTGACCTTCTCTATACTTCTCCATCAACACTCTTAGAGCAAACACTGCATCTGTAGTACTCTTTCTTAGCATGCTGCTCACTGACTGTCACCTCTCCTCTTAACCTGGCTTCAACAACTCTTTATCATATCTTCATAGTGTGGCTGATCAACTTTATGCCTCTGTAGTTACTACAGCTCTGAGCATCACCTTCTTGAACATTAGTACCAAAGCACTTCTTCTCCACTGCTGAGGCATCCTTTCACTCTCCAAGATTGTTTTAAACAGTCTGGTTAAAAAGTTCACTGCCATCTCTCTTAAACATCTCCATAACTCCACAGGTATGTTATCTGGACCAACCACCTATCCATTCCTCATCCTCTTTAAAGCTGCCCTCACTTCCGCCTTGCTAATCCTCGGGACTTTCTTGTTCACCATCTTTCCTTCATCCATCTTCCTCTCTGTCATGTTCCTGGTCACAGTCAGACTGTGCAGACAGACTGGGCATGGCTCTAACCCGTGCCCAGTCTGTCTGCCCAATAAACTCTTAGTTTCTTATGGTGTTTTTGAGCCTTGTTACTTCTGTATTTTCTGTTTCCGGTTTTGTTTATTTTGACAGCGCTGTGCAGCTTCCGGCTGTTCCGTCCTTCGGGGCTGCACAGCTGCTGCCTATTGATTACTCATGAGTTACACCTGTCTGTGATTATGTGTGGGTATTTTAGGAACACGGCAACTTCAGCTGTGGCCGTGTCCTGCTACTCTCTTCCTGCTGTTTCCTGCTGTGACCTATTTTCATGGTTTAGGTTCTGCTGATGAGGTAAGGTGGTGTGCTCCGTCTTGGTGCCTTTTTCCTCTGGTTTTTTTGGCCCATTTCTCTCGGGTCCCCCGGCTGAGCTTTTTCTCTTACTCAGGCGTTCCCTGTTTTTGGCAACACTGACGTTGAGCCCAGCTTTCCTCCAGCATTGGTTATTCTCCTTCCATTTCCCCATTTAAATTTATTCTTTATTTTCTTACATGCTTACCAGTTTGTTTGGAAGCATTTGTGTTTATTTTCTTATTTTGGTTCACCAGTTAGTTTGGGAGTTTTTGTGTTGTCTTTTATGTTAATAAATGTGCAGAAACCTACTGCGTGCATGTGGTGTCCTGTTTTGCGCCCGTTCATGGGCGTGTTCATGACAGAAGGACACAGCCTGTCTGGACACCAGCCATTGTAGGTTTTGGCATTTTTTTTCTTTTTGAGTTGTCTCTCTGAGGTTGTGGGGGTTCCATCATGGACTTCCGAGTCTTAGGACTGAGTGTGCAGGAGTGTACGGTGGCAGAGGATGTTGTAGACTTTGCTTCCAAAGCTCAAATCACTCCCAAGACTGTCTATGGCTACGTGAACTTTGCCGCTGCGTTGATTGAGATGTGCCCTAACCTCTGGAACTACCCAGCTCTGACTCCTCTTCTCACAGCGATTTATGAGACTAGACGACAAGATGTGAAGCTGCTGGAGAATTCTCCCCCAGCTCAACCCAGGTGGAACAAGCATTCACAGGGACGGAAGGCTCGCCACTCCCGCCTCCAGGCCACACCATCACTCTCTACTCAGACAGCGCTCAAGGCTTTCGGAGAGAGAGAGCCAGACCTCAGAGCAGCAGCTGACTCCATCATCTCCCAGGAATGCAGGCAAGTGAACCCTTGTATCCCATTATTAAAGGATGAATTTTCCTGCCTGGTTCTTGGAGAGAAAGCCCAGTTTTTGCAGTCCTCTGGGTTTTGTATACCAGCTGTTACTGAGTGTCTCTCACCTGCTACCTCTGTGTCTCCTCCATCTGCTCCTGAGTGTCCGCCGGACGATGGAGGAGCCAGTGGCCCTGGAAGATTCTAGCCCAGTGCCAATGCAGAGCTGAACCCCAGTTGCCGCGCCAGACAAGCCACCAGCGTGGTCCACTCCATCTGGGGTGACCAAGACTGCTCTCACCATCATGCCTTCTGCGGAGGCTGCCGCAGCAGAGCTGCAACTCAACCTCCAGAGGACTGAGCCCGGAGCATCGTTGCCTGGATCGCCGGAGTCCTGGACGGTGGTGGAGCTCGAGTTCAGGCAAGCCCCCTCTTCTGTTCCTTTGTCTCTATTTGGGAGAGGTCTTGTCTGGCTCATGGGGAGGAGAGCCAAGTGCAGCCATCCTCTGCACCTGAGCTCCCCTCGCCGGGCTTTGCCGCTGCCGCTGCCAGTGACCCTGACTCTATTCTTCTGTTTGTTTTTCCTGGGTCACAGGGGAAGTTCCACCTGAGCCAGAAGTCTCTGTGGGTCCAGGTTTGCTGCCCGAAACCATCATGCGTTCAGCTCCTCCCAAGGGGGTCATCACTGACGCTCCGTCCCAGCACGGGATCTCCGTGGGTGCTGCTTTCTCTCCAGCTGAGGTTACCAAGGGCGCAGTGTTGCTCCTGCCCGGAGCCACGGCGGGTGTTGCTATGCTCCCTTCCGGAGCCACCGCGAGTGCTGCTATGCTCCAATCTGGAGCCACAGCGGGTGCAACTCAGCCCCAGCCCGGAGCCACCATGGCTGCAACTCAGCCCCAGCCCGGGGCCACCGCAGGTGCAGCCCAGTGCCCGTCCGGGGCCACCATGGGTGCAGCTCAGCCCCCGTCTGGGGCCACTGCGGGTGCAGCTCAGCCTCTGTTGGGGGCCACCGCAGGTGCAACTCAGCCCCAGCCTGGGGTCACTGCTGGTGCATCCCGAAAAGGCCCTCCTGGAAGACCACCTAACGGACTGCCTCTTCAGTCATGTTGGTTTTGGGGTAAGGGAAGGCCACCCAATGTGTCTCAGCACAGATGCTGGTGGTCTTGGGACTTAGGAAGACCGCCGGAACTTCCCTTGCTGCTTCGTTGGTGCTGGGGCATGGGGAGGCCACCCGAAGCGTTCCAGCACACATGCCAGTGGCCGTGGGACTCAGGAAGACCACCTGAACTGTTCACCCATTCATCAATCGGGTTCAGAGTCCCGTGTTGCCACCCTTTGGATGGACAGAGTCTGCCCAGTGAACATTTTGCTGTTTATTTTCCGTTATCTCTTAGTTCCTTATGATGTTTTTGAGCCTTGTTACATCTGTATTTTCTGTTTCCGGTTTTGTTTATTTTGACAGCGCTGTGCAGCTTCCGGCTGTTCCGTCCTTTGGGGCTGCACAGCTGCTGCCTATTGATTACTCATGAGTTACACCTGTCTGTGATTATGTGTGGGTATTTTAGGAGCATGGCAACTTCAGCTGTGGCCGTGTCCTACTACTCTCTTCCTGCTGTTTCCTGCCATGACCTATTTTCATGGTTTAGGTTCTGCTGATGAGGTAAGGTGGTGTGTTCCGTCTTGGTGCCTTTTTCCTCTGTTTTTTTTTCTCAGCCGTCGAGCCCATTTCTCTCGGGTTCTCCAGCTGAGCTTTTTCTCTTACTCAGGCATTCCCTGTTTTTGGCAACACTGATGTTGAGCCCAACTTTCCTCCAGCATTGGTTATTCTCCTTCCATTTCACCATATTGTATGTATCATCGTTGCTCGCCAGTTTGCTTGTTGGAGCACGTTGTTTACATTTCATGTTTTCTCTACGTGCTCGCCACCTTTGCTTGTTGGAGCACTTTAAATTTATTCTTTACTTTCTCACATGCTCACCCGTTAGTTTGGGAGCGTTTTGTGTTTATTTTCTTATTTTGGTTCACCAGTTAGTTTGGGAGTTTTTGTGTTGTCCTTTATGTTAATAAATGTGCAGAAACCTAGAGTGCGTGTGTGGTGTCCTATTTTGTTCATGACAGTCTCTCTTTTCCTTCATTCATCAGTTCCTCAAAGTGCTCCTTCCACCTTCTCAACACACTCTCGTCATTTGTTAGTACATTACCATTTCTATCCTTAATCAACCTAACTTGCTGCACATCTGTTCCAGCTTGTTCTCTGTCTAGCCAATCGATACAAGTCCTTTTCTCTCTCCTTCATGTCTAGCCTCTGATCCAACTCACTATATGGCTTTTCCTTTGACAAAGGCAACTCTCTCTTTGCCATGCACCTAGCTGTCTACTTTCTTCATCTTCCTGACTATCCCACTTTTTTCTTTGTCAGCCTCTTCCTTTGAATACTTTCCTGTACCTCCTCATTCCACCACCAAGTCTCTTTGTCTTCTGTCTAGACTCTAGACTCTAGAGGATACACCACATACCTTTCTACCCGTTTCCCTCAATATTTTTGCTGTACTTTCCCAGTCATCTGATAATTCTATACCACGAACAGCCTATATCAACTCCAATATCAGAAATCTATTGACAAAATTAATATCACAATGTTTTGGTTTTTTTTCTTTGGTTGTGTTTCTGTAGTTCTACATTACCCTAGTAAAGTGCAGTGACAAACTACATGTCCCACAATGCATTGTGGTTTTGTCATGATTCAGTGAATTATGGTGGGCAGTGTTTGTAGTTCAGAGAATTATCTGCAACTCTAATGACACTGTTCTTCAACCTTTTGCTGTATATTCATGGGGTTGGTATCAATCAAAAGAAAATAATCTAAAGGTGCAACACGCAGCGCAACATGTAAAGTTAATTTAAACATGTTGAAGATGTGCAAATTTGGGCATTTGCATGTCTGAGCGATTTGTTAGTGCCAGCTAGTAATCAGCCTTCAGACTCTGCCATCACTGGAGTTAAAGCATCAAAACTAGAGAGTAAACTAGTTTGAAAATAAGACTGCCACTCACCTGCAGAAAGATGGACTGGAGCTCTGCAGCTGAATCAGAGTGTCAGAGTTATTCATCTTCGGACTTTTGCCACAGACTTGCTAACAAGGGCTAGCAGGCTAGTAGAGTAAACAACCATCATCAAGGTGAAGTTTTGGACACCAGGACAATTTTACAGGTAAGAGCCCAGTTGGATAATGTAAATCTAAACATGATGGTGTTTTGGGGATTTCCATAGCAGGTGGAACACAGCTGTAGAAGCTATAAAGGCAACTTCACCTGTCTGCAACTTGCTCAAATGGCAAATTCATGTCTATTCACATGTTTACATTGAGTTAACACACCCGAAAAATTCACACTCGCGTTTAGTCTGAACGCACCTTAATTTTTTGGCAAAACAGTCAGAATCACTCTAAGTGCTTCTGCCACTGAGTAACAATGGTTTGGACATACTACATTTGAATAAAACAAATTTTGCCACAGGTTTTTTTTTAACATACTAAATCTGCAGACAACATACAGCTGTGATACAGCATTAGTTGGAAATCTCATTAGGAATGTAGCACTAAGTAGGGCTGTGCGACATGACGATATATATCAGATGATGATATAAAAACATCTATCATTTCATAGAATACTCTATCGTCTATATCGTTATTTAAAATGCACATACTGCCGTTTCTTGAGCAAAGTTTCTCACACTACTTGTCAGAGTCCTGCCCCTCCCCCACAGTGCGCGCAGTGTGCGTGGTGTGTGGCTAGGCTCTCTGGTGGTTATTCTGAACTCCCGGTTTGGTCAAATAGCCGCTACTGTGGAGGAATAAAATCAGGTGAGGTGCGACGAGCTGGAAGGTTGCATTGTTTTATTTCCTCCATCAAAATGAGACACACATCGTAGCTCTGAGCTACTGTGTTGTACTGTGCTCTTGAGGCATGTATTGATTCCGCCAGTGTTACGTAGTGTCCGTAGAATTGACCAAGTGCATTCTGGGTAGGATAGGAACCGTTAGTTCGCTGAGATCACGTCAACGTAGCAGACATCGTCACAAAGCAGCTGTGTTTTAAACTGTAATAGTTGTTCTCACAACCGCCGTGGAGAAAAGGTAAACCACGGAAAAGGCTTTTATCGTTTTCCAGCATGGAAGAAGAACAGCACAGCACACGTTTTGGATGTAGCTAAGAGGCGACGCCTGGCCTGGATTGCAGCAGTCAGAAGACCCTACATAACTTTCAAACACACACCTGAATCGATGGTGGTGTGCTCAAAGCATTTTCATAAAGGTACGTTATGATTTATTGTGTATGTCTGTTGTTAAAACTTGCTTGTGTTGTGGTTAAAACTTGCTTGGTCATAGCTTTTACCCTACGTCAGCGGTGCTAAGCTAAACAGAGCTAAGCTAAAGAAAGACTCTGATATCCGAGTAGCTACAAAAAGTTACCACTCACACACCTGTGTAAGCGGGTTTAATTTGTTCATCACCAAAGTATTTTCTTACCGTTTCCTTTGCTTTAACAGCAGACCAGCTTATGAAATGCTAGACTGTGATCCTGACTGGGCATCTTCTCTAAACCTTGGGCATGCAGAGCTTCCAGCTACCACTCCTGACAGGTTTAACCGCTTATGCAGATGGGCGAGATTATGACTAAAAGAATCATCAGGGCATGCAAGTGACCCCCCAACACAGACCCCCAACATCACTGGTCCCGTGACTGAGATGGATAATGTAGCTCCTTCAGGAAGCTCCAGAGGAAAATGTGCAAGAACTACAGAACTGCAGCATGTGTCACCTTAGGCTTAAAGAAATTTTACTCTTGCAAGAGGAGAACAGAAAGTTAAAGGGAGAGCTCTCCAGAAAGACCCTGGATGAGAATTTCCTCAAAGATAATGACTCAAAGGTGAAATACTACACTGGGCTTCCATTTTTCAGTTTAATGGCTCTGCTGATGCAATTTTTTTCCCAGCCTACCAAAGACAGAAAAAATTCCCAATTTCAAATTCTCCTTTTAACTATGATGTGTTTGTGGATTAATTTGCCTCTTGAACATATTGTACACCTTTTTGACATAAGCAGACAAACTGCACCCATCCTATTCTGTGACACCATAAATGTGCTCCATGCACACCTCAGCCCTTTGGTGTCTAACTAACTAACTAACTAACTAACCTGCACTTATATAGCGCTTTTCTAGTCACAAAGACCACTCAAAGCGCTTTCATTAATACTAACCCTCTATTCTAAGGGCCTATAGGAAACAAATATCTAGGGACAATTTAGAACAGCCAATTAACCTAACATGCATGTTTTTGGCATGTGGGAGGAAACCGGAGAAATCCCGGAGTAAACCCACGCAACACGGGGAGAACATGCAAACTCCACACAGATCACTGTTGGTCGGGGGCTGGGATCGAACCCACGATCCCACGATCCCCACAATCCCCCGGCCAAGGGTAAACTGTGCTGCCGCAGTGCTAACCACTGCGCCACCGTGCACCGTGTCCTGGCCAAAGAGACCTTGTTTGCAGGCTAGCACGCCACATCAGTACGCTGAAATGTTTAGCAATAAGGTCACAGTTATTATTGACTGCTTTGAACTTTTTAGTTTTAGAATGTAGACACTGACATGTTTTTGGTGTGGTTTAGCCATTTTGACATCATGTCTTTGACTGTGTCAATAATATTGAAGCAGTTAAAGCAGCACCTCTTCATTTTTCTTACTGCTCAAACATTTTGCTTTCTTTCCTCTTTTTATATATGTAAATCACACTGAGTTGCCCTTGTGTATGAAATGTGCTATATAAATACACTTGCTTGCTTTGTAACAATTTTTGGAATAAAGTACACAATGGCTTACAAACTCCAGCTCTTTATTTCAAAGATGCAAAACTGTAACCATAACCATAACACAATACAAGAATATAAATTGACATGCATGATCGACATGTATCATTGTTCACACAATGTTACAGCGCATAACTGTCTCATGTTACAGCACTACTCTAATGTGCACGTCGCAAAACCACGGCTGCTGTGGGGTTGGTGCTTCAGAGTCCCCCACATCCTAAATGGAACCACTGAATTTCACAGTTTTGGTTCTCACAGGCAACCATGTCACCCAGCTCTTCTGGCTGCCTGCAAGTCCACCACACTTCTGCTGTGTTCTGTGCCTGTCTTCTGGGATTGTGTGTGGACCTGGCTGTAATGCAGTTAGACGTCGTCTTTTGGGCTTCTGGGTGGGTTTATCAGCTGCAGCTTTCCTCTTTTGTGTTGTGGGGTCAGAGTCAGTGAAGTGACGGGCAACAAGCTCAGGTAGGAAAACTTTATAAAAAAAAGTTCTGGGCCACTGGTAAAATTATTTGCTCCCACAGGTCAGAATCTGGTGTGACGCGTACAACAACACAACTTTTTGTGGTCCACACAACAAAGTCACAGAAATGTGAGCCTGTCACAAAGATTTGCATTTGTACCTGCTTGTAGTACTTGTGACTGTGCTTGAGTTCTAGTCTCCCATCAGAGAGTTTCAGGTAAAAATCCTTGTCTGCACAGGCCTGCAGGATGTGGTTGCGGTGCTTATATGGGGATTTTATTTCCACACAGCCTTTTTCACAACAGGTGCAGGACACAAGTGCATCAGGGGTTGCACCAACTTCAGGAAAGGAGGGGTTGATTATAAAATATTATAAGCACACTTTCACATGTATATTGGGTGCATAATTCAATTTATGGCATGCACTTATTTTATTTAGTAAATAAATACTTGTAATCAAGACAAGAAATTAAAAAAAAGCACCTTTGTGAGCACAACTGTCTTCAAGTCTACCTTGTACATCTCCAAGTCATGCACCCATCCGTCTGTGAACTGCACTTTTGTTTGCTTCAAAGACCTAAAGTTACTAAAAACTTCATGCGTGTATGGACTTATGCTTAAAGTCATATAATTATAAATGAAGGCATGGTCGAAGTTTGGCAGAATGTTTGCATCCGAACTCCATGTGATATGTTGGTAGAGATCTAGTCCATTAACCCCTTCAAGCTTCGCAAAATAGCATGCCTTTGCAGTCCCGTTCAATTTGGCGGAGTATGGTCCCTTTAAATTTTCCTTCATGGTCCATTTTGTGATTTTTTTTTTTCCGTTCATTCACAAGAAATGCCGAGGCGCTGTGTGTTTGCAGTCCGTTTACGATCGCTGTTCCTACCCCACCCAGATTGCATTGCGCGTTTGTCACGTGGGCTGGCGAGGTTAATAGTAAGCTCTTTCATACAGACAGAGAGAATGCATGGTACATTAGCACATTGGTATACATATCAGTCAATACACATGATAAGCATGACCAACTGGCGTCTGGACGTCCTCTTCTTAATCCGGGGATGTATAAACAATAGTCCATTGTTGTGGTTGTCCCCCAGGGGCTCTCTGTCCATATGCAAATTGTCCTCTGCTTCCTGCAGACATGCTGAGTGTGAGGAATGTTCCTGTAGAGCAGTGGTCCCCAAACTATGGCCCGCGGGCCTCCACATTTGGCCCGGCCCCCTGAACAATACCAGAGACGCTTACCCCCACCCCCTCCACCTCCTCCTGCACAGAGCTTTTCCCGCACCTCGCTTCCAAAGCCGGCCGAGCGCCGTCTCGTTCCCCTGCTGAGCGTGTGCTCAGCCATGCATTCTGTGCCATGCATTCTCTGTATCACTGTATAAAAGAGCTGACTGTACATGCCTCACTATCGCACTTAGAATTCGCTCTTAGACAACTGCTCAGGGCTCCCTCACAGCGCGCAGCCAGAGCACTGGGTGAGCCTCGTGATGGAGGAATAAAACACCTTTAAACTTCGGCTTGCTGTGTCCGCCTGCACTTATTTTTTCCTCCACACTGGTGACCTGACATGATGGACTGTTTCTCCCTTCTGCCATGCTGTGGACTATTTTTTGCCTCCACACTGGTAAGCGTTATGATTTTTTTTTTTCAGTCTGGCCACGCAATCGAGACTAATACACGCATAGAACGTGACATTCTATTCCACCCTTCTGCAGTCTGTGCCCCTATCTGAACCCCCCCCCCCCGAAAAAAAAAAATAAATCCTAGACTCACCCCTGTCAAATAAAACGGAATAATGGCAAAAAGGTTAGGTAAGAGAAAAATTGATTCAGAATGTAGGGTATTTAACCTGCAGTAGACAAATGATTATTTTTTTGTTCAATGCAAAGAAAAGGCTGTTCAACAGTGGTGTCTACAAGCCTACTGGAACCTACAAAAGGATTATAAGGAAGAAACACAAGAACTTTGAGAGACTGCTCATATGAGTCATTTAAGTAAGAGATTCTGCTCTGACAACTAAGCTGAACTTTTACCTGTCAAGATTGTGCACGGCACAACAGAAAGTTAATGTTCCATGGACTTTTTTTCTGTGAAGAACCCAGAGAGGGTTATTTGGTTATTATTTATTTCATAAATAGTGTTATTATTTATTTTCTGACTTTTTTCCTGTGAAGATCCCAGAAAGGGTTATTAATATTTGGTTATGTGTGGCTTTCTGGAAAACAATAAATGTTTACGTTTAGGCACCCGTGCGATCGTCACACTTTTTCTGTTACAAACTGACCCCGGCCCCCATCAGAGAAGGCAAAAGTTATGTGGCCCTCACAGGAAAAAGTTTGGGGACCCCTGCTGTAGAGTGTTGTGGGTCACCACAGGGCTCCCCCCAGAACACTCAGCAGGGGCTGTGACCCCCCACCCCCCATCGTTTGGCTCCAGCTCCGGTTTCCAGCACGTTGAACGGCCGTGGATCGTGGGCGCCGGGGCCAGTGCGTGTCGTGCGTAATGGAACAAGATGACGATCGGCCGGCTTTAGGGAGTGAGGTGCAGGAAGAGCGCTGTGGAGGAGGAAGGGGAGGGGGGAAGTAAATGAGTGCCGGCCCGGGACATCAAAGGTGTCTGGGCCGTGCAAAAATTGCGTGTGGATCCGCGATGGTGAGGGACTTTCCCGGTAAACCTGGCGGAGATCCACAGCGGCTGTGAAAAAAAATTAAGTCTCTGACTCCTCTCGTGGCTCAGTCCCGCGAGGATGTGGGGAAGGCGAGTGGCCAAATTCCCTGAGAATGCGTAGTGGCTGTGAAACAACTGCAGCTGTGTGAGGGACTTGGCGGTGTGGCTTTTAGGTGCGGAAGCAGTCCTAAAGCCATCGGGAACAGCAATCGGCTAAATTCCACTTGTGCGCCGTAGCTGAGAAACCCATACAAAGTCCTGTGTGCGGGTTGCACGTCTGCTTCAGGTGTGTGAGCAGCCCTGAAGGTTTCGAGAGTGGCGATCGGCCGTGTTTCTCGGGCATGTGCAGCGGCGGAGGACGCTGTATCAGTCTGTGGAGCCGTCTTGTCCTTGTGCGTGGTGCGCGCTTGGCGCAGTGACCACATAGCTGGCAGTTGCGCTGTCTTCGTAATCCTGCGGTGTGCGTGCGGGGCTCGTGAGGTGAGTCAGGGTCGGGGAGATTGGGGGAAATCAACGGAGTTGGTGCCGATGTACTTCCCCGTTCAGGCTGCCTCCTTCGGTTCGCTCGTGTCGCCATTCATGGTGCGTGTCGGTCAAAGCGCTGCCCGTTCCGGAGGGCGCGCTCCGGTGAGGATAAAGGGGTTGCAGGCGTTCTCTGGTCCTCTGGTATCCACAGCACGGTGAGAGGGAGCAGACGGTCATTCTCTCTTGTCAGGTCACCAGTGTGGAGGGATAAGATCAGGCGAGGGGTGCACCATGACACGTCTAGGGTCACCAGTGTGGAGGAATAAAATCAGGTGAGGTGCGACGAGCTGGAAGGTTGCATTGTTTTATTTCCTCCATCAAAATGAGACACACATCGTAGCTCTGAGCTACTGTGTTGTACTGTGCTCTTGAGGCATGTATAGTAAGCTCTTTTATACAGACAGAGAGAATGCATGGTACATTAGCATACTGGTATACATATCAGTCAATACACATGATTAGCATGACCAACAGGCGCCCGGACATCCTCTTCTTAATCTGGGGATGTATAAACAATAGTCCATTGTTCTGGTTGTCCCCCAGGGGCTCTCTGTCCGTATGCAAATTGTCCTCTGCTTCCTGCAGACATGCTGAGTGTGAGGAATGTTCCTGTAGAGGGTTGTGGGTCACCACACTACTCCTGTTTGTCAGGGATGTGGGACTGTTTTCCATCATGCTGCGTCAGAGAGGATAGTCCGCTAACCTCGTTTTAATAAGAGGTAAGAGACGTTAACACCATGTCTATTTATGAAACGGCAATGCTAAATGACGGTGCTAAGTTGTGCAAACTGGAAACATAGTGAATCAGACCATTGTTTCCTTGGTTTAAATTACTGCCGAGTTTCTTAGTTTTGTCTGAAAAAAATTTATTAAAGCTGCAAAAGTGCATGATGCTGGCACACAAACGCAAAATAAATATAAATAAATTAAAATGGGTCAGAGGAGCAAGTTGGCTCTTTATGTAATTTATTTGATTTCTAATCATTTTAATTAGTCAAGTAGTGATAATGAATAAAGTCATCACATGTATTTTATTGCATTACCTTTTGTGTCCTTCATTTTCAGAACATGACCAATCAGGTCAAATCAAGCCAGAATGGCATCTTCAGGCTGTAGCTCTACACTTAAATTTTCATTGATTTAAACTAATAGCTAATTTATATATCTGTAGATAGCAATGGGTAATTTTCTCATTTTCAGACATTTTTTTTGTCTTATCTGTTTTTTGGTTGTTGTTTTTTTTTGCCATTCTCCTCTGGCTCAGGAAATATTTAACTGATTGATGTTTACTTTTTATTCATATGATATGATTTAGAAGAAAAACCTGAAATTTATGAGAATCAAGTCTCAAATGCACATTAAAAAATGTTTTATAACAAGACTGCAAAATTATGAGTGGAAAAATGTGCATGTAAAAAAAGTAAAAAAAAAGAGATGGTCTTTTTATGTGATTATCTAAACTGTACAATTTACAGAAAATGTATACTGTGATATATATCGTTATCATGATATAAGATGACTTATATCGTGATATGAAATTTTTGTCATATTCAATTCAATTCAATTCAACTTTATTTATATAGCGCCATTTCACAACAACAGTCATCTCATAGCACTATCAACTGTAGGGGGGACCCCCACAGTTGCAGAAAGACCCCAGCAATCAGGCGATCCCCTGTGAGCAAGCACTTGGCGACGGTGGAGAGGAAAAACTCCCTTTTAACAGGAAGAAACCTCCAGCAGAACCAGGCTCAGGGAGGGGCAGTCATCTGCTGCGACTGGCTGGGGGGTGAGGGGATAGAGAAGAAGAAAAGAACAGACATGTAGAGAGCAAACAGCACGATGGGGACTCAATCTATGGGAGAGAACAAACAAATGTTAATGACCAGCAAAAAAAAAAAAAAAATTCATAGAGAGTGAGGAAAAGAGTGAGGCCCAGTGCATTACTGGAGGTCCCCCGGCTGACTAAACCTATTAGCAGCATAACTAAGGGAGGGTTCAGAAACACATGATCCCTCCCTAATTGTAGGCTATATCAAAAAGGTAGGTTTTAGCCCTATTCTTAAAAACAGAGATCAAGTCTGACTCCCGAATCCAGATTGGCAGCTGATTCCACAGGAGAGGAGCTTGATAACTGAAGGCTCTGCCTCCCATTGTACTTTTGGAGATTCTAGGTATTGCAAGTAATCCTGCATTTTGGGAGCGTAGTGCTCTGTTAGGATGATACGGTAGTATCAGATCTTTTAAATAAAAAGGAGCCTGATTGTTTAAAGCTTTGTAAGTAAGAAGAAGGATTTTAAACTTAATTCTAAACTCTATGGGAAGCCAATGAAGGGAGGCCAGAACCGGAGAGATATGATCTCTCTTTCTAGTACCTGTTAAAACTCTTGCTGCAGCATTTTGGATCAGCTGAAGACTTTTTAAAGATGTTTTAGGACTGCCTGATAATAAAGAATTACAATAATCTAATCTCGAGCTAACAAAAGCGTGGATCAGCTTCTCAGCATCACTCTGAGACAAGATGCTCCTAATCTTGGCAATATTACGCAAATGATAGAAGGCAGTCTTAGAAACAAATTTAATATGTGAATTGAAGGACAAATCCTGATCAAAAATAACTCCAAGGTTCCTCACAGAGCTATTAAGAGAAAGAGTAACTGCATCCAAACTGAAAGTTTGATTTGGAAAGGAATTTCTAAGGTTTTTTGGACCAACAAGAATGACTTCAGTCTTATCTGAATTTAATAGCAGGAAATTACAAGTCATCCAAGCTTTGATTTCCTTAAGACAGGCTTCTAACTTGGCTAATTGATTAGTATCATCTGGCTTCATTGACAGGTATAATTGTGTGTCATCTGCATAACAATGAAAATGTAGGACTTCCGGTTATGGCTGCCACGTAGGACGGATGTGTCTCGCTCTGCTCTGCTCCTGGAGAAAAAAAATCGGCAAATAACTCTCTCATTTGGGACAGAACGTATCCCAGCATTTGGGCGAGGATATGTCGGCGAAGCCTAAGGCTGGAAAACCAGGAAAAGGAAAAAGCGAGCCGCCGAAACAGTCCAAATTAACGGACTTTCAGGTCTGTGACGCAGCAAACAAAACTCCATATATGGCGGAGGAGGCTGGCAACGGTGCGATATCTGCGGGGAATGGCGCAGATGCGCTGATGGCTGCCATGAGTTCAATGAGAGCGGACTTTTCCTCTAGATTTGATGGGATTATGACAGCGTTGGAAGGAATAAGAAAGGAATTGGGTGACTGTGTAGAACGAACGGCGCAGATGGAGCTCCGTCTCGCTAGTGCTGAAGATGACGTCACCCGTCTTCAATTAAAGGTGCGCACTATGGAAAAAAAAAATAAATCTCTGGAAGATAATATTTTGGATTTGGAATCTCGGTCGAGACAGAATAATTTGAGGCTGGTGGGTCTTCCAGAGGAATCAGAAGGTCGGGACGTATGTTCCTTTCTGGAAAAGTGGATTCCGGAGGTGCTGGGCAGCGAGGAGTTGCAATCAGCAGTGGTTCTGGAAAAAGCACATCGTATTGGCCCACGGAGAGATAAGGGACCGCCGAGGACCTTAATTATGAAGTTTCTTAGCAACAGAGACAGGATGAAGATCTTCAACGCTGCACGTGCTAAAGGAGAGATTAAACACCAGGACCAGCAGGTGCGGTTCTACCCAGATTTGGCCACAGGAATCCAGCAATTGAGGAAGCAGTTTGATCCCGTACGTAAGGAGCTGCGCAACCTTGGGATTCGTCATGGTGTAATCTATCCTGCGAGACTGCTGACCACGTATGAGGGCAGAACCCACATCTTCAAGACCCCAGAGGAGGCGCAGGAGTTCATCAAGAAGATCAAGGAAGAAGAAGAGACTGGTGGGAGCTAAGCATGAACAAAATATAAGGTAGAATAATTAAGCATTTGCACAGGCATCTGACTGACTTGAAGTAAATAGTAAGTTTACAAAATATAGATTGTATTATATATTAAAAAAACAAAACAAAAACAAAACAAACAAAAAAAAAACTATGATGTACAAAGTTGTTAAAAATTTTGGAGTTAAGTTGGAAAACTACAGAGGAGAGTTAATGTTACGTCATTAAAAGCAGTAGAGTTAGGGTGATTGGGAGGATGAAGAAGGAGTGGCTTAGGCTGTTCCCCGTGGATGTGGAACGGTCGATGGCTATATCGGGAGACAGAATTTTTCTTTTGATTTTGGGGGGTTTGCCACAAGTGTGGGAAGGGAAAATTTGTTTGTGTGTAGTTTGTAGGATGAATGTTCAACCACTCATGTTTTTGCTTCTCTGTATGAGCATGTTTACACTGCAAGGTAATCCCAAACTCTCTATTGATCATGGACCAAAGTGTTAATCTTAATTTAACTTCATGGAATTGCAGAGGTCTACAAAATTTAAAAAAACTTAAACAAGTTATGAATAAAATAAAGGACATGGGTTCAAGAATTGTGTTTTTACAAGAAACTCATCTGATAGAGGAGGATGTTAAAAGAATTAGGAGTAGATGGCAGGGAAGTGTATTCACCTCTTCATTTTCATCCCGAGCCAGGGGAGTTATGACTCTCATACATAAATCAGTTCCTTTTCAAGTGAAAAATGTAATTGGAGACAAATTTGGAAGATATGTAATCATTCAAGGTTCTTTGCTATTAGAAAATATAAATCTTGTGAACTTATATGGTCCCAATATAGATGATCAGAAGTTCTTTGCTAATTTATTTCTCATCTTATCATCACTTACAGGGCAACATATAATAGCAGGGGATTTTAATTGTACATTGAATCCAGGTGTGGATAGATCAACAGGACTGGATTGTACGCACATTGGATGTAGGATGACTATTAATCATTTTATGAAAGAATTGAGATTGTTAGATATATGGAGAGAAATGAAACCACAAGTTAAAGCCTATTCTTGTTATTCCAGTACCTACAAGACATTCTCACGTATTGATTATTTTTTGATTTCCACAGAATTAAGGTCCAAGATTCAAAACTGCTTTTATGATAACATCGTGATCTCTGATCATGCACCCTGTTGTCTAATATATGTAGATAAAAAATTGACAAAGGAATCAGGTAGATGGCAATTTCAGCATAAATGGCTTCAGGATGAGGAATTTGTCAAGTATATAGAAAAACAGATAGACGAGTTCTTTGACATCAATACTACACAAACATCAGCATGTGTAAAGTGGGAGGCTTTCAAAGCTTTTATTAGGGGACATATTATTAGTTATACAGGATCAAAATCTAAGAAGACTCGAGAGGAGAGAGCTAAATTGGAACATAAAATAAAAAGTCTTCAGGAAAAAGTGTATGCAGGAAGTGACCCAAGGTTGGAGAACGAATTACTGATTTTGAGAGCTGAATATGACAAAAAATCAGCGAATAGAGCTGCCTCGAGTCTTCTAAGATTGAAACAATCTTTTTATGAACAAGGTGAAAAATCAGGAAAATTATTAGCATGGCAGATTAAACAATTGGAAATTAAAACACCAATTACCAGTATTATAAGTAATGGACAGGTAGTTATAGATCCTTTAGAAATTAATAGAGCCTTTAGAGATTACTATGAAAAATTATATGATACCAAAAATGAACCTGATTTAACAAAACTAAATGGGTTTTTGAACGAACTATCTATATCGTGTATACCAAATGAAAACAGGGAGATATTGGAGTCTAAAATTAGTCAAGAAGAAGTTGGGCTAGCCATTGATAATATGAAATCAGGAAAAAGTGCAGGACCAGATGGTCTTCCAGTTGACCTTTATAAAAAATTTAAGAATAAATTAATAAAACCTTTTTTGGAAATGGTTTTAGAAGCATTTCAAAATAATAATTTACCATCATACATAAATAATGCCTTAATTATACTGCTGCCAAAACCAGGTAAGCCCTCTAATAAATGTGAAAATATGAGACCAATAAGCCTATTAAACGCCGACCTTAAGATAATCTGTAAAATTTTAGCAAGACGAATACAAGAAATTTTACCAAATATTATTAATCGAGATCAGAATGGCTTTATAAAGGGTAGACAAGGCTTCCATAATGTAAGAAGACTATTTAATATTATTTATTTTAATAAAGAAGCACCGGATACAGCTCTCCTATCACTGGACGCCGAAAAGGCCTTTGATAGAGTTGAATGGCCCTTTCTTTTTGAAGTCCTACAAAGGTTTGGACTTGGAAATAATTTCATAAAATGGGTTCAAATAATATACAATAATGCTACAGCAGAAATCCTAACAAATAACAATATTTCAAAACCAATAAAAATCAATAGAGGATGTCGACAAGGCTGTCCACTTTCACCTTTACTGTTTACTATGGCAATTGAACCTTTAGCGATATCGATACGTTTACATTCACAAATATATGGAATTAAAGTTGGACCAAAAGAACATAAAATCTCCCTGTACGCCGATGATATAATTTTGTTTATGTCGAATCTAAAAAAATCAATTCCAACCTTGTTGAATTTAATAAAGAATTTTGGGGAAATATCAGGATATAAAATAAATAAAACTAAATCTTCAATATTAATGCTAAATGAGACCCAGAGAAATTACCCAGCCCCTGAGGCAAATCAATTCAATGTTGTAAATCAGTTTAAATATTTAGGAATCCAAATTATGCCTAAGCTAGAATCAGTCGCCAGCGTCAACTATGAAGCCTTAATGTCAGATATCAATGAGTTAACTCAGAGATGGATGTCACTACCAATGTCGATGATCGGGAGAATCAATATACTTAAAAGTAATATTTTACCTAAAATACTTTATTTATTTCAATACATTCCCTTATCACCACCTTTAGATCTATTCTCAAGAATAAAAAAAAAGTCAGTGGAATTTATATGGAACAACAGGAGGGCTAGATTACGTCTGTCTTTATTATATTTACCATTTGATCGTGGAGGTCTGAAATGTCCAAATTTTATGTTGTATTATTGGTCGGCACAACTGAGGTCTATGACATATTATTTTTCATCAAATGATCTCCCTCACTGGACTGAAATGGAATCATACAATTTACCTTTACCTCTTCCCATATTCATATACTCAGATTCGGCAAAAAAATTACAAAAACAAGTTAAAAATCCATTTGTAAAGCATATGATCAAAATATGGTGTGAAGCTAAAAACTATTTAAAAGAACCACAGTTATTGTCACAATTTAGTCCAATATGGGGTAATCAATATTTTAAACCAGGGAGAGCGGACGCTGTATTTAAAGTATGGAATTTAAAAGGGATACAAAAGATTCAGGATTTATATTTGCCATGTGCAGACAACATAATGTCTTTTGAAGAGCTGAGGATCAAATTTAATCTCAATAGAACACATTTTTTTAAATATCTTCAACTTAGAAACTTTATTCGATCAAATCAAAATAAAGCTCTCACTCGACCTATTTATTCATCCTTGGAAAAAATGATGATGAAAGATAGTAAAAGAAAGGGTATTATTTCAGAGTTTTATAACTCATTGACACTATCTTCAAGTGAAAATTCACTGAAAAGATTAAACTACTGGAAAGAAGATCTGCAAATTGAAATTTCGGAGGAACAATGGGAATTGGCTTGTACAGAAGCTCAAACCAAATCAATAAATGCACGCCTTAAATTGATACATTTCAAATGGTTAATGCGGATGTATGTTACACCGGAGGAGTTAAATAGATATAACAAAAATATACCAGATACATGCACAAAATGCATGGAAAGTAAAGGAACCCTATTTCATTGTTTATGGGAATGTAGATTAATAAGAATGTTTTGGGAAGAGGTGAGGGTAACAATTGAAAAAATAATCTCAAAACAAATCATACTGAATCCTAAACTGTTTTTGTTGGGTCTGTACCCAGAAAAGCATAATTTTAATAAAAGTGAAAGAACATTCATAGACCTCAGTTTGCTTAATGCCAAAAAATGTATTGCACTATTATGGAAAAAGACTCATAGACCAGATGTGACTCAGTGGTTAAGACAGATGTTAACAAACCTTCCATTAGAAAGAATAACATATATACTGAAATCAAAGGAAATTGTGTTTGAGAATATATGGAGACCTTTTATTGATTTTGTAAAAAATTTAAACATAACTCTTGAAGAAGAAGGTGAATGATGTGTGTGGACCTTGTAAATTCCAAACTGGTGAACATAATATGTATACTTATGTATTGGATTGTCTAGACTAAACAGAGGAGCATTGTTGAAGACTTGATTTTGTTGGTGGTTGTTGGTGTTTTTAGTGTATTTTTTTTTTTTTTTGTAGTACTTTAGCGTTAGTGTTTGATTGTTTGTATCATGTTTGTTAAAAAAAAAAAGGTTCAATAAAGATATTGTGGAAAAAAAAAAAAAAGGTAGGTTTTAGCCCTATTCTTAAAAACAGAGATCGAGTCTGACTCCCGAATCCAGATTGGCAGCTGATTCCACAGGAGAGGAGCTTGATAACTGAAGGCTCTGCCTCCCATTGTACTTTTGGAGATTCTAGGTATTACAAGTAATCCTGCATTTTGGGAGCGTAGTGCTCTGTTAGGATGATACGGTAGTATCAGATCTTTTAAATAAAAAGGAGCCTGATTGTTTAAAGCTTTGTAAGTAAGAAGAAGGATTTTAAACTTAATTCTAAACTCTATGGGAAGCCAATGAAGGGAGGCCAGAACCGGAGAAATATGATCTCTCTTTCTAGTACCTGTTAAAACTCTTGCTGCAGCATTTTGGATCAGCTGAAGACTTTTTAAAGATGTTTTAGGACAGCCTGATAATAAAGAATTACAATAATCTAATCTCGAGCTAACAAAAGCGTGGATCAGCTTCTCAGCATCACTCTGAGACAAGATGCTCCTAATCTTGGCAATATTACGCAAATGATAGAAGGCAGTCTTAGAAACAAATTTAATATGTGAATTGAAGGACAAATCCTGATCAAAAATAACTCCAAGGTTCCTCACAGAGCTATTAAGAGAAAGAGTAACTGCATCCAAACTGAAAGTTTGATTTGGAAAGGAATTTCTAAGGTTTTTTGGACCAACAAGAATGACTTCAGTCTTATCTGAATTTAATAGAAGGAAATTACAAGTCATCCAAGCTTTGATTTCCTTAAGACAGGCTTCTAACTTGGCTAATTGATTAGTATCATCTGGCTTCATTGACAGGTATAATTGTGTGTCATCTGTATAACAATGAAAATGTAGGACTTCCGGTTATGGCTGCCACGTAGGACGGACGTGTCTCGCTCTGCTCTGCTCCTGGAGAAAAAAAATTGGCAAATAACTCTCTCATTTGGGACAGAACGTATCCCAGCATTTGGGCGAGGATATGTCGGCGAAGCCTAAGGCTGGAAAACCAGGAAAAGGAAAAAGCGAGCCGCCGAAACAGTCCAAATTAACGGACTTTCAGGTCTGTGACGCAGCAAACAAAACTCCATATATGGCGGAGGAGGCTGGCAACGGTGCGATATCTGCGGGGAATGGCACAGATGCGCTGATGGCTGCCATGAGTTCAATGAGAGCGGACTTTTCCTCTAGATTTGATGGGATTATGACAGCGTTGGAAGGAATAAGAAAGGAATTGGGTGACTGTGTAGAACGAACGGCGCAGATGGAGCTCTGTCTCGCTAGTGCTGAAGATGACGTCACCCGTCTTCAATTAAAGGTGCGCACTTTGGAAAAAAAAATAAATCTCTGGAAGATAATATTTTGGATTTGGAATCTCGGTCGAGACAGAATAATTTGAGGCTGGTGGGTCTTCCAGAGGAATCAGAAGGTCGGGACGTATGTTCCTTTCTGGAAAAGTGGATTCCGGAGGTGCTGGGCAGCGAGGAGTTGCAATCAGCAGTGGTTCTGGAAAAAGCACATCGTATTGGCCCACGGAGAGATAAGGGACCGCCGAGGACCTTAATTATGAAGTTTCTTAGCAACAGAGACAGGATGAAGATCTTCAACGCTGCACGTGCTAAAGGAGAGATTAAACACCAGGACCAGCAGGTGCGGTTCTACCCAGATTTGGCCACAGGAATCCAGCAATTGAGGAAGCAGTTTGATCCCGTACGTAAGGAGCTGCGCAACCTTGGGATTCGTCATGGTGTAATCTATCCTGCGAGACTGCTGACCACGTATGAGGGCAGAACCCACATCTTCAAGACCCCAGAGGAGGCGCAGGAGTTCATCAAGAAGATCAAAGAAGAAGAAGAGACTGGTGGGAGCTAAGCATGAACAAAATATAAGGTAGAATAATTAAGCATTTGCACAGGCATCTGACTGACTTGAAGTAAATAGTAAGTTTACAAAATATAGATTGTATTATATATTAAAAAAACAAAACAAACAAAAAAAAAACTATGATGTACAAAGTTGTTAAAATTTTTGGAGTTAAGTTGGAAAACTACAGAGGAGAGTTAATGTTACGTCATTAAAAGCAGTAGAGTTAGGGTGATTGGGAGGATGAAGAAGGAGTGGCTTAGGCTGTTCCCCGTGGGTGTGGAACGGTCGATGGCTATATCGGGAGACAGAATTTTTCTTTTGATTTTGGGGGGTTTGCCACAAGTGTGGGAAGGGGAAATTTGTTTGTGTGTAGTTTGTAGGATGAATGTTCAACCACTCATGTTTTTGCTTCTCTGTATGAGCATGTTTACACTGCAAGGTAATCCCAAACTCTCTATTGATCATGGACCAAAGTGTTAATCTTAATTTAACTTCATGGAATTGCAGAGGTCTACAAAATTTAAAAAAACTTAAACAAGTTATGAATAAAATAAAGGACATGGGTTCAAGAATTGTGTTTTTACAAGAAACTCATCTGATAGAGGAGGATGTTAAAAGAATTAGGAGTAGATGGCAGGGAAGTGTATTCACCTCTTCATTTTCATCCCGAGCCAGGGGAGTTATGACTCTCATACATAAATCAGTTCCTTTTCAAGTGAAAAATGTAATTGGAGACAAATTTGGAAGATATGTAATCATTCAAGGTTCTTTGCTATTAGAAAATATAAATCTTGTGAACTTATATGGTCCCAATATAGATGATCAGAAGTTCTTTGCTAATTTATTTCTCATCTTATCATCACTTACAGGGCAACATATAATAGCAGGGGATTTTAATTGTACATTGAATCCAGGTGTGGATAGATCAACAGGACTGGATTGTACGCACATTGGATGTAGGATGACTATTAATCATTTTATGAAAGAATTGAGATTGTTAGATATATGGAGAGAAATGAAACCACAAGTTAAAGCCTATTCTTGTTATTCCAGTACCTACAAGACATTCTCACGTATTGATTATTTTTTGATTTCCACAGAATTAAGGTCCAAGATTCAAAACTGCTTTTATGATAACATCGTGATCTCTGATCATGCACCCTGTTGTCTAATATATGTAGATAAAAAATTGACAAAGGAATCAGGTAGATGGCAATTTCAGCATAAATGGCTTCAGGATGAGGAATTTGTCAAGTATATAGAAAAACAGATAGACGAGTTCTTTGACATCAATACTACACAAACATCAGCATGTGTAAAGTGGGAGGCTTTCAAAGCTTTTATTAGGGGACATATTATTAGTTATACAGGATCAAAATCTAAGAAGACTCGAGAGGAGAGAGCTAAATTGGAACATAAAATAAAAAGTCTTCAGGAAAAAGTGTATGCAGGAAGTGACCCAAGGTTGGAGAATGAATTACTGATTTTGAGAGCTGAATACGACAAAAATCAGCGAATAGAGCTGCCTCGAGTCTTCTAAGATTGAAACAATCTTTTTATGAACAAGGTGAAAAATCAGGAAAATTATTAGCATGGCAGATTAAACAATTGGAAATTAAAACACCAATTACCAGTATTATAAGTAATGGACAGGTAGTTATAGATCCTTTAGAAATTAATAGAGCCTTTAGAGATTACTATGAAAAATTATATGATACCAAAAATGAACCTGATTTAACAAAACTAAATGGGTTTTTGAACAAACTATCTATACCGTGTATTCCAAATGAAAACAGGGAGATATTGGAGTCTAAAATTAGTCAAGAAGAAGTTGGGCTAGCCATTGATAATATGAAATCAGGAAAAAGTGCAGGACCAGATGGTCTTCCAGTTGACCTTTATAAAAAATTTAAGAATAAATTAATAAAACCTTTTTTGGAAATGGTTTTAGAAGCATTTCAAAATAATAATTTACCATCATACATAAATAATGCCTTAATTATACTGCTGCCAAAACCAGGTAAGCCCTCTAATAAATGTGAAAATATGAGACCAATAAGCCTATTAAACGCCGACCTTAAGATAATCTGTAAAATTTTAGCAAGACGAATACAAGAAATTTTACCAAATATTATTAATCGAGATCAGAATGGCTTTATAAAGGGTAAACAAGGCTTCCATAATGTAAGAAGACTATTTAATATTATTTATTTTAATAAAGAAGCACCGGATACAGCTCTCCTATCATTGGACGCCGAAAAGGCCTTTGATAGAGTTGAATGGCCCTTTCTTTTTGAAGTCCTACAAAGGTTTGGACTTGGAAATAATTTCATAAAATGGGTTCAAATAATATACAATAATGCTACAGCAGAAATCCTAACAAATAACAATATTTCAAAACCAATAAAAATCAATAGAGGATGTCGACAAGGCTGTCCACTTTCACCTTTACTGTTTACTATGGCAATTGAACCTTTAGCGATAGCGATACGTTTACATTCACAAATATATGGAATTAAAGTTGGACCAACAGAACATAAAATCTCCCTGTACGCCGATGATATAATTTTGTTTATGTCGAATCTAAAAAAATCAATTCCAACCTTGTTGAATTTAATAAAGAATTTTGGGGAAATATCAGGATATAAAATAAATAAAACTAAATCTTCAATATTAATGCTAAATGAGACCCAGAGAAATTACCCAGCCCCTGAGGTAAATCAATTCAATGTTGTAAATCAGTTTAAATATTTAGGAATCCAAATTATGCCTAAGCTAGAATCAGTCGCCAGTGTCAACTATGAAGCCTTAATGTCAGATATCAATGAGTTAACTCAGAGATGGATGTCACTACCAATGTCGATGATCGGGAGAATCAATATACTTAAAAGTAATATTTTACCTAAAATACTTTATTTATTTCAATACATTCCCTTATCACCACCTTTAGATCTATTCTCAAGAATAAAAAAAAAGTTAGTGGAATTTATATGGAACAACAGGAGGGCTAGATTACGTTTGTCTTTATTATATTTACCATTTGATCGTGGAGGTCTGAAATGTCCAAATTTTATGTTGTATTATTGGTCGGCACAACTGAGGTCTATGACATATTATTTTTCATCAAATGATCTCCCTCACTGGACTGAAATGGAATCATACAATTTACCTTTACCTCTTCCCATATTCATATACTCAGACTCGGCAAAAAAATTACAAAAACAAGTTAAAAATCCATTTGTAAAGCATATGATCAAAATATGGTGTGAAGCTAAAAACTATTTAAAAGAACCACAGTTATTGTCACAATTTAGTCCAATATGGGGTAATCAATATTTTAAACCAGGGAGAGCGGACGCTGTATTTAAAGTATGGAATTTAAAAGGGATACAAAAGATTCAGGATTTATATTTGCCATGTGCAGACAACATAATGTCTTTTGAAGAGCTGAGGATCAAATTTAATCTCAATAGAACACATTTTTTTAAATATCTTCAACTTAGAAACTTTATTCGATCAAATCAAAATAAAGCTCTCACTCGACCTATTTATTCATCCTTGGAAAAAATGATGATGAAAGATAGTAAAAGAAAGGGTATTATTTCAGAGTTTTATAACTCATTGACACTATCTTCAAGTGAAAATTCACTGAAAAGATTAAACTACTGGAAAGAAGATCTGCAAATTGAAATTTCAGAGGAACAATGGGAATTGGCTTGTACAGAAGCTCAAACCAAATCAATAAATGTACGCCTTAAATTGATACATTTCAAATGGTTAATGCGGATGTATGTTACACCGGAGGAGTTAAATAGATATAACAAAAATATACCAGATACATGCACAAAATGCATGGAAAGTAAAGGAACCCTATTTCATTGTTTATGGGAATGTAGATTAATAAGAATGTTTTGGGAAGAGGTGAGGGTAACAATTGAAAAAATAATCTCAAAACAAATCATATTGAATCCTAAACTGTTTTTGTTGGGTCTGTACCCAGAAAAGCATAATTTTAATAAAAGTGAAAGAACATTCATAGACCTCAGTTTGCTTAATGCCAAAAAATGTATTGCACTATTATGGAAAAAGACTCATAGACCAGATGTGACTCAGTGGTTAAGACAGATGTTAACAAACCTTCCATTAGAAAGAATAACATATATACTGAAATCAAAGGAAATTGTGTTTTGAGAATATATGGAGACCTTTTATTGATTATGTAAAAAATTTAAACATAACTCTTGAAGAAGAAGGTGAATGATGTGTGTGGACCTTGTAAATTCCAAACTGGTGAACATAATATGTATACTTATGTATTGGATTGTCTAGACTAAACAGAGGAGCATTGTTGAAGACTTGATTTTGTTGGTGGTTGTTGGTGTTTTTAGTGCATTTTTTTTTTTTTTTGTAGTACTTTAGTGTTAGTGTTTGATTGTTTGTATCATGTTTGTTAAAAAAAAAGGTTCAATAAAGATATTGTGGAAAAAAAAACAATGAAAATGTATACAGTGCTTTCTAATAATGTTGCCTAACGGAAGCATATATAAACTAAAAAGAGTAGGGCCTAGCACAGATCCCTGTGGAACTCCATGACTAAGCTTTGAGCTGAAAGAAAACTCATCATTTACATGAACAAACTGGAACCTATCAGATAAATAAGATCTAAACCACTGCAATGAAGTTCCATTAAGTCCAACATAGTGTTCTAATCTATCAAGTAGAATATTATGATCAATAGTATCAAAAGCTGCACTAAGATCTAAAAGGACAAGTACAGAAACTAGTCCATTATCAGATGCAATGAGGAGGTCGTTAGTGACCTTCGCTAAGGCTGTTTCAGTACTATGATGGACTCTAAACCCAGATTGAAACTCTTCAAGTAAACCATTTCCCTGCAGGTGGTCAAATAATTGCGTAGCAACAACTCTTTCTAAGATTTTTGAAATGAAAGGGAGATTAGAGATTGGTCTATAGTTAGCTAAAGCTCCTGGATCTAGCGTTGGCTTTTTGAGTAAGGGTTTAATTACAGCTGTTTTAAAAGCCTGCGGTACATGGCCTAAAGTTAATGAAGAATTGATTATATGAAGAATAAAGCTCCCAATAAGTGGGAAGACTTCTTTAAATAACCTGGTAGGAATAGGGTCTAAAAGACAAGTTGAAGTTTTGGATGAGGAAACTATTTTGTCTAACTCACAAAGGTCGATTGGAGTAAACTCATCAAGACAGACATCAATAGAAGGAGTTGTAATAGTTACAGTATTTAAGTTAACTGTGGGAAGAATCTGATTGATTTTATCTCTGATGGATGAAATTTTATTATTGAAAAAGTTCATAAAGTCCTGACTAGTAAGCTCTAAGGGGATGCTAGGATTGACAGAGTCCTGACTCTTTGTCAACCTGGCTACAGTACTGAAAAGAAACCTGGGATTATTCTTGTTCTCTTCTATTAATGCAGAGTAATAACTCGTTCTAGCTTTTCTAAGAGATTTTTTATAAATTAAAAGATGATTTCTCCAAGCTAAATAGATTTCATCTAAATTAGTAGAGCGCCATTTTCTTTCTAATTGACGAGTCTTCTGTTTTAAGCTACGAGTTTCTGTGTTGAACCAAGGAGTTAAAAATCTCTGATTAGACTTTTTCTTTTTTAATGGGGCCACCAAGTCTAGAGCCTGATGCAGAGAAGCTGAAACACTATCCACCATGTTATCAATTACAGAAGGAGCAAGCTGTCTATAGCTTATTTCCGTTGTGTTGACACATGGCATAGAGGAAACAATCTGCATAAATTTGGAAACAGCATCATCTGAGAGGCATCTACTGTGATAATATTTTTCTTTAGGAGCCAAATAGTCAGAAATAGTAAAACCAAAGGTTAACAGACAATGGTCTGACAGTACAGGGTTATGAGGAGACACTATAAGATTTTCTATTTCTATGCCATATGTCAGAACAAGGTCCAATGTATGGTGGAGGTAATGAGTAGAATTTCCTACTTTCTGAGAAAACCCAATCGAGTCTAATATTGAATTAAAAGCCACATTAAGGCAGTCACTATCTACATCCACATGTATATTAAAGTCCCCTACTATAATTATTCTATCAGATTTCAGCACTAAATCAGCTAAGAAATCAGCAAATTCGGATAAAAATTCTGAATAGGTTGATGGGGGACGATAAACTATGGCAAATAAAATTGGGTTTAACCTGAAATTGCTAAAGTGCCCAACACTGAGGACCAGGCCCTCAAAGGAATTATAACATGTTTTTTGCTTTACATTAACTAGTAATTTGGAATGGTAAATTGTTGCTACTCCTCCTCCAAGACCAGAACTTCTGGGATTTTGACAGTTTAAATAACCAGAGGGAGTTGATTCATTTAAACCAACATAATCCTCTTGCCCTAACCAAGTCTCTGTAAGGGAAATTAAATCAATCTGATGATCAATTAACAGATCATGGACTAACAGAGACTTGGGAGTTAGAGACCTAATATTTAATAAACCACATTTAATTTTTAAATTATGAGGAGGAACAGAGGCCAAATCATTCAATTTAGAGGCTTTATGTTTAATTTGAGTTTTACCAATATTTTGCTTTATCACTTTGGGATGCTTATACATTATATTTTTATTCACTTTGGAGGGAGCAGACAATGATTCTCTGATGGGGAAGACAGGGGCTAAGCTGAGGGGTGGCGGATGAAGAGGAGCTGCAGGGAGGCGTGTAAGACTGCGACTCTGCTTCCTGGTCCCAACTCTGAGTAGTCACGGTTTTGGAAATTTGGATAAAAAAGATGCCAGATTGTTAGATAAATGAGAAGCACCATCCAAAGTGGGATGAATGCTGTCTCGTCTCATAAGACCAGGTTTTCCCCAAAAAGAGCTCCAATTGTCAATGTAGCCCACGTCATTTTTAGGACACCACACAGACAGCCAGCGGTTCAAGGATGACGAGCGGCTAAACATGTCATCACTGGTCAGATTGGGGAGGGGCCCAGAGAATACTACAGTGGCAGACATCGTTTTTGTCACTGTCAAAAACAGTGACACTTAGTGCTCAGGCTGTCGCACAGCCTGAGCACTAAGTGTTACAAAGTTCAGGTTTAAATTCTGTAACAATACCAGAAAATTTTCTCAGGATGCAACCAGGCATTTTTGAACTGTTTTGCACATACCATGAAAAGACATCAAAAACATGGAAAAACATGTATATAAAAACATTTATGACTTCTGAATGCTTCCTGGAGGTTTTCTTAAATTAAATATGGTGTGACTGCTAACTCAAAACAGATTTACTACACTTCACTCTGTCATGAATCGCCCCTCAGGGCAGTGAGAGAGACCCACGTGCCAACTGAAGTTTGTGAAAATTTATTACACAAAAGAAACATAAAGTAAAACAAGATGCTCAAAACACAAAATACAACGAGGGAGAAAAAACTTAGGAGTATTACGCGCCAGAGGCAAGGCAGGGCTCTGGCGGAGACAAGGAGAATATCCATTAAGACAGCGGCAAAGCCGGAATGAAAATAAAGCCCTTATATATGGATCAGAACCCATTAACATAATTGACAACAGGTGTGGGTACCTGAACAGGCAGCAGAAAGCAATGGTACATAATTGGGATCAGCTGCAGCAGTGTGAGGGAGGCGAACAAAAACTGACAGTTGACAGGGCACGCCCACACCAGCTTCATGCCCTGACAGCTGTCAAGAGGAAAAGGGTAACACTAGAGATATAAAGAAAAAAATAACATGCTAAATAAATATAAACAAATACAGAATAAAAATATAACACTAACACAGACAGGAAAAAAGGCAAGCAGAACAAAAACACATAAACACAAAAAGCATAAGATGCAGCAGATGAGTATAAATAGATGAGTATAAATAAGCAGAAAAAGTCATGAGACCAAGTCTGGTGGAGAACTCCAGCACTTGGCTCATGACACACTCTGTGGCAGTAAAAAGTTGGGCATGGTTGCATTTGTCCTATGGGCAGGGTGGTGGAATTTCAAGAGGATAATATTTTTATTCAATTATCATAATACTGGTATCTCTGAATCAGTACAACATCATTGTCATAAAAGTATTGCAATTCTACACTGTATCAATTTTGTCCCCCCGACTCCTGATATTCAATTACATGGCAAATTATACAGATTACAGTTCATCCAAGAGTGGAAGAAATGCATTTCCCACAAATAAAAAGGGAAAAAAGTGATATGGGGAAAATTTCATTATAAATTTACCAAACTGATATTTTCCCCATTACAGTGGCGTGAAAAAGTGTTTGCCCCCTTCCTGATTTCTCATTTTTTTGTATGTTTGTCACACTTAAATGTTTCAGATCATCAAACAAATTTAAATATAGACAGAGATAACACAAGCAAACACAAAATGCAGTTTTTAAATAAATAAATAATTATTTAGGGGAAATAAATCCTAACCTACATGGCCCTGCGTGAAAAAGTGATTGCCCCCAAAACCTAATAACTGGTTGGGCCACTTTTAGCAACAACAACTGCAATCAAGCAGTTTTGTAGATTTCTCCAGGAGGAACTCCATTTTCTACCGCTTTTCCGGAGGTCCGGGTCGCGGAGGCAGCAGTTCAAGCAGAGAAGCCCAGACCTCCCTCTCCCCAGCCACCTGCTCCAGCTCTTCAGAGAGGACACCAAGGCGTTCCTCCTGGATTTCTCCAGGAAGAACTTTTAAAAATAATGAACTACTCTCTCCAGACGGGTATTTTCCCTGCTGCCTTGGTGGTGAGACCCCTTCTGAAGAAGAGTCATTTAGATCCTGAAGACCTTAATAATTACAGAGCAATATCCAACTTACCATTTTTAAGCAACATGTTAGAAAAACTTGTTAAATAATGTTGTTTAGAAAAACTCAGTCAAATAATTTTAAATAATTTAAATAATTAAATTAAGTTAAATTAAATTAAGTTAAATATTTTTTTAATATCAAATAACATATTTGATGAAAGCCAGTCTGGTTTTAGGACGAACCACAGTACAGAGCCAGCCCTGGTCAGGATTGTTAATGATCTAAGGCACAACATGGACTCATGTAGAATTTCAGTCCTGGTTCTACTGGATCTAAGTGCTGCCTTTGATACAATAGACCACCATATTCTTTTAACCAGACTAAAGGATCTGGTTGACCTCTCTGGTACTGTTCTTAATTGGTTCAAGTCCTACCTCACAGACAGTAACTTTTTGGTAAGTATGGATACATGTTCTTCCAAATTCTACAAAATAAATTGTGGTGTGCTCCAAGGTTCAAATTTAGGTCCAATACTTTTTAATCTGTACATGCTGCCCTTTGAGAATGTTATTGGGAGACATGGCGTCAATTGCCATAGTTATGCTGATGACACACAACTGCATGTCGCTGTGTCTCCTGATGACATGGAACAAATTAAGACCTTTTTTAACTGTATTTTAGACATTTTTTTTTTTTTTTTTTTTTTTGTTACTTATTTGTACCCATAGGTAGACTTGGTTTGCAGTCTGGTGACAAGCCACCGGCTGCTGGTCGCTGCGTGCGCGAGCGCCCTAAACCTACATGTTTTTTTTTGGTATGCGGGAGGAAACCGGAGAAATCCCGGAGTAAACCCGCGCAACACGGGGAGAACATGCAAACTCCACACAGCTCACTGTTGGTCGGGGGCTGGGATCGAACCCACGATCTCATGATCCCCGCGGTCCCCCGGCCGAGGGTAAAACTGTGCTGTCAACAGTGCTAAACCACTGCGCCACCGTGCAGCCCAGTACATCAAGTCATGGATGGCAGCAAACTTTCTTCAGCTTAACCAGGAAAAAGCTTAAGTTTTAGTTATCAGTCCTGAAGCTCAGAGAGAGAAATTTTTACCAAAATTACAGTTTGTCCTTTACTCCATCCCAACATGTTAAGAATTTGGGTGTTACATTAGACTCTGAGCTTGGTTTTGCTCCACATATTAAAAATATGTGGAGTAAATTGTTGCTCCTCCAACAATTTGATTTGAGTAATAATCTGGTGGGTTGGATTCTGGATTTTTTAACCAACAGGACACAGAGAGTAAGGGTCAATGGTACATTGTCTGGCCAAAAGTGTTCTTCTACTGGCTCTCCGCAGGGGTGTGTGTTGTCACCACTACTCTTCATCCTGTATACAAACATGTGTCGGAGCAGACATGACAACAGACACATTATAAAGTATGTTGACGATTCAGTTATTGTCAGTCTCCTCCAGGATGGTGAGAGTGGCCACGGCCCAGTAGTTGATGATTTTGTTCACTGGTGTGAGGATTCCTACCTGCAGCTGAATACGACAAAAACTAAAGATATGATCATTGACTTTAGGAGGAAAACTCCCAGGCACGAAGTCACTGTACTAAAAGGCCAGACCACTGAATGTGTACAATCCTACAAATATCTTGGGACAATTATTGATAGTAATTTAAACTTTGAAGAGAACTGTGAAAGGGTGTGCAAAAAGGGTCAGCAACATTTGCATTGTTTAAGGAAACTTGCACGCTTCCAAATTGACTGAACCATGATGACAATGTTTTATCGGGCTTTCATTGAATTTGTTTTATCCTTTTCTTTAGTGTCATGGTTTGGTCAGATAAAACTGAAACAGAGGAAATCCTTGGATCAGGTAGTTAGATGGTCCAGTCGTTTGCTTGGTGAGTCACAGCTGAGCCTGACATCCCTGTACACCAGACAGGTACAGAGGATGGCTACCTCCATTTTAAATGATGACTCCCACCCTTTGCACTGCAACTTTAAGCTTCTTCCCTCCAGAGGGAGGTTTGCTGTCCCAAAAAGTAAAACCCAGCGCTACAAAAACAGCTTTGTTCCTGCTGCTGTTAAAGAGTTGAACAAGATGTAACAATATATTGCACATAATTTAGCTACCTATTTATTAATTTTATTTTATATTTACTTATTTTTGTAGGTTTTTTTATTTGGGTTCTAAATCTTTTATTGGGTTTTAGACATTTGAGTTTTTAACCTGTTTGACTAGTATTTAACTTTTTAATATGACCCTTCTCTCTTATCTCTTTTTTTTTTCTCTTATCTCTTTGTCCTATATCCTGATTGGTGGAGCCTTGAGTACTTTTATCATGTTTATAGTCAGCTTCATGTGTGCCTGCGTTTGTGTTCATGTTGAATGTAATTGTGGTTTGTAAATATGGATGTCACCTGACTGCAAAACAAATCTACCTACGGTTACAAATAAAGTAACCTGAACCTGAACCTGAAATATAACACGAAAAGGATTCTAACACCTAAAGAATATAGTCAGAGTCCACCCACTTCTCTCTCAAGCAAATACGGAGATACTGATGCATGCTTTTATCACCAGTTGTATTGATTACTGTAATGCCTTGTCATGTATCTGAGCGTTGTTCTCAGTGCTCAGACTTTTGTTGTTTTGAGTATTTTTCTGTCTGTTATCATTATGTTGGTAGTT
Source organism: Pholidichthys leucotaenia (assembly GCA_020510985.1). NCBI lineage: Eukaryota > Metazoa > Chordata > Actinopteri > Cichliformes > Pholidichthyidae > Pholidichthys > Pholidichthys leucotaenia. Next base: position 297,909,192 of record CM035846.1, read on the forward strand.
CTCTGTGTATATTTTGGTTTGTTGTTTCTGAGCCCTTCCCTCTTGCCAGTCACACTCACTTACTACCCAGGCTGTCACTCTGCCAGCTCAGCTGCATATTATTGATTAATCTGGTCACTTGCTCACTCTGTTCCCCGCACCTGTGCCTCATTTGACTGTCTGCTGTTTATATACTGCCGGCTCATTGTTTCTTTGCGGCAGTCATGGATGGATGCGTTGGACTATTCCTTTGTTTTCTCCTACCTGCACTCGCGGGGCGATTCCAGCTCCGGAGTGCTTGACTGTAAGTTTTCCTTATTTGCAATTTTTGTATGTCATGCACTGTTTGTCTTGTTGTTAAATTAAATGTTACACTACAGTCCTGCGCGTGGACTTGTCTTTTTCTGCCCTGGAGGGGCACATTCATGACATGCCCTGCTCTCTGGTCTTCCCAAAAAGACCATTTCAAATCTACAGTTATTACAGAATTCAGCTGTACGTGTTCTGATGAGGACCAGATGACAGGCTCACATCATGTCGGTCTTAAAGTCACTGCATTGGCTCCCCGTGTCATTCAGGATCAATTTTAAGGTTCTTTTACTGGTTTATAAATGTCTGCACGGTCTTGGGCCTTCTTATTCATCAGAACCTCTTTTAACATATGAGCCCCCATGGCCCCTGAGGTCCTCTGGCACTGGTCTTTTAATTATTCCTACTGTCAGAACATGCACCCATGGTGAGGCTGCTTTTAGGTACTACGGCCCACATCTGTGGAACAGCCTGCCAGAGAACATCAGGGCTGCCGAGAGTGTTCATATTTTTAAAAACAGGCTCAAGGGACTTCCGGTTATGGCTGCCACGTAGGACGGACGTGTCTCGCTCTGCTCTGCTCCTGGAGAAAAAAAATCGGCAAATAACTCTCTCATTTGGGACAGAACGTATCTCAGCATTTGGGCGAGGATATGTCGGCGAAGCCTAAGGCTGGAAAACCAGGAAAAGGAAAAAGCGAGCCGCCGAAACAGTCCAAATTAACGGACTTTCAGGTCTGTGACGCAGCAAACAAAACTCCATATATGGCGGAGGAGGCTGGCAACGGTGCGATGTCTGCGCGGGGAGGCGCAGATGCGCTGATGGCTGCCATGAGTTCAATGAGAGCGGACTTTTCCTCTAGATTTGATGGGATTATGACAGCGTTGGAAGGAATAAGAAAGGAATTGGGTGACTGTGTAGAACGAACGGCGCAGATGGAGCTCCGTCTCGCTAGTGCTGAAGATGACGTCACCCGTCTTCAATTAAAGGTGCGCACTTTGGAAAAAAAAAATAAATCTCTGGAAGATAATATTTTGGATTTGGAATCTCGGTCGAGACAGAATAATTTGAGGCTGGTGGGTCTTCCAGAGGAATCAGAAGGTCGGGACGTATGTTCCTTTCTGGAAAAGTGGATTCCGGAGGTGCTGGGCAGCGAGGAGTTGCAATCAGCAGTGGTTCTGGAAAAAGCACATCGTATTGGCCCACGGAGAGATAAGGGACCGCCAAGGACCTTAATTATGAAGTTTCTTAGCAACAGAGACAGGATGAAGATCTTCAACGCTGCACGTGCTAAAGGAGAGATTAAACACCAGGACCAGCAGGTGCGGTTCTACCCAGATTTGGCCACAGGAATCCAGCAATTGAGGAAGCAGTTTGATCCCGTACGTAAGGAGCTGCGCAACCTTGGGATTCGTCATGGTGTAATCTATCCTGCGAGACTGCTGACCACGTATGAGGGCAGAACCCACATCTTCAAGACCCCAGAGGAGGAGCAGGAGTTCATCAAGAAGATCAAAGAAGAAGAAGAGACTGGTGGGAGCTAAGCATGAACAAAATATAAGGTAGAATAATTAAGCATTTGCACAGGCATCTGACTGACTTGAAGTAAATAGTAAGTTTACAAAATATAGATTGTATTATATATTAAAAAAACAAAACAAAAACAAAACAAACAAAAAAAAAAAACTATGATGTACAAAGTTGTTAAAAATTTTGGAGTTAAGTTGGAAAACTACAGAGGAGAGTTAATGTTACGTCATTAAAAGCAGTAGAGTTAGGGTGATTGGGAGGATGAAGAAGGAGTGGCTTAGGCTGTTCCCCGTGGGTGTGGAACGGTCGATGGCTATATCGGGAGACAGAATTTTTCTTTTGATTTTGGGGGGTTTGCCACAAGTGTGGGAAGGGGAAATTTGTTTGTGTGTAGTTTGTAGGATGAATGTTCAACCACTCATGTTTTTGCTTCTCTGTATGAGCATGTTTACACTGCAAGGTAATCCCAAACTCTCTATTGATCATGGACCAAAGTGTTAATCTTAATTTAACTTCATGGAATTGCAGAGGTCTACAAAATTTAAAAAAACTTAAACAAGTTATGAATAAAATAAAGGACATGGGTTCAAGAATTGTGTTTTTACAAGAAACTCATCTGATAGAGGAGGATGTTAAAAGAATTAGGAGTAGATGGCAGGGAAGTGTATTCACCTCTTCATTTTCATCCCGAGCCAGGGGAGTTATGACTCTCATACATAAATCAGTTCCTTTTCAAGTGAAAAATGTAATTGGAGACAAATTTGGAAGATATGTAATCATTCAAGGTTCTTTGCTATTAGAAAATATAAATCTTGTGAACTTATATGGTCCCAATATAGATGATCAGAAGTTCTTTGCTAATTTATTTCTCATCTTATCATCACTTACAGGGCAACATATAATAGCAGGGGATTTTAATTGTACATTGAATCCAGGTGTGGATAGATCAACAGGACTGGATTGTACGCACATTGGATGTAGGATGACTATTAATCATTTTATGAAAGAATTGAGATTGTTAGATATATGGAGAGAAATGAAACCACAAGTTAAAGCCTATTCTTGTTATTCCAGTACCTACAAGACATTCTCACGTATTGATTATTTTTTGATTTCCACAGAATTAAGGTCCAAGATTCAAAACTGCTTTTATGATAACATCGTGATCTCTGATCATGCACCCTGTTGTCTAATATATGTAGATAAAAAATTGACAAAGGAATCAGGCAGATGGCAATTTCAGCATAAATGGCTTCAGGATGAGGAATTTGTCAAGTATATAGAAAAACAGATAGACGAGTTCTTTGACATCAATACTACACAAACATCAGCATGTGTAAAGTGGGAGGCTTTCAAAGCTTTTATTAGGGGACATATTATTAGTTATACAGGATCAAAATCTAAGAAGACTCGAGAGGAGAGAGCTAAATTGGAACATAAAATAAAAAGTCTTCAGGAAAAAGTGTATGCAGGAAGAGATCCAAGGTTGGAGAATGAATTACTGATTTTGAGAGCTGAATACGACAAAAAATCAGCGAATAGAGCTGCCTCGAGTCTTCTAAGATTGAAACAATCTTTTTATGAACAAGGTGAAAAATCAGGAAAATTATTAGCATGGCAGATTAAACAATTGGAAATTAAAACACCAATAACCAGTATTATAAGTAATGGACAGGTAGTTATAGATCCTTTAGAAATTAATAGAGCCTTTAGAGATTACTATGAAAAATTATATGATACCAAAAATGAACCTGATTTAACAAAACTAAATGGGTTTTTGAACAAACTATCTATACCGTGTATTCCAAATGAAAACAGGGAGATATTGGAGTCTAAAATTAGTCAAGAAGAAGTTGGGCTAGCCATTGATAATATGAAATCAGGAAAAAGTGCAGGACCAGATGGTCTTCCAGTTGACCTTTATAAAAAATTTAAGAATAAATTAATAAAACCTTTTTTGGAAATGGTTTTAGAAGCATTTCAAAATAATAATTTACCATCATACATAAATAATGCCTTAATTATACTGCTGCCAAAACCAGGTAAGCCCTCTAATAAATGTGAAAATATGAGACCAATAAGCCTATTAAACGCCGACCTTAAGATAATCTGTAAAATTTTAGCAAGACGAATACAAGAAATTTTACCAAATATTATTAATCGAGATCAGAATGGCTTTATAAAGGGTAGACAAGGCTTCCATAATGTAAGAAGACTATTTAATATTATTTATTTTAATAAAGAAGCACCGGATACAGCTCTCCTATCATTGGACGCCGAAAAGGCCTTTGATAGAGTTGAATGGCCCTTTCTTTTTGAAGTCCTACAAAGGTTTGGACTTGGAAATAATTTCATAAAATGGGTTCAAATAATATACAATAATGCTACAGCAGAAATCCTAACAAATAACAATATTTCAAAACCAATAAAAATCAATAGAGGATGTCGACAAGGCTGTCCACTTTCACCTTTACTGTTTACTATGGCAATTGAACCTTTAGCGATAGCGATACGTTTACATTCACAAATATATGGAATTAAAGTTGGACCAACAGAACATAAAATCTCCCTGTACGCCGATGATATAATTTTGTTTATGTCGAATCTAAAAAAATCAATTCCAACCTTGTTGAATTTAATAAAGAATTTTGGGGAAATATCAGGATATAAAATAAATAAAACTAAATCTTCAATATTAATGCTAAATGAGACCCAGAGAAATTACCCAGCCCCTGAGGTAAATCAATTCAATGTTGTAAATCAGTTTAAATATTTAGGAATCCAAATTATGCCTAAGCTAGAATCAGTCGCCAGTGTCAACTATGAAGCCTTAATGTCAGATATCAATGAGTTAACTCAGAGATGGATGTCACTACCAATGTCGATGATCGGGAGAATCAATATACTTAAAAGTAATATTTTACCTAAAATACTTTATTTATTTCAATACATTCCCTTATCACCACCTTTAGATCTATTCTCAAGAATAAAAAAAAAAAAAGTTAGTGGAATTTATATGGAACAACAGGAGGGCTAGATTACGTTTGTCTTTATTATATTTACCATTTGATCGTGGAGGTCTGAAATGTCCAAATTTTATGTTGTATTATTGGTCGGCACAACTGAGGTCTATGACATATTATTTTTCATCAAATGATCTCCCTCACTGGACTGAAATGGAATCATACAATTTACCTTTACCTCTTCCCATATTCATATACTCAGATTCGGCAAAAAAATTACAAAAACAAGTTAAAAATCCATTTGTAAAGCATATGATCAAAATATGGTGTGAAGCTAAAAACTATTTAAAAGAACCACAGTTATTGTCACAATTTAGTCCAATATGGGGTAATCAATATTTTAAACCAGGGAGAGCGGACGCTGTATTTAAAGTATGGAATTTAAAAGGGATACAAAAGATTCAGGATTTATATTTGCCATGTGCAGACAACATAATGTCTTTTGAAGAGCTGAGGATCAAATTTAATCTCAATAGAACACATTTTTTTAAATATCTTCAACTTAGAAACTTTATTCGATCAAATCAAAATAAAGCTCTCACTCGACCTATTTATTCATCCTTGGAAAAAATGATGATGAAAGATAGTAAAAGAAAGGGTATTATTTCAGAGTTTTATAACTCATTGACACTATCTTCAAGTGAAAATTCACTGAAAAGATTAAACTACTGGAAAGAAGATCTGCAAATTGAAATTTCAGAGGAACAATGGGAATTGGCTTGTACAGAAGCTCAAACCAAATCAATAAATGCACGCCTTAAATTGATACATTTCAAATGGTTAATGCGGATGTATGTTACACCGGAGGAGTTAAATAGATACAACAAAAATATACCAGATACATGCACAAAATGCATGGAAAGTAAAGGAACCCTATTTCATTGTTTATGGGAATGTAGATTAATAAGAATGTTTTGGGAAGAGGTGAGGGTAACAATTGAAAAAATAATCTCAAAACAAATCATATTGAATCCTAAACTGTTTTTGTTGGGTCTGTACCCAGAAAAGCATAATTTTAATAAAAGTGAAAGAACATTCATAGACCTCAGTTTGCTTAATGCCAAAAAATGTATTGCACTATTATGGAAAAAGACTCATAGACCAGATGTGACTCAGTGGTTAAGACAGATGTTAACAAACCTTCCATTAGAAAGAATAACATATATACTGAAATCAAAGGAAATTGTGTTTGAGAATATATGGAGACCTTTTATTGATTATGTAAAAAATTTAAACATAACTCTTGAAGAAGAAGGTGAATGATGTGTGTGGACCTTGTAAATTCCAAACTGGTGAACATAATATGTATACTTATGTATTGGATTGTCTAGACTAAACAGAGGAGCATTGTTGAAGACTTGATTTTGTTGGTGGTTGTTGGTGTTTTTAGTGCATTTTTTTTTTTGTAGTACTTTAGTGTTAGTGTTTGATTGTTTGTATCATGTTTGTTAAAAAAAAAAAAAGGTTCAATAAAGATATTGTGGAAAAAAAACAAAACAGGCTCAAGACCTACTATTTCAACTTAGGGTTTGATTAGTTTCCGATTTTAATTTTCTTAATTTCTGATTTTAAACTTATTATATGTTGGTCCTGTTATAATTATTCACATTGTTATTAAATACTATTACATTTTAAACTTTGAGTGTAAATGGGTGTGTGTGTCTATGATTATCTTTTTATTAACAAATTACAGACGTGGACAAAATTGTTGGTACCCCTCTGTTAATGAAAGAAAAACCCACAATGGTCACAGAAATAACTTGAATCTGACAAAAGTGGTAATAAATAAAAATTCTATGAAAACCAATGAAAATCAGACAGTGCTTTTGAATTGTGGTTCAACAGAATTATTTTAAAAAACAAACTCATGAAACAGGCCTGGACAAAAATGATGGTACCCTTAATATTTTGGTGCACAACCTTTTGAGCCAATCACTGCAATCAAATGATTTCTGTAACTGTCAATGAGACTTCTGCACCTCTCAGCAGGTATTCTGGCCCACTCCTCATGAGCAAACTGCTCCAGTTGTCTCAGGTTTGAAGAGTGCCTTCTCCAGACGGCATGTTTCCGCTCCTTCCACAGATCTTCAATAGGATTTAGATAAGGGCTCATAGAAGGCCACTTTAGAATAGTCCAATGTTTCGCTCTTAGCAATTCTTGGATGTTTTTAGCTGTGTGTTTTGGGTCATTATCCTGTTGCAAGACCCATGACCTGCGACTGAGACCAAGCTGTCTGACACTGGGCAGCACATTTCTCTCTAGAATACCTTGATAGTCTTGAGATTTCATTGTACCCTGCACAGATTCAAGACACCCTGTGCCAGATGCAGCAAAGTAGCCCCACAACATAACAGAACCTCCTCCATGTTTCACAGTAGGGACAGTGTTCTTTTCTTGCTATGCTTCATTTTTGCATCTGTGAACATAGAGCTGCTGTGCCTCGCCAAAAAGTTGCAGTTTTGTCTCGTCTGTCCATAGGACATTCTCCCAGAAGCTTTGTGGCTTGTCAACATGCAGTTTGGCAAATTCCAGTCTGGCTTTTTTATGATTTGTTTTCAACAGTGGTGTCCTCCTTGGTCGTCTCCCATGAAGTCCACTTTGCCTCAAACAACGACGGATGGTGCGATCTGACACTGATGTACCTTGACCTTGGAGTTCACCATGAATGTGTTTAGAGGCTGTTCTGGGACACTTTTGTTACCATTCGTATTATCCGTCTCCTCCTGCGGCCACGTCCAGGGAGGTTGGCTACAGTCCTGTGGATCTTAAATTTCTGAATAATATGTGCAACTGTAGTCACAGGAACATCAAGCTGCTTGGAGATGGTCTTATAGCCTTTACCTTTAACATTCTTGTCTATAATTTTCTTTCTAATCTATTGAGACAACTCTCTCCTTTGCTTCCTCTGGTCCATGTTTAGTGTGGTACACACCATGTCAACAAACAGCACAGTGACTACTTGTCACTCTTTAAATAGGCCGACTGATCACAAGTTTGTAGACACCTGTAATGTTAATTAGAGGACACATCTTGGTTGAACATGTCCCTATGGTCACATTATTTTCAGTCTTTTCTAGGGGTACCATCATTTTTGTCCAGGCCTGTTTCATGAGTTTGTTTTTTAAAATAATTCTGTTGAACCACAATTCAAAAGCACTGTCTGATTTTCATCGGTTAATTTTCATAGAATTTTTATTTATTACCAATTTTGTCAGATTCAAGTTATTTCTGTGACCATTGTGGGTTTTTCTTTCATTAACAGAGGGTACCAACAATTTTGTCCACGTCTGTATGTACCTTATTATTATTGTTATTTATCATTGATGATTTTATTTATCTTATTATCCTGTCCTAACTCCAGTGTTTCCTCATGGGGAGCTCTCCTATGGGGGGCTGCCTGGTTCTGACTGCAGGGCGCTGGCCTGTGACTGCCCTGGCCCACCCAATCCATAATCTTGGGTGGTGGCAGAGGTGGTGCCCCTGTAGCTGCGGGCTTGGTGCTTCCCTTGTGTTGATGGCTCCCTAAGATGGTGCTTCTACACCTGGATCCTCGGCACTCGGCCATGTCTCGCATTGATGAGTGTGTGCGTGTGTGTCTGTCTGCTTGTACGAGGTTGGGTGGGTGAAGGGGTGGGGTGGGAAGGGGCGTAATTGTGTTTTTAATTTGTAAAGCTCTTTGTGCTACAATTTTTTTGTATGAAAAGTGCTATATAAATAAAATTTTGACGGATTGATTGATTGATTGAAGCGTTTGTGATAAAAGGCAATGAGTCTTTTACAGCGCTGTGGAGGAATTTTGGCCCACTCATCTTTGCAGAATTGTTGTAATTAAGCCACATTGGAGGGTTTTTGAGCATGAACGGCCTTTTTAAGATCATGCCACACCATCTCAAATGGATTCAGGTCAGGACTTTGACTAGGCCACTCCAATGTCTTCATTTTGTTTTTCTTAAGCCATTCAGAGGTGGACTTGTTAGTGTGTTTTGGATCACTGTCCTGCTGCAGAACCCAAGTGTGCTTTAGCTTGAGGTCATGAACAGATGGTTAGACATTCTCCTTCAGGATTTTTTTGGTAGACAGCTGAATTCATGGTTCCATTTACCGCAGCAAACCAGCCCCAGACCATAACACTACCACCACCATATTTTACTGATGGTATGATGTTCCTTTTCTGAAATGCTGTGTTACTTTTATGCCACATGTACTGGGACACACACCTTCCAAAAAGTTCAACTTTTGTCTCAACAGTCCACACAGTATTTTCCCCAAAGTCTTGGGGATCATTAAAATACATTCTGGCAAAACTGAGATGAGCCTTTATGTTCTTTTTGTTCAGCAGTGGTTTTCGTCTTGGAACTCTGCCATGCAGGCCATTTTTTGCCCAGTCTCTTTCTTATGGTGGAGTCATGAACACTGACCTTAATTGAGGCAAGTGAGGCCTGCAGTTCTTTGGATGTTATTGTGTGGTCATTTGTGACCTCTTGGATGAGTCGTCGCTGCGCGCTTGGGGTAATCTTGGTCGGCCGGCCACTCTTGGGAAGGTTCAGCTCTGTTCCATGTTTTTGCCATTTGTGGATAATGGCTCTCACTGTGGTTTGCTGAAGTCCCAAAGCTTTAGAAATGGCTTTATAACCTGTTCCAGACTGATAGATCTCAATTACTTTGTTTCTCATTTGTTCCCGAATTTCGTTGGATCGCAGCATCATGGCTAGCTTTTGAGGATCTTTTAGTCTACTTCACTTTGTCAGGCAGGTCCTATTTAAGTGATTTCTTGATTGAGAACAGGTGTGGCAGTAATCAGGCCTGGGTGTGGCTAGAGAAATTGAACTCAGCTTTCCAAAGATGTGATAAACCACAGTTAACTTATGTTTTAACGGGGTGGGGGGGGGGGGTCACTTTTTCACATAGGGCCATGTAGGTTTGGATTTTTTTACCCTTAATAATAAACATCTTCATTTAAAAACTGCATTTTGTGTTTGCTTGTGTTATCTTTGTCAAATATTTAAATTTGTTTGGTGATCTGAAACATCTGTGTGACATACAGAAAATGAGAAAGGAAGGGGGCAAACACTTTTTCACACCACTGTATGTTCAAGGAGCTAAAGTTTGGTTTGTTATCTTGGATTTTCAACAAATCAACAAATGTCTAGTTGATCTTATCATGGCAGCAGCAAATAAATGTCTGTTATTGAACACTGATAATAATCACTGAGAGAGTTTTTAAAAATGTAGAAAAACATGAATATTAAAGGAAGGCCAAGATGTAAAATATTACAAAAACACTAGTAGACTTCTTGAGCACATAAATCATCAATTACTATGTAAATTCAGTACCTATACATCTATACCTGATACAGATCTTATGTTTTCTACCAATTCACAGCATACTGCATGACAGAAACACAGACAAAAAAGATGTTTGTGTAAAGGCCTACCTCGTCGATCTTCATTACACTGACCAACACTGTAAATATTGATGTGGAAAAGCTGTAGACCCCTTTCAGCTTAGCTCATTATTTTGATTAATCACAGGCTTTAATATCAGTGGCACCAGTTGCAACTAATTGCCCACCATGGACACTGGCCAGATTCAGTCAAGAGTGAAAACATAGTGACATCCTCTTAGTGATTATCTAAAGGACATCTCCTTTCAGTCATGGCTAATGTTGAAAAGACTGCACAGCCAACAACCTATTTTTAGACAAATGCAATTGAACTCAGGTGAAGTGCAACAGCAGGAAGGAGAAAGAAAGAATTATTGGCAACTATGAGCTTAGCTGTATAATGATGCTGTACAAATGTACCACAACACCTTAGGAAGAAGAACGGAGAGCAGAATTGAAGCTGGAACAGTGGTTGTGCCACTGCAGACACTTGAAATGCTTTGACTTTATTGGGAAATAGAATTTAAGGCTTGGTCTGCTTTTAGACAGTAACGAACTGTGACAAAATGAGAGATCCTTCCAAACAGACCCACGGCATCTCTCTTCAACATACACAGCAATACAACTGAGAAACACAAAAACACAGCTACTGCTTATGAAACCTCATAATACCCTTCTCACCAGTGCATTTTAATAGGGATGAAAACAATGTACTGTAGCTGGTTGAGTGCAGATGAGAGAAGATACTTTTGTAGGTCAACTTGTGCCCATGTATGGATCTGTCACAGTTTCAGAAATACAGTGAGACAGCTCACCAGATGTCAAAGCAAAGTATCCACATTTTAAATTGTGTAACTGTTTTTGACGGCAATTTTAATCACCACTTATAGAGACTGCATATATGTAAAAAAGTGACTTCACCAATGCGTTACTGCCCACTGATTTGTGGACTACGTAATAGTTTTCAGCTGTCGACATTTTATAGCGCTGACAACAAAAACACTGACAGAAACCTAGTGATTGAGATCATAAAGGACCATCAGGAAAGTACTTAGGCATGAGCCACAGTCTCTTTTTCTTTTAGACTTCCAAAGAAGTCACTTTTGGCTGGTTAGTGAAAAGAATGCAGGTTTAAGACACCTATTCATTGCTCTCACTTTTCAGACTACGCCCATATTTTATGTACAGTCTACAAGGGCTCAATCCTGGAATCTATTGGTAAGTCCAGGCTATTATCATTTCTGTGGAATTGTTCATTCCATTTAGTCAGAGCCACTGGTGTGTTCTTCTTTACAGAAAGATAAATACACTGGCTTAATGAATTCATGAGAATTACTACTATAACATGTGATGATTTAAGTAAAACACCATCTTTCCTTAAACCAAACCAATGAGCATTCAGCACCCAAGACTAACCAGCAAATGAAAAGTAAATGACAACAAAACAAACGAGCAACAGCAAGCCAGACTTCCAACAGAGAGCCCTTTGGGCCTTTCAAATGGGAGAATAATCATTTATTGAGGTTTCTATTTCCTTGCTCCCTGTGACACAGCACTAATGCCAAAGGACACCCTGCATGCAACTGAAAACCAGGCATAATGGCATTACCGTAGGATGAGAAAAACGGTGAGTCTTTTTAGGGGTTTCCATGGTACCCTGAGGCTATCCAGACAGGGATTTCTGTTTCTGAGGTGATAACAAGCTACATCTGAATCAATCAATAGCCCATATGACTCAATGCATTTTGAATCCCCACTTTTGCTCAACACATGGACTGATTACCTAGCAGCAATAGGTTTGTTGAAACCTGACTGGTCAATATAATCTGGACTATGAACAGAAGCATATAAGGTTCTAGCGCAAAAAAAACTTTGTTACACATTCCACATACTAATATACAGACTCTATTTACAATGAAGAATGATGGCTTAATTTAGAGACAGGGACAGTGATCAAAGTGATAATCTTTTTTCTTGTTATCATGTCTGTAACATGTTTTTTATGACTTACAAGACATATCAAGAGCGAACTCACTCAAATGTCTTCTGTATTCTTGCTTTAATTCTTGCTTTATTAGTAATATGTACATATGTATATTAGCTGCTCTTGTTTTTTGTTTTTTTCTTGCCTTCTGAGAGTGTTGCTATCCCTGTGCTGTTGCAATCCTGGAATTTCCCCATTGTGGGACTAATAAAGGCTTATCTTATCTTAACGTTTCACCTAAGCCCCGCTCCCCCAAAAAAGGTGAGTTGAAACAGAGCATTTTTGGTGACGTAGATATGTGCAGCCGCTGGCACGTGAGTAGTGTTGAGCCAATCGGGACTCTCCGACCTAACTGAAGTTAGCCTCCAGCCAGTTAGCATTTTTGGGCTAGCTGCTTTGAAAACTTGACCGATATTAAGATGGGTATTACCATTAAACTACTTAGGACTCACTGTACATACAACTGGGCATCTCCTTCAACCGGCAAGTCTTTTTATCACACTATTTATGCTGTTTAATGTAGTGGTAGCCACTATTAGCCTTGTAGTATTTGGATTGGGCCTAGTCACTGATTCTGACGTTTGAAGTGGCGGTGGGGGTGAAAAGACTTTGACACGAAACTGTAAGACAATGAAAGGCTTTGTTTGTAGAAAAAAGGGCATAAGATACCATTTTAGACAATGTAGATTTGTTTTTATACGGGATTTATATCCACCGGAGTGTGTCTTTAAAAGGTCAAAAATAAGGGTCAGAAATGTTGAAGCTGTATATGGACAGGCATCTTTTTAAAAATTATGTCCATCTCCACCAAAACATTGATACACAGGAAAGACTCCTTACCTGTAGAGTTTAGTTTACTATCCTGTGTGACGTTGACCAATGTTCCTACAGGTGGAGGGACGGGAAGTAAAACATTGCTTTCACAGCTCCCATAATGCCTCTTGGGAGGTGGGGATGATGGCAATACAGGTGACATCATTAATGGGGATGACACCATTGTCGCCATTGCAGAAGCAGGTTCCGTGCCATCTGTGACTGTGAGGGATCGTCGTACAGCCGCATGTTGGTAAGGTGCTCTGGGCGGGGACACTTTGTCCATGAGACCAAAGTTTGGCATATTTGGTGCCATCACCAGTGCAGCGCCCATTCCAGTGGGGTAGGTTCCATCCATTACCATGGGAACAGACAGATGTGAACAGTCAGACATTGCACGTCTCACTGCAGTCCGCTGTGGGAGTTCACTAGTATGGGTTGTTTTTGCTTCTCGGTTAAATATAGCGCATGATCCCACTTTCCCAACCTCTGAAAGGCTAGGACATGGAAGCCCACTTTCTGTTATGCCTCTGCCTTGAGGAGTACAATTACCTTTACCCCCATTTTCAACAAGAATTTCTGTTTTAGAACCACATTCCCCAACATCAGTGTTGGATTTGGCAGCCAAAGCTACAGGTGAGCCTGCCTGAAGCTCTCCCATGCTACAAGACTTACTCCGTAAATCTGAAGCAAAAAAAGCAGTTACACTTGGTTGTGCATCAACCACTTCTAAATATGGCCTGAGTGTTTGATCCCCCATCATGCTTGCACTGGAATTTTCAGCGTGATTTAAACTGGAATTGATACCTGGGGTCAAAATGCTTCTATCCCCTGGTACACAGGTCTGTTTTGCAGTTGGAGGAAAGCTCTGGTCATGTTTCATACTGTTTTGTCCAGCATTGGAGCTGAATGTAGTTTTAGGGTCAAGCACAGAGTTCGGAAGTGACATCCCAGGTGAGAAGGCAGGAGATGGTAATGAAGAGGAAACGGAGGAGCGGGAAGACAAGGGGCTGCTGGGGCTCTGTCCTGCACTCCCTAAAGCCCCTCCTACCCCTCCCATACTATTTCCATCCACTCTAGGCCTCCCATCCCCAGGACCACCACCGTCTACCTTCAGTGCTGGCATCTTTAAGTCCTGTGTTCCAGGCACTATGGCCACCATTCCAGATAATGTCCCTTTGGCCTTGTCTTGCCCTATTTTCCCCTCATCTTCTATCAATGTTACCCTTGACCCTTCCTGTCCACCAGCAGCAACTATCCCACCTGTTGGCATCTGGCCTTGGCAGCTCCAGTCACTGTGCCAAGCAGAAGCTGGACTGGAGGGTGGCAGCGGAGGGGAGGCCAGGACTGTGGGGATGCTGGCACTGGAGACAGTGCTGGAAGGTTTGTTTTGCTGTTGATGCTGCTGCTGCTGTTGATGTCCGCTGGAAGGTTGCACATACCCGCTGCTGCCACCAATTATGCCCGGCTGCTGCCACGGCGATCCAGATAGGAAGGACATTCTCCAACACTGCTATCAATCCTCTTGTATGAGACTCGTTCTCTGGCTCCGTTTGTTTCTCTTAACTCTTTCTGTATCCTTTTCTCTGTCCTCAATTGTGTAGTCCTGCTGTTGTAACTGTTGTCCAAGAGATAGTCCTCAGTATTCAAAGTGTTATAAGCTTCGAGAGTAGGGAAAGCAGTGCATCATTCATTTAATGTAGTGATGCTCCCCAGTCTTTCTGTGTAAAGATATTTCCTGCTTGCAAAATGCATGTGTGTTTATATCTGAGGCAAAGGAAGTACGTGTCTGCGTGTGTCTGATCGTCTGAGCTTCTTTCTGAGCACTGCATGGCTCAGCTGTGGAGCTAAACTGCACCTTGCTCTCTCTCTCTCTCTCTCTCTCGCTCGCTCTCTCTCTCTCTCTCAGCATTTCTTTCTCTCTCTGACATCACACAGTCACATGGTGGCCCGGAATATTCCCTCATTCGCTGGGGCAAAATCTCAGCATCCGGCCCCCTTAGTGATAAATGTGGACAGGCTACACATGAAAACAAAAGACAGCACACGCACATGTAAAGTACCAAACATACACGCACACACCCCATCATCGGTCAATGGCTGTTAGATTACTCAGCTGCCATATGACAGCCACTGCTCACATGTTGACGCTTGGTGAGAAACACACTGAAGCCTGCAATCTTCCATCACCAAAACTATTTTTAAGGGGGGATTTTATTTACCATGCTACCATAAAACAATCCAAAGAACCTTTGTGCCTATGGCATAGTTAACTGGTTAGAGTAATTTGTACCCTTGCAAAAATGATTTATCTTTATTTGTTTGTACAGGAAAGTTGTAAGTTATCAACTATATCCATGCTTAGAAATTCTGACACATTAATAGGTCTGATAGTTTATGGAACTAATTTTAGTTTCAGCAGTGGTCGCTGTATAACACTCTACATTTCTAGATGGTTCATCTTGCAAATAATATTAGCATATTGGCCCTGTAAGTTATTCTTCCTGTAAACTAAGTTTTTACTGAGCATTATGCATTGGTATTTTCTTATTTCATATAATTTTATTCAATACTGCACTCAGCTCACCAACGGAGAGATGGAATCTATGGCTAAAAACACTGCATCTGTCCACTTTCACAATGTTAGCCCCACTGTCAGTAGTTATAGCAACCAAGTCTGCTGGGTTGAGCTTCCACCTTGTCAGGATTCATATCCTGCAGCGCGGCATGTTCCCCAGAGACTAACTGTATGTTCTAGGGGTTGTCTTGGATGGGATGAGCACAGCAACGGCGCCTCAGCTATGGCCTCCCCCACCTGTTCACCACTGGAGTGTCAGTGCGCTGGGATAGATGGAAGAATGTTCACCCCCCCCCCCCCAAACACAATTTTTAAAAACTTTTTACCAGTCTGTGACGCAAAAAAGGTTCAGAACTACTGCTCTACAAGGTGAATTTCTTGGTAGGGATCCTCTAGCTGGACTGCAGTAAACAGGTGGGACCGGGGAAGATATGTGTTTGGAGGGAGAAGAGGTGGAGTGGGGTGAAGTTGCAGGGCAGATGGAAAGGAGAAAGCAGACGGCATATCGATACAAATGATCATCTTGTGTTGCGGAAGAAAATATATTGATACATTTTAAAGTATCAAGATATTGCCCAGTCCTAGTTTAAGTGTTGTTTTTTAAAAGTGCACGTCTCTCAAATACTTAAAAATCTATGGCTATACACTGTTTTATATCCAATTTGTAACACATAAAATTGAATTTTTCTCTGAATAATAGAGCAATGGTACTTCAACAGTACATGGATATGTTAAATTATGAATGATTAAACTTTAGTCAGAAGCTACTAGTTACCTTGCAACCTTCAACACTTATGAGCCACAACAATGACTATATCATTGTACAATGGATGATATTCTTTTAAAACAGCAGTTTTTTTTTTCAGCGGAAACAAACAAACAAAATAGGCTGATTAACAGCAAAGCTGCAGCAAAGGAAATAATGCTGCATACAAATTACAAAAATAGACAAATCCCTTGTTGACATTAAGTGAATGCAAACCAGTACATAACAAAAGATGAGGCTGACGTTACTCATGAAGAGCAATTTATTTAAGGACTCAACAGAACAGAGTCACACAGCCATTTACACCTAATAATTTATCAAGTGTTATTTCCATCTGCCAATTATACTGCCAGTTCCTAATTAAGACATTTAACATCTAAACCTGGCTGCAGTCTTCACACTCTACATTAGGTCTGTCAATCATCCTGACAACACACCAACAGAGAAGTTTCTGTTTATTACTCGCAAAACAGAAGCTAGCATTAGCTTAAAATAATCCAACATCTATCTGCCACATTGCCCACCTTCATAGCAGTTTATATATAATGTCTCACTAATCCACTGAAAAATGCACATTTAGCATATTGTCAAGATCTCAGTGAATGAGATAATGTACAGACCAGAAGTAGTAGAGCCCTACTGCCTAAAACATGAAAGTTTTTGTGCAAGTAGTCTATTGCCTAGAACAGGGATGTGAAACTGGTGCCCTGCCAGTCCATCTCCAACAAGAGCATTCTGAGGCGAATGCAATATCCCCTGCCTCCGTTTTCTTTGAAGATCCCAATACTTACTGATGGAGAGCAGTTTTCAACTTTTCAATATAATTACTGTGGCAAAACCAAATGATGATAAGCCCATCATCTATGAATATACAACAAATTATACAACCCACAGTTGTAGGTCAGGATCCCGAGGTGAACCCGTGTATCAAGTATGGTGACCCTAGAAAGCTTTACACATTCTATTTGTAAGAGGGCCAGAGGAGAATAGCAAAAAAAATAATAATTAAAAATTTAAAAAATGCCTGAAAATGAGAAAATTACCCATTGCTGTCATCTATAGATATAAATTATATATCTATGTTAGTTTAAATCAATGAAAATTTAAGTGTAGACCTGCAGCCTAAAGACTGCCATTCTGGCCTGATTTAACCTGTTTGTGTCATGATCCTGGGGCACGGGTGGGTGCCGTGCCCAGTTTCCTGTCTAGTTTAGTGTTTTTATGTCTGCTGTGTTTGGTTCCTGTTTAATTCATGTCTTTTTGTATCTGTAGTATTATTATGTACATTTTTGGGTTCTGTTGTGTTTGGATCGTTATGGTTATGTTTTATTTTGACAGCGCTGTGCTGCTTCCAGCTGTCAGACTGGTCGGAGCTGCACACCTATTATTCATTCTGTTACTTTCTCCACTCATGCATCCACACCTGTCACTAATTATGTACTGCTTATAAGGGCACGGCAAACCTCTGGGGTTTGTCGTGTCCTTATTCCACGTTACCCCGTCCTCAGGAACAGAGCTGTCCTTCCTGACTGTGTTTGGGGCCGCTGTTGAGGGGAGTAGGAGAGCTCCATCCAGGTATGTGTTTCCCTTATTTCCAGCCGTGAGCCCCCGCAGCCTTCAGAAGAGCTCCGGCTGGATTCCGCCCCTGGCTCGGTGTTCCCGGCTTCATATCCCCCTGAACATCGAGCCCCACTCTTCTCCAGCGTTTGTCATTGTGCACTTGTTTGTTAGTGCTTTAGTTTTTGTATGTTAATGTTCTTGTCTGTTTTTACGTTAATAAATGCGCAGAAACCACAGTGTGTGTTTGGTGTCCTTCAATAGCCCTTGACAGTTTGCTTCATAGTAAAATATTTCAGATTGGTCATGATCTGAAAATGAAAGACACAAAAGCTAATGTAATAAAATACATGTGATGACTGATTATTTATTTTGCGTGTATGTGCCATGTAGCAACCAATAATGCAAAATTACATTATTGGTTGCTACATGCCACCATCATGCACTTTTGCAGCTATAATTAATTATTTTTTAGACAAAACTAAGAAACTCAGCAGTAATTTAAACCAAAGAAATGATGGTCCGATACACTAATAATGTTTCCAGTTCACACAGCTTAGCATCATTTACCATTTGCCGTTTTATAATTAGACATGGTGTTAACGTTACTTCCAGTACCTCCTATTAAAACGAGGTTAGCAGACGATGCAGCACAATGGAAAACAGTCCCACATCCCTGGCAAACAGGAGTAGCAGCTGTTTGACCAAAACGGTAGTTTGGGGTTAGCAACCACCGGAGAGCCCAGCCACATACCATACACCTGTTCTGCTGCGTACACTGTGGGGCCAGTGAGAGGCGGGGCACTGACAAGTAGTGGTGAGAAGCTTTGCTCAAGAAACGGGAGTATGTGCATTTTTAATCACAATATAAATGACAGAGTACTCTATGAAATGATAGACATTTTTATATCGTCATCCGATATATATCATCATATTGCACAGCCCTAGCCCTAGCTTTACTTGTTTTATAGTAATAGTAAATGCACCATTTACCATAGTGCAACTGCAATGTTAACTTTGAACTTTGACCCCTTGACCCCAAACCTATAGTTAGGTGAGAGTGTAAGTCGTCCAAGATGTGTACTAGATACAACTACTGTATTGATTTGAAAAGCCTACATCATTTCTTTCAGTAGTTGTTGTGTTTAGAATTGTGGTGTTGGATGATTAAAATTTTTAATCACAATCTTTTGGAATGTTGAGTTAATCGTGATTAATAATGCATTAATCGCATGTTTTTCCATACAGATACTGTGCACCTTAAGTCAGTAATCTTTCAAGTTTGTCATACTGTTATAAACGGGAGTGGACAAATATGCTTGCTGTCTTCACTTGCAGGTTTATTAAAGCACTCAACATATCTAAAATGACAAAAACTATCCAGAATATTCTCCAGAAAATTCTGAAAAATATTACTCCATGTGCAAACAACAGAATGCCAAGGCTCAATAACGTCACTGAACAACAACCAGCCAGCAGTCACAAAAGGAGCTTGCTCTTTCTCCCATAGCAAACATCCACCACTTTTAAGCAGATCAACACAAAACTTTGTGTGTCACAACAGACACAATTTCCCATCCATCCATCCATCTTCTACCGCTTTTCCGGAGGTCCGGGTTGCGGACGCAGCAGTTCAAGCAGAGAAACCCAGACTTCCCTCTCCCCAGCCACCTGCTCCAGCTCTTCAGAGAGGATACCAAGGCGTTCCCAGACCAGCTGGGAGACATAGTCTCTCCACCGAGTCCTGGGTCTGCCCCAGGGTCTCCTCTCAGTGGGACGTGCCAGAAACACCTCAAGTGGGAGGCGTCCATAAACAGTCCATAAACAGTCCATAAACAGTAAACATAAACAAACAACTATAACACCTGTGATAACACCCCACCATGCTGCAAAAATGGCGGGGGAGTGAATGGACATTACGAACACAGCTTGAGAATTTTTTTAGACTGGTACTCACCAACAGTTGGACCCAAAGCTATGAGGAAGAAAACAGGCGTATTTCTGTCCATGTTAGCTGCTGGAGGTCAGCTATAGCCTAGTATGTAGTTACTAGTCAGCTAGCTAGCTTCCACAGAAGAACAACCCAACATGCAGGTGAAGTTTTGGAGGAGGCTGTAACAATTATCCAGGTGAGAGCTCCGACAGATAACGCTGTAAACTTAAACATGGCAGCACTTTGGGGATTTCCATGGCTGAAATCCAGCTTGCTTGACTTAGCAATGTCTGCATGGTGCACACAGTGTCTGTGGCTACAATGGCTTTGGTATGGAGAGCCGCAAGACCAAAAAGTACTGTCTGCGCTTTCTGACGTTGACTGCTGTTAACCTTTTGAGTGTGAGAGTTTGCATGCCCCTAGTGGCAGAGCGTGGCGCTGTGCCTGTCATCTCACTCTGACATGATCGGCTCCATTCAGGATTTGTACTGATTTGTACTGATCTGCCAGTTTCAGAAGGTGGCAGACATCCATTGGAGGACTCAATGGATGACATGTAATACACCAAAGAAGAAGAACGCCTCATTTCCTTTTCCTGTTTTTAGCATTTTAGCCCAGAAAGCTAATATGGCTGTCGTCCGTCATCATGCACCGTCACTTAGTCAGCTTTGTACGCGGAAAATAGCTGCGGGATACAAGCGAAATTTATGTGAGATAATCATAAGACTTTGTAGATGTGATAGAGACCGACAGAACACAAAATAATGACCACGATGGGTGAAAACGCAGCAACCACGGCAGCGAGTAAGTCACTTTAGCCGTCGGTAAGGAATTTCTGGTTTTTTTTTAATATTGTACTGATTTCTTGTTCATGTACTTTGAAGATAAGATGATGAGGTACCTCTGTACAACAAACGGTGTCAAAAGACTGAGCCATTCTTTGTGTAAATACGTCCAATGTCCAGTTTTGACTGAGTTATGGAATTTAAAGAGGTGCCGTGACATTATGCAAATTAGATGCATAAATTTATTCCTATCTGAAACTTTGGATCATATTTTACATCTTTCTAATTGACAATATGTCATAGTCCGTGTGCTGACTCTGTCTGCACTCGGTGTGCGGTAGTCTCCCGTTCTCTCCTCTGGCGCACCTCCAGGCTTTTGTTGTGACAGCGTCTCGGTGGGGCTTCCGGCTGTCTAGAGCGGAGCTCCGCTGTACGGCGGGATTCCAATCAGCTGATGACCCTTCATCAGCTGGTTAATCTGTCATGCACTATTTAAGGGAGCAGCTCTGTTTGCTTGGGGCTGCGACCTCGCTTATGGATAATGCTGGTCTCCCCAACGTTAGACTGGAGTCCCTATGCTCCGGCTCCAGTCATCCTCTTTTCCTCGCAACACCCTGTAAGTTTATTCCTTAACCTGTGTTTATCGTCATTGTGCTATTACCTTTGTCCTTATTTGTGTTTTGCCCCTCGTGGCTCATTATTTTGTACCTTTTTGTCATTGTTTAATAAACACGCAAACTCACTGGTCGCCTATAGCGTCTCATTTGCGGTCCGTGAAGGCCGCTCATGACAGGAGGTCGCAGCCACAAGAGACGCCGGTGACCGTGAGTTTTGCCTAATTTGGACTTGTTGTTTTCCCTGTCTGGGTACCTGTGTGCTGGGAGATAATGTCGCCGCTCAGGGGCCACGTTCGGAGCCTGGGCTAGGAGCTGGTGGAGGCCCTCGACTATATTGATGGAACTCTTTTCACCGCTTGACTCTATGACACTCCCAACGATGTACGCCGGCACCTGGACCTCGCTGAGGCACTCATTAACCACCATTCCCGCTACTCCAACCACCCTGAAGTCATGGCAAGGATGGCGGACATCTCTGCGCTCAGGAAGAGACTCCGTTGGCTGGAGGGAAACTCCAGCAGGAAGCCGAAGAGACGGCACCCTTGCTTCGGGATCCCGTTCCTATCCCCGATCCAGTCCAGGAGTTCGCACTACCCAGGGGTCATCCCCAAAGGAGTGAGATGTCAGTCGGGATTCCCCTGGAGGAGTTACAGCTGACAGCTATTTCCATCCGGGACCGAGTGGCTGCAGCTCGCTCCACCGTCCACCCCACACAGATCATGAAGCATCTGACGGTGGCAGTCAGGCTGGTGGAGAGGAATCCTGAGCTGTGTGATTATCCGGAATACGCTGACCTGCTCGCCTCTGTTTCCGCGCAGGAGTGGCGTTTTCCTAACCTCACCTTCGCCTCGCTCTCTGCCAGTAAACGTCGTCTCCCTGCGGATTGTACATCTCAGCGTGAACCCCGTCGGGATCCAGTTCCGGGTAGCCACACGAACTCTGTCTCCCAGCCAGCTGCAGCCTCCGTGTCTCGCCGAAGAGGTAAATCAGCCGCCTCTGCCTCTGGGTCATCTCTCCCCGTTGTTCCGTCAGCTCCTCGTTCCCGGTTTGCCTCGGCTGTTTCTCCCTCCTACTCGACATTCACCCCAACTGCTGTGAGCTCCACGAGTCCGTCTCCGGATGCTCCCGGTCCTGATCCGGTGTGAGAGGCTTCTCTTTGTCTTCCTGGGGGGTCCTCCATTTCCATCCAGCGGGGGAAGGGAAGATTCAAGTCCACTGCGGCGGGTCCCATCAGCCCTCCAGGAATCAGGCAAGTGTCTATTCATTCTTTTCCTGTATTGGGTGGATTGCCTTGTTTGATTCCTGGAGGTGGAGTTCGGGGTTCACAGCCCCCCGAGCTTCCTCCACCTGCTGCAGAAATTAATGATGAACCTGCCACCTTTGTGTCTCCTTCCCCCGAGCGTTCTACGGCGCCAGACCTACGCCGCTGGACGAGAAGGGAGCCTGCGGGCCTGGAGAGCCTGCTTCCAGCCCCGCAGCCATGACATGGGCAAAGGAGGAGGGCGGACTGCAAGTTGGAGCCTGCACCGACGACAAAGCGTCCCCAGGTCTCCAGGGAGGAGTGGTCCGACTTAGCAGGTCAAGGATCTCCTGCCACCACGCCGTGCGGGTCGTCGGCATGGTCGTCAGCGTTGGAGGGTCCTCAGGCTGTGGGAACCATCATGCCAGCTGCGGGGCCCGCCGTAGCCGAGTGGGAGCCAGAGGATTTCCTTCTGCCTTCTGAACCCGGATCGTCGAAGTCCTGGACAGCAACAGGACTTGAGTTCAGGCAAGTGCTCTATTTTGTCTTCTTCCTATCAATTCTAGAGCATCCTAGCTGCACCCGGCTCATCTCTCGGGGAGATGAGCCGGGTGCAGCCGTCCGCTGCATCCGAGCTCATCTTGCTGGGCTCTGTCGCTGCCAGTGATCCTGATCCCGGTTCTCTTTCTTCTCCTGAGCCTCCTCCCAGGGTCACCGGTGCAGTCCATCCCGGTCGCTGTGCTGGAGGTTCCGGGTTCGGGGTTGGAGGCCGTCTCTGGTGCTGCTCCGGCCCAGTTGGGGTCCGTCGTGGGTGCTGCTCCGGCCCAATTGGGGTCCGTCGTGAGTGCAGCGCTGACTTGATTGGGGTCCAGCAGGGGCGCAGCGCCGGTTCGGTTAGAAGTCAGTGAGGGAGCTGCAGATCCTCTGCCGTCTGACGCCGGACTGGTCCTTCATCCTTCCCCCAGTCCTTCTCCACCGGGTGCCGTTGGGGTTCCCTGTATTCAGCTCGGCTCTCCCTCACTACCCCTCTCAATGGGGAGGCCATCTCCGGATTCTCCCCTGCGGTCCTGGTGTTGCAATGGCACGGGTCAGCCGCCTGAGAAACTGCTTCGCCCATTTGGCGTTCTGGGTCGGCCACCTGACAAACTTATCTCTCTGTTGGGCGATCTGGTCCGGCTGCCAGAAGTACTGTTTGTCCCGGCCAGGGACTGGGGTAGACCACCCGGACTTTTCTTTTTCCCCCTGCCGGCGGTTTGACGCTTGACGCAGGAAGACCCCCTGAACTGTTTGCGTTCATGCCATCATGCTCTGCCTGCTGTCATCCCTGTGTTTTTTTGTTTTTTGTTTCCCCTGCTCTTCTGTAATTTTTGGGATGCGCTGGTATGTTTCTTATGGGCCTGTGTATCTTGGTTATAGGGCTTTTTCTCCTGTTATTTGCATGTATTGTCCTGTCTGTTTTTTCACGTGTGCATTATGGAGTATTTGTTGTTTGGAGTATTTGTTGTTTGTTTTCCCATGCTCTGTAGTTGCCCGTGTTTGTATTTTTCTGTATTTCTCCTGGTTCTGGCCCGCGTTGGCCTTTTTCCCCCTCGATGTTACACCGCGTCTGGAATCCGCTTTGTGAACGGGGGCAACTGTCACAGTCCGTGTGCTGACTCTGTCTGCACTCGGTGTGCGGACAGTCTCCCATTCTCTCCTCTGGCGCACCTCCAAACTTTTGTTGTGACAGCATCTCGGTGGGGCTTCCGGCTGTCAAGAGCGGAGCTCCGCTGTACGGCGGGATTTCAATCAGCTGATGACCCTTCATCAGCTGGTTAATCTGTCAAGCACTATTTAAGGGAGCAGCCCTGTTTGCTTGGGGCTGCAACCCCGCTTATGGATAACGCTGGTCTCCCCAACGTTAGACTGGAGTCCCTACGCTCCGGCTCCAGTCATCCTCTTTTCCTCGCAACACCCTGTAAATTTATTTCTTAACCTGTGTTTATCCTTCTTCGGTCTTCATCCAAAGGGCTTCGACTGGCGGGAAATAAAATTCAATTATTTATTTATTTATATCACATTTAACCATATTTGGAACTGCATTCCATCCATCCATCTTCTTCCGCTTAATCCTTTTCGGGTCACGGGGGGGGGGGCTGTCTGCCAGCAGAGGGAGTGCTAATCGAAACTTAGGTGTCGCTCTGTGCCAGTGGTGGAGTCACAGAGATATAGAGGGAGCACCAGTGTGCACATCACAAAAACTTGGCATTTAAACAGGGGTGTGTAGACTTTTTATATCCACTATAGATGTACTTTATTGATCCCAAACTGGGAAATTACAGTTCACAGTGCTTCACTTTTTCCACATTTTGTTGTGTTACAGCCTTATTCCAAAATGGAATAAATTCATTTTTTTCCTCAACATTCTACACACAACACCCCATAATGACAACATGAAAAAGTTTTTTTGAGATTTTTGCACATTTATTAAAAATAAAAAAAACCTAAGAAATCACATGTACATAAGTATTCACAGCCTTTGCTCAATACTTTGTTGATGCACCTTTGGCAGCAATTACAGCCTCAAGTATTTTTGAATATGCCACAAGCTTGGCACACCTATCTTTGGGCAGTTTCACCCATTCCTCTCAAAAAACCCTTTTTCACATCATTAAGGGGTATTGTGTGTAGAATTTTGAGGAAAAAAATGAATTTGATCCATTTTGGAATAAGGCTGTAACATAACAAAATGTGGAAAAAGTGAAGTGCTGTGAATACTTTCTGGATGCACTGTACGTGTTGCATTCTGAGACCGCATTAATAGGCTGTAAACTGTAATTTCCCAGTTTGGGATCAATAAAGTACATCTATAGTGGATATAAAAAGTCTACACACTCCTTTAAATGCCAGGTTTTTGTGATGTAATAAATGAGACCAAGATAAATCATTTCAAAACTTTTTCCACCATTAATGTGACCTATAACCTGTACAACCCAATTGAAACACAAACTGAATGTCAGGGCTTGGGTTGGGTCTCATGTCCTCATTTGATTCATAGTTTGTTTCTTTTGAGCATGGACTCAATCCACGCCCTTGCCTTGTGTTTTGTATTTTCTGCATTTATTGTTTGTTGGACTCTTGATTCTGTCCTCAGTTCGGATTATTATTATTATTTATGATCTGAGTTCAGTTCTGTTATTATCTGTCATGACTGTGTCTCCCTGATCCCCTGCATATGTTTTCTGTCTTCCTCTGTGTGTGTGTGTGCAGCCACGCCCCTCCTGTTACTGTCAGCTATCTCATGTGTCAGCTGTCAGTGATTATTGGTCTCCCCACCTGTCCCGTGTTGTCCTGATTGTGTTCATTGATTATTTAAGGCCTGTGCTCACTTTGTTTGGTTCGGGTTCTTTGTTTGCCATGCTGGCATGATTACACGCTTCTGTTTCCTGTATCGTGTCATATCCTGATCTGTCTGTTTTATTTTTTGCCTTAGTCTTTTGTTGCACTTCCGAGCTGCTGAGTTAATTTCTGTTTGCCCTCGAGCTGCATCTGGGTGAAAAGCGCTTTAGTAAATATTCAAAAACTTATGTCCAGCGAATGGGTCCAGCCGTCAGGAGATGGGGCTCACACTTGTGACGACAAAGACAGCAGCCCAGCCCCTTTTCTCCCGCAAAGGCGCTCCAGATCTCCGTTTCCTCCTCCCTCAACTCAGCACCACACTACTGTGCAATGGCTCCTTGTCAGGCGAATCCTGTCAAATCCCGGGAGGAATCGTTTGACTCTTCAGCGGTGGCAGAGCAGAAACACAGGCAAGTACCTGTTCATTTTTAACAACATTAAATGAAAGGTCTTGTCCTGTTTCTGGTGAGGGGGTTCAGTGTCAGCCACCACCCGTCTCTACTGTTCTGCTGTGCTTCCATCCATCCATCCATCCATCCTCCCCTGCCTCTCTGTGTCCCTGTTCTGTTTTTTCTGAGAAACTGGCCGTACTGGGAGGCAATCTGCTGGTCTGGGATGAGCCAGCTGCCCCTGTTGCTGTGCCTGGACTGCATGAGGATTATCCGGTACCAGCTCCACGCTGCTCCCTGACGTCTTCAGCTCCAGTGCCTGCTCCACGTTGCTCCCTAGCTTCGGTGCCTGCTCCACGACACTCCCTAGCTCCAGTGCCTGCTCCACATCGTTCCTTAGCTCCAGTGCCTGCTCCACGTCACCTCTCAGCTCCTGTTCCTGCTCATCCGGAGGTGCAGACTCCTGTCTCTGCTCAGCCTGAGTCCAAGGTGCACATTTTTGTTCCTGTTCAGTCCAAGGTGCACGTTCCTGTTCCTGCTCAGTCTGTCATCACCCCTGCCTCATCTGCATCATACCTGCTGGTTGGACTGCAACAGCAGAGTCACCACGGTCTTCGTCGGTGGTGGAGCAAGAGCTCAGGCAAGTCCTCTTCTTTGTATTTTTAACATCGGTTTTAGAGAGATCTTGCCTAGCTCTTAGTGGGGGGACCCGGTTACAGCTGCCATCTGTTTCTGGGCCTCCTCCGCTAAACTCCAGTACTGCCTGTTGTAGTGACTCGGTTGTTTTTCTTCCCCCATCTGAGGTGGCTGTTTCGGGGATGGATTCCCAGATGTCAGGACTTGAGGATCTTCAGCCCTTATCGTCTGGTTTCGCCAATGATCGGCTTGCCTCTGTTGTCCCAGAGGCCGAGGAATCTCCATTATGTGTTCCTGTGGCCAGAGAACCCCCATCATGTGCTTCTGAGGCTAGCGCTCACCTATCATCTGCTACTATGGTTAATGTGCCTCAGTCATCAGTTTTGGAGCAAATGGCTCTTGATAGAAAAATTCCATATTATCTACATTATTTTTGATATTAATAATGTATTTTTATATTTGAGACGTACCATACCTTTCACATGCCATGTTTAATGTTTATATGTGCATTCCATATAGGATAAGTTTATATATTCTTGGCATGTTTCTGTGAGCAATTTCAGAGAGTTCAGACTGAAGATCAGTACAGGGTTAGTCCATGCTTAAGGAATGATCTGAGCCATTTATTATAATCTCTTTGACATGTCCTGGTTCGGGTCACAGGAATGCACAGGAACTCCTTGTCTTATAGATTAGTGTTTTATGGACGTTCTGTTAGATTTACTTTCTTGTCACCAAGTGTCTGTGACGTTCGCCTGGATAAGCTCAGTTATCAGGACTTTCTGTCTGTCCCTCTCCTTTCCTCCTCTCATCCCATCCTCCCCCTGCTTTCTCCTACCTATATATATCAGACTTAGAAGAATGGATCCTTTAGGGATTCTAAGCGTGTCTGAATGCCATGCTTTGCAATTATTCCCCAAAGTGGCCATTGGGGTGACTCCTTATATTTTTGTAATAAATGTACATAAATTCAACTTTCTGCCTGGTTTCTGACTTTGAATAATTTAAGCTCAAAATTATTCTAACAGCTCTCATGTTACATTCCCCAAAGCCTGAAGCTCCTGTGTCATCTCCTGAGGTTAATATGTCCGTGTTATCACCTCCTGAGGTTAATGTGTCCACGTTATCACCTCCTGAAACTGAAATGTCCATGTTATCATCTCCTGAAGTTAAAATGTCCATATTATCACCTCCTGAGATTGAAATGTCCATGTTATTGTCTCCTGAGGATAAAGTTACCATGTTATCACCTCCAGAGGTTAAAATGTCTATGTTGTCACCTCCTGAGATAAAGATGTCCATGTTGTCATCTCCTGAGGTTGAAGTGTCTGACAGAAAAAGTTTTCATGCCACTTTCCCCTGAGTATTATGTTCCCGTGTTAGCTTTAAAGCAAAGAGCTCCTGTGTTAGCTTCAGAGCAAAGAGCTCCTATGTTAACTTAGATAGATAGATTAGTTTATTTGACAGGGAGCTCCTGTGTTAGCTTCAAAGTAACGAGCTCATGTGTTAGCTTCTGAATAAGGAGCTCCTGTGTTAGCTTCAAAGCAAGGAGCTCCTGTGTTAGCTTCAAAGCAAGGAGCTCCTGTGTTAGCTTCAGAGCAAAGAGCTCCTGTGTTAGCTTCAGAGCAAAGAGCCCCTGTGTTGTTTTCAGAGCCTAAAGCTCCTATGTTGTTTTCAGTGCCTAAAGCTCCTGTGTGACCTTCTGAGGTTAGAGCATCCATGACGTCTCCAGGGTTTAAGGTTTCCATGTTATCATCTCCTGAGTTTAAGGTTTCCATGTTATCTTCTCCTGAGTTTAAGAGTTCTTTGCTACTAGTTCCTCAGTTTAAAGATTCAATGTCATTTTCACATGAGTTTAAAGTAACCCTACAGTTATCTCTAGACCCGCTCTGTGCTCTGGTCCGGGGGTCCAGGAACTCTGGAAGACCACCTGAACTGCTTTGCTTTCTGGTCCATTGGACCTGGGATTTTGGCTGGCCACCCAACACGCCTTGGACTCTGATTTGGGGTCCGGTGAACTCAGGTAGACCCCCTGAACTATTTTGTCCCATGATCTGGTGGCTCAGGGACTCTGGGAGACCACCAGATCCACCTTGTTCTTCGGTTCGGTAGTCCTGGACTGGAGTAGACCACCTGACCCGCTTGTGTTGGACTTTGGGGTCTTGGACTGGGGTTACAGTAATATTGTTTGATTTGGGATTCTGTGGGGCTAAGAGTTTGTTTTGGCCCACTTGGCCTTGAACCCCCACCACCAACCCTGTGAGGGTGCTTTTCTGTTTTGTTTATATTTGATATAATATTGAGGACCATCTGGAAGCCGCCCCTTAAGAGGGGGATACTGTCAGGGCATGGATTGGGTCTCATGTCCTCATCTGATTCATAGTTTGTGTTTCTTTTGAGCATGGACTAAATCTACATCCTTTCCTTGTGTTTTGTATTTTCTGCATTTATTATTGTTTGTTGGATTTTTGATTCTGTCCTCAGTTCGGATTATTATTATTTATGATCTGAGTTCAGTTGTCATTATTTGTCATGATCGTGTCTCCCCGATCTCCTGCGTACAGACGTGGACAAAATTGTTGGTACCCCTCTGTTAATGAAAGAAAAATCCACAATGGTCACAGAAATAACTTGAATCTGACATAAGTGGTAATAAATAAAAATTCTATGAAAATTAGCCAGTGAAAATCAAACAATGCTTTTGAATTGTGGTTCAACAGAATTATTTTAAAAAACAAACTCATGAGACAGGCCTGGACAAAAATGATGGTGTGGGACACATATATGCACATATGTATATCACTGTATGATTCATACATATACCACCTTAGGCTTCACATCTGAGACGGAACAAAGGACTGAGCTTCTTTGGAGATAACACGAGGATTCAATTCAATTCAATTCAATTCAACTTTATTTATATAGCGCCATTTCACAACAACAGTCATCTCATAGCACTATCCACTGGATAGTGGATGGAGGATGTGAAAGTTTGGTCTTTGGCAGGCAAAGAGACGGCCTTGGGGGATTTCGCCCAGCGGCCAGAGACTGAAGGTGGGGGGTGTTAAGACCGGGAAGAAGATGCATTGTTACTGGGGATTAAGTACAATGTGGCTGTGTGCTTTGATGTCCTGGGGTATAAAAGGGACAGATGTTGGGAGATTCTTTCTCTTTCTGTTTTTGGATGATGTTGGAGAATGTGAATAAACCTGACTCGTGAGATAAACTCAGCCTCGTCATTTCCACAGTCTCCATACTGGTGACCCTAAGACGTATCATGAGCGAAAGAAATTCCCCCGAGCCGGACTCGTCAGGAGCCAGCCAGGCGAATGCAGCCACAGTCCAGCTACCAAACTTCTGGCAAGACAACCTGTGCTCCTGGTTCCACTTGGTCAAAGCACAGTTCGCCCTCCGTGGGATAACGGTAGATGACACGAAATTCTACCATGTTATTGCCAAGCTCGACAACCGCACGGCTCGACATGTGCAGAGCCTTCTGGAGCGCCCACCGGCCGACGACAAATACGGCGGGTTGAAGGCTGCGCTCATCCAGCGTTTCACTCCCTCAGTCCAGGAGAGAGCGGAGAGGCTCCTGGCTCTGAACGACTTGGGAGATAGCACGCCCGTCGACTTGATGGAGGACATGCTGAGGTTGAGGGGCTCAGACGGCGACGACTTCCTCTTCACCCACATTTTCCTGAGAACCCTACCGTCGGCCACGAGAGCAACCCTGGCCAGTTCACCGTTGTTGGCCCAGCGGGACTTCCGCGTGCTGGCCCAGGAGGCACAACGGATTCTCAACGCCAGCAAACAGCGCGCGGCCACCGCGGCAGCGACGGAGCTCGGCGCGACGACCGGAGATGGCAGGGGGCCAGAGGCGGCAGTAGCAGACCCACCGACAACGGCGGCGGCGAGGGCCAAGGATCGCGGAGGAGACGACCTCTGTTTTTACCATCGCCGCTTTGCAGAGAGGGCACACAAATGTATACCACCGTGCCAGTTGAAGCGCTCGGGAAACGCCAAGGCCGGGGGTCGGTAGCAGCCGCGGCCCTCGGGGAAGAGAACAAGCTGCTCTACTTGACGGATGCGCATTCCGGGAGGCAATTCCTCGTGGACACAGGCTCCCAAGTGAGTTTCATCACGCCTACCTATGCTGACCGGCTGGCGAGTCCCGGAAGCCACGGAGCGTCAGCAGCGAACAGCTCGAGGATTAAGACCTTTGGTGAGAGGACTCTGCTTCTGTCCCTACACGGCCGTACATTTGAGTGGACTTTTGTTATAGCTGCAGTGAGCTTCAATATGTTGGGGGCTGATTTTCTGTGCTCACATGGTTTGTTGGTTGATCTTGCTAATAGGCACCTGGTTAATGCACTTTCTTTTTATTCTATTCCCTGTGCAGCCCGAGTGACCCCGCCCACAGCACAAGCCAACGTCGCAATGGCAAGCGGTAAGTTCCACACACTACTCACTCAGTTCCCAGCACTCACAGTTCCCACATTTTCAGCAGCTGTCGCTAAGCACGGAGTGGAACACTTTATTACTACCACCGGACCGCCCGTTTTTGCAAAAGCTCGGCGCTTGGATGCAGCTAAACTGACCATAGCGCGCAAGGAGTTCGCCTGGAAAAGTTGGGCATCATCAGGCGTTCGAAAAGCCCATGGGCTTCCCCGCTTCACATGGTCCCTAAAGCTGAAGGCTCGTGGCGACCTTGCGGAGATTTCCGCAGGTTGAACAATGCTACAGCGCACGACCGCTACCCAATCCCGCATATCCAAGATTTTTCCGTTCATTTGGCAGGGGCGCGCGTTTTTTCTAAGATAGACTTGGTCCGCGGGTACCACCAAGTCCCAGTATGCGCTGAGGACATACCCAAAACAGTGGTAATAACTCCGTTTGGCCTATTCGAGTTTTTGCGCATGCCGTTTGGGCTTAAAGGCGCTGCGCAGACGTTCCAACGCATGATGGACGCGGTGTTGCGCGATCTCCCCTTCGTGTTCGTCTACCTGGACGACATCTTGGTAGCCAGCGCGTCTGAAGACGAACACGAAACTCACCTCACGGCAGTTTTCCGGAGGTTGGGAGAGCACGGGTTAATAATCAACCCAGCGAAGTGTCAGTTCGGGGTGACGCAGATTGATTTTTTGGGGCATCGCGTCTCTCCAGAAGGAGCAGTTCCTCTGCCTGACAAAGTGCGCGCAGTAACAAATTTTCCCCAGCCACAAACAGTCAAAGCGTTACAGGAGTTTTTGGGAATGGTGAATTTTTATAACCGTTTCCTCCCCCGCGCAGTGCAGCTCATGCAACCATTGTATGCCGCGCTAAAAAAACAAAAACCTACAAATAAAATCGAATGGTCTCCGGAGCGAGAGCGGGCATTCTCGGAGGTCAAAACAGCCCTGGCAAACGCTGCGTTGTTAGCACATCCAGACCCAACGGCCCGCATAGCGCTCACTACTGACGCGTCAGATGTGGCCATAGGGGCGGTCATGGAGCAGCATGTAGCCGGGGCTTGGCAGCCGCTCGCCTTTTTCAGCAGGACTTTGCGCGACAGTGAGCGAAAATACAGCGCATTCGATAGGGAGTTGTTAGCTCTCCACTTGGCCATTCGCCACTTCCAGTTCTGGCTGGAGGGACGCCGTTTCACTGTGTTCGTCGACTACAAGCCGCTGACTTTCGCGACGGCCAAGGTTTCAGAACCGTGGTCAGGCCGGCAGCAGAGACAGCTGGCTGCAATCTCAGAGTTTACTACCGATATTCAGCACGTAGCGGGTAAACTGAATGCAGTGGCAGACTGTCTCTCGCGCGCCGTAGCGGCTCCAGTCCGCGTAGGGATAGATTATGCAGCCATGGCCGCGGATCAGATTAGCGACGCGGACGTGAGCGCGCTCCAGTCTGGACCAACAGGGTTAAGGCTGGAGAACAGGGAGCTGCAGGATGGTATGCCCCCCCTAATCTGCGATGTCTCCACGGGACGACCGTGCCCGGTGGTACCGACCGCGTGGCGCCGCCGCGTTTTTGACTCGATCCATTCTCTGGCGCACCCGGGGGTGCGCGCGTCGGTCAAAATGGTAGGAGAGAAATTTGTATGGCCGAGCCTGCGCAAACAAGTTAAGGAGTGGGCAGCAGCCTGCATGGCTTGCCAATGAGCCAAGGTACACAGGCACACGAGAGCTCCCTTGGAGCCGTTTCACATCCCGGCTAAGAGGTTTGATCATGTTCACGTGGACCTCGTAGGCCCCCTCCCGCCGTCACAGGGGTGCACACACCTTCTGACAATGGTAGACCGCACCACACACTGGCCGGAAGTGGTCCCACTGTCATCAACCACAGCCGAGGAGGTGGCGCGCGCGTTTTTAACGGCATGGGTGGCGCGCTTTGGAGTCCCGTCGGACATTACGTCCGACAGAGGTCCTCAATTTGTTTCCGAACTTTGGTCAGCGATGGCCCGCAGCCTGGGGGTAACGATCCACCGCACTACCGCATACAACCCGCAGGCTAATGGGTTATGCGAACGTTTTCACAGGTCATTGAAGGCGGCCCTCAGAGCGTCGCTTACGGATGCAAATTGGGTGGACAGGCTACCATGGGTTTTATTGGGGTTGCGTTCTGCACCTAAAGAGGATTTAGAAGCCTCCCCGGCTGAGCTAGTTTTCGCGCAACCACTTCGGCTGCCCGGGGAATTTCTCCCAGATAATCCTGCGCCAGAATGCTCCCCGGCTCAGTGGTTGCAGAGTGGCACGGAAGCGGGCATGCTGCCTGGCCCCGTTCACCACAGTTTTCCGCGCATTTTTGTGCCTAAGGCTCTAAAAAATGCGGAGTTTGTTTTTGTCAGACACGATGCGCATCGCCCACCGTTGCGACCATCTTATGATGTGCTGGAAACAGGGGATAAGCATTTTTTGCTAGATTTGGGGGGCAGGAAAGAAAAGATTGGCATAAACAGGCTCAAACCCGCCTTTACGTTGGCCGACGAGGATGTGCTGTTGGCCACGGCTCCTCGGCGCGGCAGACCCCCTAAGGAACATTCCCCAGAACACCCACAGGGATTGACTAACAGTTCTCATCCTCAGACAGCAGCTCCCTAGCAGGAAGGCGCCGCGGAAGTGGTAAAGCCCGCTTATAGCAGATATGGGAGGAGACTGAGGCCCAAGCAGCACGTGGACTGATGTGTAATAATTTTACCATGACATGCAGACTGTTATTACGTTGTTCCATCTTAGACGTTTTTGGGGGGGTCATGTGGGACACATATATGCACATATGTATATCACTGTATGATTCATACATATACCACCTTAGGCTTCACATCTGAGACGGAACAAAGGACTGAGCTTCTTTGGAGATAACACGAGGATGTGAAAGTTTGGTCTTTGGCAGGCAAAGAGACGGCCTTGGGGGATTTCGCCCAGCAGCCAGAGACTGAAGGTGGGGGGTGTTAAGACCGGGAAGAAGATGCATTGTTACTGGGGATTAAGTACAATGTGACTGTGTGCTTTGATGTCCTGGGGTATAAAAGGGACAGATGTTGGGGGATTCTTTCTCTTTCTGTTTTTGGATGATGTTGGAGAATGTGAATAAACCTGACTCGTGAGATAAACTCAGCCTCGTCATTTCCACAGTCTCCACAATGGTACCCTTAACTTAATATTTTGGTGCACAACCTTTTGAGGCAATCACTGCAATCAAACGATTTCTGTAACTGTCAATGAGACTTCTGCACCTCTAAGCAGGTATTTTGGCCCACTCCTCATGAGCAAACTGCTCCAGTTGTCTCAGGTTTGAAGGGTGCCTTCTCCAGACGGCATGTTTCAGCTCCTTCCACAGATCTTCAATAGGATTTAGATCAGGGCTCATAGAAGGCCACTTTAGAATAGTCCAATGTTTCGCTCTTAGCCATTCTTGGGTGTTTTTAGCTGTGTTTTGGGTCATTATCCTGTTGCAAGACCCATGACCTGCGACTCAGACCAAGCTGTCTGAACTGGGCAGCACATTTCTCTCTAGAATACCTTGATAGTCTTGAGATTTCATTGTACCCTGCACAGATTCAAGACACCCTGTGCCAGATGCAGCAAAGTAGCCCCACAACATAACAGAACCTCCTCCATGTTTCACAGTAGGGACAGTGTTCTTTTCTTGGTATGCTTCATTTTTGCGTCTGTGAACATTCAGTTGATGTGCCTTGCCAAAAACTTCCAGTTTTGTCTCATCTGTCCATAGGACATTCTCCCAGAAGCTTTGTGGCTTGTCAACATGTAGTTTGGCAAATTCCAGTCTGGCTTTTTTATAATTTGTTTTCAACAGTGGTGTCCTCCTTGGTCGTCTCCCATGAAGTCCACTTTGGCTCAAACAATGACGGATGGTGCGATCTGACACTGATATACCTTGACCTTGGAGTTCACCGTGAATGTGTTTAGAGGTTGTTCTGGGCTCTTTTGTTACCATTTGTATTTTCCGTCTCCTCCTGCGGCCACATCCAGGGAGTTTGGCTACAGTCCCGTGGATCTTAAATTTCTGAATAATATGTGCAACTGTAGTCACAGGAACATCAAGCTGCTTGGAGATGATCTTTTAGCCTTTACCTTTATCATGCTTGTCTATAATTTTCTTTCTAATCTCCTGAGACAACTCTCTCCTTTGCTTCCTCTGGTCCATGTTTAGTGTGATACACACCATATCTCCAAACAGCACAGTGACTACTTGTCACCCTTTAAATAGGCCGACTGACTGATTACAAGTTTGTAGACACCTGTGATGTTAATTAGAGGACACAGCTTGGTTGAACATGTCCCTATGGTCACATTATTTTCAATCTTTTCTAGGGGTACCATCATTTTTGTCCAGGCCTGTTTCATGAGTTTGTTTTTAAAATAATTCTGTTGAACCACAATTCAAAAGCATTGTCTGATTTTCATTGGTTAATTTTCATAGAATTTTTATTTACTACCACTTTTGTCAGATTCAAGTTATTTCTGTGACCAATGTGGGTTTTTCTTTCATTAACAGAGGGGTACCAACAATTTTGTCCACGTCTGAATGTCTTCTGTCTCCCTCTGTGTGTGGGTGTGCAGCCATGCCCCTCCTGTCACTGTCAGTTTCCTCATGTGTCAGCTGTCAGTGATTATTGGTCTCTCCACCTGTCCCGTGTTGTCCTGATTGTGTTCATTGATTATTTAAGGCGAGTGTTCACTTTGTTCGGATCAGGTTCTTTGTTTATCATGCTGGCGTGATTACACGCTTCTGTTTCCAGTATCGTGACATGTCCTGCTCTGCCTGTCTTGTTTTTTTGCCTTAGTCTTTTGTTGCGCTTCTGAGCTGCTGAGTTAATTTCTGTTAGCCCTGGAGCTGCATCTGAGTGACCACCTCTTTAATAAATATTCTAAAACTTATGTCCAGCAAATGGGTCCAGTCTCCCCTCTCTGACACCGAAATCTTTTAAAGGGAAAAATAAAAAACTTACAATAACCTGTTTGCATAAATACGCACACCCTCATATAACTGGGGATGTGGCTGTGTTCAGAATTAACCAATCACATTCAAACTCATGTTAAATGGGAGTCAGCACACACCTGACACCATTTAAAGTGCCTCTGATTAACCCCAAATAAAGATCAACTGTTCTAGTAGGCTTTTCCTGACATTTTTTAGTTGCATCTTACAGCACAAGCTATGGTCCACAGAGAGCTTCCAAAGCATCAGAGGGATCTCATTGTTCAAAGGTATCAGTCAGGAGAAGGGTAAAAAAGAATTTCTGAAGCATTAAATATACCATGGAACAGGGTGAAGACAGTCAACATCAAGTGGAGAAAATATGGTACAACAGTGACATTACCAAGAACTGGACGCCCCTCCAAAACTGATGAAAAGACGAGAAGAAAACTGGTCAGGGAGGCTCTCAGGAGGTCAACAGCAACACTGAAGGAGCTGCAGGAATTTCTTGCAAGTACTGGCTGTTTAGTACATGTGACAACAATGTCCCATCTAGGGTGGCAAGACGGAAGCCTTATTTTACAAAGAAAAACATCCAAGCCCGGCTACATTTTGCAAAAATGCATTTGAAATCTCCTAAAGTCATGTGGGAAAATGTGTTATGGTCCAATGAAACCAAGGTTGAACTTTTTGGCCATACTTCCAAAAGGTATATTTGGCATAAACACAATGCTGTTCATCACCAAAAGAACACCTTACCTACAGTGAAGCATGGTGGTGGCACCATCATGCTTTGGGGCTGTTTTTCTTCAGCTGGAACTGGGGCCTTAGTCAAGATGGAGGAAATTATGAACAGTTTCAAATACCAGTCAGTGTTGGCACAAAACCTTCAGGCTTCTGCTAGAAAGCTGAAGATGAAGATGAACTTCATCTTTCAGCATGACAATGACCCAAAGCACACATCCAACTCAACAAAAGAATGACTTCACCAAAAGAAGATTAAGGTTTTGGAATGGCTCAGCCAGAGTCCAGACCTGAATCTGATCAAACATCTGTGGGGTGATTTGAAGAGGGCTGTGCACAGATGTTCTTGCAATCTGACAAATTTGGAGAGTTTTTGCAAAGAAGAGTGGGCAAATATTGCCACATCAGGATGTGCCATGCTGATAGGCTCCTACCCAAAAAGACTGAGGGCTGTAATAAAAGCCAAAGGTGCTGCAACAAAGTATTAGTTTATTTATCCCCTTAAAAGATTTGAGTTTGTTTTCCAATTAGGTTGTACACGTTATAGGTCACATTAATGGTGGAAAAAGTTTTGAAATTATTTATCTTGGTCTCATTTTTTTACATCACAAAAACCTGGCATTTGAACAGGGGTGTGTAGACTTTTTATATCCACTGTATCTATAGCTAAACAGCAGTAAATGTACAAAGCAGGCTGCTTTTTAAACAAGAATACATGCTACAGCTCCTCAGTAGTGATGGCAGGCGAAGCCTCATCGGAGGCTTTCCTTCTAATTGTGCAGAAAAAGATTCAAAGCTTTGAGGTTTCTTTCTAAAGAACGCAACTGAAGCACTGACCGTTTCAGTGCCATGTCAGCAATAAAAGTTCAGAGACTGTGGTCGCGTGGGTTTACTCCGGGATTTCTCCGGTTTCCTCCCACATGCCAAAGACATGCATGTTAGGTTAATTGGCTGTTCTAAATTGTCCCTAGATATCTGTTTCCTATAGGCCCTTAGAATAGAGGGTTAGTATTAATGAAAGCGCTTTGAGTGGTCTTTGTGACCAGAAAAGCGCTATATAAGTGCAGGTTAGTTAGTTAGTTAGTTAATGTGCTGATTTTTTTTGTTCATTTATACCAGTGGCTCTTGAACTTTTTTTATTCCCACTTTGGGAAGCCAGACGATTAACAAGCTCACCTACACACAGCTATTTCTCTGCCCCGTCACACCCACAATGAATCCAAGTGCAAACTAAGCCTCGTCATACTGTATTTCCTTTTCTTCTTGTTTTTGTTTTTTTGCTAATTATCATTAGAATTTCTTTTTGCTCATCATTTTGATGGTGAGTTTTAGAATTTAAGTCATGATATAATTTTATCCATCCATGCATCTTCTACCACTTAATCCTTTT
The DNA here is from genome assembly GCA_020510985.1 of Pholidichthys leucotaenia. Classification (NCBI taxonomy): domain Eukaryota; kingdom Metazoa; phylum Chordata; class Actinopteri; order Cichliformes; family Pholidichthyidae; genus Pholidichthys; species Pholidichthys leucotaenia. The sequence continues at coordinate 297,947,654 of CM035846.1, forward strand.
TTTTGGGGGGGGGGGGGGGGGGGGAATGGAGCGTGTCCCAACATCTTTGGGTGAGAGGCAGGGTACACCCTGGACAGATCGCCAGTCCATCACAGAGGGCCGATATAATTGCTTTAACAGTAATTTCAATTCTAATATGATAAAACGCTGAGTAGCTTCTATTTTCATTTGCATTTCCAGTTTTAATAGCGAAACTTTTGACTTTGAAGAGAGTAATCCCCCCCCCCCCCCGAAGGTTTACATGTAAATCTGGTCCTCAGGAAGTGAGGAAAAAATTCTGTGGCCCTCACTACCACCAAAGTTGCCCATCCCTGGCCTAGGAGTAGTGATTCTTTTAAAATGTGTTCGGATGGACAGATGAACACACAGACCAACTGATGACAGACAAAGCAACATGGCTTTAGCTCATTTCACCTTCATGTAAAAAGGGAACCCAGAGAAAAATTCCAGATAAAAAAGGAAACATTACAACATTGCATGTAATTCTCAACTGAATGTATGTCTCAGTGAAAACTAAGTGATATGCATGAGTGGGCATCTCATAATGTATGTACATTAAGAGCTTATGTGTGATAGGCAATATAAAACAAAGTCTGAGTCAAGTTCTTTTTTGAGTGCATTAAATGTATTAATAACCATTACAGATCATCTGTGATGGTATGAGGTATCACCAGCAGTGACTCATCAGTCTAACTGCTGTGCATAGCCATATAATATCCAAGGATTAAGGCCATTTCATTTGTGCCCTTACAACAATGATGCCCTTATAATACGCCACTAATTAAGTGCAGATGAATTCCGTACCCTTTCCAGTACATCCTCCTTATAGTTAGGAAGCATCGGTATGGGGCAACAGTATTATAACCTGACGATTACTTTGACCTCCCCCAAGCTGAAAAATAACCACTTGAAGAGTGGTGCAATAACTCACTGTGGGATTTAAATTATGGTTTTGAAAAAAGGATTAAAACTCTTCTGACAGCATCGTCCAACCTGCCTGCTGCAATCTCCCCATTTTTCCCTTCCACTCATTCCCCGGAGCTAATCAGAAAAATGCTCATGCGCATGCTGGAAAGTTGACTATGTATTACGTACGTCTACCTAAAATTCTAAGCTCAAGCAAAATGAATTGAAAGATCCCTTTACTTTCTTGGCATTTAACTGATGTTGTTTCCACCTGACATTATGAGCTGCACTCATATCGTGAACACCAAGTGCATGCAGTGAGCATAAATTGACTTCAAGGAGTGCAACCATCTGGAATTCAGTATTCTCTCTCCTTCTGACTGCCAAAAGCAAAAAGTAACCTTTACGAAGGACCAAGGTCGTGTTCAGTGTGTGTGTGTGGGGGGTACTACTCTCACAATATGCAGTACAGAAATCTACACTGGAGAGCCAAAACATTAGGACTGCTCATACATCAGAAATGATTTGTGACTTTGTCTGAAAGCTGAATGAGAAGATGTAGGATAAAAAAGTATTAGCCAGGTGTTGGACAATCAGTTCTGGTCAACATGTTGGATGTGAGAGATCCAGGGGAAAAAAGACAGTGTTCTAGTCCAGATCGTCAGTGCAGTGTTCACAGAGATTGGAAGGGAGGACGAGCAACAGGCTGTTTGTTAATGTGTTGAAGCAAACCTGAACCACATAATGGGCATTATCCAGTGGCGCTGCTTCTGACAGGGCAGATGTCTGACACAATATGAATGGGGACCATTTCAAGACCTTCAGATGAGCATTCCTCTGATTGGCTGCTCCTTGTAAGCTCTGAACAGCATGAGGGTGGGGGCACTGAGGAGGAAGCACAACTGAGAAATGACCATATAAGAACAATTCCTTAAACATCTTGTAGGAACTATAATGGCTTTATTTCAGTGGCTTGAGTATTACAGAATAGAAGCATATTTTACAAGTATGTGATGATAAAATCAGCATTCAATGAAAGCTTTTCTAACACCAGTAAAACATGACGCCTCACTTTCTCTACAAGAGTTATCAAAGTACATCAACATTTATAGTGACAACAGTATAAGCATGCTGATGTGAGTTGAGTGGGACAGCTTTATACTGAAATGGAAGCAGACTGGAGTACAACAGAAGTCGTATCAGTGAAAGAAGAAATCTTCATATTCATACCTTTCTTTTTACAAGACAGTCTAATGGTACATTCAGACCAAACATGAAGCAAAGACGCACATTGCTCTATTCACCTGAGTAAAGCCACCAGAGTTGAGATCAACAAGTGAAAACTTGACCTACAGAGGTGCAGGGTTACCTTAATAACTTCTGCTGCTGCTTTGTACTGCTGCAGAAATCCCCAAAACGCCATCATGTTTGGGTTTATAGCATTATCTGGCAGAGCAACAGTTGGGAAAATGTTACTACCCCCTCCAGAAACTGCATCTTGATGCCAGCTGTTTTTAGCACTAAACAAGTGACTGGTGTCTAGTGTCATAAGCTGCTAAACCTTGTTAATAGATTGGTAGCATGATATCATGGATGGAAACAAACTACTGTAGTATTTCAGGTAAAATCACTCTCTCACCTCATTCACCTGCTAATTACTCTCCTGATTACCTCCAGCTGCACCAATCAATGCACTTGGATCTCATCAGCTCCCGCCTATAAAAGATGGATCATTACTCATTCTCATGGTACTTAAGATACTGTTCCTGAGTGCATGCTTCTGCTACTACATGCCTACCTTCTCACCTTCTCCCTACATGGGATGCAAAGTAAGATCCATTACTTTCTGCTCACAATTGTTCACCACCTCTTCTCTCCCAGGGCTTCACCTAGGAATCTCCCTGAGGGGGACCCTGGACTTCATGGCAGACATCTGGACTCACTCTGGCAGACCATCACCCCTACCTGGCTCCACAACTCCTCCTTCTGTAAGTCTCAAGTAATTTCCCATTATTACATACCCACCTGGACAACATATGCCAAACAAGAGCAGAAGCTGAACAGCTTCTACCTGCGCCGCTGTTACGACCCACTTTCTGGGCCAAGGTCAGAATTGCCTACTTTAGCCAGGGATTACGAATCGCAAAGTATGAAGTCCGTTCTGACCCTCAGTCAAGGTGGACATACCCACTGCCACCCTTATCCACTGGCAAGGGAGACTAACACTTACATAGTCTCTTTTGCTCACAGCAGGCAGACCTACGCCTACATCCCAGGCTGGGATTCAAACCCATGACACCGTGATTCAATTCAATTCAATTCAATTCAACTTTATTTATATAGCGCCATTTCACAACATTTCACAACAACAGTCATCTCATAGCACTATCAACTATCAAGTGATCTAAAACATCCCACTCCGACCACTGAGTCAAAGAGGAACTCCTCACTAGCTCTCGGCTAGTGGCGAAGGTGTACTCTGACGGTGTCATGAACTGCACCACTGACTAATTCCCCATGGAGGGGTGCGTAACAGCTGTCTACATCGCATCCTCGGCATCACATGGAGTGACAAAGTGCCATGTGTCCTCACACACACTGGTCTTCCCACTATGTATATGCTGCTCAGGCAACGTAGGCTGCACTGGCTTGGCCATGTGCGCCGAATGGAAAACAGATTCATACCTAAGGACGTTCTGTACGGTGAGCTTGCCTTTGGCAATATACTGTACAGTATCTGTTGGCCGTCCCCAGCTGTACTACAACGATGTTTGTAAGTGAAATGAAAAGCCCTGGGCATCAACACTGAGAGTTGGGAGGATATACAGTGGTGTGAAAAAGTGTTTGCCCCCTTCCTGATTTCTCATTTTTTTGCATGTTTGTCACACTTAAATGTTTCAGATCATCAAACAAATTTAAGTATTAGACAAAGATAACACAAGTAAACACAAAATGCAGTTTTTAAATGAAGGTGTTTATTATTAAGAGGAAAAAATCCATACCTACATGGCCCTGTGTGAAAAAATGGTTGCCCCCTAAACCTAATAACTGGTTGGGCCACCCTTAGCAGCAACAACTGCAACCAAGCATTTGCAATAACTAGCAATGAGTCTTTTACAGCACTGTGAAGGAATTTTGGCCCACTCATCTTTGCAGAATTGTTGTAATTCATTCACATTGGAGGGTTTTCGAGCATGAACTGCCTTCTTAAGGTCATGCCACAGCATCTCAATTGGATTCAGGTCAGAACTTTGACCAGGCCACTCCAAAGCCTTCATTTTGTTTTTCTTAAGCCATTCAAAGGTGGACTTGCTGGTGTGTTTTGGATCATTGTCCTGCTGCAGAACTCAAGTGTGCTTCAGCTTGAGGTCACGAACAGATGGCTAGACATTCTACTTCAGGATTTTTTGGTAGACAGCAAAATTCATGGTTCTATTTACCACAGCAAGTCTTCCAGGTCCTGAAGCAGCAAAACAGCCCCAGACTATCACAAAACCACCACCATATTTTACTGTTGGTATGATGTTCCTTTTCTGAAACGCTGTTATTTTTACGCCAGATGTAAAAATAGGTGGGACACACACCTTCCAAAAAGTTCAACTTTTGTCTCATCAGTCCACAGAGTATTTTCCCAAAAGTCTTGGGGATCATCAAGATGCTTTCTGGCAAAACTCAGATGAGCCTTTATGTTCTTTTTGCTCAGCAGTGGCTTTCGTCTTGGAACTCTGCCATGCAGGCCATTTTTGCCCAGTGTCTTTCTTATGGTGGAGTCATGAACACTGACCTTAACTGAGGAAAGTGAGGCCGGCAGTTCTTTGGATGTTGTTGTGGGGTCTTTTGTGATCTCTTGGATGAGTCCTCGCTGCGGGGTAATTTTGGTCAGCCAGCCACTCCTGGGAAGGTTCATCACTGTTCCATGTTTTCGCCATTTGTGGATAATGGCTCTCACTGTGGTTCGCTGGAGTCCCAAAGCTTTTAGAAATGGCTTTAAAACCTTTTCCAGACTGATCAGTCCCTCCAGGATTTCACGATGTTGCGATTGCACCAATTCACGTGAAATCAGCCAATCAGTGCAACTATTGCGCAACCTTGCAACTTTCCCGCAATTTTGGCCAAACCTTGTCAACTTCTGCCAGTTTCACCAATCAAATTTGTTTCTAACTGGCACTGAAATGGTCAGTCTAACCAATCAAATGCATCGCTGCACCGTATTCACTTCCGTGTTTATAGTGAGTAGTGAGCTTATAGTTTACAGTGAGTAACGGAACTCATCAGCAAACAGAGTGTGTGATTTTAAAAAAACACTCACCCGTGAGGTTTTCAACACTGTCCCTTCCTCCGTCTCCCCCAGCCTGCCCATGGATGCCTCGCCACGTCTCTGTCCTGACCGTGTGTACGAAGCGCTGGGTTTGTGTTGAAAAACATGCACCTACCCAAAAGCACCCCGTGGCGGGAGCACGTGCAAGGAGAGTACACTACACTACAGCCAGTGTTTGAACATTTATACATCTTTAGAGGTAAAATCATTACTATATCTGGTCAATGAGCTTTAAAGCTGAATCTCCGGTGTGGACAGACAAACGCAACCCCTCTCTTTAACATGCATTCAGTGCAATTTAGCTGTTGTCATGGATATTGTGTTAATGTTTGTATTTGCTGTTGCACAGAAGAGTTTTTCTGTATAGCAGAAGTTTCTGCTTAATTTACAAATGACTATAATAGGAAATTTTTGACAATCCTGTGCTTTTCTTGTATTGTTATACAGAATATCACTGTAGTAAACTGGAAAAAAGCATCTGCTTTAAAATTTGGAATTCTTCCCACAATTTTCAGTGCAAAAAACACTAAAAATATCGCAACTTTTTAAAAAAGCTCCCATGAATTCAGGCTTTTTGGTCCGCAACAATCATAAAAACATCCTGCGAAATCCTGGAGGGACTGACTGATAGATCTCAATTACTTTGTTTCTCATTTGTTCCTGAATTTCTTTGGATCACAGCATGATGTCTAGCTTTTGAGGATCTTTTGGTCTACTTCACTTTGTCAGGCAGGTCCTATTTAAGTGATTTCTTGATTGAGAACAGGAGTGGCAGTAAACAGGCCTGGGTTGGGCTAGAGAAATTGAACTCAGCTTTCCAAAGATGTGATAAACCACAGTTAATTTATGTTTTAACGGGGGGCAATCACTTTTTCACAAAGAGCCATGTAGGTCTGAATTTTTTTTCTAGCTTTAATAATAAACACCTTCATTTAAAAACTACATCTTCTGTTTACTTGTGTTATCTTTGTCTAATGTTTAAATTTGTTTGATGATCTGAAACATTTACACTTCTCACAAAAAGTTAGGGATATTCGGCTTTCGGGTGAAATTTCAGGATGCACCTAAAATGCACTATAACCTTTACAGGTGAACTTAATTTGACCTTCTCTAACCTTTTGAATCCACATGTCCAACAGGTGCTTGATCCATGAATCGACCAATAAATTTTCTGGTTCAGTTAGAATTGGTATTTAAACAGTCCTCTTCATCATGCTGTTCACATTTTGACATCATGAGACCAAGAGGACACCTCACAATTGATCAAAAATACCTCACCATTGCGAGGCTTCAAACAGGATGTTCTCAGAGGAAAGTGACCACTGAGCTTAGAGTGTCACAGTGTCATCAGCAGGTTGCAACAGAGATACAGAGAGACTGGAAGAGTCACAGAAAGGCATAGAAGTGGATGTCCTTTGGCCACAACCCACGCTGATGACCGCTCCATTGCGAACAGTGCCCTGTGGAACCGGATGATGAATGCCACTCAACTCCAGGCACATTTAAGGGAGGTGAGAGACACCCAAGTGTCACGTCAGACCACTCAAAACATTTACATCAGCTTGGTCTGCGTGCTAGACGACCTGCAAGGGTACCTGACCACACCACCAGGTGACTTCTACACATGACTTCTAGAGGCTGGGGTACCTCAAATGGAGTGGCCTGCACTTTCTCCAGACCTGAATGCCATAGAAAACCTATGGGATCAGCTGAGTTGCAGTGTAGAGGCTCGTAACCCTGCACCCCACAATCTCAATAACCTGACGGCCACCCTTCAAGAAGAGGGGAATGCTGTGCCTCAGCAGACAATAAGTTGACTTGTGAACAGCAAGAGATGTCATTGTCAAGCTGTAATTTGTCATGTTTGCTCCTTCGGAGCAGAAGGACAAACCCACGTGCTGAATGGTGTTTGTGCATTTTATTAATAAAAGAACACAAAGAGTCCAAAAATAGTGCTGAACATACAAAAAGGCTAAACAAGAAACACTTACAGACTTAGGCACTCCTGAGCCAACTTGACTCAGGAGAAGACGAGGCGCTGATCAGAGCAATGATCGGGAGGATAATAGTACCAGGAGAAAACCAGTCTTGAACATGCAATTTAGATGCACTGACAAAGCGAAAGGCCAGTGCTTAAATACCCAGAAGTGAATGAGCTGCAGGTGTGAATCCAGATGAGCCATGACCTAATTACCGAGCTGCCCACAGCTGAGCTGGCAGGGAAACAGGCAGTTGGCAGCTGGTGGGGAGAGTCTGGAGAGGAAGAGGAAGGGCTCTGCCACAAATCAAATAAATATACAAAAACTGACCACATAATAATGACAACAGACAATCAAACTAAGAAATAAAGTGAGGGTCTGAGCTCAATGAGAAAATGAGCCCAGACACACGACAGTAATTGATGCTCAAGGGCACATGACAAGTTATTGAGACACTGACATTTTTTGTTGCGGTATACCCACCACTGTTGTTGGCTTTTGTTTCAATAAATTGTTTGAGATGAGGAAATCATCTCTGCATGCTTCTACCTAAATGCCCTACCGGTACTTTCATGATATAATATCACTGTAGCATGAACTTTTTACATTTTCCATAAATTTCACCCAAAAGCCAAATATCCCTAACTTTTTGTGAGTAGTGTAAGAGTGACAAACACACAGAAAAAGAGAAATCAGGAAAGGGGCAAACACTTTTTTACACCACTGTAGCATCTGACCACAGTAGATGGTGCAGCACTCTCCAAAAACAACTCAAGGCAGGAGAGGAAAATCTCCAGACCTTGGCGGAAGAAAAGAGAGCCAGACGGAAGCCTGCAAGGTCAATAGTGTGACCACTCACACCTGCACCAGATGCGGTAGAGACTGCCATTCCCGCATTGGACTGATCAGCCACAGCCGATGTTGTACCAGCTGAGACAGCTCATGAATGCTCTGCACTGTGTGTTCATATATTCATATATTTATTCCATCCAGCTACAATGCTCTGCACTGTGTGTCTGTGTGTGTGTGTATATATATATATTTTATAGTAATACGTACATATGTTTATTAGCTGCTCTTGCTTGCTTGTTTTTTTTTTTTTCTTGCCTTCTGATTGTTGCTCTGAGTGTTGCTATCCCTGTGCTGTTGCAATCCTGGAATTTCCCCGTTGTGGGACTAATAAAGGCTTATCTTATCTTATCTTATCTTATCTTATGACGGCAAATCAAGAGGACGCATCATCTATGGTTGACATTGACCGACAAACGCCATCTACAGATACCCACCTTAAGTCCCCAGGCCTGGGGCAGCTTCTCCTCACCTGCAGTTATCTGCCCTAATCATCTTAAGAAACGCCAAAGCAAGAACACTGGAAATGTTCATATTCACCATTCTCCACGGCACCTATAAAAGTAATGCACTCATTCAAGCTCATTACCAGCCATCTTACCATTATACTCACCAATCTTCTTTCTGTCTACCCAGGATTGCCAGCACCAGTCTCCTCTTGCTTGCTTTATCGTTTCAATAGAACCTGAGATGGCTCAGACATGTTGAGAGGATGGACCACCAGCGTATCCCTCGGCAGTTACTCTACTCACAGTTATGCAAGGGCAAACGCAATCAGGGTAGATCAAGGCTCCAATTTAAAGACACTGTAAAAAGAAACTTGAAGAAGCTGGACATAGACAGGAGTTCCTGGCAGCAGAAGGCTAAGGACAGAGCTGTGTGGAGGAATCTGACCAGACCTAAATGAAACAGTCATTGTCGCCCACGACAGACTGCTATGATGATGATGATGATGATGATGATGAAAATTATCACTATCATCACTCAAATAGTTCTCCTTGCTGTGCCTGCATTCCAGGTCCATTTAGCAAAAGCATGTCAACTACAGACATTCTGTCTCAGTGGTGGAGCACCAGTCAGTCTGTCTCCCGTAAGTGACGGTCTCATTTTCAAATGGTTTAGCCTTCATTGTTGATGCTCACTCTTAGTGGCCAATGAATCAAGCGAATTTGATGTGAACAAAATTCAACTCACTGGGATGCAAATTTCTGTTTTTTTCATCTTTGCACTGACTTTGTATGTAATCGCGACACCTGAGAAATTCACTTAGCATTTGGTCTGAATGGACCATAAGAGAAGTGTTATGTTAGTCATCATTGCTAGGCAACAAGAAAAACAAATGCGTACTCTGGTACCACTCCAAAAAAGGTTGGGGTGTTAGAGTAGATGCCATTCAGCAATGGAGAAGACAATCAGAAACTGAGTTCTTAGAGTCGTCTGAACTTGAAGAATTTGACCTACAGAATATCAGTTCTATAAACACTGACAATGTTTTACACTGCCACTTCCTAAACCAAAGACTGTGAAATATTTGAAGTGGCCCATATTGTTAGTGTGTTCCCTTTGACCAGCAATGAGGGCACCTCTGTAATGGACCACCTCCTGAAGAGAAAACAAAGCACTGGATTTTCTGTATGCCAATGTCAGAGATGCATATAGTGCCACAGCTCTACCCCCCCATTGGCAAATCAGATCACTGCATGGTCAAGTTAACACCCAGGTACGTTCCCCTTGTGCAAAGCAGCCTGCTTATACACGGACTGTGAGGAGGTGGACACAGGAGGCTGCTGATGCACTTCAGGACTGCTTCGAGACGACAGACCGGGGCGTACTCTGTGACCCACATGGGGTGGGCATAGACAATATGACTGACTGCATCACAGAATACATTAGATTCTGTGAAGACATGACCATGCCAGCTCAGACTGTACATTGCTTCTCCAACAACAGACCATGGGTCACCAGTGACCTGAAAGCACTTCTGAACAAAAAGAAGAGAGCTTTTAGGGCTGGAGACAAGGAGAAGCTGAGGGGAGTGCAGCATGAGCTGAGAGAGATGCTGAGGAGGTGCAAGGTCAATTATAGGAGGAAATTGGAAGATAAACTCAGGAAAAACAACGCTAAAGATGTGTGGGAGGGAATGAAACAAATAATTGGGTGCAAGGGGAGAGTCAGGCAGCCATCTGGGAGCCAGGAGAGAGCTGAGGAACTGAATCTGTTTTTTAATAGGTTCAACTCACAGTCTGTCACCCCAGCAACACAACCAGACCCCCACACACCCCTCCCCACCCACCCTCCTGTGCAGAACCTCTCTCCATCTCCCCCCTCCTCCTCCTCAGGGGGCACCAGGACCCTCCCTCACTTCGCGGTGACTACAGACCAGGTGGAGAAACAGCTGGAGAGACTCCGCCAGCGGAAGGTGGCGGGCCCTGATGGCATCTCCGCCAGGACCCTGAGGACCTGTGTCAACCAACTAGCTCCGGTACTGAAACACCTGTACAACTTGAGCCTGAGTCTGGAGAGAGTACCGGTGCTGTGGAAGACATCCTGCCTGGTTCCTGTCCCCAAGAAGGAACAGGAACCAGGCAGGAACAGGAACAGGAACCATCTCCATCAGACCTGAACAACTATCGACCAGTTGCCCTCACATCTCATGTGATGAAGGTTCTGGAGAGACTGGTCTTAGCCCACCTGAGGCCGCAGGTGAAGACGTGGCTGGACCCTCTGCAGTTTGCGTATCAGCCCCATTTAGGAGTTGAAGATGCTGTCATCTACCTGCTGCAACGAGCACATCTGCACCTGGATGGTGGAGGAGATACTGTCAGAATCACTTTTTTTGATTTCTCCAGTGCCTTTAACACCATCCAGCCACTGCTGCTGGGTGAGAAGCTGCGGGCGATGGGGGTTGACAGCTCTGTGATCTCCTGGATTACTGACTACCTGACAGGCAGACCACAGTTTGACCGGCTGGGCAATGTTTTGTCTGGAGTGGTGGCTTGTGATAAGGGAGCTCCACAGGGGACTGTGCTCTCCAACACAGAGTCATGCCACCTGCAGAAATTCTCTGATGACTCAGCTGTTGTGGGGTGTATATGAGGAGGAGAGGAGGAGAGTACAGGAAACTGGTAGACAGATTTGTGGAGTGGACGGAGCAGAATCACCTGAGGTTGAATGTCAGCAAGACCAGAGAGATGGTGATTGACTTCAGGAAGAGGAAGACACCTTCTCAGTCACTGCAGATTAGGGGGGAGGATGTGGGAATGGTTGAAGACTACAAATATCTGGGTGTCAGAATCAGCAGCAGGTTGGACTGGAGATCCAACACCAATGCTGTGCATAAGAAGGGGATGAGCAGACTCTACTTCCTGAGGAAGCTGAGATCCTTCAATGTGTGCAGCAGGATGCTGGGGCTTTTCTACCAGACCGTTGTCACCAGGGCCATCTTCTTTGCTGCTGTCTGTTGGGGTAGCAGTATCAGGGCCAGAGACACCAACAGTTTTTAGCCAAAGTCAAATTCCTTGTATGTGTTGTGCATACTTGGCCAATAAAGCTGATTCTGATTCTGAAGAGGGCTGGCTCTGTAATTGGTCTCAGACCGGAGACCTTTGAGACAGTAGTGGAGAGGACAACACTAAACAAACTGCGATCCATCATGGACAATCCTGATCACCCCCTCCACCACACACTAGACAGACAACAAAGCACTTTCTTCAGTAGACTACTACAGCTTCACTGTTGAACGGCCAGGTACAGGAAATCTTTCCTGCCACATGCAATTTCCCTGTACAATGACTCACTATGATGTTGTATTCTGGTCATAGCAATGCTGCCACACTGCACCTTACAGACGAACTGGTACCTCACATTTCACTCTGCTCCTGATAGTCCTTCTTTGTACAATGGGATGATTCATGTGTTTATCGGGTCATCATATATTAAGCTATGATGTATATAGGTTTTTATAGTCGTGTTAGTTTTTACTTTCCATGGGTAATCCCTTTGTCTGTCGTGTGTGTTTCTGTTGTTTGGTTGTCTACTGTCATGCTGCTGTTACACTGTAATTTCCCAGTTTGGGATCAATAAAGTACATCTATCTATCTATCTATCTATCTATCTATCCCAAGTGTGCCACAGGCAATAAGGGGTGATCCAGATAATGTCAATATGAATCTCCAGACTTTGCCCACAGAACATGTATATAAAAGGTCTACAGAATTTCAAGGGTCAGTTGGTAGAATCTCAGTACCACTTACAGTATACAGACGTGGACAAAATTGTTGGTACCCCTCTGTTAATGAAAGAAAAACCCACAATATTCACAGAAATAACTTGATTCTGACAAAAGTGGTAATAAATAAAAATTCTATGAAAATTGACCAATGAAAATCAGACACTGCTTTTGAATTGTAGTTCAACAGAATTATTTTAAAAAACAAACTCATGAAACAGGCCTGGACAAAAATGATGGTTCCCTTAATATTTTGTTGCACAACCTTTTGAGGCAATCACTGCAATCAAATGATTTCTTTAACTGTCAATGAGACTTCTGCACCGATCAGCAGGTATTCTGGCCCACTCCTCATGAGCAAACTGCTCCAGTTGTCTCAGGTTTGAAGGGTGCCTTCTCCAGACGACATGTTTCAGCTCCTTCCACAGATGTTCAATAGGATTTAGATCAGGGCTCATAGAAGGCCACTTTAGAATAGTCCAATGTTTCGCTCTTAGCCACTCTTGGGTGTTTTTAGCTGTGTGTTTTGGGTCATTATCCTGTTGCAAGACCCATGACCTGCAACTGAGACCAAGCTGTCTGACACTGGACAGCAGAGTTCTCTCTAGAATACCTTGATAGTCTTGAGATTTCATTGTACCCTGCACAGATTCAAGACACCCTGTGCCAGATGCAGCAAAGCAGCCCCAGAACATAACAGAACCTCCTCCATGTTTCACAGTAGGGACGGTGTTCTTTTCTTGCTATGCTTCATTTTTGCGTCTGTGAACATAGAGCTGATGTGCCTTGCCAGAAAGTTCCAGTTTTGACTCGTCTGTCCATAGGACATTCTCCCAGAAGCTTTGTGGCTTGTCAACATGTAGTTTGGCAAATTCCAGTCTGGCTTTTTTATGATTCGTTTTCAACAGTGGTGTCCTCCTTGGTCGTCTCCCATGAAGTCCACTTTGGCTCAAACATTGACGGATGGTGCGATCTGACATTGATGTAACTTGACCTTGAAGTTCACCGTGAATGTGTTTAGAGGTTGTTCTGGGCTCTTTTGTTACCATTCGTATTATCCGTCTCCTCCTGCAGAAACGTCCAGGGAGGTTGGCTACAATCCCGTGGATCTTAAATTTCTGAATAATATGTGCAACTGTAGTCACAGGAACATCAAGCTGCTTGGAGATGGTCTTATAGCCTTTACTGTTACAACCCGAGCGCTGGGTTCTGTCCGCGCTCGGGCTAAGCACAGCTTGCTGCCGGCCTTGACAGCTGTGGGTTGTATTCTGGCCTCACTGGGCTCTTATTGTGAAGGCGTTCGGTGGGGCTTCCGCCTGTCAAGGTTGGTCAGCTGTTTGTCATTACTGCTCGTTAGTGTTCGCCTTTATAAGGCGGGCACTAGCGGCAGTTAAATGGCAGGAGTATTGTCAAACCTCGTCAACTATCCTCGTCAGACATCGTCTAAACCTCGTTTGACCTTCATGTCAGGTTCGTGTTCTTTGGTCTTGTCATAGTTTAGCTCGTAGTGGCTGGGGTTAGCCCTACGAGCCCTTGAATTGCTTAATGTGTGTTTTTGCCCTGAGCGGCTCATAGTCTTGTCTTGTCTTGTGTTATTAATAAATCACCATCATTGCAAAACTCACTGGTGGACTCTTGGCGTCTTATGGTGATCCGCGAGGTGATCACCGCATGACAGTATACTCCTGCCAGACGTCTAAACGGAGACGCCACTCCGAGACGCCTTTTTCACCGTGAGTTTTTGCTGTAATTGGACTATTGTTCTTCCCTGTCTGGGTGTCATTTGCTGGGAGAATGCCATCATCCAGGGGCCGCGGTCGGCGCCTGGGCAAAGAGTTAGCGAGCGCGCTGGACTACGTCGATGGGACGCTCCTCACCACTACCTTTGATGTTAACTCCAGCTATATGCGCTGGCACCTGGACTATGAAGAGGTTCTCCTGGACAACCGTCCTCTCCACTACTACGATCACCCGGAGGTGATGACGAGGAGAGATGAACTCGCCACGCAGCGCGAGATACTCCACGGGCTGGAGGAGGAGGAAAGCAGGAAGCAGAGGAGGAGGCATCCTCTCTCCCCGTGTTGGGTTCCTGTCCCTGACCCAGTCCAGGAGGTCGTGCCATCTAGAGGTCGTCGACGACGTCGGCGCCACGGCCAAGGAGAACCTCGGCAGAATCCCCGGCTGGACCCGCTGCTGGCAAAGCCCGTCAGCGAGCCTCTGAGAGCGGCTCCACCTCGTCCTTCCAGGGGGCCCTCTGTCGCCATCCAGCGGGGAGAAGGAGGAACAGCGTCCCCTACAGCAGGCGCCACTTTTCCTCCGGGAGAAAGGCAAGTGCAAGTTAATTTATTACATCATAATTGTAACCTGCCTTGTCTGACTCCTGGGGGTGGAGTTCGGGGTTCGCAGCCCCCCGAGCTCCCTCCACCTGCTGTAGTGATAATAACTAAACTTGCTGCCTCTGTGTCCCCCCCGGTTGAGCAGTCCGCGACGCCAGGCCAACGTCGTCGGATGATGAGGGGGCCTGCAGTGCTGGAAAGCCTGGATCCGGCCCTGCAGCCACGTTGTGGACGGAGGAGAAGAGCGGACTGCGGCCTGGAGCCTGAGCTGACGATGAAGCGTCCCCGGGTCTCCTCGCCGGAGCGGTCCGAGCCAGTGGGTCGAGTGTCCCCTGCCTCCACGCCATACGGGTCATCGGCGTGGACAGCAGCGCGGGAGGAACCTCAGGCTGCAGACGGCATCTTGCCAGCTGCGGAGCCCGACGCAGCTGAGTTGGAGCCTGCTGATGAGAGTCGCCGCCCTGAACCTGGATCGTCGAAGTCCTGGGTGGCAACAGAACCCGAGTGCAGGCAAGTGCTCCCTCTTGTATCTCTGTCCCCTGTTTTGGAGCATTTTTGCCTGCCTCTCGGGAAGGCAAGTGAGGAGCAGCCGCCTGCTGCACCCGAGCTCGTCTCACTGGGTTCTGTTGCTACCGGTGATTCTGATCCCGGTTTCCTTCTTGTTTGTGAGCCTCATTGCAGTGTCGCCGGCATGGAACCAGTCGGAGTCACTGGGTTGGAGGTCCCAGGTTCGGGGGTGGAGATCGTCAGTGGAGCGGCACCAACCCAGTCGGGGTCCGTCGTGGAGGCTGCTGTGGCCCAATCGGGGTCCGACGTGGGTGCACCAGAGGCCCAATCGGGGTCCACCGCAGGTGTGGTTCTGGCCCAATCGGGGTCCGACATGGGTGCGCCAGAGGCCCAATCGGGGTCCACCACAGGGGCGGTTCAGGCCCAATCGGGGTCCGACGTGGGTGCGCCAGAGGCCCAATCGGGGTCCACCGCAGGGGCGGTTCTGGCCCAATCGGGGTCCAACGTGGGTGCGCCAGAGGCCCAATCGGGGTCCACCGCGGGTGCGGTTCTGGCCCAATCGGGGTCCGACGTGGGTGCGCCAGAGGCCCAATCGGGGTCCAACGTGGGTGCGGTTCTGGCCCAATCGGGGCCTGACGTGGGTGCAGCTGGGACCCAATTGGGGTCCAGCGGAGGTGCAGCGCCGGTGTGGTCCGCAGACAGGAGAGGAGCTGCAGACCTTTCGCCGTTGGACGGATTACGGGCTCATCCTTGCCTTCTTTTCTCTCCACTGAGTCACCGCCCCTGCGCATCATCGCCGAGGGCCGTGGGGGTTCCTGTTCGCTCGCCCAGGCTCTCCCAAGTTTTGTCCTCGTCATGGAGGCCGCCGCGGGCTGTTTTTCCCCGGGACTGGTGGCTGAGGGACACGGGTCGGCCGCCTGAGGAACTGCTTCGCCGGTTCGGCGCCCCGGGTCGGCCACCCGACGTGTTGTGTGTTTCGTTGGGCGACCTGGTTCGGCCACCAGAGGAGCAGACGTGCTGGGCGTTGGACTGTGGTGAGCCGCCTGGTCATGTTCTGCCTCCTATGACCACCCGCTGGCTGTTGGACGCGGGGAGACCACCTGAACTGTTCCTATGGCGCCTGGTCTCCACCGGTCGGCATAAACTGTCGGGGGGGTAGTGGTCGTTTTTCTGGTGTTGATCTGCCCCAGTGATGGTTCTGGTTTTTTTTCCCTTGCTATCCTGTGTGCTTTGTGTTATGGTTATGTCTTACAGTTGCCCTAGTTTGTTTTGTGTATAGTCAGGTATGAGCCTGTAAGTGCTCTGTTTTCTGTATTTGGTTTTTTGAAAACTCTCATGAGAATTCACACAGGGGGAAAGTCATTTTCTTGTGTAACATGTGGGCAAAAATTTAATTTTCTCGTGCTGTCCTGTATTTTGTTTTTCTGACCCTGTGATTCTGTTTTGTTTTCTCCATGTTATCCTGTGCAATTTTTTGTGATTGCTAGTCGAACATTTGATTTAATCTGAGTAGATGGTATTCTTGTCACTGTCCTGTATTTAGTTGTTCTTGCCGGGTTTTGATTGTTTCTGGGTTTGGTCTCTCTTCCTCCGCACCTACCCCCAGCCACCCACCACGGGGGGTGGGGGGGGCAGGGTGGTCCTTGGGCGTTCTGAGCCCACCCTTGGAGGGAGGGTACTGTTACGACCCGAGCGCTGGGCTCTGTCCACACTCGGGCTAAGCACAGCTTGCTGCCGGCCTTGACAGCTGTGGGTTGTATTCTGGCCTCACCGGGCTCTTATTGTGAAGGCGCTCGGTAGGGCTTCAGCCTGTCAAGGTTGGTCAGCTGTTTGTCATTACTGCTCGTTAGTGTTCGCCTTTATAAGGCGGGCACTAGCGGCAGTTAAATGGCAGGAGTATCATCAAACCTCGTCAACTACCCTCGTCAGACATCGTCTAAACCTCGTTTGACCTTCATGTCAGGTTCGTGTTCTTTGGTCTTGTCATAGTTTAGCTCATAGTGGCTGGGGTTAGCCCTACGAGCCCTTGTATTGCTTAATGTGTGTTTTTGCCCTGAGCGGCTCATAGTCTTGTTTTGTCTTGTGTTATTAATAAATCACCATCATTGCAAAACTCACTGGTGGACTCTTGGCGTCTTATGGTGATCCGCGAGGGTCACCGCATGACATTTACCTTTAACATGCTTGTCTATAATTTTCTTTCTAATCTCCTGAGACAACTCTCTCCTTTGCTTCCTCTGGTCCATGTTTAGTGTGGTACACACCATGTCACCAAACAGTACAGTGACTACTTGTCACCCTTTAAATAGGCTGACTGACTGATTACAAGTTTGTAGACACCTGTGATGTTAATTAGAGGACACATCTTGGTTGAACATGTCCCTGTGGTCACATTATTTTCAATCTTTTCTAGGGGTACCATCATTTTTGTCCAGGCCTGTTTCATGAGTTTGTTTTTTTAAATAATTCTGTTGAACCACAATTCAAAAGCATTGTCTGATTTTCATTGGTTAATTTTCATAGAATTTTTATTTATTACCACTTCTGTCAGATTCTAGTTATTTCTGTGACCATTGTGGGTTTTTCTTTCATTAACAGAGGGGTACCAACAATTTTGCCCACGTCTGTATATGTTGTACAGAGTTTAAGCCAAGAGGTTGAAGCTATTTTGACAGGAAGTATTTAATATTATAATGAGAGCTGCATTAGTTTTTAAAATGCAGCAACAGATTCTACTCTTTTACCAAAATTAGATGTTGATGCATGAAATAGCAAAACAGTGTTCACTATACTCTGTAAGGACAAAGATGGGAGCAGAAACAGCCACTGAACATTCAAGCTTCAAAGTCTCTATAGTAATTTCAGATCTGCTGGGACTTACCTGTCAGAAACAGACTTTGCCTAATCAGTCTCCCTCTGAAATGGTATTTAAAACAAACATCTGCTAAAAACATTATTTATTTCTCTAGTTTTTCACAGGGACTGCCAGCTAAATGTCTCCCACCCATCGCAATGGGGGCCTGTGCCAAAATAGCAAAAGCGGCTCGTCAAGCCTGACTGAAAAGGAATGAGTATCATTACATAATCCCGCATAAACAATTTGTCTACTATAACCACAGAGGACCAACGAGCCACTGAGAGGAAGAGGAAGACATTAGATTGGCGTTCAGTTTCATTACACTTGGAAAAAAGATGGCTATTATGCAAGAAATCAGGGCACTGCTTGTTTGAATCTGGCTCGGAGATGGTTTGTGCTGTCATTCAAAGGGGTTCAAGGGTGACAGCAGAAAATGTTAGCTTTGGTTCTGGCATTTTAGGTAGGATGAAAGATGGAAGGCAGTCCACTCCTTCATATATTGTCACAACTTCAATTTAAAAATGGATCAAGAATCTATAAAAATATTAGCGATATAGATCTTCAGTGAACCACAGGTGTTTCACAATCAATACATTTTTTTTAATCATCACAGGATATATTATCGACTGTAAAGTGACCCCACTAGACATCCCTGTTCCCACAGGTGACTGAAATTTTAAGAAAGTAACAATAAAAACAGCATTTACTAATCAATTCCATAGTAGCACTGTCAGTTTGTAGGTTTAGATCAGGGATGTCAAACTCAATCCATTCTGGGCCAAGGCCCTGCACATTTTATGTCCACTCAGTCTCTTCAGCAGGTGTTTTTGCTAATCCGCAATCAGTGGGAAGAAATTCAGTTAAATCACCGGTGGAAGACACTGGGTGGAGGTAAGACCTGCAGGGTCTTTGCTGGGAATGGAATGAGCCTGACACCCCTGGTTTAGATAGTCCTATCATCAATAAAATGAATGGAGATGAAGCTAGGAGGGCAGTATCAGTATCTGGAATCCAGTGAGCTCTGGTGCTCGCATCACAGCCAGAGCCAAATCAAAGCTCCTCATTAAATGAAGGGTACTGAAACCAAGGTGGACCCTAACAAGGTGACAGGACTGTGTTTTTTCACAGTTTCTGCACTGGTAGCCACTGCACAATATTAATGGGCAAATTAATGTCACCCACATATTCTGACACCCCTCTGTGCATTACCACATAATCTTGGTGGAGGGGTTTCTGTGCCCTAATGATCACAGGAGATATGTTGTCAGGAGCAACTTGCCCCTGGTAGGGTCTCCCAAGACAAACTGGTAATTGGTGAAGGGCCAGACCAAGAGCGGTCCAGTAGATCCCTATGAAAGAAGTTACAAGGACCCAGGGTACCCAAAAGAGCCACATGGGTCCGCCCTCCAGTGGGCTCACCGCTTGCAGGAGGAATCATGGTGCCATGTAAACCAGGCGGCAATCTGGGCTACTTTGCTTCGACTGGTCCTGTGACCTGGACCCTCGGATAAGCAGTAGAAGATGCATGGATGGATACTGTGACAGGACAGGACTAGCATTAAGCATTTATCATTATGATGCACAATGGATGGATTTTTGTTAAAGTTGAACATGTATGCTTGGTTGGGAGGGGTTGAGACTGTTTTTTCCTTAATCTAACTTAATAGTTTAACATGTATTTTGTTTAACCCATAAGAGAAGGAGAAAGGGGTCTGGGTTCTTATGGGTTAAACAAGACATCAAATCTCTTTACATTCAGCCATGAAAACAAAACTGTTGCCTTCAAATGAAAAAAAATCTGCCCTATTCACCAGTTGCTCTACTTCACACACTGCAGCACCAGTTGCACAACAGTATCAGACCTATTTCTGTCACTGTTTGAAAACAGTATATTGTAGATGGATGCAGTGAAGTTGAGCCTCTCCCAGTCTCTATGGACAGAATGAAACCCCATCTTGTAACCTTTTTATATGACTGTTTAGAACTCACATTGCCATATTATACACAACAGCTCAATGCAAACCAGATTTTTAGGTTTCCAAATTAGCTTCACAGACATGAGGAAAAAAAGACTGCACTCAAGCATCTGATTGCTTTGCTTCAGCCTTTGCCAGTCCCTTCCAATCTTTCTTTTCATTAGTATGCTAATGGAACATGGATGCATTCTGCCTGTGAAGGGAGCACTGTATTTTTAAGTCATCTGGAGCTATTCTTATGTGAAAACCTTAAAGATCAGACATATCATTGCACGCAGCTTTCCTTGTGAAGTTGTGAAACTTGGGACCAACGAGACACCACAGAGACACTGAAGATACAAATCAAAATCCAAGAGCATGAAAACATTATGACAAAAGCGAGTTCTTTTGATAAAGAAGCAAGTTAAATGTAATGCTACTGCAGCATAATTTAAATGTTAAATCAGAGGTCAGTGAAAATCCTCATTTTGAAGGTCATGCATTGCTGAGCATCATCTGGAGATGAAGGTAATCAGGAGGGGGAGGAGACTCTACAGCTGGTTGCCCATAGTGCTGGACAGAGGGAGAAGGAGGGAGAGAGACGGGGAGGAAGGGAGAGATCGGAGGGTGCTGGAGGAGGTGTGGGTAAGGGAGAAAGTGTGGTGTGGGGGGGGGATCTTGTCAGAGCGCTTCTATTTTTACTCCTCGTCCTTGCTGACTGTCACACCCAACCCATCCCTTCTCTATTCCTTCCATCCCTCACTTTCAGAGTCAGTGTTACCACGGCAACCGCCTCCCATGTCTCCCTGACAACACTCCCCCACTGGCCCCATCCCCAAACCCCAACATCCAAATTGCCGATGTGGTGATTATCATTACAGCGCCGTAGCAACACAAGGAGTTGGAGAAGGGAAAGGGGAAAGGAGGTGGTGACGTGGAAGGAGGAGATGGCGAGGGCAAAGCGATAGGGGGAGGGAGAGAGAAACAAGGGATGGTGGGGCAGAAATGGAAAGGACAAAGGAAGAAGAGCTGAGCAAGGCGGAAGGACGGAGACATGAATCCAGGAATAGATGAAGATGATGAAGGGCAACAGATGAAGGGAAAATTGATGGAGGAAGAAAAAGAGGGTTCTTAGAAGAGTAGGTAAAGGAAATAAAGAGGGATGACTAAGGACATGGTGGAGAGGAGGTTGAAATATATTCAGCTTAAAGAAAGAAAATGTTCATGGTGAAAGGAAAAAAAGAAGGACAGGAAGCAAAAATCTCCCAAAAGTGTCACTTAGCCCAATTCCACACCAAATACTTTAGTCTGATTCCACTATCTGGCCTGAATTTGGCATAAGAGATTTGATCCGATGTAAAAATAGAGCAAAAGGAAATTTATTTTGTCCCCAAATCAAGTAACTATCCATTTTAAGACATCAACTTAAACTTGAAAGACAAAGAGAAGACTGACAACTACTTCTGTCCTCTATGATGCATCTTATGTTACGTTGCATGAGTCAGATCGGCAGGAAGGAAGAAGAACCTTGAGAATTTCTACAGCAAGTGGAAAGACAAATGAAAAGATAAATATACAGCAGAAGAAGGAATTGTGCAAAAAAAGAGTGAACAAAAGGGCAAACAGATGAGACAGATAAAGATGTTAGTCTTCAGTCCTTCCTGCACTTAGAGATTGTGTTGGAGTCATTTATGAAGAGTATGCAGGCCTAAAGGAGACTGCAGAAGAGGATTTAATTTCCCCAACGTGCACTGACATCTAGTCAGGTGAAGCAACTGTATCACATCATCACACACTGGGAATTAAACACAATGGCTCTCATTAATCAAAAGTGGGTAGAAATCGGCGCACATTGGGTGTAGATATGATCATATGAAAACGTCCACGTGGCATTTATGAAACCATGCGTATCTGCTCAACCTCATCGTATGATGTTTAGTCATTGATAAATTTGGTGGATGGAAATTATCTTTCCACGCCCATGCCTCGCCCACAGAATTTATGACACAGCGGAACATAACACGGCAAAAAGAAAAACTTTTCTAAAGTAGAAATTAACATTATAAGAGAAGTGAAAAATAATAAAGTAGTATAGTCTGTTAACCTCAAAAGCTGCTATAAATGCAAAAGAACCCATATTCTGCAACACTGTTGATTTGATCAGCTGATCTCTAGCTGAGGATTATAATATATAGATATATATTAAATTGTTTGAAGTGTAAAGTGTATTGTTATACATTAAAGTGTATTGTTTGACTTAGATGATTGATTAAATGTTGTCCATTTTGTCATTTACTTGTCAAACATAAGAATTTATTACTAACTTTTTAGAAGCACAGAGAGACATCCCCTCTCCAGAACAACTGTCTGCTCTGTGCTCATTGGCTCAGCTCAGCCACGGCTCTTTCTGGCACCTGACCGTATATTGCAGAAACACACAGGGCAAAATAAAATAATATCCCCACACCTTCTCTGGTGTGTGCAACAGAATTTCTCTTGCTAATCCTGAGCATTTTTTTTTAAACCCCGATGCAGCACATCATCTCAGCCAGGGCACTTCTGTGTGTAAAGCTCTGTTGCCGTTTACCGGTGACTTAACAGATAATTTGTGAGGGATAACTAGTATGAGATACTACATAACAAAAAACAGAGTCAAAGAAATACTTTTTAAAATATTATTTTAGCACAGTACTCACGACTCCTTATAGTAAAAATATATAAATACAGTAATAAAAGGACAACTGAAAACTGCAACTGTAACAAGAGCACACTGAGGCGAATGCAATATCCCCCGCCTCCGTTTTCTTTGAAGATCCCAATATTCACTGAAAGGGAGCAGCTGTCCAATATAATTACAGTGGCAGAACCAAATTATGATAAGCCCATCATCCACAAATATACAACAATGTATACAACCCATAGTTGTAGGTCAGAATCCCGAGGTGAAGCTGTGCAGCAAGTATGGTGACCCTAGAGAGCTTTACACGGTCTATAGTAAGAAAGCATAGGGAGTGCCAAGCTTGACCTTTGACCCTTTGACCCCAAACATGTAGTCAGAGGTCACGGTGTCAGAGTGAACCTGTGCACCAGGTTTGGTAACCCTAGCTTTCTTTGTTGTTGAGATATAGTTTATAAGCCATTTTGATGTTAACCTTTGACCTTGTGATCCCAAAATCATAGTTACACTTCAGCGTCACAGGGTGAACCTGTCTACCATGTTTGGTAACCCTAACTTTACGAGTTGTACAGTAAGTAAGTTATACAGTAATAATGTTGACCTTTGACCTTTGAGTCAGAGGTCAGGATCCCAAGGTGAACCTGTGTACCAGGTTTGGTGGACCTAGCTTTACTCATTTTATAGTAATAGTAAATGTAGCATTTACCATTTACCATAGTGCAACTGCAATGTTAACTCTGAACTTTGACCCCCATAGTTAGGTCAGGGTGTAAATCGTCCGAGATGTTTATCAGATACAATGACTGTATCGATTTGAGAAGATTTAGGAAAAATCTGACCTCTGACCTTTGGCATCAAGGTCATCCGATGAGAGTGAAACTGCAATATGCACATCATCAGTTTCTCAAAGCATGGTACCAAATCTAAAAACAACTGGAACAAAACTGTAGGAGGAGTTAATTTCACAAAAGTGGGACAGACAGACAGACGGACGGACTGACCCATGACATAATCCCCTTTCGGTCTTCGCCCAGAGGCCTCTTCGACCCCTTTGGGCTTCAACTGGTGGGGATAAAAACTGTTTCAGAAACTAAATATTTAATTCAATTTTCCACAATCCATCAAATAACTACATTTTTTTTTAAAAATTCTACTTAAATCTGTTTTACTATTTGCTGCAGTGACATACAATGGATATTAAAAGTCTACTCACCCCTGTTCAAATGCCAGGTTTTTGTGATGTAAATAAATGAGACTAAGATAAATCATTTCAAAACTTTTTCCACCATTAATGTGACCTAAAACCTATACAACCCAATTGAAAAACAAACTGAAATCTTTTGAGAGGAAAAATTTAAAAAAAAAAAATTACAATAATCTGGTTGCATAAATATGCACACCCTCTTATAACTGGGGATGTGGCTGTGTTCAGAATTAACCAATCACATTCAAACCCATGTTAAATGAGAGTCAGTACACACCTGCCACCATTTAAAGTGCCTCTGAAGCACCAGAGGGATCTCGTTGTTCAAAGGTATCAGTCAAGAGAAGGGTACAAAAGAATTTCCAAGGCCTTAAATATACCATGGAACACATCATCAAGTGGAGAAAATATGGTACAACAGTGACAATACCAAGAACTGGACTTCCCTCCAAAATTGATGAAAAGACGAGAAGAAAACTGGTCAGGGAGGCTGCCAAGAGGCCAACAGCAACACTGAAGGAGATGCAGGAATTTCTTGCAAGTACTGGCTGTTTAGTACATGTGACAACAATCTCCCGTCTCGGGTGGAAAGACAGAAGTGTTATCTAATGAAGAAAAACATCCAAGCCGGCTACATTTTGCAAAAACACATTTGAAATCTCTCAAACACATGTGGGAAAATGTGTTATGGTCCGATGAAACCAAGGTTGAACTTTTTGGCCATACTTCCAAAAGGTAAATTTCGCACAAATATAACACTGCTTATCACCAAAAGAACACCATACCTAAAGTGAAGCATGGTGGTGGTACCATCATGCTTTGGGGCTGCTTTTCTTCAGCTGGAACTGGGGCCTTGGTCAAGGTGGAGGGAATTATGAACAGTTTCAAATACCAGTCAGTGTTGGCACAAAACCTTCAGCATGACAATGACCCAAAGCACACATCCAAATCAGCAAAAGAATGGCTTCACCAGAAGAAGATTAAGGTTTTGGAATGGCCCAGCCAGAGTCCAGACTTGAATCTGATTGAACATCTGTGGGGTGATCTGAAGAGGGCTGTGCACAGAAGATGCCCTTGCAATCTGACAGATTTGGAGCATTTTTGCAAAGAAGAGTGGGCAAATATTGCCACATCGAGATGTGCCATGCTGATAGACTCCTACCCAAAAGATTGAATGCTGTAATAAAAGCCAAAGGTGCTGCAACAAAGTATTAGTTTAAGGGTGTGCATATTTATGCAAACAGGTTATTGTAAGTTTTTTTTTATTATTTTTCCACTTCAAAGATTTGTTTGTTTTTCAATTGGGTTGTACAAGTTATAGGTCACATTAATGGTGGAAAAATTTTTGAAATTATTTATCTTGGTCTCATTTTTTTACATCACCAAAACCCGTCATTTGAACAGGGGTATGTAGACTTTTTATATCCACTGTTAAATGGATAAAATGTTTATAATTACTAAAACAGCCTCTTTAGTCTTTAAAGTAAATCGTCAAAATTCCCATCTACACCACGTTCCAAATTATTATGCAAATGACATTTGTCTCTGATTTTCCTATATGCAAATGACAATCAGTATAATTTTAAAAGTCATCAACCATTACAGCATCATCACTCAAATCTCTGTGTGTGTGTGTCTGTCACACTTCATAGGACATCATAGGATGGCCTATGATCTCTGCCTGAACATCACAGGACGTCCTATGAACCCAGGCATCATAGGACACATAGACAAATGTGTCTTTATGATGTCATATAGACCATGTAGGACACATAGACAAATGTGTCTTTGTGATGTCATATAGACATGTGTCTGAACTCAGGCAGAACTCAGGCATCATAGGACACACACTTGGTCCTATGATGACAGACACATGGACCATGTGTCTTTGGACTCAGGCATCATAGGGAACACACTGACTAATGAACTCTGACAGAATTCAGGCATCATAGGACACAAACATAGACAAATGTGTCTTTATGATGTCATATAGACCATGAATATCATAGGACGTCCTATGAACTCCGGCATCATAGGACACATAGACAAATATGTCTTTATGATGTCATAAAGACACCATGTAGGACACATAGACAAATGTGTCTTTATGATGTCATATAGACCATGTGTCTGAACTCAGGCAGAACTCAGGCATCATAGGACACACACATAGACAAATGTGTCTTTATGACGTCATATAGACCATGTGTCTTTGAACTCAGGTATCATAGGACACATAGACAAATATGTCTTTATGATGTCATATAGACCATGAACTCAGGCATCATAGGACGACTCGCGATGCCTATATGACGGCACATAGACAAATGTGTCTTTACGGTGTCATACACATCAAGCCCACGGCACATCGACAAATGTGTCTTTATGATGTCATATACATCAAGGTTGCCTTCATGTCTTTATGATGTCAAATACAGTGAGTCCATGCCGGAAAGCCTCTTTTTGCTCAGATCTATCTTCATGATCCTGTCCATGAACTGAAATTATGATGCACCTATCCCTCAACCAGTGGTCTCAACGAAGAAGAAGAAGACCCACCAGATGGACAGCAATAGAATGACGACAACTGCTGCAGGTCAGAAAAGATGCCATGAAGATGAAACACCTGAGGTTCCAGCAGTACATTGCACCCGTCTGAGACAGGAGGACACCCTTCACCAGCTTAGGGTACAACAGACTTTAAATCACGTTTCTAGGACATCATAGGATGGCCTATGATCTCTGCCTCATCATCATAGCGCGTCCTATGAAATAAGGCATCGTAGAACGACTTGCCATGCCTACATGACGGCAAATGTGTAACCTTGACGAATGCCAGTCTACACTACAAATGTGTAAAATGCCAAGCAAACCACTGATTTTCTCCGGGTGCTCCGGTTTCTTGGTTTCTACAGACATGCACGGGCCTTCCTGAACAGGGTCGAAAGCCACTTTTTCAGGATTGTGCCCATGAACTGGAATTACGACGCACCTATCCCTCAACCAGTGGTCTGAATGAAGAAGAAGAAGACCCACCAAATGGAGAGCAACAGAATGAGAAATGCTGCACATCAGAAAGGATGCCGTGAACATGAAACACCTCAGGTTCCACCAGTACGCCACAGGCATGACTGTGAACAACACAGCCGTCTGAGACAGGAGGAGACCCTTCAGTGGTCTGAACGAAGAAGAAGACCCACCAGATGATGTCTATATGATGGCACATAGACAGAGCACAACTCCCTACAAGACATATACAGTATATAGACACAGGTAAGCAACATAACACAGAACAGTGACAGGCAGGAGAAGAAGTAATAAGCAGGGGCAAACAGCCCCAGATGGCAGGGCATATTTTGTGTGATTTTTATGTTTTGCTGCATACAAAAGCCGCCACATGTGATTGCCGCTTAGTGCTGTGCTGCTATACCAACTGTCCTGTAACTGGCAAGAATTCTGTTCCAATGCATCCCCTCTACAAGCATGCACGGGTTTCTACGGGCATGTACGGGTATGCACTAGTAATTCAAATTTCCATGAACAAACTTCCCAATGATAACTGTTTTATTGCAAAAATTAAAAAAAAAACCTCAAACTGCACTGTTCCAAATTATTATGCACAACAGAGTTTCAAAACATTTTATTGGGTGTAAAGAACTGAAAATGGTCATTTGTTGAATTTGCAGCATTAGGAGGTCATATTTACTGAAGTCAAAAGCTATTTCAACCAAAAACATCTTAACAGGCCAAGTTACATGCTAACATAGGACCCTTTCTTTGATACAGCCTTCACAATTCTTGCATCCACTGAACTTGTGAGTTTTTGGAGAGTTTCTGCTTGAATTTCTTTGCAAGATGTCAGAATAGCCTCCTACAGCTGCTGTTTTGATGTGAACTGCCTCTCACCCTCACAGATCTTTTGCTTGAGGATGCTCCAAAGGTTCTCAATAGGATTGAGGTCGGGGAGGATGGGGGCCCCACCATGAGTTTCTCTCCTTTAATGCCCATAGCAGCCAATGACACAGAGGTATTTTTTGCAGCATGAGATGGTGCATTGTCATGCATGAAGATAATTTTGCTACGGAACGCATGGTTCTTCTTTTTGTACCATGGAAGAAAGTGGTCAGTCAGAAACTCTACATACTTTGCCAAGGTCATTTTCACACCTTCAGGGACTCTAAAGGGGCCTACCAACTCTCTTCCCATGATTCTGGCCCAAAACATGACTCCACCACCTCCTTGCTGACGTCGCAGCCTTGTTGAGACATAATGGCCATCCACCAACCACCACTACTCCATCCATCTGGACCATCCAGGGTTGCACGGCACTCATCAGTAAACAAGACTGTTTGAAAATTAGTCTTCATATATTTCTAGGCCCATTGCAATCTGACACCATCATCTGCAGTACGCTCCCACCCCCCAGGGAACAGTTCTTGCTCCGTTCCTGTTCACCCTCTACACTACTGACTTTTCACACAACACACCACACTGCCATCTATAGAAGTGCTCTGATGACTCTGCGATCGACAGCCTCATCTCTGATGGGGGTGATGCGGAGTACAGAGGACTTATCCTGGACTTAATGGACTGGTGCCAACGGAACTGCCTCCAGATCAATGAGAGGAAAACTAAGGAACTGGTGGTGGACTGCCACAGGCGAGGACAACCCCCCCACAGCACCAGTAAACATCCAGGGGACAGACATTGAGATGGTGACATCTTACAAGTACCTGGGTGTTCACCTGAACAATAAATTGGACTGGTCACACAACACCAACATGCTCTACAAGAAGGGACAGCACAGGCTGTTCCTCCTGAGGAGACTCAGGTCTTTTGGAGTGCATGGGGTACTCCTGAAGACCTTCTACGATTCGGTGGTGGCATCAGCCATCACATTTGGAGTGGTCTGCTGGGGCAGTGGCATCACGGCAGCCAACAAGAAGAGACTGAATAGGCTGATCAAAAAAGCCAAATATAGTAGAGAGGACTATGGTGGCTAAGCTGTTATCTCTGCTGGAGTCTGAGTCTCACCCCATGCAGGACACGCTGAATGCACTGAGGAGCTCATTTAGGTAGGCTGTGTCATCCTAGGTGGATGACGGAGAGGTTCCGCAGGTCCTTCCTACCTACGGCTGTTAGACTTTATAATCTAACCAGGGCTGCTTGTAGAGGTTGTAAAAAAATGTACTAAACGCAACAACTTTGCACAATAGAGATTGTACCCTCCAATACACAACTAGGACAATAACATTCATGACTGAGGGTGGCAACAACACTGTTGATTCAGATGTGAAATATACTGTCTGGGTGCATATGCATACAGATGTGGACAAAATTGTTGGTACCCCTCTGCTAATGAAAGAAAAACCCACAATGGTCACAGAAATAACTTGAATCTGACAAAAGTGGTAATAAATAAAAATTCTATGAAAATTAACCAATGAAAATCAGACAATGCTTTTGAATTGTGGTTCAACAGAATTATTTTAAAAAACAAACTCATGAAACAGGCCTGGACAAAAATGATGGTACCCCTAGAAAAGATTGAAAATAATGTGACCATAGGGACATGTTCAACCAAGATGTGTCCTCTAATTAACATCACAGGTGTCTACAAACTTTCAGTCAGTCGGCCTATTTAAAGGGTGACAAGTAGTCACTGTGCTGTTTGTTGACATGGTGTGTACCACACTAAACATGGACCAGAGGAAGTAAAGGAAAGAGTTGTCTCAGGAGATTAGAAAGAAAATTATAGACAAGCATGTTAAAGGTAAAGGCTAAAAGATCATCTCCAAGCAGCTTGATGTTCCTGTGACTACACTAAGCGCTTTGAGTGATCTTTGTGACTAGAAAAGCGCTATATAAGTGCAGGTTAGTTAGTTAGTTAGTTAGTTGCCCATATTATTCAGAAATTTAAGGTCCACGGGACTGTAGCCAACCTCCCTGGATGTGGCCGCAGGAGGAGACGGATAATACGAATGGTAACAAAAGAGCCCAGAACAACCTCTAAACACATTCATGGTGAATTCCAAGGTCAAGGTACATCAGTGTCAGATCGCACCATCCCCCGTTGCTTGAGCCAAAGTGGACTTCATGGGAGACAACCAAGGAGGATACCACTGTTGAAAACAAATCATAAAAAAGCCAGACTGGAATTTGCCAAACTGCATGTTGACAAGCCACAAAGCTTCTGGGAGAATGTCCTACGGACAGGCGAGACAAAACTGGAACTTTCTGGCAAGGCACATCAGCTCTATATTCACAGACACAAAAATGAAGCATACCAAGAAAAGAACACTGTCCCTACTGTGAAACATGGAGGAGGTTCTGTTATGTTCTGGGGCTGCTTTGCTGCATCTGGCACAGGGTGTTTTCAATCTGTGCAGGGTACAATGAAATCTCAAGACTATCAAGGTATTCTAGAGAGAAATGTGCTGTCCAGTGTCAGACAGCTTGGTCTCAGTTGCAGGTCATGGGTCTTGCAACAGGATAATGACCCAAAACACACAGCTAAAAACACCCAAGAATGGCTAAGAGCGAAACATTGGACTATTCTAAAGTGGCCTTCTATGAGCCCTGATCTAAATCCTATTGAACATCTGTGGAAGGAGCTGAAACATGCCGTCTGGAGAAGGCACCCTTCAAACCTGAGACAACTGGAGCAGTTTGCTCATGAGGAGTGGGCCAAAATACGGTACCTGCTGAGAGGTGGAGAAGTCTCATTGAAAGTTACAGAAATCATTTGATTGCAGTGATTGCCTCGAAAGGTTGTGCAACAAAATATTAAGTTAAGGGTACCATCATTTTTGTCCAGCCCTGTTTCATGAGTTTGTTTTTTAAAATAATTCAGCTGAATCACAATTCAAAAGCATTGTCTGATTTTCATTGGTCAATTTTCATAGAATTTTTATTTATTACCACTTTTGTCAGATTCAAGTTATTTCTGTGACCATTGTGGGTTTTTCTTTCATTAACAGAGGGATACAGAGGTAACAGAGGAGCATTGCAGCTCCTGCACTGTATATACAGTATATCTATGTACATATTCATTTATTGCTTTGGCTAAACAGTTCTTATTATCTTGTTGACTATTGCTTTGAGTGCTGCTATCCCTTTGCTGCTGTAATCCTGGAATGTCCCCATTGTGGGACTAATAAAGGCTTATCTTATCTTATTTCTGCTTATGAACATTGGTTAGGGGTGGCCAAATAGTAGGTTTATGCACAACTGCAAGCCTCTGGAGGGTCCTACATCTTGAGGTTCGTGGGTCTCCAGAGGCACCAGTAGCTTCAAATAACTGTTTGCTGCTTTGTAATGGCATTTTAGCAGCTGCTCTCTTAATTTGATAAATTTGTCTGGCAGAAACCTTCCTCATTATCTGCACAAACCCATATGTGCTCTGAATCAGCCACAAATTTCTTCACAGTATGATGATCATGTTTAAGTTTTCATGAAATAGCTAATGTTTTCATACCTTGTCCAAGGCATTGCACTGTTTGACACTTTTTGGCAGCAGAGAGATCCTTTTTCTTTCCCACATTGCTTGAAACCTGTGGCATGCTTAATACTGTGGAATATCCTTCTTAAGTAGTTTTCCTTTAATTGGGCTAATCTGGCAAACTAATTATGACAGGTGTCTGAGGCTGATATCAGTGATCAAAAGAGCCCTGAGAAACAATACCATCCATGAGTTTAATTGAAAAACAAAACATTTAATGTTTATGACACTAAAATCCTATTTGCATAATAATTTGGAATGCGGTGTAGTCATAAAGCGCTGTACAATAAAATGTAATAAAAAGAAGTTGATACATTAAAAATAATTTTAAAAATACAAAAACAAGTAACATATAAAAATACAAATACAAGATTAAAATAATTTAAAAATATCAGACTTACCATTAAAAAGCAGTAGACTTGAAACTCAGTGGAAATCCTCGTTAAACAAAAAAGTTTTCAGCTGCTCAAAAGAGTCCACAGAGTCAGCTAAATGTATCTAGAGTGGGAATCTATTCCAAAACCATTCACCACACTCCCTATGTGCAGAGACGTGTGTCTGCAGAAAATGAAGCCTCGAGAATACTCTATTATATGAAAGAGATGTCGACAGTTTTACTTTGGAACGTGATTTACGGTCAAGTAAGTTGAAAAAATTAGAAATATATGGGATTGTGACAGCTGATAATTGCAATACCGCAATTATCGTTGAGATGTAATAGGATCAAATCGTGACCCAAGTTTCGCAAACCGAATCAAATCGTGAGATCCCTTGCGATTCCTACCCCTAATAGACACACAGATAGACTGATAACAGATTCTGAAACTGAACCAGTGTTTAAAGGTCTCATAATATATTTTTTTGCCCACATTTTGGCTTTCTTGTCCAGAGGTCTTATCGAAATGCATGTGACATGCTTTGGTCAAATCACCACAGGGTTTAATTACTGCAGCACCATGTTATACCCACCTTCAGCAGCTGTCCCCAACTTCACCAATTGTAATGGATGTGTTTTTAAATGCGAATGAGCCCCAGTTCACCCCAACCTCCTCCTTTCCTCACTGCTTAGATTTGTTGCTGATGCAGCTGGCACATTTTCCAATCCATTCCAACTTCAGTTTGAGGCAAACGGATGGCTAGCAGCTGCTACTAATACCTGAGCTAGTAGCTGCTGCTCGTAGCAGTGGTTAACCTGAGCTAAATAACAGAAAATTGGCTGAATGTGGCATTGTAACAGCCCAAATAAAATATTAACACTGAATGAATGAATGAATGAATGAATGGCTCTGCTAATGGCAGCTCAGCATCGGTGGTCAGAGCCACATGGCAAAAGTATAGCAAAATGAGCAAAAAAATAGCATCCAAGTTCAGATATTGCTGGGTGGCCTGATCTTTTGATTTAGCTCAAAAAGAGCAATGTCTGAGATGGTAGAATCCTCGTTTGAGGCCACCTAGCAAAGCTAATATTAGCAAGTTTTCTACCCAGTTATCACCAAAATATAATAAAATATAATTTTTTAAAAAGCCCCAAATGACTTAAGATATATACTGACTGAATTAATGAAGGAGCTGGGACCACAGATGTCTAATTTTTGTATATTATAGATAGAATATTGTATATAAAAAAACAACCCGACCATGATCAGCCTGGCTGTGTTGGTGAGAGCGGTGAGAGTGGTGTGATTTTCAGTCCTAGTGGGTTAGAAACACACTTCCGTGTTGGTTTGTGCAGTAAACTACAGATTCAACTACGGTTTCTCCCTTGGTGATGTGAAAAAGGGAGAATTTTGACCATTTGAGAAGAATTTTTAGAAAACTGGAGCTAAGAAAAGAGAGAGATGATGAAATCTCCCATTTGTAGAGAGGCTAGGTATACATATCATTGTTAAAAACTATAGAAAAGTAAATTTTGTATCATGTGCATATATCTTTTTTCAACATTTTTTTCCTTCTCCATCAGCTGCCCTGTGAGGAGCTCCAGAGGCATCAGTTCAAAGCTGCAATTTCCTCAGTGAACGCCTGAGGGAGCCAACTAGTAGCGGTTCAACAACACCTCACCCTCCTATCAGTGCTCAGCGACCAAAACACACTGACACACTACGATCTGTGTACAACCACACACACAGCCAGGTGGAACACACGGGAGCCCCCGGTGGTTATCTCAGTTTACAGCGTTGGCTTTGAGTCAGTCTCGCTGGTTTACTCTCAGGGACAATACAAGGGCGCCGCCAGACACTTGCCGATGTACTTTATATCTAGCAGGGTACTGTCACACACGCGCGCGCGCGCACACACACACACACACACACACACACACACACACACACACACACACACACACACACAGAGAGAGCTTATCTGAAGGAGAAAAAACAAATCACAATGCCATTTCAGTGACAGCTTTTTTCCCCTTAAATTGCACAGACCAAAGAGCCACGGTGAAAAGTGAGTTTGCATTTGCCTTATGTAAGGATAAAACAGTCACAGCCATTAATAATGTATATGAGAGGAAAGAGAGATGCAGGACTATAAATAGAAGAACCTTCCCAGCTTTAAAAGACAATAAAAGCACTCAGAAATAAAGCAGATTTTGCACCATGCAGTACAGACTGTCTATTATTTGAACCAGTGTAACATTTTCTTCCACAGCTACTCAAAGAAAAAAGCAAAGGACAGTGAATAACTGCACCCAAACATGATCACAGATTATGAAAATATGAGGGAATCCTGTCTGTAGGAACTGTATCTTTATCATCAGCGCCTCTTAAGGCAGTGTGATAGTCTCACACTTATTCATGACGTGCGAAATACACCATAACAATCGTCCAATTAACAGTCTGGTACACAGAACGGCATAAAGGCAAGACGAAGGGTTTAAACTTAATTTACGGCACACACTAGAGCACAAAGAAGGCGTCTGCTGACATGGAAAGAGCATACCATATTTAAACTGATAAATCTTTTGGCATAATGACATTAATGGAAACTTTTTATCAAAAAACTTAAAAAACAAAAATCTAATCTAATTGATGCCATTACTTATATGACAGAAGCCTATTTTTAGTGTGCTGAAAACTGCAGAAAAGCTGTTTTTAATGACACCTGGGGTCAATTAATGCTGGGCAATATATCAAGTTTTGAGGATATATTGAGATACTTGCCATCAGAGATATAAGGGCAAGTGCGATGACTACCTGTACTGTCCAAAAAAAAACCCCCCCCAGGGGGTACCAAAGTGTGCGTTTACAATGAAAGCATGCAGCTCACATCCCGTCTGAGCAAACTTTTTTTAAACCTTTATTTAATACAGGGTAGTTCCATTGAGAGGAATATCTCTTTTTCAAGGACGCCCTGTTCACACTCACACAGTCACACATTCACACCTGGAAGGTGCCCAGTCCAACCCCAGACTGATCTGTGGCCATTGAGCAGCTCCGCTGGAGCAGCTGGGGTTAAGACGCCTTGCTCAAGGGCACCACAGTGGGGTTAAGGAGGGCGATGTTTCTGGTCCAACACATTCAACGGATACTCAAACTGAATGGCTGCCATATACGTAGAGATGATCATTTAGGAAACTGGTCTCTTATTTTTTTCCAGAGCTGTAGATTATTGTGAAGAACAAATGGAGCTTTTCTAAGGTGAGCTATCACTAATCTTTTGTCGTTGACATGCTAAGTATTATAGAACTATTTCATATATGGAATTGAACCCTTTCCATGTCCATATTTTTTTCCGCGTTACAATAAAAAATGTTGAAAATTGACAACTCAGCTCATTTGACTTCCCCAAAAATATTGAGATACACTATACGTATATTGTGTATTGAGATATTAAATAATTATATTGAGATATGATTGTTTTGCCCATATTGCCCAGCTCTAGGGTCAACGCTTGAACTTCAGCCCATTTCTAAGAATTTTTCTCAAAATTCAGTATAACATAATACCTTTGATTCAACCAAGTCACTGTCACTGTGTCTGCTGGTTATGACAGAATCACTTAGACATACTGTGTAATAATTATGTAATAATTGTCTGATGTGAACAGATATCCCAAACTAGCAAAGACTACACGTACATAAAAATGTGCACAAAAGTATAACACAACTGCTGAAATAGTAAAAATCTCCGGTAAATTGTTTCACAAAGTAGGTGAAACATGCTAACTTAGAAAATGAATCATTTTTCTTACCTGTCGAGATCACGTCATTGGTGGCATTATGAAAAAGAAAAAAAAAGGGGAAAGGAGAGCGGGAGGAGAGAAAGACAAAAGGGTTCAGCTCCTTCAGAATCACATTCACTGTACTAAAACAAATATTAGCTCTAACATTCTTCAGATTGTGAAGTTCTATGATAAAATGTTACTCATGTGTGAGTTTACTTTACCTTAGATCTTTTTAATTATTATTTGCTATTACATTTTTAAAGCTAATGCGACTATTAAGATAAGATAAGATAAGATAAGCCTTTATTAGTCTATTTATTAGTTTATTAGCCTTTATTACTAACTCAATCAAAACTGACTCCAGTGTGAATGTCTACACAGAGTCACATATCAGTTTACTTTGAGAGGATCAAATGCCTGTTTTACAGACAGTGTTAAATACTGGTCAGGTTATATGCATAAGAGAGGGCTCAAGAAAAGCATACAGAATAGCAATGAAAAATAATCTGCATTAAGCATTCTATGAAACATAGGTATATAAAGTGTGTTTAGGATCCAGACGAGGTATAGCAATATAACAGACTGAGGTCCTCTCAGGGTCTTCCCCAGGCTACAAGAAGCTGGATAACATGCCAGTTACTGGACATTAGACTGACTGTGTCAGCATAGCTGTTGCAGTCATGGAGGCAGTCACAATTTTCAAAGTTAACCTGGAGAAAACCCTGCTGAGGAAAGCCCTGTGAGTTTAATACTGAAGATTAAAACACGCATACATTCCTTTCCATATAGAAATTGAACAGGATCTTTCTTCACTACTGTATTTACTCTCCCCTGGCCATGGAAAGATTAGTTTATCAATCCATAATTCTACTTATAAGAACAAAAAATGTCCAAAAATTGCCAGAGACTTCACAGACAATTGAAGTATTTTGACACAAAGATAAATAGTTATGGCTGATAACCATAGACAACTTAAAATCTTATATTTTTTATTAAAACTGTTAAAACAGATCTGACTGCCACAGAGAGACTGGATATGGATGAATCAAGAAAACTGCATAATTGTGGGTTTTCTAACAGTATAAATTAACCCTCCACCCACTACATTATTTTTGTCTCTGTGCAGCTAATAAAAAATCAAAATCATCACTGATTTTATGAAGCCAAAATGGCATCAGCGAGCTGGGTTTGGCATGCAGATGTGGCCAGGTAAAGAGTATGTTTCTTTAGAAGATAGCAAGAAGAAGTTTAAAAAGGCAGCTAACAAGCACATGAAACAGTAGACAGTGAAGCAGGCAAAGACAGTAGAGCTATCAGAAGCAGCAGGTCAGGTAATACAGCTGTTATGATCGTGCAACAGATACACAGGAGCAGGCAGAGGGGTATCGGACAACTTAACAGTTAACCCTTGCAGTTGATTTAATTCAGGGCCCAACAGCACAGCACACTTGTGTTTAATATAAATCAAAACAACAAGGAATGCTGTATCTGGACACAATTTTTTAGTACATGTCTTAAGATACTCTTAAATACATTAAAGGTTTTCTTTTAAACGCTGGAAAACTCTTCTTTTTAATAACACAGGCTGCCAATAAGTAACCTGCAGGCCTTCCTACGGCAGCGCAGCTGAGGTTGTGGTGCGCGTGGAAGAAGACACTGGGATGCAGTTCACCTACTGGCCACAAGTGTCAGTATAAACAAGGGTTTCCAGGGTTACATAGAGTGCCTTTAAAAAAACAGAGGTGGGAGTAAGTCACTCAAGTGTCGATCAAAAGCGCGCCTCTAGTTTCTATGAGAATCAAGGAACATTGGGTCTATTTTACTGAAAAACTTTATACCACATTAAAAAGGCCAAAAACCGGAGTGGTGGCTCAGTTGGTAGAGCATCCGCCCCACACCCGGGAGGCAGGGGTTCAAATCCCGGCCGGGTCATACCAAAGACCATATAAAAATGGTACTTTCTGCCTTCTAGCATGGTGCTCCGCATAATGGAACGGGTAAAGTAAAGTTACGCACAGAGCTACCAGAGGACTGACCCCCTGCTGTAACTTTCACTGCTTACAGTAGCTGTGTGGCCTAGGGTCAGAGAAACGGAGATAGGCGCTGCCCCATACACCAACATGGTGTGAAGGGAATTAACTAACTAACTAGCTAAAAAGGCCAAAAGGTTCAGAAATGCACACACCGGTGGCACAGTTATTGTCAGTATGTATCTGTTTTTACCCAGAAAAAAAAGTTAGCTTAAAGGAATATTTTTTACATGTTGACATCCTACATAAGATATACTCAAAATTATTCAAGCCACATTGCAAATTATGTTTATTTTCAAAATTTACCAAACTTTCAGCCAAGAGCACATGAACATTTGCAATGGGAGTTAAAATATTTCAAGTGGAAAGATGTAGTGGTCATGGTGCAATTCATATTTGTTTTACTTACTACTTTTACAAAGAACTCCTAAAGAGATCAAAACTTGTTTTAAAAGGGATGCCTGGATGAGTTTGCTGCAATCTGGTCCTCTGAGTTGTTGCCATAATATAATGAATTGTGAATTATATCAAAACCAGACCATCAATCACAGCATAGCTAATTCCAGCCCAAAGAAATCACCCCAGGAGTGCTCAGATCACCTGGCCATTAACCCTGACCTTATGCATAGCCTAGATACAGACCCATCTAGGATGTGCTTAAAGTCAAGGTCAATGGCATAGGAGGAGTAACATTTTTCATGAAATCATAAATGCCCAGATCTATCAATGGTTGACAATAACCTTGACCTCAACCTGAATTCAGACCTACCTGAGGGTCATTGTGTGTGAGTTGGGTGAGAATCAAGGTAATTGCCTAGAAGAAGTAGTGATTTTTCTAAAATCATGCAAGTGCCCAGACCACATGACCAATGACCTAGAGAACAACCTGAATGCAGATTGTCCTGAGGATTGTTGTGAGTAACTTTGTGGACCACTGGGGAAACTGCCTAGAAAGAGTAGTAATTTTCAAGAAATCATCTAAGTGTCCAGGTCTCGTGACCTTTGACAATGACACTGACCTCAACTTGGATGCAGACCCACCTGAGGATCATTGTGAGTGAATTTTGAGAGCATCCATGCAGTTTCCTAGAAGGACTAGCAATTTTTCTGAAATTACATAAGTGCCCGGATCTTCTGACCTTTGACCTAGACTTTGATCTTGAGCACAACTTGACTGCAGACCCACCTGAAGATCATTGTGAAGGAGTTTGGCAAAAATTGAGGCAATTGCCTAGGAGGAATAATGACTTTTCTGAAATCACATAAGTGCCCAGATCTCTTGACCTTTGACCTTAAAAGTAAAGCCAACTTTATTGTCAGTCAATCCATACAGCCAATCATGTACAATAGAATGAAGTTACATTTCTCTTATCGACAATGTTAATCACATGTAGAATCAGAGGGGTCGCTGCCATGCAAGGCGCCGCCACAAGTTTCCCTCCTCCATTCCATTATTGCCGAGCACCAAGTTGGACGGCAGGAAGTTCCACTTTTATATGGTCTTTGGCATGACCCGGCCGGGATTCAAACCCTGGCCTCCCGGGTGTGGGGCGGATGCTCTACCAAGTAGGTCACCACTCCGGTATAGGAGTGGTGACCTTAACCACAACCTGGATGCAGATCAACCCAAGGGTCACTGAGTGAGTTTAGTGACTACTGGGGAAACTGCCTAGGAGGAGTAGTGATTTTTCTGAAATCAAATAAGTGCCCAGATCTCCTGACTTTGACCTTGAGCACAACTTCATTGCAGACCCACCTGTGGATCATTGTGAAGGAGTTTGGCAAAAATTGAGGCAATTGCCTAGGAGGAACAACGATTTTTTCTGAAATCACATAAGCGCCCAGAGCTCCTAACCTCTGACCTTGACTTTGACCTTGAGCACAACTTGGCTGCAGACCTAACTGAGGATCAGTGTGAAGGAGTTTGGCAAAAATCGAGGCAATTGCCTAGGAGGAATAATGATTTTTCTGAAATCAGGTAAGTGCACATATTTCTTGACCTTTGACCTTGACCACAACCTGGATGCAGACCAACCTAAGGGTCACTGTGAGTGAGTTTGGTGACCACTGGGGAAACTGCCTAGGAGTAGTGATTTTTCTGAAATCCCTTAAGTGCCTAGATCTCCTGACCTTTGACCTTGAGCACAACTTCACTGCAGACCCACCTGAGGATCATTGTGAAGGAGTTTGGCAAAAATCGAGGCAATTGTCTAGGAGGAATAGCGTTTTTTCTGAAATCACATAAGTGCCCAGAGCTCCTAACCTTTGACCTTGACTTTGACTTTGAGCATAACTTTGATGCAGACCTACCTGAGGGTCACTGTGAGTGAGTTTGGTGAACATCGGGGCAATTGCCTAGGAGGAATAGTGGTTCCCGTGAAATGTGGACGGACTGACAGATGGACGGATAGATGAACAGATGGACAGACAGAAGGACGGCTGGAAAATGGATGCCACATCACTGCAGTGGAAAAAGAAAAATCGAAGAGTCTACTGAAGTGCAAAGCTTCATCTAGTCTCATCAAGAATATTAATGAATTGTCCCTCTGTGGATTGAAAAAAAATCTCTCAATATTTCTAATAATTTATATTTAGAAAAATATTTACAAAATCAAAGTCAAAGTCTCGGCATTGTCACCCACATCTGTTAAAAGCTAATTCAAGAATAAGTTGTGTCTTTCTTTAACTGTTGGACCCTTCTTATTACAAATTCACAGAAAAGAGGATCAAGCACCAAGCAGACCTGGTGTTCAATCCACAGGCAAAGAGCCATGCACACAAGAAGACAGACAGTACTACTTCCTGCAGTGCTAGGTTACAGTCACTTTTGTTCAAACTAGCCCTGTGCTATTTAGAATTATCCCTGTATTTCACCAACCTTCCGCTGGGGGGAGCTGTGGCGACGAGGACTCCTGGTGCTCTGAGTGTGGAGGGAGAGAGGGAGGAGCTACCTGAGTGATGGGAGAAGGGGGTGTGGCTGAGCTAAGGAGTGTGGCTGATGAGGGAGTGGCTTCATTCTTACAGGGATCGGTTAAGGAAGCCTTAGGTGCAGGGGAAGTGGTTCCTATAACATTAGGAGTGGCTGTGGACGACAAGACAGTGACTGAGGGGATGGAAGGCTTTGCCTCAGCGTTGGGGTCTGATCTAACAGTTGTTGGAGGGTGTGTTTCTGTGGTAGTTAAGGGGAGGGGGTTGGTGGTTAAAGCAGAAGGTGGGGAAAGATCTGGAGAGCTCTTAGGAGGATTGTAAACTGATGTTTGTGAAGCAGGGATGGCAGATTCTGCCAGGATGGTCTTTGACACTGCGGCAGTAGTAAGGGAGGGGGTGTTAGTGATGGGGGTGGTAGTCTGTGAGTCAGGCGTGGAGCCTGGAGGAGTCTGGAGTACTGAATCGAGGAAAGAGAAGGTCTGGGAG
Organism: Pholidichthys leucotaenia; assembly: GCA_020510985.1. Taxonomy (NCBI): domain Eukaryota; kingdom Metazoa; phylum Chordata; class Actinopteri; order Cichliformes; family Pholidichthyidae; genus Pholidichthys; species Pholidichthys leucotaenia. The sequence continues at coordinate 297,988,579 of CM035846.1, forward strand.
ACTGGGCTCAGATTGTCACCTGCCATTAAAGCTAGGCTACTGCTAACATCCCCAACTAAAGCACTCTTGCTGGTAGAGCCAGCTGCTGAGCTAATGCTGCTTTCAGGTTTGGAGGTCAAAACTTCCTCCTGACTTGTGTTTTGTCCATCTTGAACAGACATAGAGAAATCACCTAATGACATTGGCTCATAGGAACGTGGAGATGAATCAGTTACAAGGCTAGTAAAGGAACAGTTGGTAAGACTTGAGGGTATTTGTTCAGGGGCAGAGGGCAAAGAAGGGCTGGGGTTGGAGTTTGGAGCTTTAGAGTCATTAAGACCAAAATCAGCACCTGTGGCCCATTTGGGGGCAACTGAAGCTGGCGTAGGAGAGACGGGGTGTTGAGGGGCTCCCCACTCCTCTGGAAGTCTTGCCCGACTCTTAGTCTTCCTGCCTTTAACCCTACCCCCTCCTCCACTCTCTCTGATTTCCCACTCCCAGTTCTCCTCCTCATCTTCATCCTCCCCGACTTTTGTTGGGCCCATGCCCTGCTTCCCATGGCTGTCCACCTGGCCGATGTCATTCTCCTGACTATCCAAGAGACTGTAGACTTCATCACGGGCCTTCCTCTTCTTCTTCCTCCGTCGCTGCTGCTGCCTGCCGGCTTCGCCTCCTGGCCCCACTCTCTCAGGGCTGAGGGGTTCGGAGTTGGAGGATGTGGGACTGCTGTCGTCCACTGAGCCGCTTGGAGAGAGGATGGGAGCTGCCGAGGGGGGGGAGGGTTTTATAAGAGGAGGAACCAATCACATACTGTGTGAGAGAGACACCTGCTAAAAAGCCATCAGATTGTGGTTACTATAGGTAAACGTTTTATCTGCTACAACTAGTTAGTTTACTATGTCTTGTACCACTAGTCTCTAATGAAAAAGTTAGATGCAAATAACATTACAGGATTTTTCATCACTAAATTGAATTATTATATTTAAGAGATGACCTGAAGAAGAGTTAAATTTTCTTTTTTAAACAGAGTCAGACAAACGTCTGAATGTCATAAACTGCTTGTGTAAACTATATTGAAAGAATCAGGTTTAAAGGGCCAGTATATAGATTCGTATTGCTTATGAAGTTTCACACACACTGTTTAGGGAACATTATTATTCATATGCTGTAACATGCTTCTAAATCTTGGCGGTGGTTATCGTCCCATACCTTTTGCTGAAGGAGGGACGGGAACATGACTGTTGTGTGAGGCAAGGATTAAGCATTTTAGACCAGACTGTCAATGATGGATTAGTTTATCCCACCCTGATGAAATCACCTGGAGAGTGCTCAGATCTCATGACCTTTCATCCTGATCTTGACCTTGAGCTCAACCTGCATGTATTCCTGAGGGTCATTGTGAGTGAGTCTGGTGAGTATTGAGGCTATTGCCTAAGATGAATAGCAATTTCTATGAAATCACATTAGATATCAGAGCTCCTGACTGCTGACCTTGACCTTGAGCCCAGCCTGGATGCCAACCCACTTGAGGATCAGTGTGCATGGGTTTGGCAAACATTGGGGCAATAGCCAAGGAAAAGTTTAATTTTGTAATTTTGTTTAATTTTTTGTAAAATTATACAAGCTCTCAGATCTCCTGACATTTTATCTTAACCTTGAGAACAACTTGGATGCAGACTCAACTAGGAACTGTTGTGGGTAAGTTTGGTAAGCATCAAGACAACTGCCTAGGAGGAGAAGCAGCAATTTTTCTGAAATCTTATAAGTGCCCGGATCTCCTGGCCTAGACCTTGACCACAACCTGGATACAGACCCACCTGAGGATCATTGTGTGATTTTTGTGAGCACTGGTGCAACTGCTTTGAAGGAGTAGTGATTCTTATGAAATGTGGATGGATAGACAGACGACAGACAGGATGGACAGACAAAGGACACCGTGCCATCCCATTAGCTTCTTTTGGTTTCACCAGAATGAGCTAATCAGACTGTCAATGACAGAGTAGCTCATTCCAGCCTGACCAAATCATGCTGAGGGTCCTCAGATCTTCTGACCGTTGACTTTGACCTTACGCACAGCCTAGCTGCAGACCCATCTAGGATGTACGACTTAATGTCAAGGTCAGTGGCATAGGAAAAAGAAGATTTTTTGTGACATCATAAATGCCCAGATCTCCTGACCTTTGACAATGACCTTGACCTCAACCTGCAAGCAGACCCATCTGAGGATCCTTGCGAGTGAGTTTGGTGAGCACTGGGGAAAATGCAGATGGATGGATAGACCGCATTAGCTCCTTTCAGCTTTACCGCAATGAACTAATAATTGATGTAGTCATTACTTTACTCAAAAACTGCCTGTCCTTGAACTTGAGGACTTATCAGAAACAAATTCTAAATTTGCAGTCAACAAAGGTACCACCACTAAGACCAGTTTCTAAAAGTTCTACACAATACTATTAAGAAAAAAGATTCCATCTCATAAAAGGCTCATTATTTATACAAAGTAAAAATCAATTATTATGGACGGTACAATTGGTGTGCTTGTTGAAATAGACTTCTATGCATTTGTCTGACTCTGATTAACCAGAAAAAAAAAGTTTCTTCATGATACAGTAGTACACAGTGCATAACACATAATATTCACAGTTATATGGAGGTACCTTACAAACATGAAGTATATGATTTTATCCTAAAGGACAAAGCAAACACTTTAACAAAGCAGGTGATACTAGTAAATTTATTTTTTTTCCCTCCTGCTTGTGTGTAAAATATAGTTAAAATACAGTACTTGGTTGACTAGAAGGTTGCAGTGAACATGCAATCAATAATAACTTGCAACTTCCATTAATTGTACTTCACGGCAGGATTCGAAATTCAGTGAGTTATCCTTTGATTTTAACAAGAGCTTTTTAGGCTACGAAGGTGGTTAACTTGTAAACTGCAAAGGTGAAGTTAACTTGTAAACTGCTCTAGAGTACGTTATGTTCCAGATAAGATATCACTACATACAAAATATTATAAATAATTCAATAATTAGTACTGGAAGATAGAATCATCCGTGCTTTTCATGAAAGAATCTGGTAAGTGAATAAAGATGTTGTAGGTGGAGTTCAGTGTGCACATTGTAAATGAGGCTTAAGAACATCATCAAGGAATACAGATTGCTAATGGTGGAAGATTTGTTCTTTGCATTGAATTTTGCTTGACCCAAGCAATGTCAAAACCATTTTATTTTTATATGATCTTAAAACAGTAAACCTTCTTCTTCTTGACTATGAGTACATTTACTGATTTCGTATTTTGTTGTTATCACTGGGTTTGCAGCTGCAGCAATCATGGCAAAAGTGATTAACAGAGCAAGGAACAAGTTTCTAAAAATAAACAATCATATCCATACTTAAACAGATATAATCACTTACATACATGATGTGTGAGAATTTTAGTTGTTCTACATGTATATGCTACTTACGACAGTACTGTACGTGTTTCTGATTGGCCATTCTCCATCAATGCTACTTCACTTGGGAGAAGAGGCTCATAAACGAATTGGCCGATATTAATCTACTTTCATACTGTCATTGAAGAACAGGCTTCAAATTAAAAGAAAAGCCTGCACATGTATCACTACTAATATTACTGTGAGATTTTTTTACAAAGTTTGGCAGGTTTGGTAGAAGATACTGCAGCTACTCTTTAGCACTATCCATATTTTTGTATCTTGTTATCCAGAATTTGTGAAAAATGCAAACCTGGGTCTTTTAAAAGCAACAGCCCCGGCTAAGTTAAGCTATTAAGGAACACCATGTTATTTTTTGCAATCTGCATGACAGTCATAGCGATAGTAACCATAGTCTGACTGTTTTTAGGCTACTTTGGTTACAACCTTTTAAATAGAATATATGAAACAGTTAGTATGTGATGGAACCTGCTTTTATAAATACATCAAATTGTATTTTACTTTACTCACCTGTTACTTTCTTACTGTTTGGGTCACAGCTTTGATACTTGCCAGCTAAGGTGAAATTTGATTGGGAATGTTCACATTTACATCTTTTCTGTTTTATAAAGTTGGCCAATTGGTGTATGAATTTTGTGAGGACTGGGGCAAATGCAATCATCAGCTTGGCAAGATGTGTGCATCTGGCTTCATTTAAAATTCCATAATCAACTTTGACTATGCTATACACTGAGGACATACATCATCATCATCATCATCATGTGACAGGCACACACACAACACAGCAAAACAAGCAACAAAAGGTACTGTACAAATCAACTAAAAACAAACCAAGAGGAAATCTGAGAGATTAGAGCATGCATGTTGAAAAAAAAAATAAAAACAGTAAAAAAAAAATCATGGCTATACTGCAACAACATATGAAGACACTTCTATGGCATATCAAACATGGCAAATGTATAGCAGATTCACAGATGGATGGCAAGCAATATACAAGGACACATAAAAAGCTAGAGAAATGGTCAGTTTAGAAACAACCCCACCTATTTCTCTGTGGCTACTATCTTCTCTTGTTTAGGAAATTAAGTCATAATAGTTAAGTAGGGATTTTTTCCTCTGAAGTCTTATTTTTTAATTATTAGCAGATAAACAGATGGCCTACAGAGCCCTGTCATTAGTTTCTTTTTCTGTTTAAAATGCTATTTTTACAGAAATCTAGAAGGAAATATGTAACCACTTCTAAAAATAGCCCCTTTTCTTGCATTGTTAAATTGACTGTGGTTGCTGTTTTGTTATGCTCTAACCTTACAGTATGCTTCCCCGACAATAAACAGCTGGACAAATGAGACGAGGCTGGGGAACAACACTATATTAACGTGGGAAGTATTTGATGGGAGTGCATGTTCATGTGGAGTCTGGTAAACTACCAAGAATCACATTATTGTAGTAGGGCTGACAGTTTCAAATACAACCACTTGTGCAAAAATGCAGAGTAAGCAGTCATCTGAAATTTTGTGCCACACCTACTACAGCACACAGTAAGGATGGGTGGAAGAGCACTAGTAGTGGATACCTAAGAGTACCTCTTGCCACCTGTTATGCAGTTGAGACAGAAGTAGGCAGGTGGAAAATTTACCCCCCCCCCCACACACACACACCTGCCATTTTGGTCTACATGCTGTGAAATTTCCATACTTCAATTTAAGTATCACCACATCTATAAACCAGCATCACAGACAGATGTATTCACAGATGCAGCCTGTGTGACTGAGGGCCCCATTACAACGGTCTACAGTGCAAATTTGCACCTCACTTTGAACCAGTGCTGCCCACTGTCACGTCCTGCACCCTCACCGTAACAAATGGTTATGATAAAAGGGGAGCAACTGGGTGCAAAGTGGGCATGTTGGTAGTTCATGGCTTTTCTACACTTATTGCACGTTTTTAGTCCTTTAGTTTTTTTTAGTTTATCCCTTTTTCTCATCATGTTTTTAATGTTGCAGCATTGCACCGAGACAAATTCCTAGTTTGTGTACTACATGAACAATGGCAATAAATCTGATTCTGATTCTGATTCTGTGCTCTTGCCCAGTAACAAACATGTTTAAGGGTGGATTCACACTACAACGTTTGGACCAACTTTTACTGACATTTTGGCAAACGTCTGGCTCTGCTGGCAAAAGTTGGTAAAAGTTGATGATAGTTGGTGTTTGTTGGCAAACGCTGGTGAAAGTTGTCGAAAATTTGTCAGTATTTGGAAATACATGTAGGTGAAAAGTTGTGCTCAATTTGTAAAATATCCTGAGCGCTGGGCTAAGTTATGCAGAGTTTGCCTAAGGGTGCTTTCACACCTACAGGCTTTAGTTCGTTTCAATCAAACTCGAGTTCGTTTTCTCCATTAGTGCGGTTCATTTTGTCTGGTGAGAACACAGTAATCACACTCATATGCACACCAAAGCAACTGTACCGAGACCACCTGAAAGCGGTGGTCTCGATTCGAATCAGATGGCGAACTCTGGTGGGTCCTGCAGGTGAGAAAGCAACCATACTAAAACAGGACCAGCGGCAAACGGTAAAACATTTTATGTCACTGTACATACCTGATAGATCTTCAAAAATATCTGTGGCTGAGCATGTGATGGTCCTGGAGGATTAATGAACGTTAACATGTTATCTTCCATCCGTAGCCGCACTTCATTTTCAAACTGTACAATTTGCCAAAAATGGTATATGCACATAAGCAATAAATGATAACCAGGGCGATGAAAACGCCCCATAGATTACGCTACGATTTGTATTATTTATTAGGCCAGCGCCTGTGTATGGTGGATCTGCAGCCATCACTGTGTGAATGTGTGTGTGAATGGTTGGATAAAATCTGACCAATAGGAACAGAGAACGTTCTGATGTAAGTCTCTCAGGATTTAATGTCACGCAGTTTGGTCTGCTTGAATTTTTGCCTGTGTGAAAGGGGACCGAACCAAGGAGAAAAATGATACAAAGTAACAAACTTTACTTGGGCTGCACGGTGGCGCAGTGGTTTAGCACTGTGGCAGCACAGTTTTACCCTCGGCCGGGGGATCGCGGGGATCATGAGATCGTGGGTTCGATCCCAGCCCCCGACCAACAGTGAGCTGTGTGGAGTTTGCATGTTCTCCCCGTGTTGCGTGGGTTTACTCCGGGATTTCTCCGGTTTCCTCCCGCATACCAAAAAACATGTAGGTTTAGGGCGCTCGCGCACGCAGCGACCGGCAGCCGGTGGCTTGTCACCAGACTGCAAAACCGAATCTACCTACAGGTACAAATAAGTAACAAAAAAAAACAACAACAAAAAAAAAAAACTTGTCAACTGATTCGGACCAAATTAAATGAATTTATGTGTGAAAGCACCCTAAGTTAAAGGTCTGATGACACGATTTTGACATTTTTTAGCATGTTGTGTAAACCCAAAAGTCATTGTCAATGATCAATATAATTACAACCGCGCCTGCATAAACTACTTATCATCAAAAAAAACGCAGCTGCTGACTGGACTGTGGTGCCGCCCACCAAATGAAGGTCAGCACCACCATGACATAAGCGACACAACGGATGCTGGTGTTGTTGCCTGGAATGACAGCAGCTTTGTAGCGCACAGTTTCTCTGGTTTCATGTTTTAATTTTATGGCTGTGCCTTCGCGTTGTGTCGCAGGCTTAGATAAACAGCAGGCCGTGAAAGACCACATCACACGCTTCAGCTCCAATTGTCATAAGCCTCCTCATGTGCTCCTCATGCGCTTTTGCGTAGGAGGAGTGCATGAGGAGGGGAAGGATTAATGGATTTAAGCGCAGCTTTGACCTACTTTCTGTGATCGCATGCTGACACTCGCCGGTCCGGCCACGTCCCCTCTCTCATTATCATCAGCTGATTAAAAATCCCGCTGATCATCTTTCCCGGTCCTCGCCCAGGTGCTTCTCATCACACCATCACCAGCAGTGCGTGTACTTAGCGGCCGTTTGCCAGTCATGCACTGCTGGTCCATAGTATTGTCATCTGTGCTGTTAGTCTGCCCTTATTTTCAGCACTCTCACGACATATTAATCACTCCATGTTCGCCATGGTTCTTGTGCGTCCTTGAAGCGATGTCGGCTCTGGGGCGTACCTGTGGCTAACACGTCTCCTCTCATTCGTTCTCTGGGAGATGCCGGCCCCTGAAAGCCATCAGTAAGTGTGTTTGTGTTTTTTGTACGTCTTCACCTTTTTGGGAATTGTCTGTCTTTCTGTATTAAATGTGCTGTGGTGAACCCTGCATGTAAATCTTTGTTATTTCATCCTCCCTCTCCATGCCCTGCATAAGAGCGCACGGAGGGTCACGATGAATGGATTTATCAAATCAAATCAAATCAAACTTTATTGTCATATTGCTGTACATACAACTGTAGTGCAGGCAAGATGAAATTGCGTTTCTCTCGGCATCCATATAAGAAGCAGCATGATTAAGACACACTCCCACATAGCTCCACCCCCCACCCCACCCCCACCCCCCATCCATTCACACATCCCTGAGACATACTTGGGGAAAAAGAATAACTAACTATAATATACAAAATGTCCATAGGTGCAGTAGTGTGTATGTGAGAATCCGGGTCAGCTGTTCAGCATCCTGACAGCTTGTGGAAGGAAGCTGTTGATCAGTCTGGTGGTTCTGCCTCTGATGCTCCGGAATCGTTTACCAGATGGAAGAAGTTCAAAGTGTTTATGCAGAGGGTGAGAACGGTCCTTGACAATGTTCAGTGCCCTGCTCCTACAACGGTTCTGAAAAAGTTCTTGGACAGAGGGGAGGGAGACTCCAATTACCCTCTCCGCCCCCTTGACTATCCTCTGCAGGGCTTTTTTGTCTGACATACTGCAGCTGGAGTACCATGTAGCAATGCAGCACGTCAGAAGACTCTCCACCACACCTCTGTAGAAGGTCCTGAGGATGCAGATGGGGAGAGAGGCCTGTTTGAGTTTCCTCAAGAAGTGTAGTCTCTGCTGAGCTCGCTTCCTGATCTCCAAGGAATTCTTGCTCCAGGTCAGGTCCTGCGAGATCTGCACTCCGAGGAACTTGATGTTCTCTACTCTCTCCACTAAACGGCCACCGATGCTGAGGGGGACGTGCTCAGGCTGTGACCGCCGGAAGTCGATAATCATCTCCTTCGTTTTGTCCACGTTGAGCACCAGATTGTTCTCCCTGCACCAGCCCTCCAGGTCTCTCACTTCTTCCCTGTATATTGATTCCTCATCCCTCTGAATAAGTCCCACCACCATGGTGTCATCTGCAAACTTAATAATCTGGTTCCCCTCGTGTTTGGATACACAGTCATGTGTTAGAAGTGTAAACAACAGTGGACTGAGTACACAGCCTTGAGGGGTTCCGGTACTCAGCGTGACAGAGTTGGAGATGTTGTTTCCAACCCGGACAGACTGAGGTCTCTCAGTCAGGAAATCCAGGATCCAGAGACATGTGGCAGTGTTCAGACCGAGAAGGAGTAATTTCTCTATCAGTCTCTGGGGAATAATGGTGTTGAATGCTGAACTGAAATCAATGTACAGGAGTCTGGCGTAGGTGTCTTTCTGGTCCAGGTGGGTGATGACAGAGTGTAGGGTGGTGACTATAGCATCCTCCGTGGAGCGGTTTGAACGATATGCAAACTGGAGCGGGTCGTGTGATGCAGGGAGGCAGGCTGTGATGTGTGGTTTGACAAGCCGTTCAAAACACTTCATGCGTAGGATTCACCAGATAATACATAATACATAAATACATAAAGATAATACATAATAAATCCGATGCCTGAGCCACAGAGAATACACTGCTATAATTTTATTGAAAAATCGGGTTTAAATAAATTATATTTACGATCAAATAATTTGTTGCAATATCTGTAACAAAAGCATAACACTCGGTGTTCCCCTACCGTATGTTTGTCGCTGCTGCTGCACTGGTCATGTGTGCCTCTCCACTGTCACTCTCTGAGTCTGACTAGCTTGGCACGATGCCCGCTTGGCACGGCTCAAACCCATACGGTCTGATGCCCCCAGATTCTTCATTGTCATCCCATTCTTTGGAACTATAATCGTCTGAAGACTGGACAACACAAACCAATTCCAGACTACATGTGCTGGAAACCATCGTCAATGTTTTCTACCGCTTCCATCCTTTGTGTACAATGGGCAGCCAAGCACTGTGTTCTGTCGATGACGTTACAACATGGCCGGGGGATTTTCCAGCCACTGACGCAATTGGTGGCATGGCGCTCATGAAAACGTCAGATATTTGTGTGAAAAAAGCCTGTTTGATGTAGAACTGCACAGACCAACCTATTTCATCATATTCTATTATGTGTTGAAAAATTAGATGAAGTCAAAAATGTGTCATCAGACCTTTAAGCTCCATTGGCAAACACTGACTGAAATGCTAGTGGAAGCAAATGTTTTTAGACTGAAGCACACTTCAGACATGTATGGACGAAAGAGAAATGGAGAGAAGGGGGAATTTAAAAAAGAAAAAAATACATATAGTCTCCCAAAAATGTGACAGCCCAAAAGAAAAAAAATCTCATTGCGAAATTTACTGTTGATTTTCTGCTCCATGCGTAATCATTCTCCAGGATTTACTGGTTCGGCTACCATTGTGGGGAATCAAGTGCTGATGTGGCATCTAAAAGTAAATGATATTTAATAGGATTTTATGTTATTTTAATGGAGAGAGTTGTGACAGTCAAAATATAATCACCCATCATTTTATTTATATGATGAGACACTAAATAGTTTTTTTTATTCCATCCACATTCACATTTTAATCGCAGATTTAGCGTTGGAGTCTATAGGCATTATTGTATTTTTTTTAGAGGAATGAATGAATGAACGGGGAAAAGGGTATGCAGAAGTAACTACATAGGAATATAAAACGAAAATAAATACTGAAACGTATGCTCAAGGGCGATGTGTTCACTCCAAAAGCAGGTCCAGAATGGCAGGAAGCCTCCACAAACGCTGATCTTTATATGAGCATCACCTGACGCTGATGTCAGCTGATCTGCGCTGAGTATTTGTTTGCTTAAGTTAACATAAGTTGGCAACAGCTACACATACGCTAGCCTAAATTGACAAACGTTTGCCAACGCTGAATGCAATGCTGGCAAATGCTAGCAAAAGTTCGTAAAAGTTGGTGTGAGCTAGATTAAAAAAAACAGCTCACGAATGTAGTTTCATCTGGACTAATTTCTCTGATTTTTCAAAACGTCTGTAAAAGTCGGTCCAAACACTATAGTGTGAACCCAGCTTAAAGTTAATGGCACACTGTCAACTGCTATTTAAGCAGCGCATTTTAAAAACATGTGGATGAACGACACACCTCTTTTGGCACTGAGCAGATGATCTGGTGATGCCAGAAACGGAGGCCAAGCCCACCGCTGTATCCTCTCACACCTGCTTCACCTCTAAATGTCATGAGCTGAGCACTGGAGGTTTCCGCCTTGCTCAGTCTAATCGGTTTTTCTCTACATTTATATATTTGTTGTGTTTTGTGCTTTTTGGGTTTCTGTAATTCTTGTAGGCTACTGTTTGCTATTTTCCTGTTTATGCTTTAGTCTTGTTAGACTTTTATTTTGTATTAATTTGCATTTGTATTTCTGCCTGTATTTGTTTATAATTACAGCCCAATTATATTTGGGCTGCACGGTGGCGCAGTGGTTAGCACTGCGGCAGCACAGTTTACCCTTGGCCGGGGGATTGTGGGGATCGTGGGATCGTGGGTTCGATCCCAGCCCCCGACCAACAGTGATCTGTGTGGAGTTTGCATGTTCTCCCCGTGTTGCGTGGGTTTACTCCGGGATTTCTCTGGTTTCCTCCCACATGCCAAAAACATGCATGTTAGGTTAATTGGCTGTTCTAAATTGTCCCTAGATATCTGTTTCCTATAGGCCCTTAGAATAGAGGGTTAGTATTAATGAAAGCGCTTTGAGTGGTCTTTGTGACTAGAAAAGCGCTATATAAGTGCAGGTTAGTTAGTTAGTAGTTAGTTATAATTTTATTCTTTATATCTTTACTGTTGTGTTCTTTCTCTAGGTTGACAGAGCGGTCGGTAGCATTTCTGGATTTGTGATCCGTGTGGGCGTCGCCCCTATCCACACCTGTGTCATATTGTGTTATGCCTTATTTAACCCTTTGAGTGTGTATGGTACTGAACTGCGACATACCCCCAATGGTCAAGAGTGGTAAATATTTTTTGTCAGTAAAATAGTTCAGATTTCCAAGGCTATAACTTGAAAGTGGTAAGAGATAATGGCTTACTGTCAATTAGAAAGATGTAAAATATGATCCAAAGTTTCAGATAGGAATAAATTTACACAACTAATTTGCATAATGTCGTGGCACCTCTTTAAATTCCATAACTCGGTCAAAACTGGACTTTGGACGTATTTACAAAAAAAAATTGATTCAGTCTGTTGACACCGTTTTTTGTACAGAGGTACCTCATCATCTTATCTTCAAAGTATATGAACAAGAACTCAGTACATTTAAAAAAAAAACAACAAATTTCTCACTTACTTTTGACAAAGTCAGAGTGAGAAGGCAGGCGCAGTGCCGCACTCTGCCACTAAGGCCACACAAACTCTCACACTCAAAGGGTTAAGACCACTGTGCCTTGCATTCCTCACTGCAGTTTTGGCTTCTGTGTATGATTTCCAAACGTAAGTTTAACGTGCTCTGTTTTCGCTTTGTTACCAGGTGTATCTTTTTGTGTTGTTTCATGCACTTTATGTTTTCAATAAATCTCACAACCTCGCAGTTCAGCATGTGGGTCTTCCTCTCTGCCCCAAGGGGCAATTTATGACAGAAGACCGCAGCCAGTAAAAGAGCCAGCTGCTGTGAGCTGTGGGTTTTTGTTTTCTTTTTTTTGTTTTACTCACCTGTTTCTCTGGAGCGAATCATGTCGGACTCTGCAGGTAGGCAAAACTACCCAATGAGCCTGGGGTGGAAGTGCTGCAAAGCCCTGATGGAGATGGATGGGCTAATCTCGCATCAGCGCGCATCAGCCCAACCCCGAAAGAAGCATTATGGTACCTGGGTCTCGTGGAGGCAGCTGCTCGCCGGTGCCCTCAGCTTCAGGAGCATACTGACGGGGTGGAGAAGATTTCTCTGGTGGCGGTGCTGCAACGTGAGAACAGTGAGATGGTGAGGAATTCCCGGAGAAAACCTGGGCCTGCGCCAAAGGGGAGGCGTTCCCGGGTCTCTGTAGTATCGGCGCCTCACCAGTCTCCGGCACCCATTCCCGCTTCACCTGCTCCAGAATGCCGCCATCCAGGGAAATCCCGCCAGAGGAACGCCTCCACCTCTCAGGCAGCAGTTTTTCCTTCACCGAGACAGAAGACTCCCGCAGCAGTGCGCTCTCTGTGCTTTTCCTCTCTGGCTGTATCGTCAGCTTCCTCCCTCTCCGTAGCTGCTGTTTCCCGCTTCCCCTCGGCAATTCTTCCCACTGCTGAGAGGTCAGCCATTTCCTTCCCAGCTCTGCCCATCACTATGTCTGCAGGGGTGGCTCTTCCACGTTCCATTGAGGTGCCCACAACTGCTGAGGCCACGGAGAGGGCGGATTCTACACCCACTGCAGCAGAAAACATCATGCCCCAGGAACACAGGCAAGTGTTTTATCATTCTCTATCACCAACATATAAATTATCTTGCCTGATTCCCGGTGGTGAGGCTCAGCCCCCACAGTCTTCTGAGTCCTCACCATCTGCTGCAGCCATAAACTGTTCACCTGCTCTCTCCATGTCTCCTGCTTTCCCCCTTGAGTGTCCGCCAGCCCCAGGACTGAGCCGTCGGGCTATGGAGGAGCCTGCAGCCCTGGAAGACCTGGTTCCAGCCCCACTGCCACTGTTTGGATGGAGGGAGAGTGCTGAGACCGAACCGATGCCTGCGCCAATAACTGAGTGTCCCCAGGCTTCGGCTGTGCCAAATCCAGTGCCAGCAGGGAATCGACCTCCTGAATCCACGCCAGATGAGCCACCGGCATGGGTCACCTCACTGGGGGGTCCAGGGGCTGTATTGACCACTATGCCTGCTGCAGGGGCCGCCATAGCAGAGCAAAAGTTGGACCTCCAGAGGGCTGGGCCTGAGGAAACATCGCCTGGATCGGCGAAGTCCTGGACGGCAGTGGCGCTTGAGCTCAGGCAAGTGCTCTCCTTTGTCTTTGTTGTTTCTATTTTGAAGAGATCTTGCCTGGCTCTTGGTGGGGAGAGCCAAGTGCAGCCGTCAACTGCACCTGAGCTCACCTCACCGGGCTCCACTGCTGTCGGTGACCCTGACCCTGTTTCTTTGCTTCTCTTGCCTGAGCTTTCCCCCAGGGTCACCGAGGATTGTCCAGCTCTGCCAGAAGTCTCCGTAGGTCTTGGCTTGCTGCCCGAGATCCCCATGGGTCCAGCTCCTCCTGCTGAGGTCGTCGCGGGCGCTCCGTCCCAGCCCAGGACCTCCGTGGGTGCTGCTTCCCCTCTGGCTGAGGTCATCGCAGGCACTCCATCATCACAGGTGCTCTGTCGCAGCCTGGGACCTCCCTGGGTGCTGCTCCCCCTCCGGATGAGGTCTTTGCAGGTGCTCCGTCCCAGCCCGGGACCTCCTTGGGAGCAGCTCCTACTCAGTCCAGGTCCCCATGGGTGCTGTGTCCTAGTCGGGGACCATCGTGGGTGCTGTGCCCCAGCTTGAAAACAACTTGGGTGCTGCGCTCCAGTATGGGCCCGCAGTGGGCGTTATGCTCCTGCCCAGGGGCCATGGTGGGTGCAGCTCTGGCCCAGTACGGGTCCACCGAGGGTGCAGCTCTGGCCCAGTCTGGGCCCACCATGGGTGCAGCTATAGACCAGTCCAGGCCCACCGTGGGTGCAGCTATGGCCCAGTCCAGGCCCACCATAGGTACAGCTTCACTCCAGCCCAGAGCCACCGCGGGTGCAGCTCTACTGCAGCCCAGAGCCACCGCGGGTGCAGCTCCGCTCTCCCAGTCCGGGACCACCATGGGTGCAGCTCCACTCTCCCAGTCCGGGACCACCAAAGGTGCTACAGGCCAGTCTGGGACCACCAAGGGTGCTACAGGCCAGTCCGAGACCACCGAGGGTGCTACAGGCCAGTCCGAGGGCGTTGTGGTTCCCTCTCCTCTGCCAGATGCTGTCGTGGATCCCCTCCCTCTGCCAGACGCCATCGTGGTTCCCCCTCCTCTGCCAGACACAGTCATGGTTCTCCCTCCACTGCCAGATGCCATCATGGTTCTCCCTCCTCTGCCAGATGCCGTTGTGGTTCTCCCTCCTCCGCCAGATGCCGTCGTGGTTCCCTCTCCTCCACCTGACATCATCATGGTTCCCCCAACTCCTCTATTGTGTCCACAATTAGTTCTTCCCATTGGGAAGGCATTGGGAAGGCGGGCCTGGGACTTTGGCCACCCACCTGAACTGTCCAGCTCTTTGGTCAAGTGGGCTTAGGTGGTTGGGGTGTTGCCAGGTGTGGGTCCTGAGCGGGGTTTTATTTTTGTTCCCTCCTAGACTGTTCCCCCCACCACCCACCCGGGGTGGGTTATTATTGTGCTCCTATTGGGGGGGGGGGGTTCTTTTTTTTATGTTGCCCTGGGGTGTCTGGTTTCACCCCTTGAGAGGGGGGCTCTGTCATGAGCTGAGCACTGGACAAAATACAACAAATATATAAATGTAGAGAAAAAGCCATGAGCTGAGCACTGGAGGTTTCTGCCTTGCTCAGTCTCATGGGTTTTTCTCTACATTTATATATTTGTTGTGTTTTGTGCTTTATGGGTTTCTGTAATTCTTGTACTGTTTGCTGTTTTCCTGTTTATGCCTTAGTCTTGTTAGACTTTTATTTTGTATTAATTTGCATTTGTATTTCAGCCTGTATTTGTTTATATTTTATTCTTATATCTTTACTGTTGTGTTCTTTCTCCGGGTTGACAGCAGTCACTGGCATTTCCGGATTTGTGATCCGTGTGGGCGTCGCCCCTGTCAGCTGTCAGTTCCAGTCCCTCCTCTCTCATTACTCCCAGCTGATCCACATTATTAATCATTGTTTTCTCCTGCCCGCTCTGATATCCACACCTGTGTCATATTGTATTATGCCTTATTTAAGACCTCTGTGCCTTGCATTCCTCGCTGTGGTCTTGGCTTCTGTGTATGACTTCCAAATGTAAATTTGACATGCTCTGTTTTCGTTTTGTTACCAGGTGTATCTCTTTGTGTTTTTGAATTGTTTCGTGCACTTTATGTTTTCAATAAATCTCACAACCTCGCAGTTCAGCATGTGGGTCTTCCCCTCTGCCCCAAGGGGGAATTTATGACGCTAAAGGCTTTGTAGAAAGAGTGGTACTCCAGTAAATTATGTTGCATTTGTGGAGGGGCACATTTGTTTCCTCAGCAGAAAACTGGTCTGCCCACCAGGTAAACATGCCGTCACAATAGCAGTCTGCCACAGATCACGCCCCTCTGCCTGTTAAAGGTGAGGTGATGAGTTGTTCTGACTGGTTTACTGCATATTACACCTATAACACACCTCTGAATAATTAAGCGATATAGGACAAACTTTTTTGCACATTCCACGGGTGTAGTCTGTTTTTGTTCTGCCGTCATAACAGCAAAATGGACTAAGACATGCCATAGATGATGCTCGCGGTTTTGACATCACACTTTTGATTAGACTGTTTTTTAAATTTATTTAACCTTTATTTAACCAGGCAAGACAGATTAAGAAAACCTTATTTACAACTGTGGCCTGACTTCTGCAATGGGGCCCTGAGAACCAAATACTAAGCACAGACAGATTACAAACAAAGCAGAAGCTGGGATCAAAAATCTATCCAGTTTACTGTATAGGTTTCTTCAAATTAAAATGACCCAAAACACCATACTTTATACAGATTAATAAATCAACTCACTCTTGATATTAACCATACTGTCATATGTAAACATTTGGCCACCCCTTGACAAATAAGCATATTTTGATGATTTTGTGTGCAAGCATGTGTGCAAGCACGTGTGTGCGTGTGCACGTGTGTGTGTGTGTGTGTGTGTGTGTGTGTGTGTGTGTGTGTGTGTGTGTGTGTGAGTGTGTGTGAAATTTTGTTTTTAATATTTTCATAAGATTGTAGAAAACCCTATCAGAGCATTTGGCTTTTTGTAAGACTGTAGGCTGTAAAATAATGCACAAAAGAACAATTTGGAGCAGTTAGGTCATAGATTTGATGCATTTATCTAATGCAAACACTTTAATCCCGATTGGTGTCCTCCAAAATGATGCAACAGGATTTTACAGAATGTCTGCAGGTATTTTATTAGATGCATGTGGTTATATCACCGCAGGCACTTCCCTGAAGATGTACTGGGTGGAAACACATTTTTACCCTCAAGAACTGCTACTGCTTCTAAACCACATAATTCCAGCAGAGCTAAAAAATATTTACTATTGGGAACAACAATTTTTTTTTTAAATTTATTTTTTAGAAGAGAGATACTGGATAATATCTGTGGTGTAACTTGAGCTGTTTCACTGATGCATCCAAACTGCCTCAACATCAGTTACACTTGCACAGAAAGTGTTACATAACTGCTGGCTATCTTTAGCACACCAACAATGCAGCTGGGAGGAGAGCTACAAAATAAAGCTCGAGCTAAATGGTTAAGTCCCACCTGCAGCCATACCTTAGAAAGAGTCCTTTAAAAAGAAGCTGTTGCAGCCAATAACAGCAGTAAGATTCTGACAACATGTCATTATATGGGCTATATAGGGCTGCACAGTGGCGCAGTGGTTAGCACTGCGGCAGCACAGTTTACCCTTGGCCGGGGGATTGTGGGGATCGTGGGATCGTGGGTTCGATCCCAGCCCCCGACCAACAGTGATCTGTGTGGAGTTTGCATGTTCTCCCCGTGTTGCGTGGGTTTACTCCGGGATTTCTCCGGTTTCCTCCCACATGCCAAAAACATGCATGTTAGGTTAATTGGCTGTTCTAAATTGTCCCTAGATATTTGTTTCCTATAGGCCCTTAGAATAGAGGGTTAGTATTAATGAAAGCGCTTTGAGTGGTCTTTGTGACTAGAAAAGCGCTATATAAGTGCAGGTTAGTTAGTAGTTAGTTAGATATGTAGATAATGAGAAACACATATTTATAGAACAGAATTCATAGCCCTACATCAGTTTCTATGTCATCTATTTAGTCGCAGTTACACAGACCATCGTCAAAACTCATGTGCTCCTGATGGCCAGCTGCTAATTACTCTATTACCGTAAGTGCTGATTACAAAAGATGTTGAGTTTATCACAAAAACAGCACAGCAAATAAAAGTCTGAGTTTATTTAAGACCTTTAATGGCATTAAGTTAAACTTTAGACCAAACTAGAGATAGCAGTAGACAATACATAGTGATGGTCGATACAGTATTTGGAGTTTATTTAAAATCTAATAAACTGTATCTTTTTTTTAAAATTTCTAAACGCATGTACCAATTTTATTATTAATTATATTGTATATATTTAAGCAAATGTTGCAAACTTTTGGGTATTAATCAACCAACTGCATTTACAGTCCACCAGACGGCACAAAGTAAGTGCACATTGTCAGGTGAAGTCGAAGTTTGCCTCACGCAAGATTTGCAGCCAGGTGTGTAAGTTAGGAAATGGTTGGATGTGGCAAAAAGTTAACTCAAATTTCCAGTCTTTTTGGGATTTTATAACAAACCCACAAGGTGCACTGCACAAAAAAAGAAAAATACTCAGAACACGCTGGCCGGTATACTCCTCTCTGAGCCACCCAGCAACAGCAGCTTAGCAACAGCTTAGCTAAAAACACTCCAGCACGAGCGGCACCTACCCCAGTGAACAATCAACTCCGGACACCCACTGCTCAACAAAGCCACAACCAAACGTAGAGCGAGCCAAGTAAAACACACAGTCCACTGCCCTCCCTGTGTGAAGAGATGTTTAATTGTAAAAAAAATTAAGCCCCTTGGAATACAAGAATGTGGGCAGAAAAGACCACAACAGCACACCATCCCGAAGAGGACTGAGAACCTGCAGCCAGTGAAACAAAAGCAGCTGCAGTGAGTTGAAGAGCAAAAAGATGTGAAACAGATACTGACAGTTGTACTTGTGATGTTGAATTTGGGGGGACGGGGGGTAAATACGGTGTCATAATACTTAAGAAATCACAGTATCGTGATACTAACCAAAGTATCGTGATGTGTATCGTATTGTGAGGTCTCTCGCGATTCCCACTCCTAGTCTTACACAACTTAGTTTAGTGGAAATTGCCATTTGACATAACATTAAATTAAACATTAAACAATTAAATTAAACATTAAACAATTAAGCCGTTTTTTTGAGTGTACATTGATGAGTGAAAACAAACTTTAAAAAGAGCATTTAGTTGTACTTTACAGTTTGAACTGAGTGCCCATTCAATTTCTCTTTCATCAGTTTTTCTTCGTGTCAGTGTTGAAATCGTTCCATTCCATCCTATTTTGGATCAGGAAATATTCATCTTATTACTGTCTATTGTTTCTTAATATGATCTGGATATGGATAGCTTGGATTTATATTTCTCAGATGAACCTTCTGTAGTTTTTTTCACTGTTAAAAAGAATTAACCTGATCAAAGTTACTCACTGCATATGTACTTACTCTAACCCCAGTAAGGTTTTAACAACTACGCTTACTTATACTTGAGTAATTAACATAATAACTCTGAACCAACCTTAAACCACTGACAGTGAAAGCAGAGCTGGGAGTGTTCCAGTGATGTGATAACAACTAGAACAGGCTGCCCTCTGCTGCTCACTGATCAGATTCCTACTCGTCCACTTGCCTTTCCACAGCTACTTCCTACGAAATTAGAATAACATCTTGAGTGTTTGATAGACTGATCTGGGCTCTGGCTCTCCTTCCTCTGTTACTGTGTGGCTAATGTATCCATATCTATTTAGTCTTTGGAAGATTTATCAATCCCACATGTATAGCACCTTCCTCCTACCACAGAACACAGCAACACATGCACCCCAGCCCTTGTCTGATACCTGCAGAATGATCCATGGACTGGATGCCTGGGACCCCAGAGGAAAAGGGATCACTGCTTTTAAATGGACTGGTCCCACTGGAGTTAGTGGTGGTTTTGTTTTCCACGCTGAACAGGCCCAAGCTTTTCTGGCTGTCCATAGTGGGACTCATCCCAGTCTGGCCAAAAGCAGAGCTCATGTTGGTCTGGAAGGGTGGCATCCCCATGGTCCCTCCCATCCCAGACTGAGAGAAGCCTGAGGTAGAGACAGAACACAGATGAGCATCAGAAACATGGTGATACCAATGTTTGAGTCGTTCTTTACAGACAGAAAAAAATCAGAGTTGTAATATTATTATGAGCTTTGATGACATGATATCTGATTTCATGGAGATACAGTACTATACAAAACCCCTTGCCAATAGCATAATTTGGTGAGTTTTAAAAAAGAAATTGTTGTGTTATTTATCTATTTAATTAAGTATGTAGGTTGTACAGACTTCTGCACATGCCACAATTATGCATTTACTTTTGCCATCCATCCATCTTCTACCGCTTTTCCGGAGGTCCGGGTCGCAGAGGCAGCAGTTCAAGCGGAGAAGCCCAGACTTCCCTCTCCCCAGCCACCTGCTCCAGCTCTTCAGATTGGATACCAAGGCGTTTCCAGACCAGCTGGGAGATGTAGTCTCTCCAGCAAGTCCTGGGTCTGCCCCAGGGTCTCCTCCCAGTGGGACGTGCCTGAAACACCTCAAGTGGGAGGTGTCCAGAAGGCATCCTGATCAGATGCCCATACCACCTCAACTGGCTCCTTTCAATGTGGAGGAGCAGCGGTTCTACTCTGAGCCTCTCCCGGATGACTGAGCTCCTCACCCTATCTATAAGGATGAGTCCAGCAATCCTACGGAGAAAGCTCATTTCAGACGCTTGTATCCGCGATCTCTTTCTTTCGGTTATTACCCAAAGCTCATGACCATAGGTGAGGGTTGGAACGTAGATTGACTGGTAAATCAAGGAGAAAGATCAGAGAAGGCAAGGACAGCTTCAGGAAGAAGATGGAGGACAAGCTGCAACAGAGCGACATCAGCGGGGTCTGGAGAAACCTCAAAACCATCTCGGGGCTCCAGAATACCTCTCCCCAGGCCACAGGGGGCAGGGAGTGGGCGAACAACCTGAATCTGTTTTTCAATAGATTTGACCAACCGCCCTCCCCCCTGACTGCACAACAACCACTGCTGCCTCTAAAGAAATCAAGTCCTGCTGCCCACTCCCCACTCTACCAACACCCCCCCACTCCCAACACACAGCCCCCCATCCTGACCCTGACCAGGACCCAGGTGAGGACGGAGCTGAGGAAGATCAAGGCGAGGAAGGCGCCGGGACCGGACGGCATCAGCGCAAAGCTCCTCAAGTCCTGTGCAGACCAGCTGTGTGGGATTGTGACGTATATCTTCAACATGAGCCTGAAACTGGGGAGGGTACCACAGCTGTGGAAAACATCTTGTGTGGTACCTGTACCAAAAACTTCCCACCCCAAAGACCTGAACAGCTACAGACCGGTGGCCTTGACGTCCCACTTGATGAAGACCCTGGAGAGACTGCTCCTTGCTCACCTCCGCCCCCTGGTGGAACCAGCGATGGATCCACTCCAGTTCGCCTACCAGCATGGCATTGGGGTGGAGGATGCGGTGATCTTCCTCCTTCACCGTTCTCTGTCCCACCTGGAGAAGCCCGGGAATATGGTGAGGATCATGTTCTTTGACTTCTCCAGTGCTTTCAACACCATCCAACCGATGATCCTGAAGGACAAGCTGCTGCGCGCAGGGGTGGACCAGCACCTGTCATCATGGATCCTGGACTACCTCACGAACCGGCCTCAGTTTGTGAGAACCCGGGACTGTGTGTCCGACACGATCATCAGTAGCACGGGGGCCCCCCAGGGAACGGTGCTGGCTCCCTTCCTGTTCACTCTTTATACTGCGGACTTCTCACACAACACAACACACTGCCATCTACAGAAGTTCTCTGATGACTCTGCGATCGTTGGCCTCATCTCCAATGGAGATGAAGCTGAGTACAGAGGGCTTATCCAGGACTTCGTGGACTGGTGCCATCGGAACTGCCTCCAGATCAACGCGAGGAAAACTAAGGAGCTGGTGGTGGACTGCCGCAGGCATGGGCAGCCCCTCACAGTACCAGTAAATATACAGGGAACAGACATCGAGATGGTGACATCCTATAAGTACCTGGGTATTCATCTGAACAATAAACTAGACTGGTCACACAATACTGATGCACTCTACAAGAAGGGACAGCGCAGGCTGTTCCTGCTGAGGAGACTCAGGTCTTTTGGTGTACAAGGGGCGCTGCTGAAGTCATTCTATGACACGGTGGTGGCATCAGCCATCACTTTTGGAGTGGTCTGCTGGGGCAGTGGCATTACTGCAGCCGATAGGAAGAGACTGAACAAACTGATTAAGAAAGCTAGCTCTGTCCTGGGGCAGCGCCTTGATCCGATGGAGGAGATAGGAGAGAGAAGGACGGTGGCTAAACTGTCATCTCTGCTGGAGTCCGAGTTCCACCCTATGCAGGACATACTGAATGCACTGAGGAGCTCATTTAGCAGCAGACTACATCATCCCAGGTGCACAACCGAGAGGTTTCGTAGGTCCTTCCTACCAACGGCTGTCAGACTGTACAACCTAAGCAGGGCTGCTCGCAGAGATAGCAAAAAGACGTAACAAACTAATAGTTTTTTGAATGCAAAAGATGCAATAGACTTACACAATGGTCCTCTCCGGCATACAACTAGGAACATACCGGTCGCTATGGAGGGTGAGAATATGTATGGGCACATAATCATACCATGTAGGATAACTAAGTAGACGGTTATGCTGTTTCATTCCATCTAGCAACAATGCTCTGCACTGTGTGTGTTTATATATTTGCATATTTATTCCATCTAGCTACAATGCTCCGTACTGTGGGTGTTTATATATTTATATATCTACATATTATTCCATCTAGCTACATTGCTCCGCACTGTGTGTGTTTATATACTTGCATATTTATTCCACCTAGCTGCAATGCTCCGTACTGTGGGTGTTTATATATTTACATATTTATTCCATCTAGCTACAATGCTCTGCACTGTGTGTTCATATATTCATATATTTATTCCATCCAGCTACAATGCTCTGCACTGTGTGTCTGTGTGTGTGTGTATATATATATATTTTATAGTAATACGTACATATGTTTATTAGCTGCTCTTGCTTGCTTGTTTTTTTTCTTGCCTTCTGATTGTTGCTCTGAGTGTTGCTATCCCTGTGCTGTTGCAATCCTGGAATTTCCCCGTTGTGGGACTAATAAAGGCTTATCTTATCTTATCTTAAATCGACAGCTCTGCCTTAGAGCTCAGCTTCTTCTTCACCACGACAGACTGGTACAATGCCCGCATCACTGCAGATGCTGCTCCGATCCGTCTGTCAATCTCTCCTCACTCGTGAATAAGACCCCGAGATACTTAAACTCCTCCACTTGGGGTATGAGCTTGTCCCCAACCTGGAGAGGACAATCCACCTTTTTCCGGCTGAGGACCATGGATTCGGACTTGGAGGTGCTGATTCTCATCCCAGCTGCTTCACACTCAGCACCAAACTGTCCCAAAAAGACCTGTAGGTCATTGCTGGATGAAGCCAACAGGACAACATCATCTGCAAACAGCAGAGATGAGATCCTGTGGTCACCAAACATGACACCGTCCATTCCTTGGCTGCACCTAGAAATCTTGTCCATAAAAATTATGAACAGGATTGGTGACAAAGGGCAGCCCTGGCGGAGTCCAACTCTCACTGGGAATGAGTCCAACCGAGTGTTGGCAATATAAACCAAACTTTCACAACGGTCATATAGAGACTGGATAGCTCATAACAACAAGCCTGATACCCCATACTCCTGAAGCACCCCCCACAAAAAACAATGAGAGACGCAGTTGAATGCCTTCTCCAAGTCCACAACACACATGTAAACTGGTTGGGCAAACTCCCATGAACTCTCGAGGATTCTTGAGCAAGTAAAGAGCTGGTCTGACATGCCACGGCCAGAACAAAAACCACACTGCACCTCCGGAATCTGAGGTTCAACCAATGGCCGGACTCTCCTTTCCAGTACTTTGGCATTGACCTTCCCAGGGAGGCTGAGGAGTATGATCCCTTTAAAGTTGGAACACACACACCCCAGTCCCTCTTGTTGAAGAGAGGAACCACCACCCCGGTTTGCCATGTTAAAGGCACTGTCCCTGACCTCCACGCAATGTTGCAGAGGCGTGTCAACCATGACAGCCCTACAACATCCAGGGCCTTGAGGTACTCAGGGCGAATCTTGTCCACCCCTGGGGCCCAGCCACCGAAGAGTTTTTAACCACTTTGGCGACCTCAGCCCATGATGGACGAGTCTTCCCCCTCATCCACAAGCCCCGCTTCCTCTGTGGAAGGTGTGTCAGTTGCCAGATTAGATTAGATAAGATAAAATAAGATACGATAAGCCTTTATTAGTCCCACAATGGGGAAATTCCAGGATTATAGCAGCAAAGGGATAGCAGCACTCAGCAATAGTCAACAAGATAATAAGAATTGGTTAGCCAAAGCAGTAAATGAATATACATATGTACACAGATATATACACAGAGCAGGAGTATTGCAGCTAGATAGAATAAACAGCATTACAGTTTGTAATTTGATTGAGGAGATCCTCGAAGTATTCCTTCCACCACCCGATGATATCCCCAGTCAAAGTTAGCAGCGCCCCATTCGCACCATACACAGTGTGGACAGAGAGCTGCTTCCCCCTCCTGAGTCGCTGGACAGTTTGCCAGAATTTCTTCGAGGATGACCAAAATTCTTGTTCCATGGCCTCACCGAACTCCTCCCACACCCGAGTTTTTGCTTCAGCAACCACCCGAGCTGCACTCCGCTTGGCCTGCTGGTACACCTCAGCTGCTTCAGGAGTCCCACAAACTAACCAAGCTCGATAGGACTCCTTCAGCTTGATGGCCCTCCTCACCACTGGTGTCCACCACTTGGTTCGGGGGTTGCCACCACAAGATGCACCGACAACCTTGCAGCCGCAACTATATAAATAAAATACAGTATGTATAGAAAACAGGTAACTTTTGATTGCCATAAAGTCCAATCAAAATATTAATTCAAACTAAAAATGCACTCTTAACTATTTGTTAAGAGTGCATTTTTAGTGCTTTTTTGTTTAGTGCTTTTTTGTTAAGAGTGCATTTCCACCGCTAACTTTGCCCTGCACCCTTTAGTAAATCTCAACAGTAGTTTTTTAATGCCAAAACAGGGTTTTGCGATGGCGCAGCACGTTAGTAAATTTGCCCCTGAATAGCTTGTCTTTTGAGAGGAGAGTCCGGCCGCTGGTCGAACCTCGGATTCAGGAGGAGCAATGTGGTTTTCGTCCTGGCCGTGGCACATCGGACCAACTCTTTACCCTCTCAAGAATCCTCGAGGGTTCATGGGAGTTTGCCCAACCAGTCTACATGTATTGTTTGGACTTGGAGAAGGCATTCGACCACGTCCCTCGTGGTTTTTTTGTGGGTGGGTGGGAGGCAGTTCACATCAAAACAGCAGCTGTGGGAGGCTATTCTGACATCTTGCAAAGAAATTCAAGCAGAAACTCTCCAAAAACTCACAAGTTCAATGGATGCAAGAATTGTGAAGGTTATATCAAAGAAGGGGTCCTATGTTAACATGTAACTTGACCTGTTAAAATGTTTTTGATTGAAATAGCTTTTGATTTCAGTAAATATGACCTCTTAATGCTGCAAATTCAACAAATGACCATTTTCAGTTCTTTACAACCAATAAAATGTTTTGAAACTCTGCTGTACATAATAATTTGGAACAGTGCATTTTGAGTTGTTTTTTATTTTGCAAAAAAATAGTTATCATTGGGAGGTTTGTTCAATAAAACGGCTGATGACTTGAAAATTATACTGACTGTCATTTGCATCAGCTATTTAGGAAAACCAGAGACATATCGTTTGCATAATAATTTGGAATGTGGTGTGGGTTGAAAATGATTAGCAAATCATTAGATTCTGCTTTTAATTTAAGTTTTACACAATTCCCCAACTTCATTGGACTTTGAGTTTGTAAAATATCCAAAAAATTGACTAGCACAGTAATGAAACAAGACAACAAAGAAAACAAAAATTCTTTGTGATAAGATTTTGAAACACAGAACAGAAAGAAAAGAGTTGATGTAACTATGAGTGTGAAGCAATGCAAAACAGAGCTGAACAGCTACAAAGCAGCAGCTTGCAATCAGTTTTGTGCTTGTGTTGTTTATCTCTATGGTTTTGTTGTACAAAATATCTTTAATATTGGAGTAAAATCTAAGTTTTTTTTATCCATAGTTAGTCAGGTTCATTTAACCAGACGGTTATTCACATTGGTTCAAATTGTACCAACACAGAAAGCCCTCATAACAAAGTTTGCATTTTACGGTTAAAAGAGGAGAGGGGTTGAAAAAGTAAGTAAACCTAGAAATGAATCAGGCTTGCTGCTGTCCTTTGTCTTGTCCAGACTCCACTGATCTGTCATACCACCCATCATAGGACCTGAGAGAGGGAGAAAGAGAGAGCAAATTGAAGAGAGGATTTGATAGAAGATGAAAGAGATGGAAAAAGGGAGAAAAGAAGTGATGGATGAGACACAAGATGAAATAAAGTGATGATGTCTACTTCCGGCGCCACACGAGTAGGCTGCCTTTTTGCAACAGCGGATCAATTTCTTCCTATTTCTATTTACTATCTGGCTTCTCTTGCTAATCTTTCTGATCTGGCGACACCTTATCCATCACGGACAGATGGACACACGGATCACCCAAATGTCTCCTGAGCCGGCAGACGGAGCCACTGTTTTTAGCAGAATACGTTACAGCAGAGACCTGCTGTTAGCACTTAACCGGACCAAGATGCTAGCGCAAGACTTCGACATACCGGGTGAAATAAGACAGAAACGACGTGGATGCCATGGTGGAGCAAGACGGCGGGCGATAAATATAAGGTACAGACCCGTCCTTCCATCCATTATTATGAGGGATGTACGATCGCTACTCAATAAGACAGATGAGCTAACGGCTATGGCTCATTACCAGAGCGTCTTCAGAGAGATTAGCATGATATTGTTTACTGAGACGTGGCTAACAGAACTAGCAACAGATGCTAACATCGAACTGGAGGGTTTCCACGCAATACGGGCAGACCGGACACCAGATAGTGGGAGGGCAAGGGGCGGAGGAGTGATAATGTATGTCAATAACAGCTGGTGCAGACCGGGACATATCACGGTTAAACAACAACACTGCAGCAAAGACACTGAGTTGCTAGCTGTTAGCAAGCGGCCTACCTATCTCCCAAGGGAATACTCATGCGTGAGCTGTATTGTTATTTATGCAAATCCGACGGCGAACGCTGGGACAGCGCGTGACGCCATACACTCAGTAACTGGCAGGCTGCTGACAGAACACCCAGATGCTCTCCTACTCATCTCAGGTGATTTCAACCATATTTCACTGTCCCCCATGCTGCCCACATTCACCCAGTATGTCACATGCCACACTAGAGATAATAAAACACTGGACTTATTCTATGCAAACACTAAGGAGGCATACACCTCATCACCACTCTCCCCCACTCGGGAGATCGGATCACAACTTGGTTCATCTCCTGCTGGTGTACAAACCCCTAGTACACAGACAACTTCCGGTCATGCGCACGGTGAAGACATGGTCTGAGGAGGCAATGGACGCTAACTAACTAACTAACTACTAACTAACCTGCACTTATATAGCGCTCTAAAGGACTGTTTTGAAACCACTGCCTGGAAGCAGCTCTGCGAGCCACATGGTGAGGACATCGATGGCCTCACTCACACCATCATGGACTACATCAACTTCTGTGTGGACAACACCGTACCCACCAAGACCATACGGTGTTGCTCGAACAACAAACCCTGGATCAACCCTGAGATAAAAACACTTCTGAGAGAGAAGAAGAGGATCTTCAGGTCGGGGAACAGTGAGATGCTGAAGTCCGTACAGAGGGAACTGAGGAGGAAGATCAGAGAAAGCAAGGACAGCTTCAGGAAGAAGATGGAGGACAAGCTGCAACAGAGCGACATCGGTGGGGTCTGGAGAAAACTCAAAACCATCTCTGGGCTCCAGAATACCTCCTTCCAGGCCATGGGGGGCAGGGAGTGGGTGAACAATCTGAACGTGTTTTTTAATAGGTTTGACCAACCGCCCTCCCCCCCGACTGCACACCAACCACTGCTGCCTCTAAAGTCATCGAGACCTGCTGTCCACACACCCCTCCACCAACACCCCCCCCAACTCCCAGCACACAACCCCCCCAACCTGACCCTCACTAAGACCCAGGTGAGGACGGAGCTGAGGAAGATCAAGGCGAGGAAGGCCTCAGGACCGGACAGCATCAGCGCGAAGCTCCTCAAGTCCTGCGCAGACCAGCTGTATGGGATTGTGGAGCACATTTTCAACCTGAGCCTGAAGCTGGGGAGGGTACCACAGTTGTGGAAAACATCTTGTGTGGTACCTGTACCAAAGACTTCCCACCCCAAAGACATGAACAGCTACAGACCAGTGGCCCTGACGTCTCATATGATGAAGACCCTAGAAAGACTGCTCCTTGCTCACCCCCGCCCCCTGGTGGGAACAGCGATGGATCCACTCCAGTTCGCCTACCAGCATGGCATTGGGGTGGAGAATGCAGTAATCTTCCTCCTTCACCGTTCCCTATCCCACCTGGAGAAGCCCGGGAACGTGGTGAGAATCATGTTCTTTGACTTCTCCAGTGCTTTCAACACCATCCAACCGATGATCCTGAAGGACAAGCTGCTGTGCGCAGGGGTGGACCAGCACCTGTCATCATGGATCCTGGACTACCTCACTAACCGGCCACAGTTTGTGAGAACCCGGGATTGTGTGTCCGACACAATCATCGGCAGCACGGGGGCCCCCCAGGGAACGGTTTTGGCTCCCTTCCTGTTCACCCTTTATACTGCAGACTTCTCATACAACACAACACACTGCCATCTACAGAAGTTCTCTGACGACTCTGCAATCGTCGGCCTCATCTCCAACAGAGATGAAGCTGAGTACAGAGGACTTATCCAGGACTTTCGTGGACTGGTGCCATCGGAACTGCCTCCAGAACAACGCGAGGAAAACTAAGGAGCTGGTGGTGGACTGCTGCAGGCAAGGACAACCTTTCACAGCACCAGTAAACATCCAGGGAACAGACATTGAGATGGTGACATCCTACAAGTACTTGGGTGTTCATCTGAACAATAAACTAGACTGGTCACACAATACCGATGCACTCTACAAGAAGGGACGGCGCAGGCTGTTCCTACTGAGGATGCTCAGGTCTTTTGGTGTACAAGGAGTGCTCTTGAAGACATTCTATGTCACAGTGGTTGCATCAGCCATCACTTTTGGAGTGGTCTGCTGGAGCAACGGCATTACAGCAGCCGACAGGAAGAGACTGAACAAACTGATCAAGAAAGCTAGCTCTGTCCTGGGGAAACACCTTGACCCAGTGGAGGAGATAGGAGAGAGAAGGATGGTGGCTAAACTGTCATCTCTGCTGGAGTCCGAGTCCCACCCTATGCAGGACATACTGAATGCACTGAGGAGCTCATTTAGCAGGAGACTACATCATCCTAGGTGCTCGACTGAGAGGTTTCGCAGGTCCTTCCTACCTACGGCTGTCAGACTGTATAACCTAAGCAGGACTGCTCGCAGAGATAGCAAAAAAAAGTGACGACCTAATAGTATTGAATGCAAAAGATGCAACAGACTTACACAAATGGTCCCATCCAGTATACAACTAGGACAATATCAGTCGCTATGGAGGATGACAATATGTATGGGTACATATTCATACTATGTAGAGTAACTAAATAGACGGTTATGCTGTTTAAATTGAATTAAATCACCCTTTATTGTCATTCAACCAATCATGTACAGTAGAACAAAATTGCGTTTTATCCTATCTACAGTGTTAATCACACACACCCCATATGTAGAATCAGAAGGGCCGCTGCCATGCAAGGCGCTGCCACAGATTTCCCTCCTCCATTCCATTATTGCTGAGCACCAAGCTGGACGGCAGGAAGTTCCGCTTTTATATGGTCTTCGGCATGACCCGGCCGGGATTTGAACCCCTGCCTCCCGGGTGTGGGGTGGATGCTCTACCAACTGAGCCACCACTCTGATGGTTTATTCCATCTAGCTACAATGCTCTGCACTGTGTATATATATTTATATATTTATGTGTACATATGTATATTCACTGCTCTTATTTTCTTATCTTCTAAATTGTTGCTCTGAGTGTTGCTATCCCTGTGCTGTTGCAATCCCGGAATTTCCCCATTGTGAGACTAATAAAGGCTTATCTTATCTTATCTTCTGTAGATTGTAACAATAAATGAGTACAGCAAATCCCAGTCATACAAATCAAATCTGCAAGAGAGTAAATCTATCGACCTGATTCTTTACATGCATTCCACAACTGCATCTAAATGTAAATGGGTGTACCCAAAATGTGTACGAATGCATGGATTCTTATGTTGTTGTTGTTGCATGTTTGGGTTAACAATCAAGAAAAAATGCAGTAATGACCATTCAAGGACACATTTCTTGAATTAAGGTTGACTGCAGCATTTTTTTTTAATCTTCCCAGTCTTTATAAGACATGCTCACATATTCTGAAGTTGCCCGAAAAAAATCTGTGTCATTGTTCCCTCTGTCCATTCTGCTAAATCAAAGTCCTGCCTTAGAAAATGGCTTGGAATGAAATGTGCTCTATCGTCAGTTTAAAATCCAGGGATATTTTGGCTCAAGTAATGAATGTAAGGTGTGGTCAAAACCCAAACATTGTATACACTGTGCACTAAAAGTTTTGACAAGCATAAACCATGTGCATGTGTACCTGCTGCAAAGAAAAAAACAAATCCCATACTACCTGCAAATGTGCACACACATACAGCTGAAGCCTGAAGTTTACGTACACCGTATAAAAAGATATTTTTTTCTCACTGTTTGACATTAAATCAGGCTAAACTTTTCCTGTTTTAAGTAAGTTAGGGTTACCAAAATTATTTGTATTTGCTAAATAAGTTTTTGGAGATTTTTTTTATTACTTTCTTCAAAATCTTTATATACTCATATATTTATTCCATCCAGCTACAATGCTCTGCACTGTGTGTCTGTGTGTGTGTGTATATATACAGTATATTTATAGTAATATGTACATATGTATATTAGCTGCTCTTGCTTTTTTTTCTTGCCTTCTGATTGTTGCTCTGAGTGTTGCTATCCCTGTGCTGTTGCAATCCTGGAATTTCCCCGTTGTGGGACTAATAAAGGCTTATCTTATCTTATCTTATCTTATCTTATCTTAAAAGAAGTTTACATGCACTAAGATTACTGTGCCTTTAAACTATTTAGGAAATACCAGATGATGATGTCATAGGTTTGGAAGCTTCTGATTAATTGACAACATTTGAGTTAATTGGAGACACACCTCTGGATGCATTTTAAGGCACACCTCAAACACACTGCTGCCTTGTGTGACATCATGGGAAAATCAAAAGAAATCAGCCAAGATATCAGGAAGAAAATTGTGGCCCTCCACAAGTCTGGTTCATCCTTGGGTACAATTTCCAGATACCTGAAGGTTCCATGTCTATCTGTTCAAACCATTATACACAGGTATAAACACCATGGGAATGTCTAGCCATCATACTGCTCAGGAAAGAGACAGGTTCTTTGTCCTAGGGATGAACTTGTTTTGATGTGAAATGTTCGTATTATCCCCAGAACAAAAACAAAAGACCTTGTGAAGATGCTGGCTGAAGCTGATAAAAGAGTGTCATTATCCACAGTGAAACGAGTCCTGTACCGACATGAGCTGAAAGGCCACTCAGCAAGGAAGAAACCATTACTCCAAAAGCAACATAAAAAGTCAGAATATAGTTTGCAAATGCACAGAGACAAAAACCTTCATTTTTGGAGACATGTCCTATAATCTGATGAAACTAAAATTGAACTGTTTGGCTATAATGGCCATCGTTGCATTTGGAGGAAAAAGGGGGAAGCTTGCAACCGTGAAAACACCATCCCAACTGTGAAGTATGTGGGTGGTAGCATCATGTTGTGGGGGTGTTTTACTGCAGGAAGGACTGGTGCACTTCCCAAAATAGATGGCATCATAAGGAAAGAACATTATCAGGAAATATATTGAATATATTGTTATATTATATATAATATAACATATTATGTTATTATATTATAACATATTATGTTATTATATTATAACATATAATATTGTTATATATAACAATATATAAATAGATTGTTATTGAAGCAACATTGCAAGATATCAGCCAGCAAGTTAAAGCTTTGGTGCAAATGGGTCTTCCAAATGGACAATGGCCCTAAACATAATGCCAAATTAGTTACAAAGTGACTTAAAGGTGTGTTCAGACCAAATGCAAACGGGTAAATTTTTTGCGCCACACAAATACATTATAACTCAATGTAAACACATGACATGAATTCACCGTATGAGTAAGATGCAGATAGGTGAAGTTGCCTTTATAACTTCTGCAACTGTGTTCAACCTGGTGTGGAAATCCCCAAAATAACAAGGTTTACATTATCCGACAGGGGCTCACCTGAAAAAGTTGTCCCAGCTTCCAAAACTTCACAAGATGGGTGTTTCCACTGCTAGCTTGCTAGCCTTGTTAACCTGTCCATGGCAGGAATCCGTGAGTACAGTATGTGAGCAAGGCGGCCTACATACCTGACTCAGTGACCCCAGTTCTGTCAGGAGGAATGGGCCAAAATTCCAGCAAACTATTGTGAGAAGCTTGTGGAAGGATACCCACAACATTTGACCCAAGTCATACAGTTTAAAGGCAATGCTCCCAAATATTAAGGAAATGTGTGGAAACCTATGAAAGTAATTAAAAATGATCTAAAAACATTTAGCAAATAGAAATAATTTTGGTAATCCTAACTGACCTAAAACAGGAAAAGTTTAGTCGGATTTAATGTCAGACAGTGACAAAAAAAGAGTTGCCTGGGGGGAAATGAGCCAGGAGACACAAAACTACAGCCACAGGTGAGGGTGCAAAGTTCCACTGTGTACCAAGTTTGGTGACCTTAACTCCTATTATAGAGTGAATATAGAGCAAAACTAATTTTGAGTTTTTATGACCCTGTGACCTTGACCTGTGGTTACAAAAATGTTGCCACAGGTGCTAGTTCCGAGGCTAACGTGCACAGAATTTATTGACCCTTATTTCACTGGTTCTCAAGTTAGTTAGAGTGGTCAAACAGAAACAACCAGCCTACATGCACCGGATAAAAATACAGAAATAAAACATGATTGGCATTGCAGCCACCCTCACCAGACAGGTAGTCAGAGCCGAAGGCAGGTTGTCCTGGTGGGTCTTGGCGTCCGCCTGACATCATGGATGACATCATTCCTGGACCTGTAGATAAAATGAGTAAAAATCCCTTAATCAGCAAAATCTCATGTAATCCAGATAAAAGTGAAAACTGTAAAAAAAAACCAAAAAAAAAACAGCGAGCAGTCAGTGCTGTGGCTTAAAAAGATAGCTGTGTTGTCTTGATCAGTAAGCAGCCAACAGTCAATTTGAGAAACAAAATGAGAACCAGTCATAATGGTCTGTAGATAAAAACAAGAGTAATAGCAATGCTTTAGATATGATTGTGTTTGAGAATAGCTTTTTTTCTGTAAACATCATCTCTCTTTCATACTATAGCGTTCGCCACTTCTGTGATATTTTGTAGACGCTGGATTAACCAAGCATCTACAGGTATTGGCAAGTCAAGACCTTAAATCTTTAAATAATATTTAAGACCTATGGGAACCTGCACCTTCCCCTTTCACCAATAGTGAAATAGTGATCACCAATATTGATCAGTCTGGCTACGCTTCACATTTTCAGTTAATTTACTGCAGATCCTGTTATCGCAAATGACATCGCAAATGACTGAAAGAATTTGCAACCTTTTGCTGAAACTTTTCCTTGTCCAACATCCCGAGCATTTCAGCTCATACAGCAACAGGTGCATTTCTGGTTTTCTTGTCACCTAGCAATAGCAACTAACACCTACCAAGGGGACTGCAGCACCAAGAATAAAGAATTACTAAGTTTTTCTTTATTCGTCACATTGTCTTAGGGAGAGGTTCTTTTTCTTTTAACCTGAACAAATGCAGCACCAGTGGGCAGAGTGTGTTGGTCAGTGCACAGTGGGGTTCCTCTTCCTGCGTTTTCTTATGGTTTTCATGCTGGCATTGGCTTTAAAAGCACTATAGGTTTCAAAGCTGTAATTTAATTTTAGTGGGACAGTAAAACTTTTTTGAGTTGTCTTTAACCCCTTGACGCCTGTTGTCACGAATTCGCATCAAACCGCTTCCGCTCCAAATGCAACCAAAATACCGTCTGTATTCCTCCACTTCCGGTTGGAGCACTTCCAACACATACCTAGGAACCTTTTGCAAGCATTAGTTTCTCGTAGGAACGGTCAGAGACAGAGCACCATCCATTTCCTGATTGCTAGGGTTAGGGTTAGGGTTAGGGTTTGGGTTAGGGTTAGGGTTATAGTTTGGCAGTCATGAGAGTTGAAAATACTGAAAATAACTTTGTTGCATAAATAAAAGATTCTTCATACTTGAGATGGGAACAGGTGCTTTTTTTTACCATTTTTTTTTTTTACCATAGATGCCTGTTTTCGCTAATTTGCATCATACCTAAAATTATATCTATTTTATGTGCTATAGTCAAATTAATTTTCTCAACTTAATTTAGCATCTACTTGAAAGCAAAAACACAAGTGAAATTTTTTTTTGTATAATTGGAAATAAATTTAGGCATTAAGGGGTTAAGGTCTTTTTTTCCCACAGGATTATATCTTATTGCACATGAACCACCACTAAAATGCATAAAGCACAGCTTTAATAAGCAGACGCACTGGCAAGTCAAGACCAAGGTTTTAAATGATCTTAGAATTAACATGGACAAGAGCATGCTCTCGGTCCTGGTCTTACTGAATTTAAGCTCAGCATTTGACACAGTAGACCATGATATTCTTTTAACACTAGAAGACCCAGAGAGGGGCCATTTGGCCTTTTTGGCTAGAAAACCCATAGGGGGACCATCAAGTGGCCACAAGAGGGCTAATGTCTGGGTCTTCTAGTGTTAAACAGATTGTGCAATAAGTATTTACATATTTATATACTGTATATTTTATATATTATTCAATATCGGTGCCCCTCTGCTCCCCCTCTCGGACATCTACCTCACCTGCCTCTCCCGCAGAGCCATCAACATTGCAGGTGACACCTTCCACCCCTCACACTCCCTCTTCAGCCCCCTGCCCTCGGGGAAAAGATACTGGAGCATCCAGGCCTGCTCCACAAGACTGCTAAACAACTTTGTTCATCAGGCCATCAGGACCCTGAACTCTGTCCACTTCCTCCCCCCTCCCGGACAGTAACACACTCAACCGCACAATAACTACCTCAGCTGTTGGCACAGAAAGACTAGCACACCAACAGTAACACATTTGCTGCTGTATGTCTCTGCACTTTACTGCAACCATTTGCACAAATGCCATATCTGCTGCTGTCTGTCATTGAAATACTGATCATGTGCAGTCCTATCTGTCACTGTCTGCACCTACACTACCAGACTGAACTTAAAACTACGGCTATTACAGCTCTACTTTTCTGTATATAGCAGTGGTGTCCAATCATGTGCCATGGAAGGCCAAGACCCTGCAGGCTTTACTTCCAACCAGTGTCTTCAACAGCAGATTCCACTGAATTTCTTCCCACTGACTGCTGATAAGTGAAAACACCTGCTAAAGAGACTGGGTAGAAGAGGAAACCTGCAGGGTCTTGGCCCTCCATGGCACATGATTGGACACCGCTGGTATATAGGACTGCTGGTTTTCATCATGCACTATGGGAGGTCTGGGTCTATCTTTTGTTGCCATTTGCACTATGGTAGCATTACTGTACATAGACTGCTGTTGTTGTTTTCCCAGCCTTATTCCTGTGTCTTTTTTATATTGTGTACACCACTGAAAACAGAGAGAAACGCCATTTCAATTCTTCTGTATGTCCTGTACATACAGTAGTATTGACAAAAAAAAATCTTTGAATCTTGAATGATTGGCCTCTCAGGCACTGTTTTTAACTGGTTTAAATCCTACCTCACTGGCAGAGAATTTTATGTCACCCTGGGTGAACACTCCTCATCAAAGAGATACTACAATATGGATTGTAGTGTTCCCCAAGGTTCGATTTTAGGTCCAATCCTTTTTAATTTGTACTTGCTGCCACTAGGCAATGTCATCAGGAGACAAAGAATTAGTTTCCACAGTTATGCTGATGACACCCAGCTGTTCATGTCCGTGTCTCCTGATGACTCAGGACAAATTGATGTCCTTTCTAACTGCATTTTAGACATTAAGTCCTGGATGACAGATAATTCCCTACAGCTCAACCAGGACAAAACTGAAGTTTTAGTTATCAGTCCTGAAGCTCAGCGAGAGAAACTTTTACCAAGATTACAAACATTGTCTTTTATTCCATCAAAACAAGTTAAAAACCTGGGCGTTATTTTTGACTCTGAGCTTAGTTTTATTCCACATGTTAATAAAATTTTAAAAACTGGACTTTATCATCTAAAGAATATAGCTAGAGCACGCCCATTTCTCTCTCAAGAAAACACAGAGATGCTAATGCATGCTTTTATTTCCAGTCGTATTGATTATTGCAATGCTCTCCTTTCTGGTCTTCCTAAAAAGATGATCAGTGTGGCGGGTTGATTCAACCCCCCCACAACACACAGGACACTCAGCTCTTCTCTCGGTTGTCCCGCTGCACTACTGAGATGTAATGTGCCATTCATGTAGTGTGATGCAATGTGCCATGCATGTATTGTGATGCAATGTACCATTCATGTATAGTGTTCATGCGTTCTGTCCTTACTTTGACCTAGAGGCTGAGATCAATATGTAGATGTGCTTTGGTGTAACCCCCACAAACAGACTGGTCAAACACAGCGCTCTGCTAGAGCAAATAACAGAACAGTGAAATGTGTATTAATGTCTACAGGCAGACTCGTTTCGTCTGGCTCACTTCTGTGATGTTAATGTTGCCTTTCATGCATTGTGTTCATGCGGGTTGATTCAACCCCCCCACAACACACAGGACACTCAGCTCTTCTCTCGGTTGTCCCGCTGCACTACTGAGATGTAATGTGCCATTCATGTAGTGTGATGCAATGTGTCCTGTCCTCACTGTGACCTAGGGACTGAGATCAATATGTCTCTCAAATGCTAATGTCTCATGCCGTTCTGTTATCTCTTTTGATCATGCCAACTGTTGGGGGAATGCCCTTTGATGTATTGTTGTAGTTGGGTATATATGCTGCAACTCTGTAACGCAAACTCTCTCACTCTCATTCACTCACCCTTCAGCTGCCGCTGCAGACACATTGTGTTTCTCTGCTGAGAGCACTCTGGGCTCGCTCCCGGCGCGCATGCACGGCGCCGGGAGCGGAGCCCGTGAAGGCGGTATGATATAATAAAACTCTCCTTAAAACTACCAGGTCACCGCTTATTATTTTTTATCATCCGCCGCACTGGTGACCCGAACACGCACACACTTTGTGCGACGCAGCCTTCTGGTTTGGACATCCACCCTGAACGCACCATGGCCGAGCGGTGCCAGAGATCGTCTATTCCCTCCCACCGCTCCAACGCATCTGCATGAGCCTGAGGGACAAAAGATCGTCTATTTCCTCCCACCGTTCCAATGCACCATGACCAAGCTGCAGCCACAGCCCAAACCTGGATTTTATCGGCGCCGTCTGCGCCGATCTCCGCCAAGATTCTGCACCCTGACTCGCCACTCCAGCGGCCCACCCAAGCACGGAACCCCTGCGCGCGCACTGGGGAGTTACGAGGACGGCGCACCACGCACGGGGCAATAAAGGCTACAGAGACCGCCATCGTCCTCCGCCGCTGCACATGCCCGAGAAAAACGGCCGATCGCCACCCTCGGAACCTTCAGGGCTGCTCGTTCACCTGAAGCAAGCACGCAGCTCGCCACTGGATTTTCTAATAGTCTCAGCCACGGCACAAAGGGATGTCAGCCGTCAGCTGTTCCCGGGGGGCTTTGGGGTTGCTCCTGCACCTAAAGCCAACACGCCAGTCCCTCTGCTTTTGTTTCTTTTTTTTTTCTTACAGCCGCTCCTGCTTTTCTTCATGGCCACGAGAGGAGTCAGAGACAAATTTTTCTTCTTGTGATCTCCGCATGCGCAACGGGACAGCCCCTCGACGTCGCGGAGCAGCAAGCAATTTTTGTGCGGCTCGGACGATTTCACCGCCCCTGCCGGCACACACTACCCCTCCCCTCCCTCCCCCTCCGCCTGCAACGAGCTTCTCCCACAGCTCGCTCCCATAGATGGATTATCGACGTCTCGACCCCCTGCCGTGCCCTCTGGGGGGGAGCGTGTGGCGGGTTGATTCAACCCCCCCACAACACACAGGACACTCAGCTCTTCTCTCGGTTGTCCCGCTGCACTACTGAGATGTAATGTGCCATTCATGTAGTGTGATGCAATGTGTCCTGTCCTCACTGTGACCTAGGGACTGAGATCAATATGTCTCTCAAATGCTAATGTCTCATGCCGTTCTGTTATCTCTTTTGATCATGCCAACTGCTGGGGGAATGCCCTTTGATGTATTGTTGTAGTTGGGTATATATGCTGCAACTCTGTAACGCAAACTCTCTCACTCTCTCAATCTCACTTCTGCAACTGCTGCTGCTGGACACAGACATTGTGTCCTCCTTCTCTGAGAGCCGTGGGCTCGCTCCCGGAGCTTGTGACGGTGGTATGATATAATAAACTTCCTTAAAACCTACAGCATCGCTGCTTATTATTTTTATCATCCGCCGCAATCAGTAACTTACAACTATTACAGAATTCAGCAGCCCGTGTGCTGACGAGGACCGGAAAGAGACAGCATATTACGCCAGTTTTAGAATCGCTGCATTGGCTCCCTGTGACTTATACAATCGATTTTAAATTCTTTTGTTAATTTATAAAACTCTTAATGGTCTTGGTCCTTCTTATTTATTTGATCTACTTTTACTGTATCAACCCTTGCGGACCCTGAGGTCCTCTGGTACTGGCCTTTTAGTGATACCTAAAGTTAGAACAACAACCCACGGTGAGGCATCATTCGAGTTTTTTGGCCCACGTCTGTGGAACATCCTGCCAGAGGACCTCGGGGCTGCAGAAAGCGTTGCTGTTTTCAAAAGGAGGCTCAAGACCCACCTTTTTAGTTTAGTTTTTAACTAATTTTATCATTCATGTTTATATACTTATTTAGCTATTCTACTTATTTATATTATCTTTACATTTTTAGATTATTTTAATTCAGTTTTGCATTACATTTTACATATGGGTATATTTATTATACCTTTAACCATTTTATTCTCTTGCTATTTATTTTTATTCACTCTGCTTCTTATTGTATTCTATTGTATTTTATTTTATCTTATGTTATTTTTAGCTCTAGTGTTTCCTCACTGGGGGGCTGTCAGCACTAGGAGCTGTAATTGGCTCTGGCGGTGGGGATGCTGCTGTGGTGGTGACCCTGGCTTGGTGGGATGGGGGAGTCCAGTCACGGCCTGTTGGTTGTGGTGTGGACTCCTCTGTCTGCCTGGGCCGGGGTGACCCCTGTGGTGGTGTCCCTGCAGCTGTGGGCTGAGACCGGCTCCTGGTGCTGACAGTCCCCCCCTTTGATGGCGTTTCCTCACTCTGGTCCTCTGTGCTCAGCCATGTTTTAACTATGCATATTATTACTTGTGGGTGGGGTAGGTTTGGGTGGGAGGAGGTGGGGTCTGGGGTGAGTTTGGGGGGTCGGGTGGATAGACGTCTTGGATGAGAGTAGAAGCAGGGTGGGAGGGCTTGGAGAGGTCTGTTTTTTATTGTTTTGTTTTTGTTTTATCTGGAATTGTTTTTAACTGTAAAGCACTTTGAGTTGCACTTTGGTGCATGAAAGGTGCTATATACATAAAGCTTGAAGTTTGAAATTCCTCACATTTGTGTAATGAACAATATCTAAGACTGCTGCAAATGTAATTTCAGTTGATTCAATATTTTTAAGGTCCTGTAGAAAAAGTGGGTGTCATCTCTCTAGGGTTCAAAATCAATCTTTTGTTTTCTGAAAACTCATCTTGGAACATCTCAAAGGCTGACAAAGACTAAAAATTAAACCCAAAACATCATACCAGATTTGGGCTGTGAAATATGACCAAAATTTCACATCACAATATAAGTGGGCGGTGCAGTGGAAGAGTGGTTAGCACTGCGGCAGCACAGCAATTCACCCTTGGCCATGGGATCCCTGGTTCGATCTCAGCCCCTGACCAACAGTGATCTGTGTGGAGTTTGCATGTTCTCCCCGTGTCTGCATGGGTTTACTCCGGGATTTCTCCGGTTTCCTCCCACAGGCCAAAAACATGCAGGTTAGGTTAACTGGAGACTCTAAAGTGGCCCTAGGTGTGAATGTGTGTGTGAATGGTGAAGGGATAGCGCCGTACCGTGGCTGCTTCATCCATCCAGGTGGATGCCCTCAATTTCCCCTCTGGAGATCATTAAAGTATTCAAAATCAAAAAAAAAAAAAGTAATCTTATATTGTATAAGGGAGTTTTTCCTCTCCACCATCGCCAAGTGCTTGCTCACAGGGGATCGCCTGATTGCTGGGGCCCTTCTGCAATTGTGGGGGTTTCCCCTACAGTTGAAAGTGCTATGAGATGATTGCTGTTGTGAAATCGTGCTATATAAATAAAGTTGAATTGAACTGAATTTGAGGATAATGGTATATATATCGAGATACAAATTTTCTGTAAATTCTATAGTTTATATATAATAATCACAAAATTATACATAAATATTGTGTGTGTGTGTGTGTGTGTGTGTGTGTGTGTGTGTGTGTGTGTGTGTGTGTGTATTCCAAATATACATAATCACAACAGTGGCCTTGTGATGCTATTGCGCATGTGAGTGGTCCGACCCTCAAGGGTTAAGAGCTAGTTTGTTCCTTTTAATATATTATTTCTTTAGTGTGTATGTGGCCGCTGTCACACACTTTTGCAGCTTTAGTAATATTTTTTCAGACAAAATTAAGAAACTTGGCAGTAATTTAAACCAAAGAAACGATGGTCTGATACACTATAATGTTTCCTATTAGTAACAAGTTTGAATCGTCATTTAGCATTTGCTGTTTTATAATTAGACAGAGATGGTACTAACGTTACTTACCTCCAATTAAAATGAGATTAGAGTACTATCCTCTCTGATGCAGCATGGTGGGAAAAAGTCCCACATCCCTGGCAAACAGAAGTAGCGGTTATATGACCAAAACTTTATCTTGGAGTTAGCTGCTGTGCTACCCAGTGGAACCCACACATCTGGCGCACTGTGGAGGAGAGGTGCGGTGGTGACAAGCAGAAACGGGATATGTGTCTTTTAAATCCCGATATAAATGATAGTTTTACACTAAACAGTAGATGTAATGATGATGAAAGATAGTAAAAGAAAGGGTATTATTTCAGAGTTTTATAACTCATTGACACTATCTTCAAGTGAAAATTCACTGAAAAGATTAAACTACTGGAAAGAAGATCTGCAAACTGAAATTTCAGAGGAACAATGGGAATTGGCTTGTACAGAAGCTCAAACCAAATCAATAAATGCACGCCTTAAATTGATACATTTCAAATGGTTAATGCGGATGTATGTTACACCGGAGGAGTTAAATAGATATAACAAGAATATACCAGATACATGCACAAAATGCATGGAAAGTAAAGGAACCCTATTTCATTGTTTATGGGAATGTAGATTAATAAGAATGTTTTGGGAAGAGGTGAGGGTAACAATTGAAAAAATAATCTCAAAACAAATCATATTGAATCCTAAACTGTTTTTGTTGGGTCTGTACCCAGAAAAGCATAATTTTAATAAAAGTGAAAGAACATTCATAGACCTCAGTTTGCTTAATGCCAAAAAATGTATTGCACTATTATGGAAAAAGACTCATAGACCAGATGTGACTCAGTGGTTAAGACAGATGTTAACAAACCTTCCATTAGAAAGAATAACATATATACTGAAATCAAAGGAAATTGTGTTTGAGAATATATGGAGACCTTTTATTGATTATGTAAAAAATTTAAACATAACTCTTGAAGAAGAAGGTGAATGATGTGTGTGGACCTTGTAAATTCCAAAACTGGTGAACATAATATGTATACTTATGTATTGGATTGTCTAGACTAAACAGAGGAGCATTGTTGAAGACTTGATTTTGTTGGTGGTTGTTGGTGTTTTTAGTGCATTTTTTTTTTTGTAGTACTTTAGTGTTAGTGTTTGATTGTTTGTATCATGTTTGTTTAAAAAAAAAAGGTTCAATAAAGATATTGTGGAAAAAAAAAAACAGTAGATGTTTTTATCGTGTCGCTGATATACAGTGGATGTAAAAAGTCTACACACCCCTGTTCAAATGCCAGGTTTTTGTGATGTAAAAAAATGAGACCAAGATAAATCATTTCAAAACTTTTTGCCCCATTAATGTGGCGTATAACCTGTACAACCCAATTGAAAAACAAACTGAAACCTTTTAAGAGCAAAAATAAAAAACTTACAATAACCTGGTTCCATAGATGTGCACACCCTGTTATAACTGGGGATGTGGCTGTGTTCAGAATTAACCAATCACATTCAAATTCATGTTAAATGGGAGTCAGCACACACCTGCCACCATTTAAAGTGCCTCTGATTAACCCCACCCAAATTAAATTCAGCTGTTCTAGTAGACTTTTCCTGACATTTTTGTAGTCACATCTTACAGCACAAGCCATGGGCCACAGAGAGCTTCCAAAGCATCAGAGAGATCTCATTGTTCAAAGGTATCAGTCAGGAGAAGGGTACAAAAGAATTTCCAAGGCCTTAAATATACCATGGAACACAGTGAAGACAGTCATCATCAAGTGGAGAAAATATGGCACAACAGTGACATTACCAAGAACTGGATGTCCCTCCAAAATTGATGAAAAGACGAGAAGAAAACTGGTCAGGAAGGCTGCCAAGAGGCCGATAGCAACACTGAAGGAGCTGCAGGAATTTCTGGCAAGTACTGGCTGTTTAGTACATTTGACAACAATCTCCCATCTAGGGTGGTAGCCTTATCTTGCGAAGAAAAACATCCAAGCCCGGCTACATTTTGCAAAAACACATTTAAAATCTCCCAAATGCATGTGGGAAAATGTGTTATGGTCCAATGAAACCAAGGTTGAACTTTGTGGCCATAATTCCAAAAGGTAAATTTGGCACAAACACAACACTGCTCATCACCAAAAGAACACCATACCTACAGTGAAACATGGTGATGGTACCATCATGCTTTGGGGCTGTTTTTCTTCAGCTAGAACTGGGGCCTTAGTCAAGATGGAGG
The DNA here is from genome assembly GCA_020510985.1 of Pholidichthys leucotaenia. Classification (NCBI taxonomy): domain Eukaryota; kingdom Metazoa; phylum Chordata; class Actinopteri; order Cichliformes; family Pholidichthyidae; genus Pholidichthys; species Pholidichthys leucotaenia. The sequence continues at coordinate 298,031,735 of CM035846.1, forward strand.
GAATAATGAGCAGTTCCAAATACCAATCAGTGTTGGCACAAAACCTTCAGGCTTCTGCTAGAAAGCTGAAGATGAAGAGGAACTTCATCTTTCAGCATGACAATGACCCAAAGCACACATCCAAATCAACAAAAGAATGGCTTCACCAGAAGAAGATTAAGGTTTTGGAATGGTCCAGCCACAGCCCAGACCTGAATCCAATTGAACATCTGTTGAGTGGTCTGAAGAGGGCTGTGCACAGGAGATGCCCTCACAATCTGACAGATTTGGAACATTTTTGTAAAGAAGAGTGGGCAAATATTGCCAAATCAAGATGTGCCACGGTGATAGGCTCCTACTCAAAAAGACTGAGTGCTGTAATAAAAGCCAAAGGTGCTGCAACAAAGTATTAGTTTAAGGGTGTGCATATTTATGCAACCAGGTTATTGTAAGCATTTTTGTTTTTTATTTTCCCCTTAAAATATTTCAGTTTGTTTTTCAATTGGGTTATACAGACTATAGGTCACAGTAATGGTGGAAAAAGTTTTGAAATGATTTATCTTGGTCTCATTTTTTTACATCACAAAAATCTGGCATTTGAACAGGGGTGTGTAGACTTTTTATATCCACTGTATATCATCATATTGCGCAGCTCTATACCAGATTTGAAGAGAAGTCAGCTTGGAAATGTTCCTATATGATTTAGAACATGTTGAGACAGTTACTTTATGGTGTTCCTAAAACCTGAGCTTTCAAAAGTTCAACTCAAACCACCTTGATGAATGTTTGCACCCAGTTTTCTGCAGACAGTTTTTTTTAAAACTCTCCTCACAATAAAACTGAAAGCTGCCCCTCGGACTGTCTGTCTGCTCTGTCAGCCACGTACGCATCAAACTGGTTCTGCTTCCCAAAACCAGCCTCTCCAGTCAGGAGATATGTGTGCTACATCTTTTGACAGTGAGGGAAGCAAACACAACACGTCACCCGAGGTACTGTCACTATGGTTACGAAAAGATGAGGATGACAGCATCTGTGGTTCCCCTGGCAACCCTAGCTGGTGGTGAATATGTCTTAGAGGATCGATGCCAAGTTGCCGCAAGCTGAGCCCCACAGTCAAGAACACACACATCTCACAAACACACAGTTTAGACAGATTATTACCATAAAGGTTACAACACAATAATTATATTAAATATGGATGTTATTAAATAAACATTCAGCAATATTGAATAGCAAGGAATACTCACACATTTTGATCACAAAGATAACAACTAAATAAAACTGGACCTGAACAAGCTCTGCTGTAAAAAATCACATATTAAAGTTTGTCAGTTAGGTCAGTCCAGCAGAGGTGAGACTGCTGAGATCTCGCCAGGATGGAAAATCACAGTGTATGATATTGCAATACTCCATGTACCGCAACATGGTGATATATTGCATTGTGGCACAAGTATCATGATAATATCGTATCGTGCAGCCTCTGATGATTCTCCCTCCTACAGACTGTCAGTGACGGAGTAGCTCATTCAGGCCTGATGAAATCCCCTCAAGAGTGCTCAGATCTGCTGACCGTTGACACTAAACATGTACTTGAGCACAACCTGGATGCAGAACAACCTGAGAATCATAAAAGTGGTTGTACATCATTTCAACGTGCAGATTGGTATTCATCAATGTGAACGTGATCGTACGGTGCTCTCATATCCTACGAAAGCTCCGTGGCGTCCGCTGTCATGTACGCAAATTTTCCAGTCACTGTAGACTTGCGTGTGGCAGAGAAACCTGAATGGTCGCCCAAAGGTGCTGGGATAGGCTCCAGCGCCCCCGCGACCCGAAAAGGATTAAGCGGAAGAAGATGAATGAATGAAAGATATCAAATTATAATGAGCAGTGCAACATTTCAGGTGATATGTTTGCCTTGTGTTATATTTAGATGAGAAATTTGATGATTCTCCTCTGTGAGTACTGTGTTAAAATAATATTCTAAAAAGTATTTCTTTGACTAAGTTTTCTGTTATGTAGTACAGTATGGGGTTAACGGTACACTAAAATCATGGTTCAGTACGTACCTTGGTTTTAAGGTCACAGTTTGGTTCATTTTCAGTACAGTTAGGAAGTAAAATGCAAAACATAAAACTGCTTATCTTTTGTACAAGCGGGAACAGATTTGACTAAAAAAAACTAAAAACTGCCAGCAGTCAATTCTCGAATAAATAAAATGTATACAATAAAACAAATAAATGATCTTTTTAGCAAATGAATGATGCAGACAAGTGCAAAAATAGAAGCTTGAATAGTCTGAATTATTCTTGTATTTTTAGGAAATTAAAGTTCCTTATTGCCTGAAGCAGTGTTATTAACCAGGGTGCTCTAGTATGTTCAGGTTTCTGTGGGAAATTAATTATCAAATTTCACTTGGTAATTGGTAAAAAAAAATAATTTGCCATTGTTGTGTATAGGTTCTGAAGGCACCCATGCACAACAACAGCAAATTATTTCCAATTTTTTGGACAATTAAGAAGTTAAATTAAATAATGTCCCACAAAAACCTGAACCTGAACATACCAGGGCACCCTTGAAAAACACACTGGCCTAAAGTGCAGCATTAACAGATTTAGCATTTTCTTAAATGGATGGAATTATTTTCTGGCTGAAGTGGGCACAACAAGGAACTTCATACCAGGGCTCAGTTACCTTCAGCATGTGTTTAAACCCGGTGTTCTCAACAACTGAATATGGCCTTAGATCCACTGCTATAAAAACACCAATGGCATTTATTATTGCTTTGGCTCAATCTGAAAAGAACTGGAAAGGCTATCTAAATGCCGCTGGAAGCTGCGCTTGTACCGCGTTAGTCCTTTTTTTTTCATGCTGCACGTTCACATGGTGCCATTTCAAATGAGTTAACAAGGTAAAAATACTACCAAAAGCATATCTGATGCTGTTTTTGTCTTATTCACTTGAATTGGTCCGTCTTCAAGCTCTGGCTTCTCTGTACAGCAAGCCATGGCGTTCCCTGGGCTGAACTGTTTGTTTACATGTCCGGCGCGAGGCAGTTACACTTCATGTCTGTCACTCAGCATGGTCCATGTGGAAGCTCAGTACGCCTCTGCACCGAACTGACGGTGCTGTACCGAAAAATCTGAATATGAATACATATACCGTTACACCCCTAGTATAGTGTCAAATCTGGACAAAGCCCACACACCGGATGGTGCTGTGCATTTTATTGGCAAAAGAATAAACACAAGGTGCTCCAACAAACTTAACTGGTGAGCACAGGAAAATGCAGAATAATCCCAGAGCGCTCCAAACATACAAACTGGCAAGCGGGGGGGAGGAAGGATTACTTACAGATGATTCACCATAGCGGACGGCACTCTGATGGAGGAGAAGGTTGACAAGTCACAATGTAATGGCGAGGAGCCAGTGAACAAACAGAGCTTAAGTAGTGAGTAGACTGATATCATGAGTGATAACAGGTGTGGAATCACCTGAGCAGGAAAAGAGGCTAACAATTAATTATTGGAATCAGCTTAGATGTAATGAGAGGGAGGAGCAACTGACAGCTGACAGGCAGCACACTCAACCCAGGAAATGCACCTGACCACTGCCAGCCACAAAATAAATACTAGAAAAGCACTCGGAGAGCGCAGACCTTCGCCAAGCGCCACAGTTCCCCCCATACAGTGTTTGTGTGTACGTTTTCAGATTCCTTGACCATGAAAACATATGACTAGCAATTGGATTCACAATGATAGGATTAGTGGTTCAGTAGTAAAAGCATTACCTCCTTGGCGGAGGTAATAAACTGAAGTGTTGCTGTTGTGTCCATCTCCTCCATCTGCAAACTCCCAGGCTGCAGGCATTGCAATTCATCGCACAACCGCGTACAACCCACAGGCCAATGGGTTATGCGAGCGTTTTCATAGATCACTGAAAGCAGCACTCAGGGCTTCACTGACGGATGCAAATTGGGTAGACAGGTTGCCGTGGGTTTTATATTGGGGTTGCGCGCCGTGGCAAAAGAGGATTTGGAAGCTTCCCCGGCAGAGAGCTCGTTTTTGCGCAGCCCCTATGGCTGCCCGGGGAATTTCTGCCAAATAATCCCGCGCCGGACAGCTGCCCGTCTCAGCTTTTGCAGCGTAGCGCAAACACAGGCACGCTGCCGGGCCCGGCCCACCACTGTTTTCCGCGTGCTTTTGTGCCTAAAACTTTGAAGAACGCGGAGTTCGTGTTCGTCAGACATGACGACCAGCGCCCTCCATTGCGCCTGCACACATGTTGAAAATGGCCGTATCTCACAATGTTAAAGAATCCTTTAAAAAAATTCCTGTATCCAGACGGTGATCCGGATCATCCCCAAAATTTAATCAGTTCTTCCTTGTACCATTTCCAATAGTGCCTGAAAGTTTCATGGAAATCCGTCCAAAACTTTTTGAGTTATCTTGCTAACCAACAGACAGACAAACAGACAAACAGACAGACAAACAAACGCTGGCAAAAACATAACCTCCTGCGGCCTGCGGCCTGGCGGAGGTAATAAACAAAACCAAATGCAGACTAGAGAATGACTACCAATAACACGAGATAATCAAACAACCTGAAACATAAACAGACAAAATAAAAGCCATAAATAACTCAAAAAATGGCACCAAAAAAATATAACAGATAAATAGAAATACAGAGAAAGGCCATGAAGCTGAGTTTGGGAGAAAGTCCAAACTCAGTTCATGACAGTATAGTATCTTATGATCGTTATCCCTTACAAATTATCCGTGAACTAATCTGCAACACAGCTTTATGCACAGAAGTGCCCAGCCAAGGTGATCCGCTGCATCTGGGCTTAAAAAAAACTGCTCTGGATTAGCAAGAGAAATTCGAGATAGCAGAGAAGATGGGAAATTAGTTGATTTTGCCCTGTGCGTTCTACACATTGAGAGATGCCAGAGAGTGGCTGAGCTGCAGCCAATGAGCACAAGCATGCATCAGACAGCTCTTCTGGATATGAGGCATCTTTCTGCACTTCTAAATATTAAGTTATAAATTCTCATGTTTGACAAGTATGCTTTAAAATGACAAAATGTCCTATGTTAGTCAAACAGTCATCTAAGTCAAACAATAGGCTACAGATATACAGTATATTATAATCCTCAGCTGTAGATCAGAGTCAAATCAACGGTGTTGCGCACCACCAGTCTCCCACATAACATGGTTCTTTTGCATTTAAAGCAAGCTTTGAGGTTAACATACTATAGTATATAATCATTATTTTTCACTTTTCTTATAATATTGTCAGGGTTGTGGAAGGACTGGACCCAATCGCTGGACACAAGTTCCAAAAATGATTTTATTAAGGAGCTGGCAACACTAACACAACTTGAGGGTTAAACAGAAAATAACTATGCAGCTCGGAAGCACAACAAAAAGGCAAAAACTGTCAGACAGGATACAGACTGAACTGGACAGGACTAGACTATGACTGAAGCGTGAAATCACACCAACACGACAAAAAGACAGACTAAACAGAAGTGTGTAATCGTGCCAACACGACAAAAAAGAACCTGAACCGAACAAAGTGAACACAGACCTTAAATAATCAAAGAACAGAATCAGGACAACACGGGGCAGGTGGAGAGACTAATCACTGACAGCTGACACATGAGGCAGCTGACAGTGACAGGAGGAAAGGGGCTACGCACACAGAGAGGGGAGACAGCTAAGCAGGGAATCAGGGGAGACATGACTATGACAAACAAAGACTAAACTCAGATCATAAATAATCATAATAATAATAATCAGAACTGAGAACAGAAATCAAGAATTCAACAAATAATGATAAATACAGAGAATACAAAACAACTCAAGGTGAGGACATGGATTGAGTCTGTGCTTAAAAGAAATACAAACTATGAATGAAAATGAAGACATGAGACTCAACCCACGCCCTGACAGTACCTCCCTCTTAACTGCTTGAGTGTGTCTGTCGCCGAATTGCGACATAACCCCCAGTGGTCAAGAGTGGTAAATATTTTTTATCAATAAAGTAGTTCAGATTTCCAAGGCTATAACTTGAAAGTGGTAAGAGATAATGGCTTACTGTCAATTAGAAAGATGTAAAATATGATCCAAAGTTTCAGGTAGGAATAAATTTACGCATCTAATTTGCATAATATCACAGCACCTCTTTAAATTCCATAACTCAGTCAAAACTGGACTTTGGACGTATTTACACAAAGAATGGTTCGGTCTTTTGACACCGTTTTTGTACAGAGGTACCTCATCATCTTATCTTCAAAGTACATGAACAAGAAATCAGTACAATATTAAAAAAACACAGACAGAAGTCACTGACCAGTGGCTAACGGGACTTGTTCGCTGCTGTGGTTACTGTGTTTTCATCCATCGTGGTCATTATTTTGCGTTCTGTCGGTCATTTACGCTCTCTACCACATCTACAAAGTCTTATGATTATCCCACATAAATTCTGCTTGTATCCCACGTCTATTTTCCATGCATAAAGCCGTCTAAGTGACATGACGATGACCAGTCGCAGCCATATTAGCTTTCTGAGCTAAAAGAAGGGAATACAGGAAAAGGAAATGAGGAGTTCTTCTTCTTTGGTGTATTACGTGTCATCCATTGAGTCCTCCAGCGCATGTCTGCCACCTTCTGAAACTGGCAGATCAGTACAAATCAATACAAATCCCCAATGCAGCCAGCGATGTCAGGCTGAAATGACAGGCGCAGCGCCGCTGTCTGCCACTAGGGGCACGCAAATTCTCACACTCAAAGGGTTAAGGAGCGGATTCCAGACGACACTCAACAATACCTCAAAAATAAACAGAAAAGCAACCTCCCAGGGTGGCTGATGGGGGTTCAAGGCCAGGTGGGCAAAAGACAATCTTCCTTATGATAACCCCAGTCCAAGACCCCAAAGTCCAACACAAAATGGGTCAGGTGGACTACCCCAGCCTATGGACCACTGGACCGAAAAACAAGGTGGATCTGGCAGTCCCCCAGAGTCCCTGAGCAGCCAGATCATGGAACAAGATAGTTCAAGGGGTCTACCTGAGTCCAGTGGCCCCCACATCAGAGCAACAGGTGGGTCAGGTGGCCAGCCAAAATCCCAGGGCCACCAGACCAGAAAGCAAGGCAGTTTAGGTGGTCTTCCAGAGTCCCTGGGCCCCCTGACAGGAGCACAGAGAGGGTCCAGAGATAACTGTAGGGGCACTTTAAACTCACGAGAAAAAGACATTGAATGTTAAAGGTGCTGACAACAAAGAACCCACAAACTCAGGAGATGACAACACAAAAACTTCAAATTCAGGAGATGACAATATGGAACCCCCAAACTCTGGAGACATCATAGACGCCTTAACCTCAGAATGTAACACAGGAGCTTTAGGTTCTGAAAACACAGGGGCTCTTTGCTCAGAAGCTAACATGGGAGCTCTTTGCTCAGAATCTAACTCAAGAGCCCTTTGCTCTGAAGTTAACGCAGGAGCACTTTTTTTTTTCCACAATATCTTTATTGAACCTTTTTTTTTAACTAACATGACACAAACAATCAAACACTAACACTAAAGTACTACAAAAAAAAAATGCACTAAAAACACCAACAACCACCAACAAAATCAAGTCTTCAACAATGCTCCTCAGTTTAGTCTAGACAATCCATTACATAAGTATACATATTATGTTCACCAGTTTGGAATTTACAAGGTCCACACACATCATTCACCTTCTTCTTCAAGAGTTATGTTTAAATTTTTTACATAATCAATAAAAGGTACGCAGGAGCACTTTGGTCTGAAGCTAACACAAGATCTTCTCATACAGAGGATAACAAAGATTTCAATACCAAATTTTCTCAATCACAAGATATAAACACAGGATTTTCTAGATCAACAGATAACATGGGAACCTTAAACTCAAGAGATAACAAGAAAACCTTAAACTCAGGAGATGGTAACATAGCTATTTCAACCTTTGGAGATGATAACATGGACATATCAACCTCTGGAGATGATAACATGGACATATCAACCACAGGAGATGACAACATGGACACTTCAACCCCAGAAGATGACACAGGAGCTTCAAGCTTTGGTGAATATAACATGAGAGCCTTCTGCTCCAAAACTGATGACTGAGGCGCGTTAACCATAGTAGCAGATGGCAGGTGAGCGTTAGCCTCAGAAACACAAGATGGAGGTTCTCTGGCCACAGGAACACATGACAGAGAATCCTCAGCCTCCGGGACAACAGAGGTGAACCGACCCTCGGCGAAGCCAGATGACAAGGGCTGAAGATCCTCAAGTCCTGACGTCTGGGAATCCATCCCCGAAACAGCCACCTTCGACGGGGAGGAAAAAACAACCAGGTCACTACAACAGGCAGCAGTGGAGCTCGGTGGAGGAAGCCCAGAAGCAGATGGTAGCTGCAACCGGGACCCTCACTAAGAGCTAGGCAAGATCTCTCTAATACTGATGTTAAAAATATAAAAAAGAGGGCTTGCCTGAGCTCTTGTTCCACCACAGACAAAGACCCTGGTGACTCTGCTGTAGCAATCCAACCAGCAGGCATGATGGCAGATGAGGCAGTGGTGATGACAGGCTGAGCAGGAACAGGAACGTGCACCTCGGACTCAGGCTGAGCAGGGACAGGAGCCTGCACCTCTGGCTAAGCAAGAATGTGCTCCTCAAGAACAGCTGGAACTGTGGCGTGCACCTCAGGGACAGCGAGGGCCACTGTGTGCACCTCGAAGACAGCAAGGGCCACTGTGCATGCCTCGGGGACAGTGGGAACTGCAGTGTGTGCCTCGGGGACAGTTGGAGCTATTGTGTGCACCTCAAGGACGGGAGGAGCTGTAATGTGCACATCGCGAGCAGCTGGAGCTGGTACTGGAGCAGGAACTAGAGAGCAACATGGTGCAGGCACTGGAGCTAGGGAATGATGTAAAGCAGGTACAGGATAATCCTCACACAGTCCAGGGGCAGCAACAGGGGCAGCCAGCTCATCCCAGACCAGAAGATTGCCTCCCAGCACAGCCAGTTCCTCAGAAACAACAGGATAGGAAACCGGCGAAGCAGGAGAGGATGGATGGATGGAAGCAGCAACAGAAATTACAGTAGAGATGGGTTGAGAGAGCTCAGTGGTGGAATGTTGCTGACACTGAATTTGCTCACCAGAAACAGGACAAGACCTTTCCCTTAATGGTGGAAAATAATGAACAGTACTTGCCTCTGTTTCTGCTCTGCAGCCGCTGAAGAGTCAGATGATCCCACCCGGGATTTGATGGGACTCGTCCAATGAGGAGCTATTGTGCAGTCAATGGCGGAGGAAGCAGAGATCTGGAGCACCTCCACGGGAGAAGAAGTGACAGGCCGCTGTGCTCGTCGATGCCGGCGCGAGCCGCAACTCCTGTCAACTTGCTGTGTCTTCTCCTCCTTCTGCTCCTCCACCAGCCCACTGACCAACAGGTACAGGAACCGAACTGACTGCAGAAGTCCAGTGAGTTGGGGGTGATGCTACAGCATGGGAAGAGCCTCAATCACCTTGACGGTCCCTACGAGGAGTCTGAGAGCTTTTTCCAGTGTTTCAGCGTTATGGGTGTCCTCGACTACGGCCTCGATATGGGAAGCATCCCAAACTTCCTCCTCATCGAGACCCATAAGAGAAAACTTACAGTCCACTGGGTCTATACGGTCGTTTTTTTTCTGTCAGGGTTGTGGAAAGACTGGACCTAATCGGTGGACGTAAGTTCCAAAAATGATTTTTATTAAGGAGCTGGCAACACTGACACAACTTGAGGGTTAAACAGAAAATAACTATGCAGCTCCGAAGTGCAACAAAAAGTCAAAAACTGACAGACGGAATACAGACTGAACTGGACAGGACTGGGCTACGACTGAAGCGTCTAATCACGCCAACACAACAAAAAAGAACCCGAACCGAACAAAGCGAACATAGGCCTTAAATAATCAAAGAACACAATCAGGCCGACACGGGACAGGTGGAGAGACTAATCACTAACAGCTGACACATGAGGCAGCTGAGAGTAACAGGAGGGGCAGGGCTACGCACACACAGAGGGAGACAGCCAAGCAGGGAATCAGGGGAGACATGACTATGACAAACAAAGACAGAACTAAGATCGTAAATAATGATAATAAAATCAGAACTGAGGACAGAAATCAAGAATCCAACAAATGATAATAAATACAGAAAATACAAAACAACTCAAGACGAGGACATGGATTGGGTCTATGCTTAAAAGAAATACAAACCATGAATGAAAATAAAGACATGAGACTCAACCCACGCCCTGACAAATATAGTCAATTTCTACTTTGGAAAAGGTTCTCTTTTTGCAGTCTCGTGTTCCCGTGTTGTTAATTCTGGAGGCAAGACGTGGGCGTGGAATTTAAATGACGATCAGATCCATCCGTCAGATTTATCAATGGCTATGTTTACATGGATACAAGTAACCGGATTAAAAGCGTGATCAGGATAAAAATGCTTCATGCAAACACGGCAATCTGAATATTCTAACCTGATCACGCTCATTCAGATCAAAATTTCATTCCAATTGAGAGGGGTGGGTTATGCCGATTGTTAATCTGAATGGTGCGCATGAAAACACTTATTCCAAATGTAGGGCAGAAAATATGTTTACTGCGCATGTCTGTACACCAGCCGCACGTCGATGTGACGTATTTCCGCCTTAGCAGCAGCTAGCAGAAAACATAGCGGGAGTAAAACAAAACTGGTCTGTATCGTCCTGCTGTCTCCCTCTGTTCGTCATCTGCAGAAGTATGTACTTGTAGCTTCATTACGGAGACTAGCAGAAGCAAAAGTACAGTCTGAATAACACAATACAGGTCAATTTCGACACGAAGCGGGGATTGCTAACACCGTAAGTTGCTTCTTCTTCTACTATTTTTGGAATGTCGAAATGTCAATGTGCGCATGTCAAAATGATTTATTCCATTCAAACGTGTGACACATGGAAACGCACGTCCTAATCAGATCAGCTTTTTCAGGATCCATGTAAACAGTAAAATTCTGATCTGAATTGTAATCAGATCGAAGAAATTTTGCCCGTGTAACCGTGACCAATGAGTGAACAATCGTACGATGAGATTGATCAGATATGCACACTTTCATAAATACCACGTAGACCTTTTCATGCAATCATATTTACACCCAAAATGTGCACTGATTTCTACGCACTTCTGAAAAATGAGGGCCACTGTGTGTGAGTTTTGTGAGCACTGATGCAATTGCTGTAGAGGAGTAGCAATTTTTCGGCAACCACATAATATCACCATTCAGCTTGAGAATTAGCTTAAATAACTACTCATACCCCTCTCTGTAGATTACCACCTTATGTGGTGGATCCCAGGAGCTATATGTTGTCAGGTGCAACACGCCCTTTGTAGGTTCTACCAAGACAAATTAGTCCTGGGTGAAGGGCCAGATCAAGAGCAGTCCAGTAGATTCCCATGAAAAACGTTACATCAAGGACCCAGTGTATCCAAAAGAGGCACATGGGGCCGCCCTCCAGTGGGCTCAATACTTGCAGAAGGGATCACTGGGATGGATCATGGTGTGATGTGAACTGGATAGCAGTCTGGGCTGCTCTGCTTGGACTGCTGCCCCTGTGACCTGGACCCACGGATAAGTGGTAGAAGATGGATGGACGGACGGACGGACAGACAGACGGCTGGATGGATGAATAGACAGACGGATGGATGGACAGTTGGAGGAACGGATGGATGGACAGACAGATGGAAGGATGGACAGATGAATGGATAGACAGTTGGACAGATGGACGGATGGATGGATGGATGGACAGCTGGACGGATGGGTGGATGGACGGACAGATGGATGGATGGGACTACTCATACCAGAGTTTCAAAGAACATGAACAACATCATGGCATTAGCTCCTTCTCCTCCAGAATGAACTATGGTAAACATGTGCCTGATCAGCACTACCAGATGTGTTTGTCTGTTGATAATTATCACCTGTTTCCTTTACATATCACTCCTGATTTCTTCTTCACCGTGATGCTTCTCTTGGATTAGCCAGCTGCTGCTACACAGCAGCTACTATCAGGATTGCATCTGTCCATGGTGCTGAAGTACACTGAGAAAAACAACTAGTGGAGCCTGCAAACTACACTATGACTGAATTTCCATGGAAAACAACAATGACGTAATGATGCACAGACAGTGGTGTCAACTTAAAAGGCGTTTTCTAGCAAATGAATTCAGTGGAAATGGGGGCAGCTATTTCTGGCACTGGGCCACTGTCAGAGTAATGGCAGACATGATGAATAACAATAGGCATGCATTAACGTGGAGGTGAAGTGTGGTTGTGAGAGCCAATGGGTATCTCTATTTGTGTCTATTTTAGGATCTTTAATGGTAACTGTACAAGCAAACACACAGCAGAAGCATGAAGTGCAGAGTCATGGTAGACAGAGCAGCACAGGAGTCTTCCTTCTCTGTCTGAACAGTTGCCAGACTCTCTGGATGTCATTTGTTCTGTCTCAAAACAGTGACATCATGTATTACTGCTCCATGTGCTTGGAAACAACTGCAAAGTCACTTAATTCTGACAGATCTGGTCCTGCTAAATACACATGTTCAAGGGCATTTTAAACAATATGAAGGCTGCTACATCCAACTGCAAATCATCAGGTCATTGTGAGATTGATGAGACTGTTGAGCGCTCCTTGACTGCTCAACAATCTTATCAATCTCATAATGATCTCTTAGTGATCATTCAATGAAAGTAGAGAAGGTAGGGATGGCTGAGAGATCAGTGAGGGATCTTCTCCCCCATTTTCACATGGGGAGAAGACCACTAGAAACCTCTCAAACATATATATACCTCTTTGGTTACCCAACAAACTCTCAATGATCCCCCAGTAATCTCTCTTGGTCTCTCTCTACTGTTGTCTCAATGATCTCTCAAGGATCTTTCAAAATTTCTACAGATCGCCATGAAAACTGTACAACGATCTCCCAAACATTTAAACAAAACAGCTTTTTAGAGACTGTAGGACATCGTTGAGAGATCATGTCAATTTTCGATCTCTCAATGGTCACCCAACGATCTCCGTCTGTGTAAAGGGGCCCTATGGAAGATGGACACCCAGCACTATCAAGGTCAAGGTAAACTTTACCAAAATGTGAGGTTACCACCATGCCACATTATGCATGAGGTATTTTCTCTAAATGACTGCTATGAACAAAACAAACTGTGGAGATTCCGATGAAAGAGTGACATGTAATGCGTGAATGACTGAACGGATGACGGATAGTTTCTTCTCAAGGAGATACGTTCAACAAAGCCAGGGGGACAAAGGCCTGCTGGGGGCGTCACAATGTCGAAACCATTTCTCTTCTCTCTCTCTCACACATACACACACAGCAGTATGTGTGTGCAGCCACAGCCAGAGCCCAGACGGCCCTCTGAGGACGGCAGCCAGACCCCCTCAAGGTCAAACACCTTCTTCTTTTCAATCATTTTTAAGCCATTTCTGCATCACTGCACTGGAAGCCCTTTCTAACTTTTTGCTAGCTGAAACAAGTCAACATCTACCCATGGGAAACCACCGTAAATACAGAGCTCATTACAGCTCAGAGCTCAGAGCTTGATGGGTGTCCCGCTGTGGCGTACACATGTGGGTTTATTTCATCAGAAGGTGAAAATGCAAAGCTGACCTTATCTTTTGTTCCTCTTGTTTAAACAGTCAGTTTAAAATAAACTTTTAGAAGGTCAGCATCCAAGAATCCAAATAATTTTTCTTAACAGGCTAAAATCTCAAAAGTCTCTCACAGGAGTTCATGTACAAATATGAAAATGATGAAGACTTTTTCCTAAATGTCCTTCTGGCTTGTTATGCCTCGGTCCAATGGAGGCATAAGGTAATCACTCAATGTCTCTGTGTGTGGTTGTCTGTCTGTCTGTCTGTAACCAGCATCTCAGCTCGCCTGGTCAAAATCAAGTGGAACTAAAGGCTTGTATCACTGTAAAGCCATATTTTCTTGACTTTTAATTTGCCAGAATTTCCAGGTAAGGCTTTGTTTTCAAAATTAAACACAAATTTAACTCACCATTATACCTCCAATGAAGCTGTGAAAAAAAGGTATTGTAATAACTAGGCCGGGCCAGTAGAGGTTGCACCGAGGCAGCGGCACCTTGGTGCTTTCATTAACCACTGTATTAATGCGACAAGTTTCATTCATTTACCAAAGTGACACTCTGCCAAAAATCAAGTTTTTTCTGTTGTTAACATGTCTGTAACATTGTTTATTGTGACTTACAAGACATCTCAAGAGCAAATTCAGTCCCAAGTCTTAAGTCTGTGTTTTTCTCCTGTGAATTTCCAGTTAAGCAATGTCACCCCCCCCCCCCCCAAAAAAAAGACAAGTTTGGACAGAGTTGCTGTGCCTCAATTCAGGTTCTGCGTCCTCCAAATGTGCATTTCTAGGCCGGACACGTCACTGTGCTGCGTTCAAGGCTGCTCCATTCTGTGGGCTCCTTCAAATGTGGCCGACAAATGCAGCCTCCAAAACCCCGAAAACGAAGGACACATGAAGAGGATCCTTGTGGTCTTAACATATCCCAGCATTCAGCGCATGGCTCAGACTGGGGCTTTTTTTTCCTGGTTCAGCCAAAAGTGGAGCAAAGTCAGAATCAGTTCAAAGTCAGTTTTTTGCTTGAATTCTGCAGTGATTTGAATGTGAAAACACCAATAATCCAGAAAACCGCAACATCTGATTATTTCAGCTCATGTTACGTGACATTATTTTTTCTGATATTTTGTATGCTTTGCTTTATTTATTAATTAAACATGTTGAACTGTTATTTTTTCCTAAGTCAAACCTTTTTCCCCCCATTAATGTCAGTTTATTAACCAGTGTCAGTAGTACAAAAATACAGTATGACATGGTTGAAATAACTTGCTTAAGAAAACTTTTCAAGTCCTGTAGAGACATCAGGAAGTTGATGTTATTTATTTGCTTAAGTGGTGCTGTAAAAAAAAAAGAAAGAAACAGCTTAAGGTTATTTTAAGAGAAAATGGAGCAGTTAATGAAGCTGAGGAGGACAGGACATCTGAAATAATTTGATTATGCTGATCTTAAAAATGTCCATCACATCTGAAGTGATACTCAGATTTCTCAGATTTTTTTCTTTATTTTCTGGTTTATTTCTGAGGTACACAGCAGTGAACCTGCAGGAACCGAGGCTCAGCTGTGAAGAGAACAGGCTGGACCCAAGATTTATCACACTGATATTTGACTGAAATAACCACAATAAAAGAGATATGATGAATTGTTTTATTGATTGTGATTTTTTAGCAGTTTACTTTGCAAACTGAAACAAGCTAAATAAAAATATTGCATGTTTACTGTTAACAGGAAAACTGCATTTCAATGAAGTAGTTTTTTGAAAAATATCCTTTTTGCAAGATGATTCTAAGAGACTTTCATATATTTATTACACACAGAGTGAAACATTTTAAACCTGATTTAATATTGACGATAATGATTACAGTTTTTAAAATTAAATGACAAATCATGATTTTCTAATTTACTGAGATGCACCAGTACAGCTGAGACGAAGCTGAAGATAGAATCTGTTCTACTGCTGCTGAAAATCATTGAGGCTCATCATCCCGCAGTACAGGACTGTGGTCTGCTGCACAACATTAGAAACTAAATGTCAGAGCTGATACAAGGCAGAACATCTAATTATTTACTGTAGCTACATAATGGTCAGAAATGATAACAGTAAACTGTTATATTTTCTACTGGTCATGTAATTAAGAATGTATTTTACAGTTCAATCTAACTGGTATACCTATTTAAAATAATAAAAAATAATTTATCAGTTTTGTGGTTTTAATTTACCTTAATTTTACCTGCTGACTTTAACATGAGTTGAAGTTTTATTTTATCTGGTCATGGTCCTCTGTCTGGTGAAGGTTCTCCAGTAAAAGGTACAGAAAATACAGTAAATAAAAAATACAAAAATAAAGTTCCCTCTCTGTCAAAAATGTCAGCCCCCCTCCAAAACCCCCCCCCCCCAAAAAACCGTTCAAATGACACTGTCATGGTTGCTAGGCAAAGGGGTAGTGCACGGTCATGCAAAGAAGCACACGTCCTCCAAAGACTAGACGTTGAACATCTCATTAAACAGTCATAAATCAGCTTCTAGATGCAGCCTACCACACCTTTGAGTGTTCCAGCCTCCAGAGCCGCGGTTTATGAGGCTGCAACACCTGAATGGAGATACAGCCAGTGTTTCTAGCTGCGCAAGTATTCCTGCTTAGCCTGACAGGTTACAACATTAACCAATCAGACTAAGCACTGGGCATGGCTACAGACCTGAGTTCACTGCCTCAGGGGAAGAGGCAGGAGCCGAGGAGCAGCAGGAGGAGCAATGATGTGTGTGTGTGTGTGTGTGTGTGTGTGTGTGTTCCTAGTTGAAAAGGTGTCAGATTACACATGTTCAGTTTTTGGCAGTATGAGCAAGAAATCCTCTTCTTTTACATTACATGTCTTACCCACAGACATGAAAATACAACAGCAATGATTAACTCTATTTGGAAAAACCTCAGTGTCCCTGCTAAAATACCAGAGAGGACATGGGTTTGCAGCCTGCATTTCATGCTGCGTGCCAGGGGAGATGGAGGACCATGTGCCTCCTGCACACAGTCAGGAGGCCGAACAAGAGAGAGATGTCTGCTCTTAGGGGGACAAAGGCGCCAAGACCACCATTCATCCGCATGTGTTACAACAGCCAGGGTGAGCCGGCGAGGCCGCGGTCGTGGTTCCACGGCTGTGGGCAGGTGCACCGGACCGCCGGCCCCCAGCGAGCTGCTCTTGGCAAGCTGCTCTCAGCTCACTTTGTCGACAGACAGGGCACCGCGCCGCTCGCCGGGAGATCCTCAGCAAGTCGGCAACCACAGACCAGCGGGGAGCCTTCCAGCCTCCATGTGCGGCTGGGCAGCAACTTTCCGCTCCACCGAGAATGATCCTTCCTCAAGTTGGATTGCCTTCTCAGAGCCCTGGGCCAATGTCTTCTTCTTTCAGCTACTGATGGGTGGGAGTATGGGTGGAGCTAATTAGAATATTCATAGAAATACGTAGGTGGAAGATGTGAAAACTCTTTCCAAGCAATTTGAAGGCAATGGAAGACAATGTACTATTTTGGGCAATACACATTTGTTTTTGAGGTGATTTTAGGTGGTTTTAGAGCTGCCGGAGTGCACCTTTAAGTAGGTGAAAGGTGTGAAAGCTCTTCCCAAGCAATTCTAAGGCAACAGAAGTTTTTTTGTGTATAAAATAATAATAATAATGGATTAGATTTATATGGCACTTTACATGTCAAGTGACATCTCAAAGCACTTACAGTGAGTCCATCATTCATTCACTCCAGACAGACATTGATAGCGGTAAGCTACTTCTGTAGCCACAGCTGCCCTGGGGCAGACTGACGGAAATGTGGCTGCCAATCCACACCAATGGCCTCTCCAACCACTACTGAACATTTATACACATTCATACTCAGTGTCATGGACACTGGAGGCAAGATGGGTTAAGTGTCTTGCCCAGGGACACAACGGCAGGATGGTAGAGGAGAACGGGATTCGAACCACCAACCCTCTGGTTATTGGATGACCCGCTCTACCTCCTGAACCACTGCCGCCCACATTTCCCTCCTCCATTCCATTTTTGCTGAGCACCAAGCTAGACGGCAGGAAGTTCCATTTTTATATGGTCTTTTATATATCTTTTATATCGTCTTTGACGATTCACAAAATGAGTTGCCTCACAGTACTTTAAGAAAATACAATAAAGACCTTTCAATTAGAGAAGAAAATGTGAACAGTCAGGTGATTCTCTATGTGTGAGTCCTTGGTGATAGTTGGGAGGGGGGCACCAACAGCATCTGGGGAGGTTTGGACATAACACATGCTCTTTTAAATGGTGAAACTGTCATGGATCTGGGTGAGTGCTGCAGTATTTTGTCATTTTCCACTCTCTGCTGTTATGTAACTTCATCATCAGGAGCCGGGCAGGCTGACTGGGAGCAGCCTGTGAAACTCCAGCACCCTTACTTCTGCCTCAGTGCTTTGATCTCCCACTTATCTCCGTTCTCTCCGTGTCTCAGAGGTTAACCTTCCATCTGGAAACCCTCCCTGTGAGCTCTCAGCCACTGGAAACGCTCCAAATAAGAACTCTGATATCACAATCTTCAGTAACGCCCTTGTGCCTCTCTTGACTCATCTGTTGTATCGTGTGTTGTGCTTAGCTCAGCTGAACCATGACGGCTATAGGGTTAGGGAAGTACAAAGTGCCAGGAATGAGCTCAGATGTATTTAGGCTCACAGCAAGAGTTTAATTTCCAGATGATGGGCAAATCTAGTGGTGTTTTTATATTTGCGTGTAATGGGTCACTTAGACAAGGCCAGCATGGAAGCAGACTTAAACAGCTCACCCACTACAGTACTCTAGGTGCTTAGTGACTTTAGTCTTTATGTATAAAAGTAAATGAAGAATTTCTAAATCAATAAATGTAAATAAATAAAATATCTAAACACAGTAAATCCCATGGTGACCTAAATAAATTTTCAGTTCTGCTTTCACATGCAGCAAAATGTTGCCATTATGGAGTCCATTACTGATGAAGGGCAGCGTGATGAATGCAGTGTGAGATGGTGCAGATTTTCCATGGATGAAAATGCTTTTAACGCTGTGCATGAATTAAGATAAGCCTTTATTAGTCCCACAACGGGGAAATTCCAGAATTAGGTTTGTGAATTCAGAAATATGATGTTCCTCTCAGAACATTGAGATAGCATGTTTTTTTAAGGATTTGTTTCTGTTTTTCTATTATTAGAGACAGTGTAGGATAAAATACAAACCCATTGTAATGATCCAGGCTGCACATTGTTGTTTTTCTCTCTATTTACTCTCACTAGTGCATTGCCCATAGAACGTAAGTATTCCTGTCTGAAACAGGTATCCCAGTTAGCCTTTACAGGCCCAAATGTAGGTTGTGTTTGAAAGTGGAATACAAAGAGGTGTAGCCTATGTGTAGGCAATCACGTTAGACTTTGACAAATATAAAAGGGAGTAAATGGCACTAAGATTTATTTGGCCATGTGAATATTAATTACAGAATACCTAAATATTGAAAGTGAATGGCACATCCAATATTAGTGACTGTTCAAGAGCCTTTGTTTACTGTATTTGTTTGTCAGATCACTTATTTGTCTGATCTTTTATCACTTATATTCATAATAGTGTATCTTGCACTTTGGGGAATGGGACTTGTTCAGTAATCATTCTAATTATTTTAGTTTATATCACTGTTCAGTGACGGAGTTCAGTGTAATATTGAATTTCTTCTGTGTATCGTCAATAAACTCAAGCAGTACTATAACAGGACACGTTTACAAATATTTGAGACCCATTGTAGTGCATCAGTTTATATTTTATCAATGTTTTGTTATGAAAAGGTTTTTTAAAACTACTCAACCAAATTAACTTTAATTAATTAACTACAAAACACCCAACATTATTATACACAGCAGAAGGACCCGTTTGACTACAACCGTTGCATCCGTGCTGCCCATTTGTCAGTAAATATTTAACTAAAAATTATTTATTTCGTTATTCGGGCATTTTTGTGTCCTTCATTTGGTCGTTAAGTCATTCCGGCCATTCCGCTCCACAATCATGGTGGTATTATTTTTAAATTTTTAATTTTTAGATACTTGCGTGGGAGCGGGGACTCGTGGTCCTGCATAGTACAGTGGTACCACATGGGCGAAACAGAAGCAGGTACTCCCATCTACTACTGACCGGGCAGGCTGGGTGTGCCTCCGTACCAAGGACCGTGGTCTGCCCAGTCGGGCCACTGCTTCTCTCAGCATGTTCTGTGTTGAATACACCGTTATTTTTTGTCAGACCCGGTCCACGCTGATGCTCTGCCCAGTCTGCTCATGCGCCTCATGTTCTCCACATATGCCAAGTTATCCTTTAGACCTACGCAATCACGGCAACTTTATGGTATCATTTTTTAAGCATTAAATTTTCAGTATTATCTTTTCTAGTCAAAGTTATCACTTTTCACTTTCTTGTTTTGCTCACGGAGTGCTGTGGTTACTGATGTCGCATATTATCCAATCAGTACGGAGTCAGTGCAAAACCCTGCCCACACCTCTAGAAGCCAGAGGATGAAGAGAGAGCTATGACTAAACTTTTATCGATTAAAATTACATATTTTGACTGAACAACTCCATAGTTGGGGATGCACACCCTCGTAACCTCAGTACAACACGTATAAAATCATAGGACAGTCTGACGAACGGTTCAAGAGATATGGGTGGAACAGACACACAGACAGACATACACAGAGATAGAGATTCTGTGCATTTATAGATAGATATTCCGCAGCCGCTGCAGCTCCACACCTGCTGCTCCTCATCAAGGCAGCCTTTAAATAGAGAGAAGAGCATCAGTTCAGCATGAAGTCTTTGACTTCAGCATGCAACAGAGCGCTTCTCTCCACTGTGTGCAGCCTCTCCTCCTTCACGCTACGACCCTCTCCTCCAACATGGGACTATGTAAGCAATTCATTCCAACTCTGTTCTGCCACAGTCTCTCCTCTGGTTGTTTCTAGGATTACCTGTGCACAGGGGGACCATTCGCTTGGCGGACCAAGACAATCCCTCTCAGTGGAGTAGGACCAATTCCTCCCAGCAGAGAGACTCTCTTCTGCCCACTCCTCATTCTGTAAATGCACTGCAATAATTCCCTTGAACTGCTGTCCCAAATTCCCAGTGCATAATGCTGGTTCCCACACCAGCCCGTTTTAGCGGAAAATTGGGTGAAGCCCGGTGCTTTCAACTCCAGTGTAGCCTCGTGTTTTAGCGGGTACCGGAGGATTTCCCCACTGATAACAGTCCTATTAGCTACGTGGTGAATTTGCTTGGGTGGGGGGGGCCTTAACTTCTGTCTACACTATAATGGACCGCCCTGATTATCAAAGCTGCACCTATGATCAGTTTGCGCTGGAATTCACTCAAGTGTTTGATTAGTACATTTAGTACATCTAGTACATTTCCATCTGGTCTAGTACATTTCCATCTGGCTGGAAAAAAGCTGTCGTCATACCAGTTCATAAATCAGGCAGTAAAGACGATATATGCAATTACCGCCCAATCTCTATCTTACCAGTCCTATCTAAGGTTCTTGAAAAAGTTGTAGCTACACAGCTGATAGACTACTTACAAGACAGTCAACTTCTTCATCCACATCAATTTGGTTTTAGACCAGGATACTCAACAGAAACAGCAAATTGTTGCCTTATTGAAAACGTCAAACAGTCCTTGGACAGGGGTAATGTGGTAGGAGCTGTTTTTCTAGATCTCAAAAAGGCTTTCGATACTGTAAACCACAGTTTGCTTTTATCCAAAATGGTATCTTTTAACTTCTCCCCAAATACATTAGAATGGTTTGCATCTTATCTCCAGAATAGAGAACAGTGTGTAAAAGTGCACCAGGATAAATCCTCATTTTTAAACAACCGCATGGGTATCCCACAAGGGTCCATTCTTGGTCCTTTACTTTTCAGCATTTTTATTAATGACTTGCCGTTACACTGCTCAGCTGCAACATGCCAACTTTATGCAGATGATGCAGTTATTTACACAGCTGCCAAGACTCCAGCACAGGCTGCAGATGTACTGTCTACAAGTATGGTTGATGTCCAAGAGTGGCTCCTCAAGAACCATCTATTGCTGAACCTTCAGAAAACAGTCTCAATGTGCTTTTCAATCAAAAAATGTAACCTGCAACATTTTAAAGTTAATATACATGATCATGACATCAGTTTAGCTACAGAATTCAAATACCTTGGCATTGTACTAGATCCTCAACTCAAATTTAATCTTCATATAAAGAAAATTTCAAAAACAGTAAAAAAAAATCTGAACTGCTTTAAATTAATTAGATATTACATACCTTACGAAGCAGCTGCACTGTATATGCATTCTATGGTTTTTTCTCATATATCATACTGTTTGACAGTCTGGGCTCAAGCAGCCCCTTCCACAATAAGACATATAGGTTCATTATATAATCAAACCCTAAAAATCTTGGACAAAAAGCCCATTAGGTGGCATCACTGTAATGTTTTAAAAAAATACAACCTATTGAGTTTTGAGAGCTTCATTGACCTCTGTCTTCTGAAATTAACGTTCAAATGTTTCCATAAATCAGCACCCGAGCCACTTGCTGGTTTCGTCCAAAGACAGGACAGCAGCAGAGCCACCAGGAGTTCTGTTAACAATAACTGTAAAATATTCCACCGCAGAACCACATTTGGACAAACAGCTTTCTCTATAAAGGGCAGTCACATCTGGAACACAATGCCAAATGAAATTAAAATAATAACGGACTTTAAAACATTCACTAAAAATGTTAAAAACTGGCTGAAAAATAAACAAGAATGTACTCATGTATGAATTATTTGTCTGCAAAGTGAGAGTGAATGAAGGGAAGGAATAAATGTGTTTGTTTATAGTGAGTGACGGAGGGAGGAAGGCCTGAAATAGGCAAATGTGAGTTATGTTATATGTGTTAAATGTGAGTCAGGCTGTTATATTTGTGTATTTATAATATTTATGTTAAAGGTGAGTCAGGCTGTTATATTTGTGTATTTATAATATTTATAATATTTATAATTGTGTATTTATAATTTTTCTGCATTGATGTATGTGGTTATTGTGTATATTTTTATCTTGATTCTTTTTTCTAAAGCCCATCCAGGGACAAGAGTTGCAAATTAGCTAATAGCTATACACTCTATGTGCAACACATCAGATTGATTGTCTTTGATTAATTGTCTATGTTTATTGCACTGTCCCTGTCAAATAAACTAATCTACTACTACTATTATTCTGACTGGGATGACAGCAACACCCCCTGCCTTCTCAATCTCCGATAGGGAGCCAAATCCATGGCCAATGACTCGGTGGACTTCCGGGTTGTAGCAGGAGAGGTGGGGTGGGAGGTTGCGTCTCTCTGTAACATTTTCATACATAGTCTCAGTTTCAGCCTTCATGATGAACTCGCCCGGTTAGAGAAACCCTCTTCTTTTAATGAGTTAATTTCCTTGGCCATCAAGCTTGATAACTGTCTTCGAAAATGCTCCAATGAGTGATGCCAGGTGGGCAGCCCAGTCTCTCAGCCACAATTTTCCCTCCAGCAAAGCTTCCCAGCTCTTCTGTCACCCGGTACCGCTGATGCCGATGAGCCTATGTTACTGGGCTGGTCTAGGTTACCACCTGCTGTACGCCAGCACCACTAAGACCTCGGG
Organism: Pholidichthys leucotaenia; assembly: GCA_020510985.1. NCBI lineage: Eukaryota > Metazoa > Chordata > Actinopteri > Cichliformes > Pholidichthyidae > Pholidichthys > Pholidichthys leucotaenia. Next base: position 298,055,132 of record CM035846.1, read on the forward strand.
ATGTGAATGTACTGCGCCAGCAACGAATATGAGGTTACCCACTGCCCCAGTCAGCCAAAAGGGGGGGGCATCCGTCACAGTAGGGGGACTGGTGGGCAAGAAACCTTCAAAATCCCTTTCAATTTTTGTTACCTATTCATTTCAGCCACGGTCGCACTGAATTCTGTACCACTGCTCTCATCGATTCTGGTGCGGAACAGAGCTTTATTTTGGAGAATCTGACAACCTGACTAAACCTCCCATGCCAAGATCTAGAGGTTCCATTAAATTTGGTATCTGTCTCCGAGGACCCACTCACTAAGATTTCTAGGAGAACAGAACCCATCTCCACTTTAGTTTCTGGTAACCACAGGGAGCACTTATGCCTTTTTGTTTTACCCACCTCATCCTCCCCTATTATTCTGGGTTAGCCGTGGCTAAGCCTACACAATCCTGTTATTGACTGACAGGCAGGGAGAATTATTTCATGGAGCCCTTTTTGTTTGTCCGTTTGCTTTCAGTCAGCTGCATGTTCCCCATTGGTTCCCCTTAACCCATTGCCCACCCAAACACCCAACCTCGTCAATGTTCCCTCTGAGTATCACGACCTGGCCCTAGTCTTTAGCAAGGCCAAGACACTCTACTTACCCCCACACCGCCCATATGACTGAGCCCTTAACCTCAACACAAGGGCCACTTTACCATTGAGTAGACTTTATAGTTTGTCAGCTCCAGAACACAAGGCCATGGAGAAGTATATCAAAGAGTCACTAAGCTCAGGCATCATTAGACCCTCGTTGTCTGCGGTGGGGGCAGGTTTTTTCTTTGTGTGCAAGAAAGATGGATCCCTTCGGCCCTGTATCAACTTTAGGAATGAATAACCTCACCGTCAAGGATAAATACCCCCTACCTCTCATCAGTTCTGCATTTGATCAGTTACACGGCGCCTCTGTTTTTACTAAACTGGACCTTCGTAACGCTTACCATCTGATCCAGATTAGAGAGGGCAATGAGTGGAAAACGGGTTTCTGTACCCATATCGGACATTTTTAGTACCTGGTGATGCCGTTTGGATTAACCAAAGCCCCAGCCATATTCCAGTGGCTCATCAATGATATCCTTAGGGATTTTCTTAACTCATTTGTTTTTGTTTACCTAGATAACATATTGATTTTCTCTTGTTCTCTAGAGGAACATCGGATCCATGTGAGGACTGTTTTGCAGCAGCTGCTGGAAGACCAGTTATACGTCAAAGTGGAGAAATGTGAGTTCCATACACCAACCACTTTGTTTCTGGTATTCATCATCTCCCACAGACAGATCGTAGCAGACCCTGGCAAAGTAAAGGCTGTCACCTACTGGCCCGTCCCTTCATCCCAGAAACAGCTGCAGCAGTTTTTGGGGTTTTCTAACTTTTATCACCATTTCATTCAGAACTATAGCCTTATGGCTCAGCCCCTCACCAGACTCACTTCTATCAAAATCCATTTCAGGTGGTCTGACAAGGCCGGTCAAGCCTTTACCCTCCTTAAATCTTTGTTCTCCTCTGCTCCCATCCTCGCCCAGGTGGACCCAGAGCTTCAATTCATCATGGAGGTGGATGGTTCCGACTCCGGGGTGGGGGCAGTCCTGTCACAGCGTTTGATCACCGACCACAAGGTCCATCCATGTACATATGTGACTGATTATTTTTTTGAAACATTAATTCTTGTCTATAAACATTGCTGATTGTGTGGTGTTTTAAATTGTGACTGAAGGTGGATGCAGCATCATGTAGCACTGTCATCCAAAAATTTCCTGTGAGGGACAATAAAGTTTATTCTGATTCTGATTCTCTTGGCACCTTTGTCTGGCTGACAGAAATTATGACGTCAGCCACCGAGAGCTGCTGGCCGTTAAACTCGTCCTGGAAGAGTGGCATCATTGGCTGGAGGGGGCCACGCAACCATCCGTGGTTTGGACAGACCACAAAAACTTGGAGTACCTTAGGTCTGCAAAACATCTGCACTCCAGGCAGGCTTGGTGGTCCTTGTTCTTTGCCAGACTCAAGTTCACTATTACCTACCACCCAGGCTCCAAGAACACCAAGCCTGATGACTCCCTCCAGGCAGGTTGCTGTAGACCGGGCCTCACCGAAGCAGAACTCCATCCTTCCTCCGTCGTGCATGGTGGGAGCACTCTCATGGGAGATCGAGCAGAGGATCAGAAGAGCACAATGACTGAGCCGGACCTGGGGGGTGTCCTACAAGCCAGCTGTACGTCCCTTCCTCTGTTCGGGGGGCCGTCATCGATTGGCTACACACGAACAAGCTTATGTGTCATCCAGGGATTTCTCGCACTCTCTCCCACCTCCAAAGAACATTCTGGTGGCTGTCCACGAGGAGGAACATCAACGCCTATGTTAAGGCATACCCGCAGTACTCAGCGGGGAAGTCTCCATCTACCTCCCCTGCTGGACTACTGCATCCCCTTCCCATCCCCAGCAGGCCCTAGTCCCACGTGGCATTGGACTCTATCACTGGGCTCCCCCCCCCCCCCCCCCGGCTGGTCATATGGTCATTCTTACCATTGTGGACTGATTCTCGAAGGCAGCCCACTTCATTCCCCTGAGCAAGCTTCTCTCAGCCAGAGAGACAGCTGACCTTTTCACCCTCCATGTAGTCCGCCTCCACGGTATTCCCATAGACGTAGTTTCGGACTGGGGTCCCCAGTTCATCTCCCAGGTTTGGCAATCCTTTTGCAAGCTCATTGGAACCACGGTCAGCCTGACTTCAGGGTATCACCCACAGAGTAATGGTCAGTGCGAGCGAGCCAATCAGGAACTGGAGGCAGCCCTCAGGTGTGTTATGGCAACCAATCCGACATTGTGGAGTTCATATTTACCACGGACTGAATACGCCCACAACTCTTCTACCTCTGCTGCTACAGGCCTCTCCCCCTTCGAGGTTTCGTTAGGTTACAACCCAACCCTATTTCCCACCTTGGAAGAGGAGGTTGCTGTACCATCCATCCAGGCCCATATCAGATGCTGTCGCCATTTATAAAAGACCACCAGAACTGACCTCCGTCGCACCGCTGACCAAAACTCCAAGATCGCCAACTGACGGAGTACCCCCTGCCCCCACCTGCTGTGTGGGGCAAAAGGTATCGCTGTCCACTAACACTATCAATCTTAAAATCGATTCCAGGAAGCTTTCTCCGCGCTTCATTGGTCCCTTCCCCGCCTCCAAGGTCATTAACCCCGCTGCTATGCGCCTTGCTCTCCCCCTGTCTCTCCAAATTTGCCCTACTTTCCATGTCTCTCAGGTGAAGCTGGTTTCCACCAGTCCCCTCTGCCCACCGTCCAAGCTGCCACTACCTCCGGAAATGGTTGATGGGAGCCTGGTCTACAAGATCAGCCACATCATAGATGTCCTACACAGGGGATAGGGTTTCCAATATCTGATTGACTGGGCAGGATATGGTCCAGAGGAGAGATCCTGAGTCCCGAGGGCCTTCATCACAATCCTCAAATAGTCCAGGCATTTCATTGGGCCCACTCGGAGAAGCCAGGCTGGACGTCAGGAGGTGTCCCTTTGGGGGGGAGGGGGGTACTGTAGTGATCCAAGCTACACACTGTTGTTTTTCCCTCAAATTACTTTCATGTTCCACACTGCTGCAGGTCCACACCTGCTACTCCTCATCAAGGCAGCCTTTAAATAGAGGGCAGAGCATCAGTTCAACACAGAGACATTGACTTCAGCATGCAACACAGCGCTTCTCTCCACTGTGTACAGCCTCTCCTCCTTCACGCTACGACCCTCTCCTCCAACGCGGGACTTCGTAAGCAATTCATTCCAACTCCATTTTGCTACATTCTCTCCTTTGTTTGTTTCTAGGGTTACCCGTGCACAGGTGGACCATTGTCTTGGCGGACCAGGACAATCCCTCTCAGCGGACTAGGACCAATTCCTCCACTAAAAGAGCACTGAGGAGCTCTTTTAGTGGTACGCTGTGCTATCCTAAGTGCTCGAGGGAGAGGTTCTGCAAGTTCTTGCTACCTACGGCTGTCAGACTTTATAATCTAACTGGTGCTGCTGTACAGTATTAAACGTCACAATTTTGCACAATAGAAATGGGCCCCTCCAATACACAAACTTATACAATTATAATTATTTTTGAGGATGGCAACAGCACTGTTCATTCAAATGTGAAATATATTGTCTGGGTCCATATTTGTCAAAGTTGCAGGCACAGGACTCTGACGCAGGTATAGATACAGTGCAGAACAATGATTTATTAACAAAAACTTAAACACAAGTGAATGGCAGCGCATGGGCTGCAAACGAAACAAAAGGCAAACAGACTGACTGGCAAAGCTGGACTAAAGTAGGATTATACACAGACCTGAGACTCACTGACAGGACAGACATGAAGACATTAATGACGCCACATCTGACAAGGACCTGCACACAGACATACTGTATATAGGCTGGGAGGTAATCAAGGCGTTGAGGAACAGATGGATACAATTAGGGGCAATCAAAGAACAGCAGGGAGTGGCTATCGGTACGAAAAGAAGAAGCCAACTCTATTGTCATTCAATCCATACAGCCAGTCATGCACAGTACAACAAAATTACGTTTCTCCTATCTACAATGTTAATCACATCTAGAATCAGCAGGGTCGCTGCCATCCAAGGAGCAGCCACAAACAACTTCTCCTTCCCACGTTCTATTACGCTGAGCACCAAGCTAGAAAAGTACCATTTAGTACCAAAAGTACCAAAAGTGCCATACCAAGACATACCATGGTCTTTGGTATGACCCAGCCGGGACCTGAACCCCCAATCTCCCGGTTGTGGGGCGGATGCTCTATCAAGTTGAAACATGATGGACTGAGACAAAGGGGTAAACATGAGGCATAAACAGAGGATACAGTATGCACGAAACATGAATACAGGACCAAGGGATGCACGGTGGCGCAGTGGTTTAGCACTGTGGCAGCACAGTTTTACCCTCGGCCGGGGGACCGCGGGGATCATGAGATCGTGGGTTCGATCCCAGCCCCCGACCAACAGTGAGCTGTGTGGAGTTTGCATGTTCTCCCCGTGTTGCGTGGGTTTACTCCAGGATTTCTCCGGTTTCCTCCCGCACACCAAAAACATGTAGGTTTAGGGCGCTCACGCACACAGCAACCAGCAGCCGGTGGCTTGTCACCAGACTGCAAACCAAGTCTACCTACGGGTACAAATAAGTAACAAAAAAAAAAAAAAGAAAAAAAAAGGGAGACATAACTCAGACAATAACTATGACAGAGACATGATGACAGCAAGTGACAAAAAAGCAGGGGTAATTACAATAAGAACCAAGATGATAGCACAGGGTTACAAAAATAATTTTTTTGTAAGTTGTCTGTGTTTTTTCAACTGATTTAAGACAATTTTGCACCGCTGAATCCGAAAATGACATCCATTTCTCTCGATCAGGTGCTAAGTAAAAACCTGTACTTACTTAGTACTTAGTACTGTGCATGTACTTACCTTTATATAAAGGTAAGTACATGTAAATTTAATGTTATGCCATCATTGTTCAAAATTCCGAGAATTTCAAGACATAAAAAAGAATTTTGCATCATATAAAGTGAAAATACCCGTACATGTAAACAAAAACGTATAAAAAAAAATGTGGTCATAATTCAAAAAGTTGACCTGATTGAGCAAAACCAATGTGATTTTTGGATTCAGCACATCAAAACTGTCCTAAATCAGCTAAAAAAAAAACTTAGACAATAAATTTGGTGTTGACCAGTGTAATAAACATGATGATCATACAGACAAAACTGAGGCAGGGATAAATAATGGAAAACAAACCAGGATAATAATACTAAGCACAGAGAATAATAAAAATAACTATAAAATAAAAATATAACTATAAAATAATAAATAAATAAAAATAAAATAAGTGTGCATGGTCCCAGACCATGCCCAGAACCTGACAATATTTATATTTTGCCGGGTAATTTAACTAACTGTAATGCTGTTGATACCATCTAGCTGCAATGCCCCTGCACTGTGTATATAACTGTGTACATATGTACATTTATTTACTGCTTTGGCTAACCAGTTCTTATCTTCTTATCTTATTTACTATTGCTCTGAGTGCTGCTATCCCTGTGCTGCTGTAATTCTGGAATTTCCCCATTGTGGGACTAATAAAGGCTTATCTTATCTCAAATAGGACAAGCCTCCTTCAAAATGCTGGGTAATGATGTTCTAATCATGTGCACCTGATGTGGCACACCTGTGTGATTTCAGCCATTTTAAGTGATAATAAATGTGGGGGTGTCCTAATTTATTCCTCACCAGAAATGGCATGTTTTTAGAATTACATTTTACAGAAAATTTTTAAAAAGTCTTTTCTTCAGTTTTAATTGTTTAGTTATATTAATTGAATCTCCCAGTATTGTTAAAATTGATATTAAATATCCATATGTTCAAATATGTTAAAAAACACACAGGCTTTCATAGGGTCTCCTAATTTTTTCACGACTGTACATACAATATGTATACATTGATATACTGTACATATATTTGCTACAATTTTTTTTTCTGAATTTGTGACTTTTTTCTCATAAATTTGTGACTTTTTCCTTGTAATTTTGCCGATGGTCTTACTGAAACCTGCTCACCCTCATTCAACCCATGTTGGGCCCAAATGGGTTTAAAGCAGGTAAACAGATTACCTGCTCACCTGTACCACAGGTAAAGTCCATGTGGGCAAACACAGATGGGGCCAACATGGAATCCGGAGACCAACCCACATGGGACCCATAAGACAGCCCAGATTTAACCTACAGTGGGGCCCACAGGGACATGCTGGCTGGGCTAGAATCACGTTGCACTCTCAGAATCCATCACTAGTGTATAAATGACTTGCTATCAATTTGGCACAATGAAAAAGAATCAGCTGTCATTAAACCAGTTTTGTATGTTAAAAAAAAAACTAAAAACGATTTTTAAGGTAACATGAAAACAGATGGATTTCATTCAACTAGCTTAAAAAAAGAGTAAGTGCCTTTCATATTTGCTCACAGGTGTAACAGAAACCCTCCTTTCCAGTGGCTCCTTCTGAGCCAGAAAAAAACCCATAGATCCCTTCATAGGTCTGGATGTGTTCTGATGCCGATCCTGGTGGGGCAGGCTTGGGGCAAACAGTCATTCTACTCCAAAAATCTCGGTGAAAGATCTTCCACCATCTCAGTCTCCTGATGCTATCATGCTGTCCTTGGCCTGCTCCTGTTCTCTCTCACTACTTTCAGGCAGATAATATTGGCATGTACACGCTACCGGTGCTTTCTGCCAGCGCCAAGGACGAGCAAGGTTAGTGTCGAACTGCAGCATGCCAGTCTCAGTCACAGCTGTCATCAACCTCTGGACAGATGAGCACTCAGAGCAACGCATGGAAGGGAGCGATTAAGAAGGCAGTGGATAGTCAGTGGAATAGGATAGCAAAGAAAGAGCCTCACTGCTAGTGCTCATAAAGCACTAACGTTTTAAAGTAAAATACTAATGATATTTTGAGTAGAAACCGAATGAGAGCAGCTACACTGAATCCTAAAACATCTAACTCATCTTAAACTTTTTACCTTTAACTCTTATCAATCTTGAAGCAAACAAAAACTTGTCTAATTAGCTACTCTTCACCTGGCTTCCATGAAACACCCCCTCTGCCTGACTGTTTTCATTAATCTGACTGAAAACACAAGAGAAAACAACACATCATGTAACATTAGAGCGAAAAGCGGGACTTCTTTGAAGATGCACAGCAAAGTTGATGTCTAACTAACAGAAGAGTGTCTGTATGTGTCCCCTCTTCAATATAGCTACATAGCAAAATAATGTTAAATTAACTGTGAGAGTATTACACCCACTAAAAGACTGTACATGTACAGGCACTGCAAGCAAGCAAGCAAAGTCTATTTATATAGCACTTTTCACAGATATATATTACAAAGTGCTTCACAGCAAATTAAAATTTACAAATACACAAGAAATTAAATCAACAGAAATAAGATAGAATACTCATATAAATAGGAATAAATAAGAGGGAACAGTGAGGGAATAGAAGCCATTCAACAAGAGCTAAAAGCCTGTCTAAACAAATGAGTTTTTAACTCCTTCTTAAAGGAGTCAACAGACTCGAGCCAGCGCAAAGATAGAGGAACTGCATTCCAAAGCTGTGGTGCAGCAGCCTGGAAAGACCGATCTCTGGGTTTTAAATTTGGTCCAAGGGACCACCAGGAGTCTTTGGTCTGAGGATCTTAGTGATCGTGTTGTTGCATATGGAGTCAGAAGGGCTGAGATGTATGAAGGGGCTTGGCCATTAAGAGCTCTAAAAGTCAAAACTAAAATCTTAAAATGAAATCTAAAAGCAAATGGCAGCCAGTGAAGGGACGATAAAACCAGGGAAATGTGTTCCCTTTTCTTCGTCCAGGTTAAAAGCCAAGCTGCTACGTTTTGCAGTATGAAGGCGGGCAACAGCAGTTTAATTGAAACACATAATAAGGGCATTACAATAATCTAAACGAGACAAGATAAAAGCATGAATGATCATTTCTAGTTCAGGTGTTAAGACCATAGGTCTAAGTTCTGCTATATTCCTCAGATGAAAAAAGCAGTTTCTGATTAGTTGCCGACCATGGCAGTCCAGTGGCATGGCACTGTCAAAAACAACACCCAGGTTACGTAGGCTGGACTGGACAGAAGAGCCTAGGTGACCTAAGTGTTGCTTTATCAGAGGAATCTTACTGTCTGGAGCAGTGATCAGTGTTTCTGTCTTGTTAAGATTTAAATGTAGGAAATTATAGTCTAACCATTTCTTAATGATAGACAGGCAAGAGATTAAGATTGATAAAATGTTCAGCTCATTTTCTTTAAAAGAGCAGTAAAGCTGAATGTCGTCTGCATAGAAATGGTAAAAGACACCCTTAAACTGGCTAATAATCTGGCCAAGTGGGGTTAAATACAATAGAAACAGAATAGCGCTAGGAACTGAGCCTTGAGGAACCCCACAGGAGAGTTCTTTGACCTCTGACATCTTCTCATTGAACAAAACACAAAACCCCTTGTCAGTTAAATAAGGTGAGAACCATTTCAGAACTGATCCCAAAATACCAAAAGTGTCCTTCATACTATTTATCAAAATGCTGTTGTCCACCATCTCAAAAGCAGTAGTGAGTTCCAACAACAGCAGGACCAAGTACTGACCAGAATCTGCTGCTATCATGATGTCACTGGAGACTTTAATTAGCACTGTCTCAGTGGAGTGCATTTTACGGAAACCAAACTGGAAGGTATCTAAGATTTTATTTCTTTCTGTGAATGTAGTTAATTACTTGGCTACTACTTTCTCAAGCATTTTGGATTGAAGGGGAGCTTGTAGTTGTTCAATTCTGTAGGGTCTAGGTTTTGTTTCTTTAATTTGGGTTCAACCACTGCTTGTTTGAAAGAACAGTGCTTGATAAAAGTGACCAGTTTATGATTTTGACAATTAAAGGCCCGATAGAGTCAAATATTTTGAAAGCAGTGAAGCTGTGAGGATATTTAAGGGGCTTGAAGAGGGCTTCATAGAAGCCAGAAGAACATTTACATCCAGTAGTGTGACTGGAGTGAATAAGGACCACACTGGAGATTTTGTTACCTGTTTTTCATTAGTCTTTCAACAGAAATCCCTATAAAATTGTCTTGAGACAGTGTGTCCTATGTGTACGTGTGAGAAGTTCATTATAATGCCAGTCCAAAAGAAACATTTCTGTAATCATAACACAACAAAGGAACCAGTCACCAAACTGTTCCTACTGTTGCTGAGTGAAATTTCCCACCTGCTAAAATGGTTATTTCATTTTCTTTAGAGAAAGGAAACCATAACACAATATATAAATAACTTATAACCAGCCAGTGTACAAGATTTGTTTAATTTGAGAGAGAATAATTATAATAAAAGAGGAATATTCATTTTTCAAAGACCAAAAATAAGAACAAATGTAAAAAAAAAAAAAATACTGTTTTTCGAGTAAACTTGTGGAACAGCTGTGCTGAAGAGTTGAAATTATGTTCTACATTTAACAAGTTTAAATGATTGGGAAAAGATACATAAGTTAAAAGTTACAAAATTATCTGAATTACTGTTGTGAAAATGTTTGATTTTGTTTGCTGTGAAAACATTTAATTTTGATTGCTATTTAGATATTCAAATTATACTGATGTGAAAATATGTAATTTTGTTTGTTTCTGTAGTAATTCTTTATGTTCAGTAAGAGGGTGAGACATATACAGTGGGGTAAAAAAAGTATTTAGTCAGCCACCAATTGTGCAAGTTCTCCCACTTAAAAGTGAGAGAGGTCTCCAATTTTCATCATAGGTATACCTCAACTATGAGAGACAGAATGAGAAGAAAAAAAATCCAGAAAATCACATTGAAGGATTTTTAATGAATTAATTGGTAAATTCCTCGGTAAAATAAGTATTTGGTCAATAACAAAAGTTCATCTCAATACTTTGTTATATACCCTTTGTTGGCAATGACAGAGGTCAAACGTCATCTGTAAGTTTTCACAAAGTTTTCACACACTGTTGCTGGTATTTTGGCCCATTCCTCCATGCAGATCTCCTCTAGAGCAGGGATGTTTTGGGACTGTCGCTGGGCAACACGGACTTTCAACTCCCTCCAAAGATTTTCTATGGGGATGAGATCTGGAGACTGGCTAGGCCACTCCAGGACCTTGAAATGCTTCTTACGAAGCCACTCCTTCGTTGCCCAGGCGGTGTGTTTGGGATCATTGTCATGCTGAAAGACCCAGCCACGTTTCATCTTCAATGCCCTTGCTGGTGGAAGGAGGTTTTCACTCAAAATCTCACGATACATGGCCCCATTCATTCTTTCCTTTACACGGATCAGTTGGGTGAGATCTTGCGTGGAGCCCCAGATCGAGGGAGATTATCAGTGGTCTTGTATGTCTTCCATTTTCTAATAATTGCTCCCACAGTTGATTTCTTCACACCAAGCTGCTTACCTATTGCAGATTCAGTCTTCCCAGCCTGGTGCAGGTCTACAATTTTGTTTCTGGTGTCCTTTGACAGCTCTTTGGTCTTGGCCATAGTGGAGTTTGGAGTCTGACTGTTTGAGGTTGTGGACAGGTGTCTTTTATACTGATAATGAGTTCAAACAGGTGCCATTAATACAGGTAACGAGTGGAGGACAGAGGAGCCTCTTAAAGAAGAAGTTACAGGTCTGTGAGAGCCAGAAATCTTGCTTGTTTGTAGGTGACCAAATACTTATTTTACTGAGGAATTTATCAATTAACTCATTAAAAATCCTTCAATGTGATTTTCTGGATTTTTTTTTTTCTCATTTTGTCTCTCATAGTTGAGGTAGACCTATGATGAAAATTGGAGACCTCTCTCATCTTTTAAGTGGGAGAACTTGCACAATTGGTGGCTGACTAAATACTTTTTTGCCCCACTGTATACAGTACATCCGGAAAGTAGTCACAGCACTTCACCTTTTCCACATTTTGTTATGTTACAACCTTATTCCAAAATTGATTAAATTCATTTTTTCTTCAGAATTCTACACACAATTCCCCATAATGACAATGTTAAAAAAGTGCTTTAGAGATTTTTGCAAATTTATTTAAAAAAAACCCCTAAGAAATCATGTGTACACACAGTAAGTATTCACAGCCTTTGCTCAGTACTTTGTTGATGCACCTTTGGTAGCAACTACAGCCTCACAGAGTTCTCCTGAAGCCACTCCTCTGATATCTTGGCTGTGTGCTTAGGGTCGCTGTCCTGCTGAAAGATGAACCCCCACTGCAATCTGAGGTCAAGAGCGCTCTGGAGCAGGTTTTCATCCAGGATGCCTCTGTACATTGCTGCCTTCATCTCTTCCCTCTATCCTGACTAGTCTCCCAGTTCTTGCTGCTGAAAAACATCCCCACAGCATGATGCTGCTACCACAATGCTTCACTCTAGGGATGGTATTGGCCTGGTGATGAGCAGTGCCTGGTTTCCTCCAAACATGACACCTGGTATTCACGCCAAAGAGTTCAATTTTTGTCTCATCAGACCTGAAGAATTTTGTTTCTCATGGTCTGACACTCCTTCAGGTGCCTTTTGGCAAACTCTAGGTGGGCTGCCATGTGCCTTTTACTAAGAAGTGGCCTCTGTCTGGCCACTCTACCATACAGGCCCGATTGGTGGATTGCTGCAGAGATGGTTGTCCTTCTGGAAGGTTCTCCTCTCTCCACAGAAGAATGCTGGAGCGCTGACAGAGTGACCATCGGGATCTTGGTCACCTTCCTGACTAAGGCCCTTCTCCCTTCTCCCTTCTCGCTCAGTTTAGACGGCTGGCCAGCTCTAGGAAGAGTCCTGGTGGTTCCGAACTTCCTCCATTTATGGATAATGGAGGACAGTGTGCTCAATGGGACCTTCAAAGCAGCACAAATTTTTCTGTACCCTTCACCAGTTTGTGCCTCAAGACAATCCTGTCGCCGAGGTCTACAGACAATTCCTTTGACTTCATGCTTGGTTTGTGCTCTGACATGCACTGTCAACTGTGGGACCTTATATAGACAGGTGTGTACCTTTCCAAATCATGTCCAATCAACTGAATTTACCACAGGTGGACTCCAATTAAGCTGTAGAAACATCTCAAGGATGATCAGTGGAAACAGGATGCACTTGAGCTCAATTTTGAGCTTCATGGCAAAGGCTGTAAATACTTATGTACATGTGATTTCTTTGTTTTTTTATTTTTAATAAATTTGCAAAAATCTCAAAAAAAAAACTTTTTTCACATTGTCATTATGGGGTATTGTGCGTAGAATTTTGAGGGAAAAAATGAATTTAATCCCTTTTGGAATAAGGCTGTAACATAACAAAATGTGGGAAAAGTGAAGTGCTGTGAATACTTTTCGGATGCACTGTATATTTAAGAATATTTATGGATCTGTTGACACTAATGAGGCGGCTGTTTTTCGTTGTTTGTGTTCTCATGGAGAAATTCTCTCCACAACCACCATACCTGAACACAAATTAATCTGTCCACACAGAATTAGACTCTCTACTTTCCTCTGTGATTTTACTTTCTCCGGATCTGTTCATGTCTTACCGAATGTGGCAGGAAGCTGCTGCTGTCCGTTGCTCCCCACATGCACTGAGGAGAGGCTGAGGTGCTCTCTGAGCAGCCGCTGTCAGATGTGACGCAGTCGCGTATGGTTGACAACAAAATAAATAATTTTAAAAATATATATTTTACGTTCATAAAAGTATGTGTTTCCATTGAGAACTGTATCCAGTTGCAATAAACAATAATTTAAAAAATAAAATAATTAAAATGAACTTCATTAATTTCCATGTGTTTTGAGATATAACTGCATGGAGCCACAGCATGGGGGCTGAAGGGCCGCATGCAGCCCCGGGGCTGCGGGTTGCCGACCCCTGGTCTGAACCCTTTCTGTTAATTTGACCTTTATTTTTTCTTTTATTAATGGATTTTTTTTTAATTTTTTGTGGTAGATGGAAATAAATTAAATACATGAAATGAAATATATGCAGTAAATAAATGATCACTTAGAATTACACTGGATAGCAATAGCACTGGAAAAGTTAGTTGAATGAATTCTTTGCTGCATTAACACATACACACTGTATATAGCCTCCCCATCTAAAACTAAACTGAGTGAAAACTTTAATGTTTCTAAAACAGTATGATGTAGCTTTACTGTTCTTAATAGGGACACTAAAAAAACCACAAAAGGTACATTTTATAGCCTGAGCTAATTAAAGTGTGTCTTGTTGGTTGGTGGAGAAAGTTATGCCCTTTGATTGGCTAATGGGGCTCAGGCCGTAAAACACACCAGTTTCAGAGTTGCAGCTGATGCATGACCACTCAGGCTATGGTGGAAGTGACAGGTTAGAGCTTGATCTGACATCAAAATTATTTTAGAAACATTATTCTAAGGTGAAAATCTTATCATAGTGATGCTTTAATTGGCAGCAGACTCTGGTTATATAGAATTGTATGGAAAACTTTTTGTTGCCTTTTTCCACATGAAACATTTCCTGAGTTTATGATCTCAATCACTAGTTTCCATCATAATATACAACTGGTTATCATTTTGTATATATATTGCATCCAAGCAGGCTTTCTGATCGGTGTCTACATTCTGATTAATAAGTCATTACCATATATCCTCATCCATCATTTTTCACAGCCAGTTTCAAAGCAGCACGATTGTCACAGCTCAAGTCTCCAGCATGAGGGTTCATAGTGGGGCCACACAAATCCAGTGGTGACTTCAAGTTAAAGACGTCCATCAATATTCTTCTGACTCCTCTACTGTGCCCAATATACTGTAGATTAACCAGCTGTGAGACTGTCACAGTGGTGTAAGTCAAAATATAATGAAGAGAAACAGATAAATATGACATTCAAACCAAAATAAAACAGAAGCAGAAAGTTGTTTCCTCAGAATAACACAGTTATTCCTCAGAATAACGCAGTGCAGATGCTATGAATTCATGCTGAAATCCCACGGACACCGAGTACATCATGCAAATCCTGTTACTGTTGCTGGTAGAAGAAGGAATCGGTGCTACCTCTGAGGATGCTTGGTTTCTTGCACACATTTATAAGCAGCAAGTAACAAAGCCCCCAATAAAACCTCAACATAAAGCTTTTTTCCTGTTAAATACATAAAGCTTTACAGTCCAACCAAATCAGCTTTCCCAAAGATAAAGTGACCTCATTGCTAACATGCTGTATATCCTACTGTAACTCATGTATGCTTGGGAAATCTCATGCAAAACTCCGTTTTGGCTGCTGCTCTCTGACAGCAATTGCTACACATCTGCAGGCTACTTTCACCCTACGTCTATCCCTGCTCAAACTTTTCACACAGTTTCTGACTGTGCTGCTCAACAGTCATGCCACCATATATAAATTATCACAGATATGTACAGTGCTAGTGGAGTGTCTGACCAGATTACTGAGTTTTCATCTTTATGTCAACTTCCTCACTGTGATCAAAAAAACTAGGGCTGTTGCTGAGAAGAAAAACCCAGAGGGACAATAAACAACAGCAAACTTTGTTTTACTGTTTATACACTACCATATTACTACAGAGCAATAAACTGCATGTTTTTTAACTGAACATTGCATACAAATAAAGCAGTATGTGTACTTGTGAGCAAATATTTTACTTGTATGCAGGACTTGACATTAACTTTTTTGCTCACCGGCCGCTGTGGCCTACCCCTATAAACTGGGAAATGCCTTCATGGCTGCACTACGTCATTAGTAGCTGCTGATGGATTTAACCTAACCTGTTTTCACCAGAGAAAAGAAGAGAGACAACTGATCAGAAAAAAGTCTCATCTTAAGGAGAAAAATTTCTCAAATTTGCATGAACTATTCTAATCAATAGAAAGGGTCAGAAACTTACTAGAAAGAAAGCTGTAAATTCACAGAGAAAAATTTGGTTCCCTTGGTGGCCAGTTTTTGCCCGCAAGCCACATGTTTGATACCTCTAGACCAACCCATTAAAAATACATATTTAGAGGGTAAACGACAACGTCTTGCTCTAAAAATAATCACGTTTAACCACAGAAGTAGGAGCTGATGTGGGCGGAGCACAGGGATTAGCTACTCACCACTGGGACAAGGGGGGTCAGGGACAGTTCTCCTAGTCATCTGATCACTGAGAGCAGGGAGAGGTATGTTCTGCTGGCTGCTGTCTGTTCATCGCTGTTTCTCCAGACTGGCTGCAAAATGAACTCGCCGTGGGTGGGGTCTGGCTCCACGTACTCGGTACAGGAGAAGCTGCCACCAACCACAGCATTTCTTCCCACCTTGCTGAACAGGGGCAGGATGGGAGACCAACCTGTGGAGTAGACCGTCTGTGGTTTCTCCAGACTCCATCCACGGTGACAGGGGACCAATGATCACACACTGTGTGCAGGTAGTGCTTATGGGAGTTGTAGTTTCGTGGTCTCACATTGCAATGGGTGTATTACTTTAGATACTGTTTGAGAAAACTATAACCTGCCAAAGTAGCTAGTGGGAGAGGCTGTCTTACTGGCCACTGCTGAAATCTACCTGCCATTGGCCGGTGTTAGTGTCAAGCCCTGCTTGTATGCAAGACCCCTGATCAAATGACACTTATTGCAGGGATGTCAACATCTTCAAAATCCTCAGAAATTACTTGGTAAGGACATTTTATTGGCCAACAAGGCTCGCTATCATCAATGATTTCTAATTCACAAGGTCGTGATTCAACTTGATTTGTTCTGATTCAATGCTGATTCACTCAGGATTATTACAGTTAAAATTACCATTTTCCCATGAAAGAATTGCTCAGAGACATAATGCTTTAAACTGTACCAGGAGTGCTCTAACTTGAATATATGAATATAAAAACGTGTGAGTTGAGTCACATGAGAAGACATCTCGTAATCCTCTTGCAAGTTCCACACACATTAAAAAAAATCAGTCTCAGGATTTAGTGAATCGATATTGGATCATTCAAATGAAAATGGATTTGATATTGAGTAATCAATGTTTTATAACCCACTGGCAAATATACTTCAGAGGTTATTGGAGATAAAAATAAATAAATAAAAAGTTGCCCTGTCTATCTAAGTGCATGACTGTCTAATCCAGAAGTGCTGTAAAAGCTTTACTTACATCATATTCCTTTCAACATACATGCTGAACTCAGCACATGCACATCTTAATTTTTGGAAGTGACAGCCTGAGTGTGTGTGCACGCATGATGACTCCAACAGAACTGCCGCCTGCACAGACGCTCCACTGTACTGCAGTCACATGTCACTGCGGTGTCTTTTAGTGTAACACACGCATACAAATGCACCCTCTCACGCGAGCATGTGCCTAAAATGCACACCTTCTGCAGAGTGGCTATGTGCCACGCCCTTTCTGTTTCCTTACAAACACACACAAACACAGCGTTCTCTCTGTCCTGTTCTGGGGTCACGCATATATTTTGTGAAAGCATGCACACAGCAGGGATGCATTTTCATGCCTCAGCAAACGCAGAACCATCCCAGCCTTACAGAAACGCAAGCAGACCAGAGTATCTTCAGCTCCATTCCGCCCACAATAAGCTAAATTTCACTCTGGGTTCATGTAAATCCAAGGTCAGTGGAAGTTAGAGAAAATCTATTGTTTTCTTTCTTTTGTAATGCAGTAGTTAAATTTGAGTAAATACATGTAATAAGGAGCTATGTTTTGTGAGCAAAATCATTAAATACAGTTAAAAAAAATTGAAAAATCACATAGTTATCAGTTTACAAATTTGATATTGGCTTTTATGTTAGTGGTTGACTTTTTTTAGGACAATTGCAAAAGCCAAATACTTTCTATACATAAATAATTTAAATTTTTATTACACCATAAACTATGGAAGAATGAGTGTGTCTGACACAACTCACAGTTATCACTCAGCAACAATGGCTGTCTGTCTACCCCATTTCTCTGAATCAGGTTTACAGAATTATTAAATTTAGAATAAGTAAAATTGATCCATCTTTCCATTAAAAATGTTGTCCACAGGGGAACCTCAGCAGTCTTGTGTTTCACATAACCCTACAAGAAAATGTTGCTCAAACATAGTGATCCCTACTGTGATTTCCAGCCAGAGTAGGGCTGGGCGATACACCGAATATATTCATTATATCGATACATTCTGCTCTGTGCATAGGGTTGGGCGATAAAACCATAAGAATAATTACCATGAAATAACTTTTCCTCGATAGAGACATAAAACATGTTCGATAGAACGTCGATAGAACTAATTCGTTCTGTGTTGACAGACAAAATGAAAATGAAAATGTGACTATACCGCACCGAACCAATCATGTGGCTGGAAGTCATGTTCAACTGACGCACACAACAGCGTGTGTAGGCCTGTGGGACAGGCAGCTGGGGTTTAGCACACCTGCTAATGGTTGGGTTAGCGCAGCCGTGTAGACGTTGGAGCAGGTTAAAAAGAAAATGACGACAGAAAACATTAATGAAAAATCCAGTGAAACTGTTACCAAAGAAGACACCGAAACAGACACCGCCCAATGCTCAGTAGATGAGGAGATTATTGAAAAGAACGGTCCAAGGAATTCAGTAGTGTGGAGATATTTTGGCAATTTAAAGTCTGACAAGAAGCAGCTTAGTGTGCACTGCAAACTGTGTCACAAGCATGTTCCCACAAAATCTGGTAACACTACAAATCTTTTTTACCATATGAAGCAGTGCCATCCTGTTGAGCACACAGAATGCAAGACTTTACAGTCCCAGACCCAAGCAAGTCCTGTTGGTCCTCCTAAAACTACCAGTGTGATACCTTGGCAACAACAGACCATAGTGGTCAGTTTCTCCAGCGCCATGCCTTACGACAAAAACACAAGGAGACACAGTGATATTACAAATGCAATAGCCTACTTTATTGCAAAAGATATGCTGCCATTAAGCACAATCGAAAATGTCAGATTTAAGCAGTTGATTAAAGTAACTGACCCTTGTTACCAACTCCCTGGCCGTAATTATTTTTCCCAGACAGCACTTCCCTAGCTGTACACAGAATGTAGAGAAACGGTTGAAAAGGAGCTGCAAAGTCTGCCATACTTCGCTACTACGTCAGATGTGTGGTCAAGTCGCACATCTGAACCATATATGAGCCTCACTGCCCACTTCATTGATCCAGATTGGAATTTGAAAAGCAAATGTCTTCAAACTTTCCTGAAGACCATACAGGTGAAGTCATTGCTTTAGGAGTGGCTGCACGGTGGCGCAGTGGTTAGCACTGCGGCAGCACAGTTTACCCTTGGCCGAGGGATTGTGGGGATTGTGGGATCGTGGGTTCGATCCCAGCCCCCGACCAACAGTGATCTG
The DNA here is from genome assembly GCA_020510985.1 of Pholidichthys leucotaenia. Classification (NCBI taxonomy): domain Eukaryota; kingdom Metazoa; phylum Chordata; class Actinopteri; order Cichliformes; family Pholidichthyidae; genus Pholidichthys; species Pholidichthys leucotaenia. The sequence goes on from CM035846.1 coordinate 298,074,058, forward strand.
TGTGGAGTTTGCATGTTCTCCCCGTGTTGCGTGGGTTTACTCCGGGATTTCTCCGGTTTCCTCCCACATGCCAAAAACATGCATGTTAGGTTAATTGGCTGTTCTAAATTGTCCCTAGATATCTGTTTCCTATAGGCCCTTAGAATAGAGGGTTAGTATTAATGAAAGCACTTTGAGTGGTCTTTGTGACTTATATAGAAAAGCGCTATATAAGTGCAGGTTAGTTAGTTAGTTAGTTAGGACTAACCGAAGCACTTGCATCCTGGAGACTGAGTGAAGACAAGTCTGCATCACAAAGACAGTGGGGCAAATATAATGAAGGCCACATCACTAAACAAGCGGACACAGCTGCCATGCTTTGGGCATACTTCACTCAGCTCTCAGTAAGTTGGTGAACAGAATATTGTAAAACATTTATATTTTATAATGTTTTATAATTATTTGAAATACAGTTGTATAATGTGCTACGCTACATTTGTGTCATGTTCTGGGCACGGTCCCTGACCGTGCCCACAGTTTATGTTCATTTTGGTCTTTGCTTTTCATTATTATTATTATTATTATTATTTTAATTTATTTCACGGCTTGATTTTATGACAGCTAGTTCCGTATCTTTGCGGGCAAGCTAACCCTTTTAGCTTCAGGCCTCGATAACTTTTCTGAGGATGAGAACTGTTCAAAGTAGGGCGGCTTTTTGTAGGAGGTCAATCTTGGCAGAGATGCCTATTGTGCTTAGATGTTTGTCCAGGTTGTTTGTAACTGTGCCCAGGGCTCCCACCACTATTGGAACAGCAGTTGTCTTGATGTCCCATAGTCTAGCCACCTCTCTTCTCAAGTTTATTTATCAACTTTCTCCTTTTCCCCAACCCCTGTATCACTTGATACAGCGATGTCAATTATAAAGCATTGGCCCTCCTTTCTGTAAACCAGCACTAGATCCAGTCTATGAGCTTGTATTTCCTTGTCTGTCTGTATCTTGAAATTCCAGAGGAGTTTCATTTCTTTACTTTGAACTACTCCTTTTGGCTCGTGGTCACACTACTTGTCAGCAGCGTTGAGCCCATGTACTCTGGCAAGCTTCCAATGATTAATCCATGCAATATTGTCATGTCGTTGTTTGTATTCAACTTGCACAAGTTTACTGCATTCGCATACAAGATGGTTTGTGGTTTCATCCTTTACCTCACACATCCTGCATAGAGGGGACAGGTTCTGTTTCTGGATCTTAGCCTTCATTGAGTTGGTACTTAGTGCCTGATCTTGTGCGGCAGTAATTAAGTCCTTTGGTCTCTTTCTTGAGACTCCCCTTCACCCACGATGTCCTGCCTCTTACATCCTCTGTTTGCCGCAAGAATTGACCGTGCATAGGCTTACTCTTGCACCCTTCTATTCACTTCTTTGGATCTTCAACCTCCTCTTTGAGCGGCAATCCTTTCTTCTTGACTTTAATGAGTAGCTGTTCTGTACTTGCCTGGATGTAAGTTGCAAGCCCAATTTCCTCATTATGAACACAATCTTCAGTGCTGATAAGGCCATGGCCTCCATGACTTCTAGGAGCATGTAGTCAATCCATGTCCGCTCGCGGATGGAGCATTCCATAAATGGTTAACTGCTTTCTAGTATTATTATTATTATTACTATTACTATTATTATTATTATTATTATTATTCAAATCCCCAGGCTGGCAGGGGTTGGAACCTTTCTGTGTGGAGTTTGCATGTTCTCCCTGTGCTGCGTGGGTTTACTCCGGGGGCTCCGGTTTCCTCCCACAATCCAAAGACATGCATGTTAGGTTAATTGGCTGTTCTAAATTGTCCCTAGATATCTGTTTCCTATAGGCCCTTAGAATAGAGGGTTAGTACTAGTGAAAGCGCTTTGAGTGGTCTTTGTGACTAGAAAAGTGCTATATAAGTGCAGGTTAGTTAGTTAGTTAGTTAGTAATTATTATTATTATTATTATTATTATTATTATTATTAAGTGTCCTTTGTGCTCCCCTGTCATTGGTCGTTGCATGTAGTCCTGTGATCATCCCTGTCATGAACTGGGTTTGAACCTTTTCCAAACCCAGCTTCATGGCGTTATGGCTGCATTTTCACCTGTCATATTGTTTGTGCCTGTTGTCGGCCAGTTTATGTTTGGTCTTGTCATGGATGGCCCTCGCGAGCCATCATAAGACGCCACAAATCGCCAGTGAGTTTGCACAGTTTATTAATGAACAGAAAAGGAACACAAAATAACAAGCCACAGGGGGCTAAAACACACTACAATGAAAGGTTAACAATGGAATAAACTTACGAACGTAGAGGACAAGTAGTCAACGTCTGAGACGAGGGATGCTCGATACGTCAGACAATGGGAAGTTTTTGACGAGACTGCCGCGCCTTTCCATTCTCAGCTGCCCTCTTAAATGGAGAGCCGCTGATGAGACGAAATGCAGCTCAGCTGTCAAATCTGACAGCCGGAAACCCCTCTGAGCGCTGTCACAATAAAGGCTCGGGGAGCCAAAAGGGGCACACAGCCGTCAAATGGGCGAAGATAGTGCATGGCTCGAGCGCGGATGGGATCGGCGCTCAAACCATGACAGGTCTCTCTTCTCCAATTTTGTGACAGGCAGCTGTCAGGAAGCCTTCCGGGGTTTGCCCGGCCCCCTGTCAGCTGACAGCCACGCCTCCTCGTCCTGTCAGTGTTTGACAGCTGTATACCATTATTGACTGTGTTTACTACTCAGCTCACTCACTCACTCACTCACTCACTCACTCACACACACACGTACACATTCACACACCAGTGTCCACTCAATTCAGCCCACACACTCACTCACACGCACACATTCACTCACACCTGTGCTTACTCTGCTCAACACACACCCATACATTCCTACACACACGCACACACTCACTCACATTGGCAATCACTCTGTTCATTATGTCTCGTGTTATTTAAGCTCTGTCTCCCCACTTGTGTTTGCCGGATTATTGCTTTGTCCTCTGCATTGTTTCTGTACTGTCTGGATTGTTGACTTGGTTTGACTTGGACTGCTCCAGCCCTGTGAGTACTACTTGTTCCCCCCGCTCTCCAGTCTCGCCTGGAGGCACCTTGGGTAATCTCTTTGCTCCCCCCACTTACCAGTTACGTCTGGAAGTGCATTGGGTCCTCTCGTTTGCTTCCCCCCGCTATCAGTCCCGTCTGTAGCGCTCTGGGTCCTTTTCTCCATGTTGTACTCACCTGCGAGCTGTAGAGCGTCCTGAGGGTTATCCCTGTGCATCTTGTGCTATTCGTCTGTTTGTTTGTTTGGACTGTAAATCACGTTTTGTTCAATAAATGCAAACAAAATCATCCTGCATTTGGGTTTCAGTCTCTCCTGCCTCAGTAAGGCAGGGAATCATGACAATCCCCTGTTGTTGTTTTGAGATGAGATGAGATGAGATTCAACTTTATTGTCATTACACATGTATGAATACAAGGTAACGAAACGTGACTTGGCATTTGGGCACGCTCTGCAGAGCGCATCCAAGGCCGGGGCAGCCGCTAGGCGCCAGTCATAAAGAAGAAAGGAAAAAAAAAAGAAAAAGAGTAGATATCACACAGTAGGCGAGAGAAAAAAACATGTTTTATCAAATTGACGCTTAAGTAAGTAAGCGAAATTTTGATTGCAGGCAAAAAAACCCTCAATGCTTATTTAGCAGACATTTAGTAGACAAATCACACAGCAGGGAGAGAGCAGTGTATGTATATCAGTATGATGATATCAGTGTGTGTGCAGTGTTGAGTGTATCAGTTACTGGAGCACAACAAATAGTCTCCTAGGCAACGATAGATGTTATAGTTCATGAACGCTGTCCCTGAAGAGTTCTGTTTATTGCACAACAGCGGTGTTTGGGTTAGCGAGCCAGCTGACACATCCGCTTATCTCAACTCTGGAGGAGTGAGTTATCCAGGGGCGCCGATCAAGGCCGAATCTGCTCAGACAGAGTATAGGAGTATAGGATTTCCCTATTGTCATATTCTGAGCTTACAATTCAAATTAACATTGAACATTTTGTGGCTGTCTTTTTGTATTTGGTTATATTGTGTGATCCTTGTTTATTTTTACTGTTAGTATTGATGTCCTTGTGTCTTTAGTCATGTTGTGTCATCCCACATCTGTCCTTGTGCAGCAGTAATAAGTCCTTTGGTCTCTTGCTCTGTGTTGTGTCATTGTCATTTATTCCGCTGTGTGTCCATGCCATGATCTCTAAGATTGTGAGTAGCTTTGCCTGTGAATTTCGTTTCGTTTCAGCCCTCATGCTGCCTTTTGTTTTGTTCCTGAGTTTCTTGTCAATAAATCATCATCGCATTGAAATCCTGCCTGCACTTTGAGTCCTCTCTTCAACCCTCATCTGCCGGGAAAGCAGAAATTTGACAGGATGACCCAACCACACCTGGACTCAGCAAGCAGGAGGAGGCTGGTGGCCAGGGATGCAGACGCAGATGAGTTATGGGTGGTCCAGTTCATCAAGGATTTCGTCTCAAACGGCCGCACCTGCCGCATGCCGGAGGAAGCACTGGAGTGGCTGGACACCACGGTCAGTGTAATGGGAGCATACCCCAATCTGCGGCACTATCCCGAGCTGGCCGAGCTGCTACATTTTGTCTCAACCCTTCAGCATATGCATCGTACGATGGTGGGAAACATACCCACTACGCCGCAACCTACACCAACGAAGAAGGGTCCTCAGGTTCCAATGTCTCTCCCACCACACCGTGACTCCAGCTCCAATGCCAACTTTACCAGCCCCATCTCCACCTCCCAAGCAGCAGCCTGTTGCCCCATGAGCTCCTTGGGAGATGTCCACCGCCAAGAGGGAGCAATTCCAGGGATCCTGGTTGGCGTTTGGCAGTCCCAGGTGGAAGGAGGGTTCCAGGAGATGCCACTCCTCTTGGCGCTCCATCCCAACTGCAGTCTGGCTCTTCCGAGCCTAGCAGCCACTCCACGGGCTGGAGGAGAGCACACCTCCTCAACGGTCCTCAGCATCTGTTCCAGTGCTGCGCAGCTGCAGAGACGCTTGTTTTTTATGCACAATCTGGAAACACTGGCAGAGTGCGAGGACAGCCCCCAAGTGAAGCAAAAAAGCACCGGCTCCGTTGTCTGGCAGTGGTTCAGAATTCAGAAAGAAGACACTGTACAAAAGCCAGTTTTCTGCAAAATATGTCACAAAGCCATTGTCTTTAAAGGTAGCAGTACCATTAATTTGTTTCACCACTTGAGATGTCATCCACTACAATATTTTGATTTGTGTGTGTGTGTGTGTGTGTGTGTGTGTGTGTGTGTGTGTGTGTGTGTGTGTGTACTTCATTGATCCCCATAGGGGAAATTCAGGGCATCCACCTGGATGGATGAAGCAGCCATGGTACGGCGCTATTCCTTCACCATTCACACACACACACACACACACACACACACACACACATTGGGCCACTTTAGAGTCTCCAATTAACCTAACCTGTATGTTTTTGGCCTGTGGGAGGAAACTGGAGAAATCCCGGAGTAAACCCACGCAGAGAACATGCAAACTCCACACAGATCACTTGTTGGTCAGGGGCTGGGATCGAACCCGGGATCCCATGGCCAAGGGTGAGTTGCTGTGCTGCCACATGCTAACCACTGCACCACCGCACCGCCCATATGAAGAATGTGTTAAAATCCGCTTGTCAAAATCCCAAGGAGCCTGTACAAAAAATATCATTAAAGGAACCAAGGATTTCCAAGGTAAATGACTCTGGCTTCTTCCTTTGAAAAATTGATCCCATATAACAAAAGTGCAAATGGAAAAAGATCAAAACTGCAGCCAGAAATTATTCTGCCAAAGACATGGCTCCTATTGTTAAAAACATGTCCAAACAGAAAAAAGTGCACTTTAATTTATATGGTTTTGAAATATCTTTGTCTAGAATTCTTGCCTAATTGACTTTTTATTCTTTTAAGCCCTTTTTAAATTTTGGGGGTTTTATTGTTGTCTTTAAGAATCAGGTGACTAGGAAGGCCTACCATTATTTATTCTCATTTGTTGCAAATTGTTGGTGTCATATTATGCAAAGGTTTTAAATGAACATTTATAAAGTGGTTCAGAGGGGATCTCAAAATATTGTGATAGTATATTGTGTATCGCCATAAAACCCTAAATGTATCGTGATACATGTTAAAAGCCATATCGCCCAGCCCTAAGCCAGAGCAGTCCTTGCATGTCTCTCCTCTGATCTTCTCTTCATTTCCTGTCTCTCTCTCTTCACTGTATTTCTGCAAAAGGCAAAAATGCCCAAAACAAATCTTTAAAATAGGGATGGGCAATCTGCCCCCAAAATGATGATATTTCTGTGAACGTCTTAGATAATGATACTATTGATAATATAACAAAATATTTTTTAAAAAATAAATGGAAAGAAAAGTTTTGCACGCCAGCATGAAATCATTTGCCTCAACTGTTATGGGTTAAAAGAGCTTGGGGCAAGCATGACCAAACTGCTCTGCTGTCAGTTGAAAAAAATTGCCTGAAGTGGCAGTAAGACAGAAATTTCACATCAGAGTGATGTGAACAAGCAGAAAAATTATCAGGTGGCATTTCCTCACTGTGGCACCACAGTGTGGAGCAGTCTTAAAAACAAAATATTTCTACACAACCGAAGTAGACAGGTAACTCCATAGGTAGAGCAGCTGCCATCTTCCCCTGCTATATTTGCTGTTCTGTCATGTAACACGTAACTGGGATCCACAACATAATGATGTAACTTTTATTATGCAGCCAAATCAAGAAAATGCAATACACCAGGATTATCTACAGTGGTATAAATTGGTACATCCCTACTCTAAAACAAGTAACATTGTCTTTACATAACATTCAACCTAAACTGAGTTTAAATATTTTTTACCAACTTTTTAAGGCACCCCATCTCTTAGCCAAATAATATTTGTAATGGACAGTCTGCCAAACTGTCTTCTTGGGTTTCAGGTGCCTAATGTAAATACGGATGACACTGGGGTCTGGGATGACACTGAAAACAGATGAGCTTCTGCCACTGGGTTAATACAGTACTGCAGAAGTCAGGCATATTATAGGTCTGGATCACAGCTGAGGCCTCAGATGAATCCACATTAATAGCACTAAAATGAAAAGAAAACAGCTTCCACAGAACCAGTTCTAAAAAGTGAGCAACAGAGGAGAGGACAGATGAGCTGTGTGGAAAAGAAAAGCGGGCAGACGGTGAAAAATTGAAAATGAGGAGATGCTTCCTTGCCTCACACAATACATCTCACTGACTGATCCTGATCTTGACATGAACCCCAACCGTCCAAACAGATATGACAAAAAGTCAGTCTGGTTAGCCATTATGCCATAAAGATTTTCTCCTAGTATAGAATGCATGTGACCTGCAATCAAGTTATATCCTTCTAATTTTAAATGTTGTCAAGTCTAAAATGCTTTGACACTAGATTTAAATATCAGTGGAGTTGGTTATTCACCATAACATCACTAGGTTATATAACACCAGTACTTGATGCATATTAGGAGTCTTTTTCTTCACCATGGAAAGGGTCCTGTGATCATCCACCACTGTTGTCTTCCGTAAACGTCCAGGTCTTTTTGAGTTCCTGTGCTCACCAGTGTGCTCTATTTTTTCTCAGAATGTACCGAACTGTTAATTTGCCCACTCCTAACATTTCTGCCATCTCTCTGATGGATTCTTCTTTTTTTAGCCTAAGGGCGGTCGGTTTCATTTCCATTGAGAGCTCCTCTGACTGCATGTTGTGGGTTCACAGCAACAGCTTCCAAATGTAAATGCCACACCTGGAATCGACTCAAGACCTGTTTGCTTGCTTGAGGATGGATTAATGAGGAAATAGCCCATGCAGCCCATGAAAAGACACTTCACCTGCATTGCCTCCAGTGCCCATAACACTGGGTATGAATGTGTATGAAATGTATAAAATGTTTAAATGTTCGGTGGTGGCCGGAGAGGCCGTTGGCGCGGATTGGCAGCCACGTTTCCGTCAGTCTGCCCCAGGGCAGCTGTGGCTACAGTAGTAGCTTGCCACTACCATTGTCTGTCTGGAGTGAATGAATAATGTATCTACTTGTAAAGCGTCTTTGAGTGTCTATGATAAAGCGCTATATAAATCTGATGCATTATTATTATTATTATTATTATTATTATTATTAAATAGCTTTTGAGTCAACTGTTCCATTACTTTTGAGCACCTCAAATGACGAGGCTTTTTATAAAAATGGGTGCAATTCCTAAATTGTTCCTCCAATTTGGATGTGAATACCCTCAAATTAAAGAGTCTGCATTTTAAGCCCATATCGATTAAATAACTGTATCTTGAATATGTTTTGGTAAACAGCTAAAATAACCAAGCTGGGGTCACTGTTCCAATACTTTTAGAGGGGAGTGTATATTTTTCCCCATCACAGGTAACTGGCAGTGGGTAATATACTACTACACTGAACAGGGGACATGCAACTAGAAGATGTTTGACTGTTTAATCATAATATAGGCCAGTAAAAGTAGCAGCTTTTATCTGTCTGTCCAGAACATCAGTCGAAGGCTACTACATGGAGCGGTATCACATTCGGCAGGCTTATACAACCTCACATGCCCATGCTGAAGACTATCTGTTACCACTAGCTGTAAAGTCAAACATTCTGTTTTGAAGAAAAATTTCTTTCAAGTTTCAAGTAATAACTGGTTGGGCCTCCCTTAGCAGCAACAACTGCAATCATGCGTTTGTGATAACTGGCCAATGAGTCTTTTACAGCACTGTGGAGGAATTTTGGCCCTCTTATCTTTGTAGAATTGTTGTAATTTAGCCATATTGGAGGGTTTTCCAGCATGAACCGCCTTTTTAAGGTCATGCCACAGCATCTCAATTGGATTCAGGACAGGACTTTGACCAGGTCACTCCAAAGTCTTCATTTTGTTTTTCTTAAGCCATTCAGAGGTGGACTTGCTGGTGTGTTCTGGATCATTGTCCTGCTGCAAAATCCAAGTGCGCTTCAGCTTGAGGTCATGAACAGATGACCAGACATTCTTCAGGATTTTTTGGTAGACAGCAGAATTCATGGTTCCATTTACCACAGCAAGTCTTGCAGGTCCTGAAGCAGCAAAACAGCCCCAGACCATCACACAACCACCACCATATTTTACTACTGGTAGCATGTTCCATTTCTCAAGTGCTGTGTTACTTTTAGACAGGATGTAATGGGACACACACCTTCCAAAAACTTTAACTTTTGTCTCATCGGTCCACAGAGTATTTTCCCAAAAGTCTTGGAGATCATCAAGATGTTTTCTTGCAAAACTGAGATGAGTTCTGTTCTTTTTGCTCACCAGTGGTTTTCATCTTGGCCATGCAGGCCATTTTTGCCCAGTTTCTTTCTTATGGTGGAGTCATGAACACTGACCTTAACTGAGGCAAGTGAGACCTGCAGTTCTTTGGATGTTGTTGTGGGGTCTTTTATGATCTCTTGGATGAGCCGTCGCTGCACTTTTGGGGTAATTTTAGTCCGCTGGCCTCTCCTGGGAAGGTTCACCACTGTTCCATGTTTTCACCATTTGTGGATAATGGCTCTCACTGTGGTTCGCTGGAGTCCCAAAGCTTTAGAAATGGCTTTATAACCTTTTCCAGACAGACAGATCTCAATTACTTTGTTTCTCATTTGTTCCTGAATTTCTTTGGATCGCAGCATGATGTCTAGCTTTTAAGAATCTTTTAGTCTACTTCACTTTGTCAAGCAGGTCCAATTTAAGTGATTTCTTGATTGAGAACAGGTGTGGCAGTAATCAGGTCTAGGTGTGACTACAGAAATTGAACTCAGCTTTCCAAAGATGTGATAAACCACAGTTAATTTGTTTGTTTTTTTGTTTTTTGTTTTTTTGGGGGGGTCACTTTTTCACAGGGCCATGTAGGTTTGGATTGTTTTTACTCTTAATAATAAACACCTTCATTTAAAAACTGTATTTCGTGTTTACTTGTGTTATCTTTGTCAAATATTTAAATTTGTTTGATGAGCTGAAACATATAAGTGTGACAAACATATGTTTGTCACACTTATATGTGACAAACATATGTCACATATGAAGTGACATATGTTTAGAAGTGTGTTAAGAAGTGTGCCTCCTTCCTTTGCCTCAGGAAGGAGGCAAACACTTTTTCAAACTACTGTATATTATTTAGAAAGTTGTTTAGAATTACCCGCAATGATTGTCATCTGATCGTGGTGGGGGGTTTGCGTGCCCTAGTGATCCCAGGAGCTATGTTGTCCGGGGCAGTTTGCCACTGGTAGGGTCACCCAAGATAAACTGGTCCTGGGTGAAGGGCCAGACTAAGAATGATCCAATAGACTCAAGATGAATGCTTGAACAAGGATTCAGTGTACCCCGCCCGGTATGGGGTTACCGGGGCCCCACCCTTGAGGAAGGCCTGGGGGAGGGGCTCAATGGCTAGGGGCTAGGTGGCCGGGTTTCTGCCCATGGGACCCAGCCGGGCTCAGCCCGAAGGAGTTACATGAGTCCACCCTCCAGTGGGCTCACCACCTGCAGGAGCGACCATGGGGGTCCGGTGCTATGTGGATCAGGTGGCGGTCAAAGGCAGAGACCTTGACGGTCTGATCCTAGGCTTCTTGGGCTGGCTTTTGAGGCATGAAGTGTCACCTCTCTGGTGGGGAGGGAGCCTAGGCTGGTGCATGAGGTTGAGAGATACCGGCTAGATGTAGTCGGCCTCACCTTGGCTGCACAGCTCTGGTTCTGGAGCTGGTCTTCTGGAGAGGGGCTGGAGTTTGGCCTGCTCTGGAGTTGCCCTGGGCGTGAGGCGGCGAGCAGCGGTGGGTATTCTTGTGTCCCCCCAACTTGCTGTTTCTGTATTGGGGTTTTCCCCGGTGGATGAAAGGGTTGTTTCCCTGCACCTTTGGGTTGGGAAATGAGTCCTGACCATCATTTGTGCCTATGCACCAAATGATGGTTCAGAGTACCCAGCCTTTTTGGAGTCTCTGACTGGGGTGCTGGAGGGTGCTCCTCTTTTTCATTGTCCTACTGGGGGACTTCAACGCGCACGTGGGCAACGACAGTGAAACCTGGAGTGGGGTGACTGGGAGGAATGGCCTGCCAGATCTGAACCCGAGTGGTGTTCAGTTACTGGACTTCTGTGCGAGCCACAGTTTGTCCATAACGAACACCATGTTCAAGCATAAGGGTGTCCATATGTGCATCTGGCACCAGGACACTCTAGGTCGCAGGTCGATGATCAATTTTGTTATTGTGTGATCAGACCTGCAACCGTATGTCTTGGACATTCGGGTAAAGAGAAGTGCAGAGCTGTCAGCTGATCACCACCTGGTGGTGAGTTGGATTTGATGGCAGGGAAGGATGCCATTCACACCTGGTAGACCCAAACGTATAGTGAGCGTGTGCTGGGAACATCTGGTTGAGGCCTTTGAACCAGGAGGTCTTCATCTCCCACCTCCGGAAGAACTTTGACCAAATTCCGAGGGAGTCTGGAGACATGGAGTCTGAATGGGCCATGTTCGCCACCTCCATTGTTTAAGTGGCTGCCTGAGCTGTGGCCACAAGGTCGTCGGTGCATCTCATGGTGGCACCCCCCGAACCAAGTGGTGGACACCGGTGGTGAGGGGGGCCATTAAGCTGAAGAAGGAGTCCTATTGAGCTTGGCTGGCTTACAGGACTCCTGAAGCAGCTGAGGTGCACCGGCAGGCCAAGCGGAGTGCAGCTTGGGTGGTTGCTGAAGCAAAAACTCGGGTGTGGGAGGAGTTCGGTAAGGCCATGGAACAAGACTTTCGGTCGGCCTCAAAGGAATTCTGGCAAATTGCTCAGGAGGGGGAAGCAGCTCCCTGTCCACACTGTGTATGGTGTGGATGGAGCGCTGCTGACTTCGACTGGGGATATCGTCAGGTGGTGGAAGGAATACTTTGAAGATCTCAATCCCACTGACATGCCTTCCATAGAGGAAGCAGGGCTTGTGGAAGAGGGGGATGACTCACCCATCACAGAGGCTGAGGTTGCAAAGGTGGTTAAAAAGCTCCTTGGTGGCCGGGCCCGAGGGGTGGACGAGATTTGCCCTGAGTACCTCAAGGCCCTGGATGTTGTAGGGCTGTCATGGTTGACATGCCTCTGTCACATTGTGTAGAGGTCGGGGACAGTGCCTTAGGCATGGCAAACTGGGGTGGTGGTTCCTCTCTTCAAGAAAGGGGACCGGAGGGTGTGCTCCAACTTTAGAGGGATCACACTCCTCAGCCTCCTTGGGAAGGTCAATGCCAAGGTACTGGAGAGGAGAGTCTGGCCGCTGGTCAAACCTCGGATTCAGGAGGAGCAATATGGTTTTCGTCCTGGCCGTGACACATCGGACCAGCTCTTTACCATCTCGAGAATCTTCGAGGGTTCGTGGGAGTTTGCCCAACCAGTTTGCATGTGTTTTATGGACTTGGAGAAGGCATTCGACTGCGTCCCTCATGGTTTCTTGTGGGGGGTGCTTTGGGAGTATGAGGTATTGGGCTTGTTGTTATGAGCTATCCGGTCTCTATGACCGTTGTGAGAGTTTGGTTTGTATTGCCAACGCTCAGTCGGACTAATTCCCATCGAGAGTTGGACTCCGCCAGGGCTGCCCTTTGTCACTGATCCTGTTCATAATTTTTATGGACAGGATTTCTAGGTGCAGCCAGGGGACAGAGGGTGTCATGCTTGGTGACCACAGGATTTCATCTCTGTTGTTTGCAGATGATGTTGTGCTGTTGGCTTCATCCAGCAATGGCCCACAGGTCTTACTGGGACGGTTTGCCGCTGAGTGTGAAGCGGCTGGTATGAGAATCAGGACCTCCAAGTTCGAGTCCATGGTCTTCAGCCAGAAAAAGGTGGAATGTCCTCTTTGGGTTGGAGACAAGCTCCTGCCCCAAGTGGAGGAGTTTAAGTATCTTGGGGTTTTGTTCACGAGGGAGGGGAGAGTGGAGTAAGAGATTGACAGACGGATCGGGGCAGCATCTGCAGTGATGCGGCCGTTGTACCAGTCTGTCGTGGTGAAGAGGGAGCTGTGCTCTAAGGCAGAGCTGTCGATTTACCAGTCAATCTACATTCCTACCCTCACCTATGGTCATGAGCTTTGGGTAATGACCGAAAGAATGAGATCGCGGATACAAGCAGCTGAAATAAGCTTTCTTCGTAGGATTGCTGGGCTCACCCTTAGAGACAGGGTGAGGAATTCAGTCATCCAGGAGAGGCTCAGAGTAGAACTGGAGCAGGTGGCTGGGGAGAGGGAAGCCTGGGCTTCTCTGCTTGAACTGCTGCCTCTGCAACCTGGACCTCCGAAAAAGCGGTAGAAGATGGATGGATGGATGGATGGATGTTTAGAATTACAGTGCATCTGCAAAGTATTCACTTTTTCCACATTTTGTTATGTTACAGCCTTATTCCAAAAGGGATTAAATTCATTTTTTCCTCAAAATTCTACACACAATACCCCATAATGACAATGTGAAAAAAGTTGGGGTTTTTTTTGTTTTTTTGAGAGAGAAATCACATGTACATAAGTATTCACAGCCTTTGCTCAATACTTTGTTGATGCACCTTTGGCAGCAATTACAGCCTCAAGTCTTTTTGAATATGATGCCACAAGCTTGGCACACCTATCTTTGGGCAGTTTTGCCCATTCCTCTTTGCAGCACCTCTCAAGCTCCATCAGGTTGGATGGGAAGCGTCAGTGCACAGCCATTTTCAGATCTCTCCAGAGATGTTCAATTGGATTCAAGTCTGGGCTCTGGCTGGGCCACTCAAGGACATTCACAGAGTTGTCCTGAAGAGACTCCTTTGATATCTTGGCTGTGTGCTTAGGGTCGTTCTCCTGCTGAAAGATGAACCGTCGCCCCAGTCTAAGGTCAAGAGCGCTCCGGAGCAGGTTGTCATCTAGAATGTCTCTGTACATTGCTGCATTCATCTTTTCCTCTATCCTGACTAGTCTCTCAGCTCCTGCCGCTGAAAAACATCCCCACAGCATGATGCTGCCACCACCATTGTCGTGGTTATGAGCAGTGCCTGGTTTCCTCCAAGCATGACGCCTGGCATTCACGCCAGAGAGTTCAATCTTTGCCTCATCAGATCTGAAGAATTTTGTTTCTCATGGTCTGAGAGTCCTTCAGGCGCCTTTTGGCAAACTCCAGGTGGGTTTGCCATGTGCCTTTTACAAAGGAGTGGCTTCCGTCTGGCCCCTCTACCATACAGGCCTGATTGGTGGATTGCTGCAGAGATGGATGTCCTTCTGGGAGGTTCTCCTTTCTTCACAGAGGAGTGCTGGAGCTCTGACAGAGTGACCACCAGGTTCTTGGTGACCTCCCTGACTAAGGCCCTTCTCCCCCGATCGCTCAGTTTAGATGGCCAGCCCGCTCTAGAAAGAGTCTTGGTGGTTCCGAACTGCTTCCATTTACAGATAATGGAGGCCACTGTGCTCACTGGGACCTTCACAGCAGCAGAAATTTTTCTGTACCCTTCCCCAGATTTGTGCCTCAAGACAATTCTGGCTCGGAGGTCAACAGACAATTCCTTTGACTACATGCTTGGTTTGTGCTCTGACATGCACTGTCAACTGTGGGACCTTGTATAGACAGATGTGTGCCTTTCCAAATCATGTCCAATCAACTGAATTTACCACAGGTGGACTCCAAGTAAGCTGTAGAAACATCTCAAGGATGATCAGTGGAAACAAGATGCACCTGAGCTCAATTTTGAGCTTCATGGCAAACACAGAGAATACTTATGTACTGTCATGTCATGTGTCTCTACAGAGCAGAGAGAACGGACACCCACACGCAGGATGGTGCTGTGCATTTTATTAACATAACTGGTGAGCAAATAGGAAAATACAGAATAAATATTGAGCACTCCCAAACCAAATGGTGAGTGGTGAAAAAGACAAAGGACCACTCTAACCCTCTGCATAAACACTTTGAACTTCTGCCATCTGGCAAACGATTCTGGAGCATCAGAGGCAGAACCACCAGACTGATTAACAGCTTCCTTCCACAAGCTGTTAGGATGCTGAACAGTTGATCCGGAATCTTTCATACATACTACTGCACCTTATGGACATTATGTATATTATTTGTATATTATAGTTCTAGTTAGTTTTCAAGTATGTCTCAGGGATGTGTGAATGGCTGTGTTGGGGTGGGGGTGAGGGTGTGTGTGAGTGTGTCTTAAATTATGTTCTTTTTACTTATATGGATGCCGAGTGAAACGCAATTTCATCTTGCCTGCACTACAGTTGTATGTACAGCAATATGACAATAAAGGCTGATTTGATTTGAGCTGAAACCACGAAGCACTCCGACAAACAAACTGGTGAGTGCAGGGTTACATACAGAGAATTCACCAGAGCAGACCGTGCTCTGGTGGAGGAGTAGACAATACATTGAATCGGCAGCAACAAAGTGAACAGACAGAGCTTAAGTAATAAGTGAGAAAATGACATAAGTGATCACAGGTGTGGGATGACCTGAGCAGAGAGGGAAGAAACAATTAACGATTGGAATCAGCTGACTGTAATGACAGGAGGGAGAGGAGTGACTGCCAGCTGACAGGTGGCACAACAAGACCCGGAAAGGCACCTGACTGCTGCCAGTCACAAAATAAATATAAACAAAACCAGATGCAGACTGGAGAATAATTACAATTAACACAAGAGATAATCAAACAACCAAAAACATACACAGACAAATAAAAGGCAGCAATAATACAACAGATGGAAATAAATACAGCAAAAAAGCCATGAAGCTGAGTTTGGAAAAAGTCCAAACTCAGTTCATGATATGTACATGTGATTTCTTAGTTTTTTATTTTTAATAAATTTGCAAAAATCTCAAAAACAAAACTTTTTTCACATTGTCATTATGGGGTATTGTGTGTAGAATTTTGAGGGAAAAATGAATTTATTCCATTTTGGAATAAGGCTGTAACATAACAAAATGTGGAAAAAATGAAGTGTTGTGAATACTTTCTGGATGCACCTTATTTTTGTTTTAATCCAAAATAAAGAAGAATATCAGACAGGTAATTACCAGACAACCAGTCCACTAGTTGTCAAATTGAGAGTCTGGAGAGCAGGTGAAGGATCCAGATTTATATTATATTAATACATTTGAATAAAGAGCATTATGAGGAAACATAAAAAGGATGAAAAGTAGCTTCTTCTAAATAAAACTTTTGTCTCTAATTTATTAAAATATCAGGAACTCAAGCTATGTGATCACTGTTCAAAGTAGGAGATGGATGATATTTTTCAGATTTAAACAATTTATGAATGTGCTGACAATTTAAAAAAACTAGACAAAAAATTATGGCCAGATATTCAGAAATGTATTTTTCAGCACAAAACAATATCTAATATATTTCTAATACTTATTTCATAAATGAAACTATACTCTATATAACGTGACAGTTTTTTCCACTGTTGTAGTATGAATTCATTAATGCCATATAATATTCAGAGGTATGTATATAAAAAACTTTATAAGTAACACAATTTTATTTTAAAGGTCAAATTGCCATTGCGGCCCTCAGCCACTTCTATTTTAGTCAGAGACGGGCAAAATGGCTCTTTGGGTGGCAAAGGCTGCAGACCCCTGCACCAGCACATCATCAAGACTACCCTCAGATCTGGCATTGTTCTGAGTTCAAAAACAACACAGAACACTGCCACGTTGGAGCTCATGGTACCATGGGAGGAACACATGGACGAGGCTTTCAAGAAAAAGAGGGAGCAGTATGAGTAGCTCATCAGAAACTGCCACAGACAAGGCTGGGAGCCAAGATGCTTGGATGTGAAGCTGGGGTGCAGAGGCTTTGCAGGACAGTCCCTTTGCAGAGGGTACACTCCACTCAGCATCACAGGAGAGAGAAAGAGGAGAACCATCCATAACAACACAGAGGCTGCAGAAAACGCCTCTAGACGGCTACGGATCAAGAGAGCTGATTCTTGGGAGACTGCTGCAAGGCCACTAGTTGAGGTTTAATCAACTTTAGCTGGGTCACCTGATGTCTGATGTTCCAAAGACCTGAAACAACCAATGATCTCAGGGACATCATTGATGAAGTGCCCTCACAGCATCTCAAGATGTTGCATTACAAATGATTCATCAAACACTTTCCTTGTTAGACTGTATTGATCTTTCTATGGAATGCAGCAACATAAACACTTCATAAAACAACATCTCATGTTCAACTGCTAGAAATCTGATTTACTCTTGGCTCTGAAATAACAATGCTGGTATGTACATATATCTTCCGTTAAAATGCCCAAACACATGTATCCACAGTGTAATGCAGATTTGACTAAAGAGACATTTGGCCCTGTGGTAAAACATCTGCTGTCAGTAATAGTCTGATCCTCAGAATTCTATATGGCACCGATCAGGAATATCCATAAGGCACATTCATAAACATACAGGCCTACTATAGATATGGTTTATCCACTTTATCCACCCAGCAGTGTTTTGAACAGCCTCTCAGCTATGTTTTCGCCACTCAGTTAGACTGACGTAATACCATTCTGTAACCAAGACTACCATTTTTATTAACCTCATAGCAGGGTTATCCAACCAATATCTATGGCCAACTACAGGCCAAAAAAGGAGAAGATTGAGTATAATTTATTTAGTCTTTCTCACCTTGTGTCCACTTTCTTTACAAGCCTTTTTGTGATATGCAAGCATAGTGACTATCAGTTCTTACCATCAGGCCTAAAAAAAAAACACTGCCTCACATTAACAAAACCTTCATTCTTTAATTAAAGCATAACTACATCAGAGACTTATGCGCCCATAAGGAAGTCGACCTCACACAATCAAGACAGTGTAAACACATTCATATTCCTACAACATAAAGGATTCCTATGCACACAAACACAACCTGAGGGTGTGTGCCTGCTTTTGGTGATTATTATCATACAGTATCAGCTGTGCATGGGCATGTCAGTGACTATGTGATGTGATATGACAGCCTCACGGTTTATCATAAAGGATTAACACAAACAAGCACGGGGCTTAGTCTGATGTGCCATCTGTGCTCAGCATCACAAATATCACACCAATCAAGACCAATCGCCCAACATCTGCATTATGTCTCTACATATTCTCCAATCATAATCATCTCATTAACGTGATGCATTGTGTATTCAAACTTTATTGCTGGGTTAGCTGTGAAAAATTGGCTGTTTTAATGCATCATACTTACAGTAGTGTGAAAAAGTGTTTGCCCCCTTCCTGATTTCTCATTTTTTTGTATATTTGTCACGCTTAAATGTTTCAGATCATCAAGCAAATTTAAATATTAGACAAAGATAATACAAGTAAACACAAAATGCATTTTTTAAATGAAGGTGGTTATAATTAAGGGGAAAAAATCCAAACCTACATGGCCCTGTGTGAAAAAGTGATTGCTCTCTAAACCTAATAACTGGTTGGGCCACCCTTAGCAGCAACAACTGCAATTGAGTGTTTGTGATAACTGGCAATGAGTCTTTTACAGCTCTGTGGAGGAATTTTGGCCCACTCATCTTTGTAGAAATGTTGTAATTAAGCCACATTGGAGGGTTTTCGAGCATGAACCGTCTTTTTAAGGTCATGCCACAGCATCTCAATCAGATTCAGGTCAGGACTTTGACCAGGCCACTCCAAAGTCTTCATTTTGTTTTTCTTAAGCCATTCAGAGGTGGACTTGCTGGTGTGTTTTGGATCATTGTCCTGCTGCAGAACCCAAGTGCGCTTCAGCATGAGGTCATGAACAGATGGCTAGACATCCTCCTTCAGCATTTTTTGGTAGACAGCAAAATTCATGGTTCCATTTACCACAGCAAGTCTTCCAGGTCCTGAAGCAGCAAAACAGCCCCAGACCATCACACTACCACCACCATATTTTACTGTTGGTATGATGCTCCTTTTCTGAAATGCTGTGTTACTTTTACGCCAGATGTAATGGGACACACGCCTTCCAAAAAGTTCAACTTGTGTCTTGTCAGTCAACAGAGTATTTTCCCAAAAGTCTTGGGGATCATCAAGATGTTTTCTTGCAAAACTGAGATGAGCCTTTATGTTCTTTTTGCTCAACAGTGGTTTTCGTCTTGGAACTCTGCCATGCAGGCCATTTTTGCCCAGTTTCTTTCTTATGGTGGAGTCATGAACACTGACCTTAACTGAGGCAAGTGAGGCCTGCAGTTCTTTGGATGTTGTTGTGGGGTCTTTTGTGTCCTCTTGGATGAGTTGTTGCTGCACTCTTGGGGTAATTTTGGTCAGTCGGCCACTCCTGGGAAGGTTCACCACTGTTCCATGTTTTTGCCATTTGTGGATAATGACTCTCACTGTGATTCAGTGGAGTCCCAAAGCTTTAGAAATGGCTAGAAAATTGAACTCAGCTTTCAAAGATGTCATGAACCACAGTTAATTTATGTTTTAAGAGGGGGGCAATCGCTTTTTCACACAGGGCCGTGTAGGTTTGGATTTTTTTTACCCTTAATAATAAACACCTTCAATTAAAAACTGCATTTTTTGTTTACTTGTGTTATCTTTGTCTAATATTTAAATTTGTTTAGTGAGCTGAAACATTTGTGTGACAAACAAAAAAAAAAAGAGAAATCAGGAAGGGGGCAAACACTTTTTTACACCACTGTATTTTGGTTGATATACTGGTTGTATAAATCAATTTTCCATTAAGTTATATTTAAATCTGTGGAACCTAAACCTGTTTCCAATTCAATCATTGTACTACTGGAAAATTCCTGCTCTCATTAGGGGTGTGTCATATGGTATTGCTCACGACAGTACAGACAACACAGACATCCGGGATTTTTACTGTTCTGGTTACTTAGCAACAAGAGGCCAATGAAAACAACCACCATTATTGTTCTTCTTCTTCTTCTTCTTTTAGATTTGATTAGTGGTTGGCAACCAGCCCTCAGGTGCATTACTGCCACATACTTCACTCTATATCATCACTCTGGTCAGGAGCTGTAGTTCTCTCGCTGGTACTGTGAACTGCTAGCAAGGAGACTTATCAGGATAGTTTTTCATCTCTGTTGATGGCATTTGCGAAGACCCAGACAGGCTATCTTTGAGACAAGATAAATTACACTTTCAAGGTAATTTTTGAGTGTTTTATGTGGTCTGTGGAGCTACACACTTATAGGTAACAGCCTTGAAAACACTAGTGAGCTTGGCAGGTGGCTAGGTTAAATTAGCATCCCAGGTGCATGTCCCTACATTTCACCCACATGCTACTTCAGATTACGACAATAAGAGATTATTTGTATTCATGCCAGACACATACATACACAGACCCAGTGTAAAAATAACACAGCTGAATGGTAGGTGTTCAAATAACTGAACGACCCATGATTAAACGGTTAGCGGCACTGTGCAAACTGTGGTTATGACAGCCTACAGCAATGCAGTTTTGTGGCATATCTCATGGCAAATACATTCATTTTAGTGGCACTCCCCTCTCACTCACAGTGTAACTTAATGGCTGCTCCGCATTTGTTTTCAATGGCTCCAATATGGTCGCCGCGTTGCTATGTGTATTACATCCTGCCACGGTTATCAATAAATTTTGATACCGGTGTAAAAATGAATGTCATGTCATTTTGGAGCTGGCTGCATGATGACATCACGCGGTTATGCTGTTGACGTAAGTTGCGTGTTTCTATGGTTATCTGGCATAAACAAACATAACGTGGGAAGAGACCAGCAGCTCCATGGACGAAGATGTCAAACAACAGACTAGTTGTCTGGAACTCTTTTGCTTTTCAGGCTGTTTCAGACTGCTGCCATGTTGAACAAGAGCACTCTGAGGCGAGTGCAATATCCCCCACCTCCGTTTTCTTTGACAATCCCAATACTTACTGACAGAAGGCAGTTTTCAACTTTTCAATATAATTACTGTGGCAGAACCAAATTACGATAAACCCATCCATCCATCCATCCATCTTCTACCGCTTTTCCGGAGGTCCGGGTTGCGGAGGCAGCAGTTCAAGCAGAGAAGCCCAGACTTCCCTCTCCCCAGCCACCTGCTCCAGCTCTTCAGAGGGGATACCAAGGCGTTCCCAGACCAGCTGGGAGACATAGTCTCTCCACCGAGTCCTGGGTCTGCCCCGGGGTCTCCTCCCAGTGGGACGTGCCTGAAACACCTCAAGTGGGAGGCGTCCAGGAGGCATCCTAATCAGATGCCCATACCACCTCAACTGACTCCTTTCAATGTGGTACGTTGGTACGTTGGTACGATAAACCCATCATCCACAAATATACAACAAAGTTTACAACCATAGTTGTGGTGCAGGATCCCAAGATGAACCTGTGTAGCAAGTTTGGTGACCCTAGAGAACTTTACACATTCTACAGTAAGAGAGCAGAGGGAGTGGCAACCTTGACCTTTGACCTTTTGACGGTGAACATGTAGTCAGAGGTCATGGTCTCAGAGTGAACCTGTGTACCAGGTTTGGTGACTAGGGCTGCAATGATAAGTCGACTTCGACAATGTCAATCATAAAAATTTGTCGATGCAGATTTTTATTGTCGACGAATCATTTAATTTTAAAGTTTATATGCATGCCATGGAAATGTTTGGTTTAACTGTTCCTATGAAGAAGAAGAGGAGCGCATCATGGCGACACAGAAGAGAGAAAATCATAGAAAAGAGGCCAAAACTTTCCAACGTATGGGAGCATTTTACCAAAAATAAACAAATGACAGAAGTTAAATGCAAACTCTGTCAAGCAGAGTTGTCGAATCACAGCAGCACAGCGATGCGTCCGTCCTCCTCCCCCTCCTCCCTCCACGCCGTCTGCCGACTCAGCCACCTGTCAGCAGGCTTCTGGTGATTGATTTATTTGCACAGATTTAAAGCAATATACAGAATATAAAATATAATACAGAAATTAAAAACAGCTTCTGCTGCGCTCTGCCCCGGTGATGAATGATTGAAGTTGGACCACTTATAAACACCGCACTGGTAAGGTTAGCGAGTAACATTAGCGCTTCTTATTTCCAATGAGCGACTGTCTCCGCTTTAGAAAACTGATTAAACTGTTAGCATGTGCTGTTTATGTTAGTTTACCTGTCAGACAATAATCTCTCTTGGATGATGGTTGCTGACGACTGAGCTGTTTCAGTTCTGCTGGCTAACGTGTAAAGTTCACTAAATTAGTGAGTTAGAGGAGTGGTGTACTCTTTTATCTTCCCTCTTATTGTTGTGGCAATATCAGCCCTCATTCTGAATATTACTGCACCTCAGTAAATTACAATACCATGATTTGTAGTTTAATTTATAAAAACTGGAACCATAATAATCAAAAATAAATTAAAACGGCTTAAATATTTCACTTTATGTGTAGTGAAGGCTCACATTCCTGAACTGTAGCTTAAAGTATTTGCAAACTGTTATTTTGGACTGGAAGAAGTTCTTTTAATTTTCATCTCAAGTCTAATTGAACTTTTAAACTTTCAGACCCAGAAAGGTTTAATAAGATGGACTAGTTTGTTTTCTTCTTTACTTCTGAATGTTACTAATGTTACTGGGCAGCACGGTGGTGCAGTGGTTAGCACTGTTGCCTTGCAGCTAGAAGGTTCCTGGTTCAAATCCCCAGGCTGGCAGGGGTTGGAACCTTTCTGTGTGGAGTTTGCATGTTCCCCCTGTGCTGCGTGGGTTTACTCCGGGGGCTCCGATTTCCTCCCACAATCCAAAGACATGCATGTTAGGTTAATTGGCTGTTCTAAATTGTCCCTAGATATCTGTTTCCTAGAGGCCCTTAGAATAGAGGGTTAGTACTAGTGAAAGCGCTTTGAGTGGTCTTTGTGACTAGAAAAGCGCTATACAAGTGCAGGTTAGTTAGTTAGTTAGTTAGTACTCTCGTTTTGAGCATGCAGAGTTCCAGCAGCTTTCCAGGCTGCAGCAGAAGCTGCTATTTGAGTTTTTGCACTTTATATTTGGGTTAAAAGACTGTATTTTAATTTCTGTTATTTAATTATGTTGTTCCAAGCACCTTTTTATTCAGCTGTCAAGTTCAAGTTTCCAACTTGTTTCATGGGTTGTTTTTATTTAGCTATGAGAACTTTTTATTATAGGCTATATTATATTAAGGCAGAGACTGACAACAAAGTGATTTTCATTGGTGTGCAGGCTTAAACAGGTGAGGTTAAACATGCACTGGAGCCTTGAACAGGAGCCAAAAAAAAGGAGCCATGCCAGCAAGAAGCAGAGATGGTGGACATGCCAGAAATAATCGGGATTAGTCGACTAATCAAAAATATAATAACTAGATTAGTTGACTACAAAATAATCGTTAGTTGCAGTCCTATTGGTGACCCTAGCTTTCTTTGTTGTTGAGATATAGTTTATAAGTCATTTTGATGTTGACCTTTGACCTTTTGACTCTGTAGTCAGAAGTCAGGATCTCAAGGTGAACCTGTGTACCAGGTTTGGTGGCCCTCACTTAACTCGTTTTATAGTAATAGTGCAAATGGAATGTTAACTTTAACCTTTGACCTTTTGATCCCAAGCCCATAGTCAGCTCAGGGTGTAAGTCGTGCAAGATGCATGTCAGATACAACGACTGTATCGATTTGAAGTCTACATCATTTCTTTCAGTAGTCACTGCATTTACAAGATTTTGGGAAAAACTGACCTCTGACCTTGACCTCAAGGTCATCTGATCAGAGTCAAATTGCAATATGCGAATCATCAGTGTATATCAAACCATGGTACCATCTTTCAAAACAATCGGAACAAAACTGTAGGAGGAGTTGATTTCACAAAAATGGGACGGACAGATGGCCCATAACATAACCCCCTTTCGGTCTTCGCCCAAAGAGCTCTTTGATTCCTTTGGTCTTCAACCAGCAGGGAGTAAAAGAAAATTAAATGCAATCTGAGTTCCTGTTTATAAATAGGAGAAATATTTTTGTTTTGTTTTGACTGAGTATGTGGAAGGCAAACACTGGCCTGTGAAACTGTCCTTTATAAATTAAAAAGAAAAAATATTTAGTGATATTGTCAAGAATGTCATTATCGTGAAAATTCACCGAAATGTTGTGACATCATTTTCTGGCCATACCGGCCACCCCTAGCTCTTGCTTTTATTATTAAGTCCAATTCCCCATAATAATCTACTTTTTTTCTAGGACCAGACTGGTTGGGTCTCTGTCATGGTCCTGGATGTAATCTGATTCCTTTTTTTTAGGTTCAAATGATCTTTTTAGAGCTTTAAATGTTCACCTCTAATCAACAGCAAATGCTTCAAACTTCAGTGGCTTTATCTAAATTTGAATGTCTTTATTTTTTGTTATGTAAAAAATATTTACCATGCTTCATTTACAGCAGGGATCATTGCACTTCAGGCTAGACCTTAAACTCTTGTTTCTAATTAAAGATAACTGTCAACAATCATAACAATCAAACTGCTGACATTTCACACTTCTTAAGAGGGACACTTTTCTTCAGAAATCAGCTTAGCAACATAAAAAATACTGAAAACCATGGTCAAGTGAGTTTCATCTCCAGATTAGACGAAAACAGCCGTGGAGAAATAAAATGTTACTGCTGTGATTTGAGACAGCCCCAAAAGGTGGAAAAACACAGAATTGCTCACAGCATAACAACACATTATAATGGCTGTTATTTATCTTTTCTATTCTTAAAAAGATTCTTGAGGGGAAAATTAGGAAGTAACAGACCGTGCTGTATCTTTCCAAGCAGGCTTTCCAAGTAGCAGATAGTTTTCACAATTAAAAACTAAATGTCTGAATATAAGAGCCAAAACTTAACAATGGACAAATATCCAAAGACCTAAATATTCTAGTATAGCTTCACTATTTGCTTAAATCGCCAGATTCAGCCATAAAGAAACAGAAAAGTCATTAATCAATGATTGTCAGAACGTGGGTTGAGCTCATGTCCTCGCCTTGTTTTGTAATTTATATTTTCTTGTTACGAGGAACATGAGTCTCAGCTCAGTTTGCATTTTGGGATTCTCTGTATTTATTATTATTTATTATTATAGTCATGGTTCTGCTCTTGTGTTTTTATTATCCTTACTTAGTTCTTAGTCTATAATGGCTCTATTTATGTTCCGTAGATTTTGTCCCTGCTTGGCTCTTACTTGTTTAACTGGAGTGGTGATCTAGTGGTAGAGCACCCACCCCACAACCGGAAGGTCGTGGGTTCAAGCCCTGGCTGGATCATACCTAAGACCTTATAAAAATGGTACTTCCCGACTTATAGCCTGGTGCTCAGCATAACAGAATGGGGGAAGGAAAAGTTGTTTGTGGCGGCACCTTGCATGGCAGCGGCCCCTCTGATTGAAGATGTAATTAACATTGTGCATAGGAGAAATGTAATTTCGTTCTACTGTACATGATTGGCTGTATGAATTGAATGACAATAAAGTTGGCTTATTATTATTATTATTATTATTATTATTATTATTATTATTATTATTATTATTATTATTATTATTATTATCAGTATTGTTTATTCATATCATGTGCCCTGGCCCTGCCTTGTCTCTTGTCATGTATTTAAGAAGAAGAAGAAGAATTTGTGGTTACTGTCATGGTCTTGTCTCCCCTGGTCCTCTGCTCATGTTTTTGTGCATCTCCTGTCTGTGATTGTATGTGCAGCTCCACCCTTCCTGTTCTCCCTACCTGTCACCTCTGTTTTCGTCATGTGTCAGTTGTCAGTCATGATTGGTCTCCCCACCTCTGCCGTGTTGTCTTGATTGCTCCCTTGTCTATTTAAGTTCTTGTCTGCCTTTGTTCTGTTTGGGTTCCTTTAGTCATGTCGGCATGAACAACATGCTCCTGCCTAGTCTGCCGTGTATCCCAGTATTGTGCTTGCCTTGTCAGTTTATTTTTATTTCAGCCCACAAGCTGCCAGTTATTTTGTGTTTACACCCTTGAGCTGTGTCTGGAAGACCAGCTCTTTAAATAAACATTGAGAACTTTAAGTATTGTGTGTGGGTCCTGCTTCACCAAACTGTGACAATAATGAATTAAAAAGAAGTCAGACCTCTCTACTTTACAAATGAGACAGCAGCATCTACTGATCCAGATGCAGTTACACACTGGAAAAAGCTTTCAAGTGAAACTGTGTTAAGGGCCAGTCAATGAAAATAATCAGGACTGCTGCTCAGCTTGTGAAAGCCTTGATAGAAATGTGCTGATGTCACTGGGAAAATATCAGCTTGAGCCTGACGTGGCCTTAAACACAAGTGGGCAAGAGTGGAGAAAGACACTGAGTTTCATAGGAGACTGTTGTTATTACAAGATTCAATTCTGATCCTTTCATGCGAGGATCAAAAGACTCAACTGTAAGGATATCCAGCTGCTTCGACAGTCTTAAAGGTTAATTTAGTAAATAAAGATAAGATAAGATAAGCCTTTATTAGTCCCACAATGGGGAAATTCCAGGATTGCAAAAGCACAGGGATAGCAACACTCAGAGCAACAATCAGAAGGCAAGAAAAAACAAGAGCAGCGAGTATACATATGTACATATAAATATAAATATAAATATATAGACACACAGTGCGGAGCATTGTAGCTAGATGGAATAAATATATGAATATATAAACAAATAAATTGAATTTATTTGAATAATTGAATAATTGAATTTAAATATACAAACAAATAAATTGAATATATACTGTACAGGTCATTGTCTGTCCATGTTTTTATTCGTCCAGTGAAACCCCACCAATATCCTCATTCCCAAGTGCCACTAAAATGAGCTGTAGCTACAGATGTGCTCAAATTTGTTGATACCCTTAGAGCTCACTGAAACAATGCTTCATTTCAGCTGAAAAATGATTCAATAAAAAGCAACTGTCTAACGTAAACCTTCATGCTTTTAGTATGTGATAGATTAAACCAATAAAACTGTGAAAAGAATTGATTTGTTGCTTATTTTTATTAAGATAAGCTAAAACAGTATGGTGTGGTGACCCAGCACAATGCAGATTGACTCTTATTCACACTCAGCAGGGCTGGAGGAAACGGAAGACAATTAGCATACTGAGGATGATGCACAGACGGACAAAGAGCCACAGGAGGCAGTCAGACGGGACTGTATGCATGTGTCCTCGAGCCAACCAACGTCATGCTAATCATGTGTACTGACTGTGATGTTAATGTGCCATGCGTTCTCTCTTCTTGTATCACTGCATAAAAGAGCTTGTGTGACATGTCTCGAGAGCAGAGTAGTTCACAGAGCAGCAAAGTGCGTCTCATTATGTTGGAGGAAAATAAAACTCTGCAACCTTCCAGCTCGTCTCATCTCGCCTGATCTTATTCCTCCACACTGGTGACCCGACGTGTCATGGTGCACCCCTCGCCTGATTTCTTCCCTCCACACTGGTGACCTGATGAGAGAGAATGACCGCCTGCTCCCTCTCACCGCGCTGTGGACTCCAGAGGACTGGCGAACGCCTGCAACCTCTTCATCCACACCCACGAGGATCAGCGGCAGCGCTGGGACCGACACGCACCATGAACGGCGACACGAGTGAACCGAAGGAAGCAGCCTGAATGGGGAAATCATCGACACCGTCTGTGTTGATTTCCACCAAGCTCCCCGACCCTGACGCACCTCGCGACAAGCGGACCTCCTGCGCACAGAAGCCCCGCACATACACTGCAGGATTACGAGGACAGCGCAACTGCCAGCTATGTGGTCATTGCGCCAAGCGCGTGCCACACACAGGGACAAACCGGCTCCACAGACTGATACAGCGTCCTCCGCCGCTGCACATGCCCGAGAAGCATGGCAGATCGCCATCCTCGGAACCTTCAGGGCTGCTCACGCACCTGAAGCAGACATGCAGCCCACACACAGAACTTTGTATGGGTTTCTCAGCCACGGCGCACAAGGGGAATTTAGCCGACTGCTGTCCCCGATGGCTTTAGGGCTGCTTCCGCACCTAAAAGCCAAACAAATCTTCAACCAGCTTCATGTTCCTGTGACTACAGCTGCCAATATTATTTTAAAAAAAAGTATAAGGTTCATGGGACTGTAGTAAATCTCCCAGGACGTGGATGCAAGAGGAAATTGAATCCCAGGTTGATCAGAAGGCTAGTGCGGTTGTATAAAAAGAGCCAAGGAAACCATCCAAAATCATTCAAGCTGAACTCCCAAGTTAAGGTACACCATTTTCTAATTGCACTATTTGTCACATTTTGAACAACAATGGGCTCCATGGAAGTAGATGAGGAGGGCTCCACTACTGACAGAAAAACACAAAAAAGCCAATCAAAATAAATGCTAACAAACCCCGTTTCTGGGTGAATGTCCTTTGGAATGATGAGACAAAACTGGAGCTTTTTGA
This sequence comes from Pholidichthys leucotaenia, assembly GCA_020510985.1. Lineage (NCBI taxonomy): Eukaryota > Metazoa > Chordata > Actinopteri > Cichliformes > Pholidichthyidae > Pholidichthys > Pholidichthys leucotaenia. The sequence continues at coordinate 298,102,458 of CM035846.1, forward strand.
CCAGTCACGTCAGCTCTATGTTTACAGAATGAAAAATGAAGCTTTAAAATAAAAGAACACCATACCTACTGTGATACATGAACATGCATCTGACATGGGGAACCCTGAATCTGTGCAGGACACAAAATAAGTCTCAAGAATATGAAGGTATCCTAGAGTGAAACATGCTGCCCAGAGATATATTTCAGAGATAGTTGGGGGGGGGGGGGGTTGTTTTGTTTTTGTTTTTTTGTTTTGTTTTTTTTGGGGGGAGGGGGTGGAAGGGTACCAAAAAATATGAGCACATCTGTATACTGGTTTCCTTAAGTCTCTCACTCTTGCATGTCAAAGTCTGACAACTAGTCAGGTTAACATTGGACCAGACTGTGCCACAGGCTGGGTGCTAATTGCGCCAGTGTCTGTGATGGAAATGATGCTAATGCAGCGCTGCCTTCAGGCTGACATGGCACCACAATGACAGGAAGGAAGGAGTGGAACAGACTGAAATGAGAGAAAATAAAAGACAGTGGTGCTGTGCCAAGTGATCTATAGACACAATGGTTGAATGATGAGGCTAAAATGACAAAAAAAGGTAGAAAAGCAAGAGAACATGTGAGAGCAATGAAGACGAAGACAAGCATTCCTGCAGCTAATCTGAGTCTAGACAGGGTTGGTTGAAGTGCAGAGGCAATTATAATTGATCTTTGAAGTAACACAAACTGCTAGGACGACCCGTGGCAGCCTGGAGATGGCTATGACTGTAACCTGATCAGCTTTCTATATTTCATGCAGAAACACAAACAGAAATCGGTCCTCAAGTCTTACTGAACTTATCATAAATTAATCACATGATCTGTTCATTTCAACCATTTGAAATTCACCCAATGGCCAAAACCTGTTGCTATACACAACACTGTGGAAAACAACATGAATTATTCACACACTATACCAGGAACATGCTAATTAAGGTGGCGTGTTTTAAAATTCAGCATCAACAAATTAATACTTTATTACAATTAATACATGTCAGCATAAAACTCCTCAGCAATAAATGTGCCAATGATGAATAACTCATGAATTTATAAGGAAAAATAATGATCTCACAGAGCCTTAAACAGCCACACTTCCCCAAGTGATCATCATTGTCGAGCATTAGTTAACATGAATGGTCTGTCATCTGTTGCATATTTGGTCGCTCTTTGAGACAAATCACATCTGGCTGTTTTCTGGATAAATGTTCAAGGAAGGATTTGTGCACGAGCTCAATGAAGACAGATGGACAGTGGGCAGGAGCCTTAAAACTCTTTACAGCACACAACTGTATCTTAATTTATCATCATAGAAGTTGTCCAACTAAACCACACCAGCCTCCAGTGTCTACACACACCATTAATCATTTTAAACAGTGCAAAGGATCATCTAAAACTGGAGAAAGTGAAAGATTTTAGGTTGAGTAGCAGCGGCACTGAAACTTGTTTCTAGAACTAGAGACTGGAGTATGAAACTTATCTTGGAACAATTTTAAGTTTCATGAGTTTTAACAGCTTTTAACACCAAAATTGTTAAATATGGTTTGGGAAATAGACACATTAACAACACAAAACACATGTTGGAAAATGCATTTTCTCAACAACAAAGTTTCGACCAGATATAAAGTGTGAAAATGTGCTTATTCACAAGAGCAGGACTGTTGCAGAAAAACTGACTTTGTTATACTTTAATGTGAATTTTAAAATAATAAATGCTCTGCTTAAACTGCTTCCTTTTTCTCATAGTTGAGTATATTTGAACTGGGTTTTTCTGAGATTCTGATCCACGTGCTGTATCACCTAGAGCACTGGAATAAGTCATGTACTGATGTGGATGCTCTACCAGAAAACAGGTTTTAGCCACATGAAAATATTCTATATGGGTGTGTATTCTCTATGTGTGCAATATTTAGAACATTTTCACAGCTGTGCCTGCTACCAGGCAGCCATAATGGAAGGGAAACCATTACACTGCACTATTTTAGCAGGTTAGTTTGGATCAAAGGTATCAAATGCAAAAGTGTCACAAAGTGACTGGCCCTTCTCTTGTTATCAGTGAGTTAGAAATGATTGTGTTCATCCACAGAGTCTTTAAACCAGTTCTTATCTACTCACACATGAACTTTAGGTAATGTCTGTTTAAAAAACTGGGATATCATTCCCCCCCATCTCACGGAGCAGTGAATGCTGAGGAACATTCACAAACGTTGGCTTTTTGGGTTCTGTCACGGTTCCTCAGGGTTTGCCAAAGGTAGCCAACAGTTATTCTTGTTACCAAAGAATATTGCAAATGTTCAAAATATATTTTTCCACAGTTGCAAAATATTTATAAGCATTTGCAAACAGTTGTAGCACATTTGCTAATGGTTGTAACATGTGTCACTAAAGTTCTTTTTGGTTTGCCTAGTAGTGAACACTAGCAAGGATTTTGCAACCTCTTACAAATGCAGACGAAACCCAAAAAGCACATCTTTCATGAACATTCCTCTGTAAGATACTACCCTTCATCCAACATTAATTTTGTTCTTTATTTTGTTTACCTTTATTTATACCGGGAAAGTCCACTGAGAGGCATCCTCTCTTTTTCAAGGACACCCTGTTCACATTCATACAGTTGCACATTCACACCTGGAAACAGCCTAGTACAACCACAGACTGGCCTGTGGCCACTGAGCAGCTCCACTGGAGCAGCTGGAGTTAAGGGCCTTGTTCAAGGGCACCACAGTGGGGTTAATGAGGGTGAGGCAAACACTGCTATGTTATCTGTCCCACCCAGATCTGATGCTGCCAGTCCAGGGATTGAACTGATAACCCTCCAGTTCAAATCCATTTTTTTCAGTCCATATCCCTAACCATTAGGCCACCACTGCCCTTATGTAGCACAACACAGAAAATGATCAACCTAAGATGTCATCTGATTTCTGTAAATACTAGGCTTGGATTAGGGATGCACAATAGTAGAATTTCTGCTGATAGCCAGTATGCCAATAGTTTGAAAGTGGCTATTGCTGATTGCCCATAGCGATATTGATATACTATGCACTAGGGGTGTAACAGTACCCCTAAAATTACGGTTCGGTACGTACCTTGGTTTTAAGGTCACGGTTCAGTTAGTTTTGGGTACAGTAAGGAAACAAAACACAAAACATAAAACTGCTTATCTTTTGTATAAGCAGGAACAGCTTTATTGACAAAAAAAAAAAAAACCCTGCAAACTGTTAGCGGTAAATTCTCCAATAAATAAAATATTCTCAAATAAATAACATAAAAATAAAATAAATTAATTCTATTTTTAGGAAATGAATGATGAAGACAAGTGCAACAATAGAAGTTTGAACAGCCTATTATAAAACGTTCCATAGCTAAATAAAATAATGACCCATGAAACATGAGTTGGAAACTTGAACTTGACAGAGTGTTTGTAGCAACACAATTAAATAACAGACATTAAAGTTCGGTCTTTTAACCCAAAAAATAAAGAAATGAAACTCAAATATCTGCTTCTGCTGCTGTTGTAACTCTACTGTTCAAAACAAATTGGAGTAATAATATGAATAACATTCAGCTCCATTAATGTCAAAAAGAAAATAACAAGCTAGTCCAACCTGTCTGAAACCTTGATGAGTCTAGAAGTTTAAAAGTTTAATAATTAGGCTTCAGATGAAAATTAAAAGAAATATCAGTTTACAAATGCTTTAAGTTACAGTGCAGGAATGTGAGTCTTCACTACACATACAGTGAAAAATTTAAGCTGTTTTAATTTATTTGTGATAATCATGGTTCTTTTTTTATTAAATTACAAATTATGGTATTCTAATTTCCTGAGATGCACTAATATTAAGAATGAGGGCTTATCCTGTATTACTCCATTACTGCAACAATAATAGAGATATGAAAAAGAGTAAGCTACTCATGTAATTCACTCCTTTACTGCAGTTAACAGCAGAACTGAAACAGCTCAGCCATCAGCAACCATCATTCAAGAGAGATTATTGTCCGACAGGTAATGTTAGCACATGCTAACAGTTTAATCGGTTTTCTAAAGCTGAGACAGTCGTTCATTGAAAATAAGAAGCGCTAACTTTACTCGTTGAAACTCGCTAACCTTACCAGTGTTGTATTTAGAAGTAGCCCCACTTCAGTCGTTAACCCCCGTGTCGGAGAGCAGCAGAGGTCTGCTGACAGGCTGCCGGAGATGGGGAACAGAGTGGAGGAGGAGGCGGCATGATAGGACAGTTACACTTTCTGTCCGTCACTCAATATAGTCCATGTCCGTACCTCGGTACGCCTCTGTATCGTACTGTGGGTGATGTACTGAAAAATCTAAATACGAATACATGTACCGTTACACCCATACTATGCGCATATTTTCCCCATGTATTTACATATCCTTTGTCTTACAGTGATGATTAGCTAGCATATAAACACACCTTCCCCAAGGAAAACAAGGCAACTCCCTCAACATAATGTGAAAATAAATGCAGAACTGTACACTTCGTCCTTTCAATAGGCTTACTATGACTTTCATTACAACAGTCACAATCAGGGCAAGAGCAAACATAAATAAATGCAGTCTGTCCATAGGGATCATGTAAAAATTAAGTGTATTCACTGTTCAACTATACAGTAACTAAACAATTTGCATCAACATAAGTAGTCAGTGTAATATTTTTACACTACTGAATACAGAAGCACAAGAATGTGCTTTACAGACTTAAACTCAGCATCATAAAAACTGGATCAAATAAACTGCTTCAAAATTGAAGTCTACTAACTGGAATCTTTTTTTCAAACAGTAACTTAGAACCACCTCAATGTGATGTTAAAAAATTACAGCTTGTAACTTGGGTAACATTAAATCTGTAAATTACCTGTGAGTAGGCGTGTGTGTGGCAGGACTCGTTGGGAGTCCAGCTTGCCAAAGTTTTAAGCAAGTGGGAGCGACTGGTTTTCAGGAGCAACGGAGGCTGCAGCTTAAGTTTTCTTTGCCGTTGTGTCTTTCTCTTGTTGGGCTTCGTGGATTAATTTCCTAATATTGTCCATTACTCACGTGTCTGTAGAGGCAGACATGTTTGTTTATCTATGCTGCCCGACGTGATGGCGTCATTCCCTTGTGCCATTGGAAAAACAACACAGCCAAGCGTCACTCCTGACTGTTCACTATAAAATTATTGCATCTGCTCTAAATATTACTTTTTGCCGATGCTGATAAATAATGTTAAATGCTTTATCTGCCGATACTGTTAGCATGCCACTGTCTATTGTGCATCCCTAGCTTGGTTTAGCAGAGGGTGCTGTCCAGATACAGCATGCTAGATAGAGGTGGATGTGCAAATTAACAGCACTATTTGCAAACTGGCAGAATCCAATTTTGTAGAAGAAAACTAGCTGGTTATAGACTGACTATGTTCCAAAATCAGCTATCTGTATTCTCTCATGGACCTCTGACAGGTTTATTTAATAACAATCTGGACATATATGGTTGAGTTTGATGACTCAGTCTCAAAATAATGGCCAATTTTGGGGACTTCCGGTGCATTCAGCGGTTATGTGATTGTATAACAGCACTTACATTACAGGCAGACTACAAATGAGAATCAGAAAGCTTCCACCACGTAAAGCCTTATTCCTGGCCACATTCTAATATGATTGGGCTAGTTCTCCAAAGTGAGGTTCTATATTAAAGTTTTTATTGTATGATTATGTTGCACTAGAGGGACCTTGAATCCAGGTCCACACAGGGATGGGGGACAGTACACTAGGACTCAGCTGAACAGAAAAATACTACTGCGGTCCCTTGCAAATGCAAAAGAACCCCCCCCCCCCCCCAAGTTTGAACAATCTCCTCTGCACAAGCTCTAATAATCCATGACTCTGTGTGTCTGCGGGCCTTTTGTGTCTGCTCTAGGTGACTCTCCGGCCTGGACGGCTCCCTCACTCTACATCCTCCATTCGTACCATTCCTACAAGCCTGTCATTCAGTTATCCTATAATACTCCTCTCTTAATCTCTCAGCTCGACCCTTTCCTTCTGTAGGGCATTACTGCATTGTTCAGTTCATGTATAAAAAGATAAGTACACTCTTCTACTGAGTTGGAGCTTGTCCTACCTTCCCACAGGGTCATCAATGTGTAAATTTATTTTAAAACTAATACAACGTGCTAGCTATACAACAGCTATTCAAGTGAATTTATCATCTACTGGATATAACGGAAGAGTCCCTTACTAACAGTGTATACAGGGTACCTCCCAAGGTTTTCCTGTGGAATTTACGACTTTTAAAGACTTTTTTATAGCCACTTACAGTGAAAATGCCAGCTTCACGACCATACTTGTAAAAGAATGAATGATAATGAAAAAAATCTGTATGGATTCTAAAACCACAGGAAAGATTAATGTTTAACAAGTACTTGGTTTCTTATGGAATTTTATTTTAGTACTCAAACATGTATTAGATGCACACTTAGTTTGTATTTTGTTTGAATTGTGAGAGGTTGAAAAAAGACAATGTAAAATCACTTCCTTTATCCTTAAAGCACTAAAAAGCAGGATCCATACTGCCATGTTATAGTCAAGTCCTGCCAGTCAACTCTAATTTATGTACAGTCATGTGAATAAATTAGGACACCCCATTAAATATTCAGTTTTTTATTACGAAATGTTCACATATCTATGTCTAACCTTGTTTTTGTTTTTGTTTGCATTTTTTAACATTTATTTTAGCCATTTTAAGTGGGAATGAATGTGGGGGTGTTCTAAAAAAGATGGGGGGTGTCCTAATTTATTCCTCTCTATTTGTTTAGAATTACATTTTACAGAAAATTTGAAAAAAATCTTTAATTCATTTTTAATTGTTTAGTTGTATTACATGAATCTCCCAGTATTTTTAACACTGGTATTAAATATCCATATGTCCAAATATGTTAAAAAACACACAGGGTGTCCTAATTTTTTCACATGACTGTATATAAAATACATATACTAGAGAAAAACATTTGAAAAGATTTTTTAGACATCACACAACTTCCATCCACCCATCCATCCATCCATCCATCTTCTACCGCTTTCCGGGTTGCGGGGGCAGCAGCTCAAGCAGAGAAGCCCAGACTTCCCTCTCCCCCGCCACCTGCTAGAGCTCTTCAAAGAGGATACCAAGGCATTCCCAGACCAGCTGGGAGATATAGTCTCTCCACCGAGTCCTGGGTCTGTCTCGGGGTCTCCTCCCAGTGGGACGTGCCCAAAACACCTCAAGTGGGAGGCGTCCAGATCAGATGCCCAAACCACCTCAACCGGCTCCTTTGAATGTGGAGGAGCAGCGGTTCTACTCTGAGCCTCTCCCAGATGACTGAGCTCCTCACCCTATCTCTGAGGGTGAGTCCAGCAATCCTACAGAGAAAGCTCATTTCAGCCGCCTGTATCCGTGATCTCGTTCTTTCGGTCATTACCCAAAGCTCGTGACCATAGGTGAGAGTAGGAACGTAGATTGACTGGTAAATCGACAGCTTTGCCTTAGAACTCAGCTCCCTCTTCACCACAACAGACCAGTACAACGTCCGCATCACTGCAGATGCTGCTCCGATCCGTCTGTCAGTCTCTTGCTCCATTCTCCCCTCACCCGTGAATAAGACCCCAAGATACTTAAACTGCTCCACTTGGGGCAGGAGCCTGTCCCCAACCGGAAGAGGACAATCCACCTTTTTCCGGCTGAGGACCATGGACTCCGACTTGGAGGTGCTGATTCTCATCCCAGCCACGTCACACTCAGCGGCAGCTTATTTAATCTTATAACTAAATGAGGAAAATTAACAATTTATTTAATATCTTATTTAATCTTATTTAATATCTTATTTAATCTTATGAATAAATGAGGAAAATTAAGACCTTATAAATTAATTTATTAATTTATTTAACACCTTTTCATGAAATAAGGGGCGGCTGTGGCACAGGGGTAGTATGGCTGACTACTGATCGGAGGGTGAGGCATTCGATTCCCGCTCTGTCTGCAGTCTGCATGTTGAAGTGTCCTTGAGCAAGACACTGATACCACAGTTGCTCCTGGTGGGTCAGGCCAGCACCGGTGCATGGCAGCTCCTCTGCCATCAGTGTGTGAATGTGTGGATGGCAGGATCTGTAAAGCGCCTTTTGTCATCCAGAGATGAGTAAAAAGCGCTATATAAGTGAAGACCATTCAAATTTAATCCTTTTAAGGCCTTGATTTTGACACCAATATATTTTAATCCTTTTTACATACCTTTAAGGTCCCATGTGTACCCTGGCAAAATGTTGGAATGTTTAAAAGTAGTGGAAGCTTCTTTTATGGTTAATGTGGCAAGCACATAACATATACTATAATACATAAAATCTACTCTATTTCATATCTGATGCAAGTAATGTTTACTGCCATTTCCCCTCTCTCAGAAGGCTGCACACAGCAACACGGTCAGAAGCTGTGAAACTAATCAGAGAATAAAAATCCTTACCAAACAGAAAGTTAAATCTCTACCACAAAGTATGAAATCATGAGCAAATGTCTCTTGTCTTTAATTAGTAAAACCAAAGGTCCACATGAAGGACAGTGGTGCCAGAATAACAGAACATAATTTTCTAAATACTCGGGTGTGAACTCTGTCAGAGCAAAGGAATGTGCTTATGAGGGCAGACGATGCACCTCTTATGACGTATGACTTACCACTCTTGGTGTCCTTCCCATCCACTAAGGGGCGGTAGTCGGTCTTGGAGACCGTCTCTCCAACCTTGTCATCATAGCTCTCTTTCTCCAGTGAGGCCACAAAGTCTCTCTTTAGCAGGGCATCAGTGGGGGCCCCACCTGGGACCCCACCTCCGCCACTCAGAGCATCTCGCAGGCTCAGGTCCATAGTCCAGTTACTAAAAACAGAAAAGATAAGATAAGATAAGCCTTTATTAGTCCCACTATGGGGAAATTCCAGGATTGCAACAGCACAGGGATAGCAACACTCAGAGCAATGATTTAGAAGATAAGAAAATAAGAGCAGTGAATATACATATGTACACATAAATACAGTGGGGCAAAAAAGTATTTAGTCAGCCACCAATTGTGCAAGTTCTCCCACTTAAAAGATGAGAGAGGTCTCCAATTTTCATCATAGGTATACCTCAACTATGAGAGACAAAATGAGAAAAAAAAAATCCAGAACATCACATTGAAGGATTTTTAATGAATTAATTGGTAAATTCCTCAGTAAAATAAGTATTTGGTCACCTACAAACAAGCAAGATTTCTGGCTCTCACAGACCTCTAACTTCTTCTTTAAGAGGCTCCTCTGTCCTCCACTCATTACCTGTATTAATGGCACCTGTTTGAACTCGTTATCAGTATAAAAGACACCTGTCCACAACCTCAAACAGTCAGACTCCAAACTCCACTATGGCCAAGACCAAAGAGCTGTCAAAAGACACCAGAAACAAAATTGTAGACCTGCACCAGGCTGGGAAGACTGAATCTGCAATAGGTAAGCAGCTTGGTGTGAAGAAATCAACTGTGGAAGCAATTATTAGAAAATGGAAGACATACAAGACCACTGATAATCTCCCTCGATCTGGGGCTCCACGCAAGAGCTCACCCCATGGGGTCAAAATGATCACGAGAACGGTGAGCAAAAATCCCAGAACCACACGGGGGGACCTAGTGAATGACCTGCAGAGAGCTGGGACCAAAGTAACAAAGGCTGCCATCAGTAACACACTACGCCTCCAGGGACTCAAATCCTGCAGTGCTAGACATGTCCCCCTGCTTAAGCCAGTACATGTCCAGTCCCGTCTGAAGTTTGCTAGAGAGCATTTGGATGATCCAGAAGAGGATTGGGCGAATGTCATATGGTCAGATGAAACCAAAATAGAACTTTATTGTGAAAACTCAACTTGTCGTGTTTGGAGGAGAAAGAACATCATACCTACTGTGAAGCATGGGGGTGAAAACATCATGCTTTGGGGCTGTTTTTCTGCAAAGGGACCAGGACGACTGATCCGTGTAAAAGAAAGAATGAATGGGGCCATGTATCGTGAGATTTTGAGTGAAAACCTCCTTCCATCAGCAAGGGCATTGAAGATGAAACGTGGCTGGGTCTTTCACCATTACAATGATCCCAAACACACCGCCCGGGCAACGAAGGAGTGGCTTCGTAAGAAGCATTTCAAGGTCCTGGAGTGGCCTAGCCAGTCTCCAGATCTCATCTCCATAGAAAATCTTTGGAGGGAGTTGAAAGTACGTGTTGCCCAGCGACAGCCCCAAAACATCACTGCTCTAGAGGAGATCTGCATGGAGGAATGGGCCAAAATACCAGCAACAGTGTGTGAAAACCTTGTCAAGACTTACAGAAAATGTTTGACCTCTGTCATTGCCAACAAAGGGTATATAATAAAGTATTGAGATGAACTTTTGTTATTGACCAAATACTTATTTTACCGAGGAATTTACCAATTAATTCATTAAAAATCCTTCAATGAAATTTTCTGGATTTTTTTTTCTCATTTTGTCTCTCATAGTTGAGGTATACCTATGATGAAAATTGGAGACCTCTCTCATCTTTTAAGTGGGAGAACTTGCACAATTGGTGGCTGACTAAATACTTTTTTGCCCCACTGTATATATACACAGTGTGGAGCATTGTAGCTAGATGCAATAAACAGCATAACCGTCTATTTAGTTACCCAACATAATGTGAATATGTACCCATACATATTGTCACCCTCCATAGTGACTGATATTGTCCTAGTTGTATACTGGAGGGGACCATTTGTGTAAGTCTGTTGCGTCTTTTGCATTCAATACTATTAGGTCGTCACGTTTTGGTTTTTTTTTTTTCTGCTATCTCTGCGAGCAGTAGGAAGGACCTGCGAAACCTCTTGGTTGCGCACCTAGGATGATGTAGTCTACTGCTCAATGAGCTCCTCAGTGTGTTCAGTATGTCCTGCATAGGGTGGGACTTGGACTCCAGCAGAGATGACAGTTTAGCCACCATCCTTCTCTCTCCTATCTCCTCCACTGGGTCAAGGCATTGCCCCAGGACAGAGCTAGCTTTCTTGGTCAGTTTGTTCAGTCTCTTCCTATCGGCTGCCGTAATGCCACTGCCCCAGCAGACCACTCCAAAAGTGATGGCTGATGCCACCACCGTGTCATAGAATGTCTTCAGGAGCACCCCTTGTACACCAAAAGACCTGAGCCTCCTCAGTAGGAACAGCCTGCGCTGTCCCTTCTTGTAGAGTGCGTCAGTATTGTGTGACCAGTCTAGTTTATTGTTCAGATGAACACCCAGGTACTTGTAGGGTGTCACCATCTCAATGTCTGTTCCCTGGGTGTTTACTGGTGCTGTGAGGGGTTGTCCTTGCCTGCGGCAGTCCACCACCAGCTCCTTAGTTTTCCTCGCATTGATCTGGAGGCAGTTCCGATGGCACCAGTCCACGAAATCCTGGATAAGTCCTCTGTACTCAGTTTCATCTCCGTTGGAGATGAGGTCGACGATCGCAGAGTCGTCAGAGAACTTCTGTAGATGGCAGTGTGTTGTGTTGTGTGAGAAGTCCGCAGTATAAAGGGTGAACAGGAAGGGAGCCAAAACCGTTCCCTGGGGGGCCCCCGTTCTGCCGATGATCATGTCGGACACACAATCCCGGGTTCTCACAAACTGTAGCCAGTCTGTGAGGTAGTCCAGGATCCATGACAGGTGCTGGTCCACCCCTGCGCACAGCAGCTTGTCCCTCAGGATCATCGGTGGTTGGATGGTGTTGAAAGCACTGGAGAAGTCAAAGAACATGATCTTCACCGCGTTCCCAGGCTTCTCCAGGTGGTACAGGGAACAGTGAAGGAAGAAGATCACTGCATCCTCCACCCTGATGCCATGCTGGTAGGCGAACTGGAGTGGATCCATCGCTGGTCCCACCAGGGGGCGGAGGTGAGCAAGGAGCAGTCTCTCCAGGGTCTTCATTATGTGAGACGTCAGGGCCACTGGTCTGTAGCTGCAACAGTATTTGTGTTTCAGCGTTGCAACAGTTGGTTGATAGACTCACAGACAGACAGATTAATAGACAAAAAATTCAAACTGCACACACACAGTCTTAGATTTAAAAATATTCAGTTGTGTGTAAATTAGTACTGCTATCACAGCTGTCCTAAATACAGCATTATTTTACCATTCAATGCAATTAAAGTTCTCACAGATGGATGTTTTCATAAAGGAGGAAAAAAAATACAAGTATAATACAAAGGAAGCACAAATACTTGTATTATTCTTTGCTTATTACCAGCTATTTCCAGAGTTTCTCACCCGGCCATGTGTTCATGTAACACAGTAAACATGGCACTATTATTTGTTTGTTACTGCCTCACAGCTACTGAATGTGTTGGAGTGTTGAATTAGGAGACTGGCAGTGAGATTGTCCGGCCAACATTATCATCCATCCATCCATCTGCTTCCGCTTAATCCTTTTCGGGTCGCGGGGGGGCTGGAGCCTATCCCAGCATCTTTGGGCGAGAGGCAGGGTCCACCCTGGACAGATCGCCAGTCCATCGCAGGGCCAACACAGAGAGACAGACAACCATTCACTCTCACAGTCATACCTAAGGACAATTTAGAATCCCCAGTTTGATGCCTGTTAACCTAACTTGCATGTTTTTGGCATGTGGGAGGAAACCGGAGAAATCCCTGAGTAAACCCACGCAGACACGGGGAGAACATGCAAACTCCACACAGATCACTGTTGGTCAGGGGCTGGGATCGAACCCAGGATCCCCCGGCCAAGGGTGAGTTGCTGTGCTGCCGCAGTGCTAACCACTCTTCCACCGCGCCGCACAGCAAATATAAACAGAAATCATGGACAAACAGAAGTTAAAAAGCACGAGTCCTAGCTTTGGTATCCCTGTGCTTTCGTGTTTTCTTTTCCTCCTTTATGAAAACATCCATCTGTGAGAACTTAATTAATTGCATTGAATGTTAAAATAATGCTGTATTTAGGACAGCTGTGATAGCAATACTAATTTACACACAACTGAATATTTTTAAATCCAAGGCTGTGTGTGCAGTTTGAATTTTTTGTCTATTAATCTGTCTGTCTGTGAGTCTATCAACCAACTGTTGCAACGCTGAGTTCAATGTGATCTGTTTCTCAAGCATCTCTATAAACCATCTGCCTAATTGCCAGCCTTCTTCTGGGACTCATATTAAAAAAATGAGCCTAGCAGGACAAACAAAACAGCATTTCTGAACCCCTTCTTGTTTGCCATGGTGACGGACAGGCTGACAGACAAGATCAGGGAGGAGTCTGCATGGATGTGATGTTTACAGATGACACTGTGATCTGTATTGAGAGTAGGGGACAGGTGAAACAGAACCTGGACAGGTGAAGGTATGCTCTGGAGAGAAGATGTAACGGTAAAGATGCAAGGAGTAGAGGTAGGGAAGGAAGATGAGTTTAAATACCTGGGGTCAACCATCCAAAGCAATGGAGAGTGCACAAAAGAGGTGAAGAAGAGAGTGCAGGCAGGGTGGAGTGGGTGGAGACGAGTGCAGGGGTGCTTTGTGACAGAAGGGTAGCAGCAAGAGTGAAAGGGAAAATTTACAAGATGGTAGTGAGACCTGCTATGATGCATGGTTTGGAGATGGTGGCAGTGACAAAAAGACAGGAGGCCAAGGTGGAGGTGGCAGAGATGAAGATGTTAAGATTCTGTCTGGGAGTGACAAGGAGGGAAATGATTAGAAATGAGTATATCAGAGGGACAGCTCAGGTTGAGCGGTTTGGAGACAAAGTAAGAGAGGCCAGGCTGAGATGGTTTGGACACGTGCAGAGGAGGGATAGTAGATATATCGGACAAAGGATGTTGAAGATGGAGCTGCCAAGCAGGAGGCAAAGAGGAAGACCACGGAGAAGATTCATGGATGTAGTGAAGGAGGACATGGAAAGGTTTGGTGTTACGGAGGACGATGTGAGATTTGATTAGTAACTTCACTTTAGTGGCATCCATGTTTTTACAGTTACACAAAGCTCAATGAGTATGTGAGTATGACTAAGAAGACTAGAGCTAATAAAAGCAAAACACAAAGTAAGATAAGATAGTCTAAAAGTCTTGAAAATGGAGGAGAAAACACGAAAAAGGTTTACCACTGTAGCTCACTTTTAATGAGTTTCAAGGGTGATTAACTCTTGTTGCAGCTTTTAAGTGGACAAAAAATGTGATATACTGTATACATAAATAATTCAACAATGACTCAGCCCGCCTTCTGTTTATATGCCTGTCCTCAGTACCAATGATGCAGTTTGACAGGGAGTACAACCGCACCAATGATGGAAATACGGCAACTTCAACACAACACAGCGTCAATCGGCTGATGAGTTAGTGCTTTATTCTCAAATCAGCTAGAATGTCACAAACACCAAACATACGCTGCATACATTTAGACACCGTGACCCCGGTACAGACTCCCCTTTCTCTGTGTCCTCTGTCTCTGTTTGCGCCTCCATCCACACTCCCAGCAAACAAGCTGTTATTGTCTTACAAATGTACGCGCAAACACACACACACACACACACACACACACACACGCACGCACACACGCACACAGTGGCCACCAGCCAAGACGCGGACATACAGTAGGGAGTTAACAGGCCTTGTGAAGAACTGTTGTTCATTGTTTCATGGGAAGGACACAGTGGACACATCACACATCACCTACTCTCACTTTGTACTTCTGATTTTTGTTTGTTTGATTTTTTTCCCCCAGGATTTATATTTTTTGTAAATTTTCCTCATCAATTATTGGACTTCAAAAATGAGCTCTCCTTTTCTTGCTTCTGTTTTTTTTCATTGCTCAAACTTTCCCACCAGGTCACACATAATTTGGGTTATAATCTGACACATTAGCTGTCACATCTCAAACACACACACACACACACACACACACACATCTTTCCAATTTTAAAACAATTATTTAAATTGAATAAGGTTTACAGCAGGAAGATGAAAAATATTTCTGGAACTAGCTCATATTACCTAAAGTTACTCAAGTTGCTTGGTTCTGCTCAGTTCAAGGGAGCTTTTTGGTCCATTTTGGAATTTTTTGTGGGGGTTTCAGGTCATATTTGTCTGGTCAGTCTGGTCGACTTTAAGAGAGGAAACACACAGCATCCCCCTCTGATCATCGATGGGGCAGCTGAGGAGAGGGTGAGCAGCAGCACCAAGTTGCTGGGGATGCACATCTCTGAGGACCTCTCCTGATCCAACAACATGACATCACTGGCCAAGAAGGCTCAAACTCGCCTCCATTTCCTCTACAAACTGAGGAGAGCACGAGTCTCACCCCCCATCATGTGCTCATTCTACTGAGGCACCATTGAGAGCATCCTCACCAGCTGTATCACGGTGTGGTATGGAAGATGCACCGCCTCCTGCTGGAAGACACTAAAACATACAGTGAAAGCAGCTAGCAAGATCATTGGTGCCCCTTTGCCTCCCCCAAGACATCTATCACACCTGCCTCACCTGCAGAGCCATCAACATTGCAATGATTTCTTGATTGAGAACAGGTGTGGCAGTAATCAGGCCTGAGTGTGGCTACAGAAAGTGAACTCAGCTTTCCAAAGATGTGATAAACACAGTTAATTTATGTTTTAACAGGGGAACGCAATCACTTTTTCACACGGGGCCATGTAGGTTTGGATTTTTTTCCCTTAATAATAAATAACTTCATTTAAAACTGCATTTTGTGTTTACTTGTGTTATCTTTGTCTAATATTTAAATTAGTTTGATGATCTGAAACATTTAAGTGTTTCAAACATACAAAAAAAGAGAAATCAGGAAGGGGGCAAACACTTTTTCACACCACCGTAAACAGTAAGAAACTCAACTTGACCCCTGTTTTTTAAAATCAAACCAATATGAATTTCATTTTCATTTTATTATTAGAAGTTTGTCATAGCAGGAAAACACAGCATAGCAACACCTTGTTGAAACCATGGATCCTGTATTGAGACAAACGTACAATAAAAACCATGATTGTTATCACAAATTAACCCTTTGACATCCTTCTATTTATGGACATAAAAAGCGCCCTCACTGTCTATGTCACAGTGCTGCCCCTGTCATGTGGCGTGTCATGTGATGTCATAAAACCCCCAGTTGTACTAAGTATTCCACCTCACAAGGGGGCAGACACGTATAACTTACTGCTCTTGCCTTGAAGGACCAACGTCCCCATATAACCCCCCCCCCCCCCAACTTCTGGACACCAGAGAAGAAGAGCTTGTTAACAAATGGTGATCGATCGCAAGATGGAGGAGGAATTTGCTCCCAAATTTACCAACTATAATTCTAAAAAGAGGTTCTTTAGCTTATGAAGGTAAGTATCTACATTTTTTTTTTTTTATAACAGAAGGTGTGCGAAGCTGGTTGATTTGCACTTGCCATCGACCCCCAGTGCCATGTGACTGGACAGAACAATCGTGCCGGTTCCCAGTCGTCATATGAGATAAATTGCGGTGGAATAAAAGCAAAATTGCGGTGGAATAATCATAACAGTTTCTGGATATGGGAGAGAAAGCGAAAATGACCAAGAGAAGACAAAATAATGACCAGGATGGACGAAAATGGATGAAGCACACCGCCTGACGAGCAGTAAGTGATGAATTTCTTTGTTTAAGATAAGATAAGATAAGCCTTTATTAGTCCCACAATGGGGAAATTCCAGGATTGCAACAGCACAGGAATAGCAACACTCAGAGCAACAATCAGAAGGCAAGAAAAAAAAACAAAACAAGAGCAGCGAGTATACATATATACATAAATATATAGACACAGTGCGGAGCATTGTAGCTAGATGGAATAAATATATAAATATATAAACACACAGTGCGGAGCATTGTAGCTAGATGGAATAAATATATGAATATATAAACACACAGTGCGGAGCATTGTAGCTAGATGGAATAAATATGTGAATATATACACACACATACAGTGTGGAGCGCTGAAGCTAGATGGAATAAATATATGAATATATAAACACACTAGCTAGATGTTAGCTACAATTATAGCTAGTTTACATTGTAACTGATTTTCTGGTTCATATACTTTAAAGATAAGATAACAAAATGCCCAAAACAATAAACCATGACAGAAACAAAACCATCCTTTGTGTAAATATGTCCAAAGCCCGTTTTTGACTGAAAGTTATGTAATTCAATATGGTTACCGTGGCATTATGCAAATCAGATGCGTAAATTTACTCCTATCTCAAACTTTGGATCATATTCTACATCTTTCTAATTGACAGTAAGCCATTATCTCTTACCACTTTCAAGTTATAGCCATGGAAATCTCTGACATCTGAACTGAATATTTTCTTGAAAAAAATCTTGACCACCAGGGGGAGAGGAGGAAATGGCGCAATGGAGCACCATAGGCAGTCATTGGGTTAAAAGTAAGTTAAATGCAAAACTCATCACTCCTAAAAACAAAGTTACTTATAATACAATTTAAAAGCACAGGGAATAAAAGAGAGTTCATGTCTTTTGGTTTTACTCCTGGGTACAACAAGTTCTCTGGGCCGCTGAAGAGAGTAAACATCTGGAGGGGCAGCAGAGGTGAAGAGCTGTCCCTCAGAATGTTGGTGAAGGTACTTAGAGTAGCCTCATCTCACTGCTCACTTAGGGCGGGAAGAGAGGAATGTGGGATGCCAATTACATAAATATATGTGCTATAGTCCACAGTGTTAAACTGGGCTTGAATAAGAGGTGGGACAAAAGATTGATTCAGTGATGGATCGCGATACTTGACACTAATGACGATGCACCAATCCCTGAACGCATGGATCGATCTTTAATTAATTAGGTACTGTATATTCATGTAAATATTGCATACTCTCTTGGGTATTCAACTAATTGCATTTTCAGTCCACTAGATCGCACAAAGCAAGCACCCAGTCAAGTGAAGTCATAGACTGTCTCGCGAGATTTTCAGCCAGCTTTGAAAGTTAGGAAGCAGTTAGCTCGAAATTAGCATTTTGGATTTTAAAACGAAGATGGAAAACCATGACATGACACACAACCCACAAAAAGTGCTGCATGAAAAGAAAAAAAAACGCAGGCCAGCACATATCTCGGGCTAGCGTTAGCAACAGCTAAACTAAGAACACATCGACATGGAGTTTGCAAGCAGCACTGGAGGAAAAGTAAGTAAAGTTTATTTAAGAAGCATTTTTCAGAGGCATGCTGTATAGTCACAAAGCGCTGTACAATAAAATAGAATAAAAGGAATTTGATAGATAAAATTAATTTAAAAATACAAAAACAAGTTAAAACACAAGATTAAAATAATGTAAAAATATCAGACTTGCCATTAAAAAGCAGTTGAATTGAAATTCAACAGAAAGCCTCCTTAAACAAAAAGGTTTTCAGCTGCTTTTTAAAAGAGTCCACAGAGTCAGATAAACATAGCTGGAGTGGGAATCATCCAAACAACGCTGTCCACCGCCCTCAATGTGTGCAGAGACTTGTCTCTGTGGAAAATGAAGCCCAGAGAATACTTTATTATATGAAAGAGATGTTGAATAAGGTGAAAAAAGTGAACACTATTGTATTGCAATACTCAATATTGCTATATCATGATTATCGTTGAATTGTGACAGGATCGCATCATGAGCCAAGTATCATGGTCTGAAGTGAATTGCGATGTCACTCACGATTGAATATCTTCAAAAATAACGGTGCAATGTAATTAACTTATTTTTGCTCTTGATTACCCTCTGACCTTGACCTTTGGACCTCAAAATGAATTCATGTCTAGAACTTTGCATGTACTATCCCTGCACCGTGTCTGGTGCTGACACCTGCAATCGTTCTGGTTTTAGAGTCCAGAAAAACAAAGAGAAAGAGACAAACAGATGGATGTTAAAAATCCTGCCCACACCCTGAACACCAAAAAACTTAAACCTAGTTACAAGGTGGTAAAATATTGCACTGAATGCAATGTGCTAAACCAAAGGAGCTCCCATATGTATCATACATCAACTTTACAAGTGACTTATTTCACAGTAAATAACTGTTTCTTTTTCCTCATACTAAACAAAGCTAAGAAGCAAAACTATTTACGCCATAAAGTCTACATTTCCAGCTCTATAATCATCACAAAGAAGGATTTGTCCTTTTTTAATGATTACAGAGCACAGATAGAATTGTCCCAGTGACAGCCTCCATCTTGTTGTTGTGCCATTGCTGCAGCAAAAACTGAAGTTTGGCACACACACACTGCTCTGTGTGTGTGTGCATCACAGCCACTCATCCCAGACTTGCTGGTTGCACAAGGCAGACCAAAAAAGAAAAAATGTGAACACAATAAAAAAAGGAAGGAACACCATTACATGCCACAACTCATAAACCAGAAAAGCACTCAGAGAGCGCATAGCTCTGCCAAGGCTCCTTCTGTCCCACATGGATCACATGCAAAATCTAATGGGTTCGTGTGTAGGCCACGAGCCAGTTCTGCGCAACACTGCATCCAAGTCTATCCAGTAGTTTTGGAGGATTCTTGCTAACACACTGTGAGAAGGGCCTTGGTGGAGGTATGCATTCTCAGATCATCACCAAAGTGTTATGGTTTCCTGTCAAGCCCAAGAACCGCCTCTGGTGAAAATGTCATCCGAATCCATCCAGTAGGTTTTGTGTAATCCTGCTGCACAAATACAAACAAGGTCCTCAGTGGAGATACTGTATGCCCTCTCAGATCCATCCATCCATCCATCTTCTATTGCTTAATTCTTTTCGGATTGCGGGGTGGCTGGAGCCTATCCCAGCATCTTTGGGTGAGAGGCAGGATACACGTCTTTGGCCTGTGGGAGGAAACCGGAGTAAACCCACGCAGACACAGGGAGAACATGGAAACTCCACATAGAAGGGTCACCGATGGTCAGGGGGTGGGATCGATCCCGTGACCCTCTTGCTGTTCTGACAGAGTGCTAACCACTGCACCACCGTGCTGCCCGCATGTGTAATCCTGCTAACAGACAAACCAACCCGAATACATTACCTCCTTGGCGGAAGTACATATTTGAGTACAACCAAAATTATTTTAAACTATTATTTTTTTATAAGTTAATTTTTAAAAAGTTATATTGGCACTTTATCAACTAGAAATACTGTATGTGGATTCATCTTTGTTTGATAAATTGCTTAAAAAAGAGGTGTGATTTGGTTAAAGCCAGGTTTGTACTTTATTCCCAACATAGAATCATGTCTGTTTGAAATTAAACGAATCTTTGTGAAATGCACTTCTTTGAATTTGAAATAGCTCTCCATTAAAAAGTTACAACAAGGACCCAGTGGATGAGCCCATATGGGTCCTCCTTCCAGCGGGCTCACCACCTGCTGGAGGGATCATGGGGGTCACGGTGCTGTGTGAATCGGAAGGCAATCAGGGCTCCTCTGCTTGGACTACTGGCCCTGCAACCCAGACCCCCGGATAAGTGGTAGAAGATGGATGGATGGATGGATGGATGGATGGATGGATGGTATTTGAAATAATTCCTTGTATTTTACAGTTTAAAAACTGATTAAAACTAGGACTGGGCAATTAACCAAAATAAAACCAAAACCATTGTTCGGGACATAAAACCGGCATACTCTTGCTCGTCTTTTTTGGGGGTGGGGGGATAGTTTTTTCCCGTCTTCCTGTTGTGTGCATGTGTATACGAGCGCTTTTCGCCCTGCCCCTTTAGGGTGGATTCACACTACAATGTTTGGACCAACTTTTACTGACGTTTTGGCAAATGCCTGGCTCTGCTGGCAAAAGTTGGTAAAAGTTAATGATAGATGCTGGTGAAAGTAAACGTTCCTGAGCACTGGGCTAAGTTGTGCAGAGCAAGCCTAAGTCAGCCCGAGTTGGGGAACGTCGACTGAAACACTGGCAGCAGTGAACTTAGCCTAACACTTCTCATTAATAATACTTTAGACTTATATAGCACTTTTCAAAACACTCACAGCTGCTTTACATAGGGGATAAAGAAAGAAGAGAGAAGAGGGCAAAGAGGGGAAGTGTCAGTGATGAAATGCAGTGTTGAATAGATGGGTCTTTTGTGATTTTTTGAACATCTGAAAATGCCAAGAAAAAGCCAGCGAAGTGCACTTAAACTAACTTATTCAAAGAGTTAATCATTTCTTCCTGTGAATTTTAAACTTTTTTGCAGAAATGTGCAACTTTTTACTAATAAATTTTCAATTTGTTTTTTTAATTTTTCATGTACTGTATATTTGAGGCATTAAATTTGTAAGCTTTTTCTAATAAATTTAACACTTTTATCTTTTTTATGCTTTGATTTTGTGATAAAAATGTTATTTTTTCATAAAAGTACAGTTTTTTTTTCTTCATAAATGCACTCAAGTAAAAGTAAAATTTAGATTTAGATTTTGATTTAGTATACTTTATTGATCCCCAGAGGGGAAATTGAGGGCATCCACCACCTGGATGGATGAGCAGCCACGATACAGCGCTATCCCTTAACCATTCACACACACACTCACGCCTGGGGCCACTTTAGAGTCTCCAGTTAACCTAACCTGCATGTTTTTGGCATGTGGGAGGAAACCGGAGAAATCCCAGAGTAAACCCACGCAAACACGGGGAGAACATGCAAACTCCACACAGATCACTGTGTTGTTGTTTATCCTGAAGTAAAACTACTCAGTAAAGTACAGCTTTGTGAAAAAGACAAGTACTTGAAAATGTAACATATTACTACCCAACACTGACTGCAGGGTCCGAAGTTCATCACAATAAACCTATTCTGCAAAGTGAAGAATATTAACTTGGGTGAAATGTTGGGAATATTACTGTACATAGGTGAGAACAAATACAGTGGTGTGAACAGTGGTGTTTATTATTAAGGGTAAAAAAAAAAAATCCAAACCTATATGGCCCTGTGTGGAAAAAGTGATTGCCCCGCCCCCCATTAAAACATAAATTAACTGTGGTTTATCACATCTTTGGAAAGCTGAGTTCAATTTCTCTAGCCACACCTAGGCCTGATTACTGCCACACCTGTTCTCAATCAAGAAATCACTTAAATAGGACCTGCCTGACAAAGTGAAGTAGACCAAAAGATCCTCAAAAGCTAGACATCATGCTGCAATCCAAAGAAACTCAGGAACAAATGAGAAACAAAGTAATTGAGATCTATCAGTCAGGAAAAGGTTATAAAGCCATTTATAAAGCACTGGGACTCCAGCAAACCACAGTGAGAGCCATTCACCACAAATGGTGAAAACATGGAACAGTGGTGAACCTTCCCAGGAGTGGCCGGCCAACCAAAGTTACCCCAAGAGCATGGCAACAACTCATCCAAGAGGTCACAAAAGACCCCACAACAACATCCAAAGAACTGCAGGTCTCCCTTGCCTCAGTTAAGGACAGTGTTCATGACTCCACTATATGAAAGAGACTGGGCAAAAGTGGCCTGCATGGCAGAGTTCCAAGATGAAAACCACTGCTGAGCAAAAAGAACATAAAGGCTCATCTCAGTTTTGCCACAAAACATCTTGATGATCCCCAAGACTTTGGGGAAAATACTCTGTGGACTGACAAGACAAAAGTTGAACTTTTTGGTAGGTGTGTGTTCCTTTACATCTGGCGTAAAAGTACAGCATTTCAGAAAAGGAACATCATACCAACAGTAAAATATGTTGGTGGTAGTGTGATAGTCTGGGGCTGTTTTGCTGCTTCAGGACCTGGAAGACTTGCTGTGGGAAATGGAACCATGAATTCTGCTGTCTACCAAGAAATCCTGAAGGAGAATGTCTAGCCATCTGTTCGTGACCTCAAGCTGAAGCGCACTTGGGTTCTGCAGCAGGACAATGATCCAAAACATACCAGCAGGTCCACCTCTGAATGGTTTAACCTCTTGCGCTCCGTTGTACCGCGGACAGGCAAGTCTCTGTGTCCTAGGGAGCACGAGGGTGCACGAGAGCGCACGATGCCGGACGCATGACTCAGACGCATGATCCTGATGGTGGTGATGTAGGTGGTGTGGCGCTGCAGACACAGCCGCGAACAGATTAGTTCATCTGATTGACCTCTCATTCGACTAATAAGAGCTTTGAATTGGGTTTCTGAAACCTTGAAGAACCAATGAATGAAAACCTAGCCAGAAGGACCCGCCTCGCAACGGCTGCGAGCCAATTGAAGCACAGAAGTTCGCTGAGCTGTTTTGTCTAAAGCTGGGTGAAGAGAGACTGCTTCAGCAGCCACAGGCAGTGCTTTTTTTTTTTTTTTTAATTCCAGCAGAGTGTTTAAGATTCTCTTATATGGTCATCATAGACCGACGGAGGCCGACGACGAAGGTCGTAAATCATTCGCCAAAACCGCAATCATGGAATTATGTTTTGACCGGGTCGCAAGACCAGAACCAGCGTCGCGTTCGTCTGACAATGAGGAAGAGAAGTTGGCCAGGACAATGTGGCTGTGAAGAGGTAAGGTGTTATAAGCCAAATTATTTTTTATCCCTGAAAATTGTAATCAAAAAATGACTTTTGACCGATCGGTAAATTACAACTGTGCGGCGCATGATGTCCGAAGTGCGTGCGCCACGTTACACGGTTCTTCGCCGCCTCCGGACCATGAACGCCCCCCCCGCCTCTACGATTCTGTAGCGGCGGTGGGGGGGGGGGGGCTGCGGTGACAGCGCTGCTGTGGAAACATGCCTTATCCGAGTGTAATCCGTCATGTAGCGAGGGCGGACCTTCGTCCTCTGTAGCGGGGGGGTGGGGGGACAACCCCACACACACACACACACACACACACACACACAGCCCTGAATGTGACCTTTCATTTGAGCCCAAGATGAAGCTTCTATGTTGAATCATTCAAAAGTTACAGACGTTTTTCCAAACTGTGCCATTTGGCACAGTTCCAAAATGCCTGGGAACAGCTGAGAACAAAGCTGTGTAAAATATTCATTTTTTGTGGTATTGTTACAAAATTTGGACCTCAGCTGGATAACACTTGGTTCTACATTTCTGTTGCATTTTCCAGCCCGGATCTGAAGCTGTGTGTTATTTGCAAGCATTTGTATCCAAAAAAACACCCAGGCCAAATTTATCTTCTTCAAGTTCACTATGTTTAGATGACTGTAACTCAGTGGCCGGAGCACTTAGAGAGATCTTTTTTTTTTTTGCCAAAAAATTCAAAGTGGTTTCTTTTAAATGAGACCAACCCCATGAAGATGCTGCAAAGGGTTGAAGAACAGCTTTCGATTTACTTTGGGCACATTATTTTTTGGCGTTTTTAGGAAAATTGACCGGAGTGCAAGGGGTTAAGAAAAACAAAATGAAGACTTTGGAGTGGCCTAGTCAAAGTCCTGACCTGGATCCAATTGAGATGCTGTGGCATGACCTTAAAAAGGCGGTTCATGCTCGAAAACCCTCCAATGTGAATGAATTACAACAATTCTACAAAGATGAGTGGGCCAAAATTCCTCCACAGCGCTGTAAAAGACTCATTGCCAGTTATCACAAATGCTTGATTGCAGTTGTTGCTGCTAAGGGTGGCCCAAACAACTATTAGGTTTAGGGGATAATCACTTTTTCACACAAGGCCATGTAGGTTTGGATTTTTTTCCCCTTAGTAATAACCACCTTCATTTAAAAATTGCATTTTGTGTATACTTGTGTTATCTTTGTCTAATACTTAAAATTTGTTTTGATGATCTGAAACATTTAAGTGTGACATACAGTACATACAAAAAAAAAGAAAAAAAAAGGAAGGGGGCAAACACTTTTTCACACCACTGTACCAACATGAAGTAAGAATACTAGTACTGTAGTCCTACAATTCAACTAACTTTACATAAATGAAAATACAATAGTTCAATAAAAGTACTTGGAGAATAATGTCAGATTACTTGAATGGTTACAGCACAGTTATTGGCACAACTGCACCGTCTCTATCAACTGCTGCCCACCGGGCCTAAAAACAGTTTCTAGGGGAAATACTTCCTCTTCCTCTACATGGATGTGGTGTGGCGTAACTGATAGCATGAACAGAAGGCAGAATAAAAAGAGAGAAAGAAAGCCAGCAAAGGGGATGATGATGCAATGAGGTTGGGTGAGACAGCTGTTGCATTTTGGGGGATTAAAATCTATCTTTGTGTGCAAAATCCACCACCTCTGCTTGGCTGAATTTAGCCGTCTGCTGCGTAATCATCTCATCGTCCAAAATACTGGCAGTTCTCACGCAATCTTACACACATACTACAGACAAACAGAAAACCAAACACTTCAATGACCATCATAATAAAAAGAGACTTGGCAAATAGTTTTGTGTGTGAGGGTGTGAATAATATTGATCATTAATCAAATTAAGCTTCCTCTCTCTATACTGTCAGTTCACCGACACTGACACCTGTTAACTTTTCTGTGATCATTTGTAGTTAACCTGACTGAGTATTCACTTCTTAATGTTATCTAGAACTCCATTTGTCAGAGTCTTCTGAATGAGTCGAGAAAAATCTACTAGAAGACATATATGACATTTACCTCTTTTGTAATTTATACACAGCAGATTAGAGGTGAAGTATAATGAGGCGAAGTTTGGCATGAGCCCTGGTTTTGGACTTAAACTTATGAAAGGTAAAATGTATTTCATAAACAAATAAGCCTCTCCCCGCTGAGGCAAACTCCAATGTGGTACAGAAACAGATGCCCCAGCCAAGCTAAAGGTAACAATTCAATTCAATTCAATTCAATTCAACTTTATTTATATAGCACCATTTCACAACAACAGTCATCTCATAGCACTTTCAACGGTAGGGGGAACCCCCACAGTTGCAGAAAGACCCCAGCAATCAGGCGATCCCCTGTGAGCAAGCACTTGGCGACGGTGGAGAGGAAAAACTCCCTTTTAACAGGAAGAAACCTCCAGCAGAACCAGGCTCAGGGAGGGGCAGTCATCTGCTGCGACTGGCTGGGGGGGTGAGGGGACAGAGAAGATGAAAAGAACAGACATGTAGAGGGCAAACAGCACGATGGGGACTCAATCTATGGGAGAGAACAAAATGACCAGCAAAAAAAAATAAATATTTCATTGAGAGTGAAGAAAGGAGTGAGGCCCAGTGCATTATTGGAGGTCCCCCGGCTGACTAAACCTATTAGCAGCATAACTAAGGGAGGGTTCAGAAACACATGATCCCTCCCTAATTGTAGGTTATATCAAAAAGGAAGGTTTTAACCCTATTCTTAAAAACAGAGATCGAGTCTGACTCCTGAATCCAGATTGGCAGCTGGTTCCACAGGAGAGGAGCTTGATAACTGAAGGCTCTGCCTCCCATTGTACTTTTGGAGATTCTAGGTATTACAAGTAATCCTGCATTTTGGGAGCATAGTGCTCTGTTAGGATAATACGGTAGCATCAGAACTTTTAAATAAAAAGGGGCCTGATTGTTTAGAGCTTTGTAAGTAAGAAGAAGGATTTTAAACTTAATTCTAAACTCTATGGGAAGCCAATGAAGGGAGGCCAGAGCTGGAGAGATATGATCTCTCTTTCTAGTACCTGTTAAAACTCTTGCTGCAGCATTTTGGATCAGCTGAAGACTTTTTAAAGATGTTTTAGGACAACCTGATAATAAAGAATTACAATAATCTAATCTTGAGCTAACAAAAGCGTGGATCAGTTTCTCAGCATCACTCTGAAACAAGATGCTCCTAATCTTGGCAATATTACGCAAATGATAGAAGGCAGTCTTAGAAACAAATTTAATATGTGAACTGAAAGACAGATCTTGATCAAAAATAATTTCAAGGTTCCTCACAGAGCTATTAAGAGTAACCGCATCCAAACTGAAAGTTTGATTTGGAAAGGTATTTCTAAGGTTTTTTGGACCAACAAGAATGACTTCAGTCTTATCTGAATTTAATAGCAGGAAATTACAAGTCATCCAAGCTTTGACTTCCTTAAGACAGGCTTCCAACTTGGCTAATTGATTACTATCATCCGGCTTCATTGACAGGTGCAATTGTGTGTCATCTGCATAACAATGACCGGCTGCACGGTGGCGCAGTGGTTTAGCACTGTGGCAGCACAGTTTTACCCTCGGCCGGGGGACCGCGGGGATCATGAGATCGTGGGTTCGATCCCAGCCCCCGACCAACAGTGAGCTGTGTGGAGTTTGCATGTTCTCCCCGTGTTGCGCGGGTTTACTCCGGGATTTCTCCGGTTTCCTCCCGCACACCAAAAAAAAAAACATGTAGGTTTAGGGCGCTCGCGCACGCAGCGACCAGCAGCCAGTGGCTTGTCACCAGACTGCAAACCAAGTCTACCTACGGGTACAAATAAGTAACAAAAAAAAAAAAAAAAAAAAAAAATATAAAGTGTTTTCTAATAAGGTTGCCTAACGGAAGCATATATAAACTAAAAAGAGTAGGGCCTTGCACAGATCCCTGTGGAACTCCATTATTGACATGAACAAACTGGAACCTATCAGATAAATAAGATCTAAACCACTGCAATGAAGTTCCATTAAGTCCAACATAGTGTTCTAATCTATCGAGTAGAATATTATGATCAATAGTATCAAAAGCTGCACTAAGGTCTAAAAGGACAAGTACAGAAACCAGTCCATTATCAGATGCGATGAGGAGGTCGTTAGTGACCTTCGCTAAGGCTGTTTCAGTACTATGATGGATTCTAAACCCAGATTGAAACTCTTCAAGTAAACCATTTCCCTGCAGGTGGTCAAATAATTGCGTAGCAACAACTCTTTCTAAGATTACTGAAATGAAAGGGAGATTAGAGATTGGTCTATAGTTAGCTAAAGCTCCTGGATCCAACTTTGGCTTTTTAATGAAGGGTTTAATTACAGCCGTTTTAAAAGCCTGCGGTACATGGCCTAAAGTTAATGAAGAATTGATTATATGAAGAATAAAGATACCAATAAGTGGGAAGACTTCTTTAAATAACCTGGTAGGAACAGGGTCTAAAAGACAAGTTGATGGCTTGGGTGAGGAAACTATTTTGTCTAACTCTAAAAGGTCAATTGGAGTAAACTCATCAAGACAGATATCAGTTGAAGGAGTTGTAGTAGTTACTGTATTTAAGTTAACGGTGGGAAGAATCTGATTGATTTTATTTCTGATGGATGAAATTTTATTATTGAAAAAGTTCATAAAGTCCTGACTAGTAAGCTCTAAGGGAATGCTAGGATTGACAGAGTCCTGACTCTTTGTCAACCTGGCTACAGTACTGAAAAGAAACCTGGAATTATTCTTGTTCTCTTCTATTAATGCAGAATAATAACTCGTTCTAGCTTTTCTAAGAGATTTTTTTTATAAATTAAAAGATGATTTCTCCAAGCTAAATAGATTTCATCTAAATTAGTGGAGCGCCATTTTCTTTCTAATTGACAAGTCTTCTGTTTTAAGCTACGTGTTTCTGTGTTGAACCAAGGAGTTAGAAATCTCTGATTAGACTTTTTATTCTCCGCGGGAGTTCGCTTCATTCATCCTGGCCGCTGTTTACGTCCCACCCGACGCGGATGAGCGCGAAGCTCAGCGCGCGCTCGCAGATCACATACAACATACGGAGCGGAATTTCCCGGACTCTCTGGTTATTGTGGTTGGCGACTTTAATCAGAGCAATCTGAGCCACGATCTCCCCCGATACAAACAGTTTATTAAATGCCCCACCAGAGGAAAGAACACGCTGGATCACTGTTACACTACAGTGAAGGACACGTATCGCGCTGTTCCCCGCGCTGCGCTCGGACTATCTGATCACGTGATGGTCCACCTCATTCTCACTTACAGACAGGCCTGTTGTGAGCACTACGAAGAAATGGACCAGTGAAGCTGAGGAGAAGCTGGAAACGTGCATGGAAATAACTGATTGGGGCATGTTTAAAAGAGCCACGCATGATCTGGATGAGTACACGGACACTGTGAACTCATATATCCACTTTTGTGAGGAGAGCATTCTTCCATCGCGCACCAGGGTGAGGTACTCCAACGACAAGCCCTGGTTCACTGCTAAGCTCAGACAGATCAGGAAGGAGAAGGAAGCAGCGTTGAAAAGTGGAGACAGGGACCGCTACAGGGAGGTTAATATCGGTTTAACAGAGAGCTGAGGAGAGCTAAATCTGTGTATTCTGAGAGACTCCAGCAGCAGTTCACGGCTAACGACTCTGCTTCTGTGTGGAGAGGACTGAGGCAAATCACCAACTATCGGCCTCAGGCTCCTAAGGGTCAGGATGACAAAGCCCTTTGTCAAAGACTGTCCCAACACTATGCCCGTTTTGACACCTCGTCAGCTGTGTCCAACTCCCCCCCTCCCTCCAGCTCCACTGCCTCCACGGTCCCTACTTCATCAAAGGCGCCCCCCCTCATCCCCCCCTGCCCTTGTCATCAGTGAGCAGGACGTGCTCAGACAGTTCTCCAGACTGAACCCGCGCAAGGCCCCCGGTCCGGACGGCATGTCTCCCTCCACCCTGAGACACTGTGCGAAAGAGCTGGCTCCTGTCTTCACAGACATTTTTAACACCTCCCTTAAGCTATGCCACGTGCCGACCTGCCTCAAATCCTCCACCATCATCCCTGTCCCCAAGAAGCCACGGATTACGGGACTTAACGACTACAGACCTGTAGTGCTCACCTCTGTAGTCATGAAGTCCTTTGAGCGCCTGGTACTGCCCCGCCTCAAGTCCATCACCACTCCCTTCCTGGACCCGCTGCAGTTTGCCTACCGAGCCAACAGGTCTGTAGACGACGCAGTCAACCTGGCCCTCCACTCCATCCTGCAGCACCTGGACTCCCCAGGAACCTACGCCAGGATCCTGTTTGTGGACTTCAGCTCTGCATTCAACACCATCCGCCCCGCTCTGCTCCGGGACAAGCTGTCCCTGCTCAACATGCCTGACTCCCTCTGCAGGTGGATCACCGACTTCCTGATGGACCGGAGGCAGCATGTGCGGCTGGGAAAGACTGTCTCAGACTCTGTTAGCATCAGCACCGGATCACCCCAGGGCTGTGTACTTTCCCCCCTACTCTTCTCCCTTTATACTAACTCCTGCACCTCCAGCCACCAGTCTGTCAAGCTGATCAAGTTTGCAGACACCACCCTCATCGGGCTCATCTCCAACGGCGACGAGTCCGCCTACAGGAGAGAGGTGGCCCAGCTGGCGTCCTGGTGCAACAACAACAACCTGCAGCTGAACACTCTGAAGACAGTGGAGATGATTGTGGACTTCAGGAAAGTCACAACCCCTCTGCCCCCCCTCACCCTCACAGGCTCTCCCATCACCACTGCAGATTCCTTCCGCTTCCTAGGCACCACCATCACCAGGGACCTCAAGTGGGAGCCGACCATCAGCTCCCTCATCAAAAAGGCCCAGCAGAGGATGTTCTTCCTGCGGCAGCTGAGGAAGCTCAAGCTACCCACCAAGATGTTAGTGCAGTTCTACACAGCCATCATCAAGTCCATCCTCACCACCTCCATAACCGTGTGGTACGCAGGAGCCACTGCCAGGGACAGACTAAGGCTGCAGCGCGTCGTGCGCACTGCTGAGAAGGTGATCGGCTGCAAGCTCCCATCTCTCCAGGATCTGTACATCTCCAGGACCTGGAGGCGTGCTGGCCGGATCATAGCCGATCCTTCACACCCTGGTCACGTACTGTTTGCCCCTCTCCCCTCAGGTAGAAGACTTCGGTCCATTCAGACTAAAACCTCCCGTCACATGAACAGCTTCTTCCCCTCTGCCATCAGACTGCTGAACACTAAGTGACTTATTAGACTCTCGTGCACTACGTACAGCAGCTCAACCAGACTCATGTCAATC
Source organism: Pholidichthys leucotaenia (assembly GCA_020510985.1). Classification (NCBI taxonomy): domain Eukaryota; kingdom Metazoa; phylum Chordata; class Actinopteri; order Cichliformes; family Pholidichthyidae; genus Pholidichthys; species Pholidichthys leucotaenia. The sequence continues at coordinate 298,133,300 of CM035846.1, forward strand.
ATCAATGTTTTCTTTTTGCATTACCGACTGCACTATGTGGTACTCCACAATATCTGCTGCTCGCTAATATATTTAAAACTGCTGACTAGTATTACTCATTCTTATTCTACACTTTATTGCATGTATAGTTTTTTTATTTCTTTTATTTTATCATGTTTAATGTTGCAGCATTGCACCGAGACAAATTCCTAGTTTGTGTACTACATGAACAATGGCAATAAATCTGATTCTGATTCTGATTCTTTTTTAACAATCCAATCTACTAACTATGATGACAAAACTATAATAAAATAACTCAGAATGATTAGTAAACCAGGTGTGAACATGGATATCTAGTGGAGTGATGAGAATTTAAAACAAAATAGCAATAAAAACTCCCTGTATCTGTCACTCCCACAGCAATCCCCACAATCCTCTCGCACCACCCTCACACACTTCTCTGCCACTCCTGACTTCCTCATATAGTGCTACACTTCCCTTCTTGACACCTAATCATTGCATCTGTAGTGCTCTTTCTTGGCATGAAACTGTACTGCTGCTTGCTGATTACCACCTCTCTTCTTAACCTTCAGTAACTCTTTTCTACATTTTCATTGTGTGGTTGATCAACTTGACTTTATCCTTGTTCTTGAAAATTGGTACCAGTACACTTCTCCATTTTTCAGGCATCCTCTCACTCTCCAAGATTGTGCTAAACAATCTGGTTAAAAAGTCCATGGACATCTCTCCTAAACATATCCATACCTCCACAGATATATCATTTGGACCAATTGTCTTTCCACTCATCATTATAAATTGTAAATTGCTGGTTTTAAGGACAGTGGAAGTTGATGAACATTGATATCAGTCAATGTAAACTGGCTAATTTCCATCTGTTGTCCGTGGGTTACAATTTTTCCTTTCCCCATTCTATTATGCTGAGCACCAAGCTAGAGGGTGGGAAGTACCATTTTTATATGGTCTTTGGTATGACCCAGCCGGGGCTTGAACCCACAACCTCCCGGCTGAGGGATGGGTGGTCTACCACTAGGTCACCACTCTGGTTAGATAGATAGATAGATAGATAGATAGATAGATAGATAGATAGATAGATAGATAGATAGATAGATAGATAGATAGATAGATTCCTCCATGCAGCTCTGTCCTTCGCCTTCCGCTGCCAGGAACTCCTGACCTTGTTAACCTGGGCGACGTCCAAGATAGATACATACTTTATTGATGCCAAACTGGGAAATTACAGTAGAATGGTTCGCTCCACTCTCTTCATAGCGGCCCTCACTTCCACTTTGTTAATCTTCTTTACTTTCTGATTCACTTCCTTCACCTGTCCTCCTCTTTTATTTTTGGGATCCCTAGCTCGATCCCAGCCCCTGACCAACAGTGATCTGTGTGGAGTTTGCATGTTCTCCCCGTGTCTGCGTGGGTTTACTCCGGGATTTCTCCGGTTTCCTCCCACAGGCCAAAGACATACAAGTTAGGTTAATTGGAGACTCTAAACTGACCCTAGGTGTGAATGTGTGTGTGAATGGTAAAGGGATAGTACTGTGGCTGCTTCATCCTTCCAGGTGGATGCCCTCAATTTCCCCTCTGGGGATCAATAAAGTATACAAAATAAAAAATTCTTCATTCATCAGCTCCTCAAAGTACTCCTTCCATCTTCTCGTCCCTACCATCTCTGTCCTTAACCAATTTAACCTGTTTCACATCCTTTCCAACTCGATCTCTGTCTCTAGCCAATGGATACACGTCCTTTTCACCTTCCTTAGTGTCTAGCCTTTCATACAACTCACTATATGCCTTTTCCTTTTCCTTTGCTACCTCTCTCTTTGCCACATACCTCCAAGTACTCCTGCTTATTTCCTTTATCTCGATGATTATTCCACTTTTTCCTTGACAGCCTCCTCCTTTGAGTACGTTCATGTACCTCCTCAATCCACCACCAAGTCTCCTATTTTCTTCGCAGTTAACCCTCACCACCACAACTGTACGTTCCTAGTCCTCTGGTAGTTCTTCTCTACCACCCAGGGCCTGTTTCGGCTCCTCTCTGAAATCTATGCAGCATTCTTCCTTCTTCAACTTCCACCTTTTAATCTTTGGCTCCAGCGTCACTCAGTTCCTCATCTTGGTTTCTAAATCGATCTGAACCGCAAATATCAAAATAATCATTTTATAAATCACTGTCCCTATTAGAACAACAAAGCAGGGCATTTCTGACTGTTCCACTGGCATGCAGGATCCCTTATCCACTCCATTAGCAAGCAACAGCATAAATTCTCTGCTCGTCTTCACATCAGGACATTAACAAGAGCACTCCGAGGCAAGTGCAATATTCTCCACTTCCGTTTTCTTTGAAGATCCCAATACTTACTGACAGAGAGCAGTTTTCAACTTTTCAATATAATTACAGTGGCAGAATCAAATTATGACAAACCCATCATCCACAAATATACAACAAAGTATACAACCCATAGTTGTAGTTCAGGATCCCAACGTGTACCTGTGTCGCAAGTTTGGTGACCCAAGAGAGCTTTACACTTTCTATAGTAAGAGAGCATAGGGAGTGTCAACCTTGACCTCTGACCTTTTGATCCCAAACCTGTAGTCAGAGGTCATGGTCTCAGAGTGAATCTGTGTAACAGGTTTGGTGACCCTAGCTTTCTTTGTTACTGAGATACACTACTCACAAAAAGTAAGTAAGTAATATTTGGACTTCCGGGTGAAATTTATGGAAAATGTAAAAGATTCTTGCCACAGTAATATAATATCATGAAAGCAAAGCATTTAAGTATAAGCAAGCAATGGTGATTTCCTCATCTCAAACAATTTATTGAAACAAAAGCCAACAACAGTGGTGGGTATACCACAAACAAAAAATGTCAATGTCTCAATAACTTGTCATGTGCCCTTGAGCATCACAGCTTGACGACATTTCATGCTGCTCACAAGTCGACTTATTGTCTGCTGAGGCATGGCATTCCACTGTTCTTGAAGGGTGGCCCTCAGGTCATTGAGGTTGTGGGGTGCAGGGTTACGAGCCTCTACACGGCAACTCTGCTGATCCCATACGTTATCGATGGGATTCAGGTCTGGAGAAAGTGCAGGCCACTCCATTTGAGGTACCTCAGCCTCCAGCAGCCATTCCCTAATGATGCGACCTCGATGAGCTGGAGCATTGTCATCCATGAAGATGAGATTAGGCTTCTGTTGTTCATGCAGGGGCACAATGACTGGATTAATGATGTTATTCAGGTAGTATTGGCTTGTCACTGTAACATTCACAAGGTGTAGGGCAGTTCTGTATTGACTAGACACACCTGCCTAGACTGTAACATGGTGACAACAGTGGCTGATGCATAGCGCTCTCCTTGACATCTCCAGCATCATTGGCGGCCATCATTTCTGCTCAGCGTGAATCGACTTTCATCAAGAACAGCACTGAGTCCCACTGGTCCCTTGTCCAGCAAAAATGCTCCCTGGCCCATGCAAGACAATGACGCCTGTGCCTGATGGTGTGGTCAGGTACCCTTGCAGGTCATCTAGCACATAGATCATACTGATATAAATGATTTCAAATGGTCTGATGTGACACTTGGGTGCCTCTCACCTCCCTTAAATGTGCCTGGAGTTGAATGGCATTCATCATCCAATTCCGCAGGGTACTGTTCACAATGGAGCAGTCATCAGCAAGGGATGTGACCAAAGGACATCCACTTCTATGCCTTTCTGTGACTCTTCCAGTCTCTCTGGATCTCTGTTGCAACCTGCTGATGACACTTTGTGACACTCTAAGCTCAGTGGCCACTTCCCTCTGAGAACATCCTGTTATTTATTTAGCGAATGCAAAGTCCTTAAGTCAAGCAGTTGCCTCCTGGTTTGCTGTATGGAGGGTGTGTAATCCTCCTTCCAGTCTTTGGAGCGGGCAAGCCTCTATGATGTGTTCCATTGTTTGCTCCTCTCCACATGCGCACAGTGGGCTAGGGCTACTGCCCCATCTGTGAAGGCTGGCCAAGCAGGGGCCATGTCCAGTCCTGAAGCGATTGAGTGTAGCCCACTGTCTCCTTGGAAGGTTGGTGCCCGGGACCTGTTGGTTGGGGTTTATTACCAGCTGTTTGTTTGGGACCTCCTTGGTCTCCCATTCAACATCCTGTTGAAGCCCTGCAATGGCGTGGTACTGTTGGTCAAGTGTGAGGTGTCGTCTTGGTCTCATGATGTCAAAATGTGAACAGTATGATGAAGAGGACTGTTTAAATACCAATTCTAATTGAACCAGAAAATTTATTGGTCGATTCATGGATCAAACACCTGTTGTGAATTTTGCCATAAAGCACCTTGTTAGAGAATAGCAAGTTATGCAAAAAGTACTGAAACACTGAAAAGTTGGATGTGTGCATTCAAAAGGTTAGAGAAGGTCAAATTAAGTTCACCTGTAAAGGTTATAGTGCATTTTAGGTGCATCCTGAAATTTCACCCGAAAGCCGAATATCCCTAACTTTTTGTGAGTAGTGTATAGTTTATAAGGCATTTTGATGTTGACCTTTGATCTTGTGATACCAAACCTATAGTCACACTTCAGGGTCACAGAGTAAACCTGTGTACCAAGTTTGGTGACCCTAGCTTACGGAAGACATACGGAATGTTAATGTGAAACTTTGACCTTTTGACCCTAAACCCATAGTCAGAGGTCAACATCCCAAAGTGAACCTGTATATCAGGTTTGATGGCCCTAGCTGTACTTGTTTTATAGTAAATGTAGCATTTACTATAGTGAAACTGCAATGTTAACTTTGAACTTTGACCCCTTGATCCCAAACCCATAGTCAGGTCAGGGTTTAAATCATCCAAGATGTGTATTAGATACAACTACTGTATCGATTTGAAAAGCCTACATCATTTCTTTCAGTAGTTAGTGTTTAGCATATTTAGGGAAAATCTGACCTCTGACTTTTGACCTCAAGGTCATCCGATGAGAGTCAAATTGCAATATGCACATCATCAGTGTACATCAAACCATTGTACAAAGTTTCAAAACAATCAGAATAAAACTGTAAGAGGAGTTGATTTCACATGACAGTTACTGTATGAAGTGAGATGAAATAAGAGGTCATAGGTCAGGGGCTACAATTCCTGCAAAAATCACCTGATCAGAATCAAATTGCAATATGTGTATCCTCAGTGTATTGCAAATCATGGCCTTCCCCCAAAGGGCTCTTCAACCCCTTTAGGCTTCGTCCATCGGGGGATGAAAACTAAAACTGGATACATCACAGTAGGTATGTTTGTCTCTCTTATGGAATCTGTTCCTGAACCATGGATTGAACACGGGTAATACCACGGCAGAACTTTTATAGATTCAATGTCCAGTTTTAACCAGCAGAAATGTCAATCAGATGACAGAACTGATATACTCAAATCAATAGTGCTAAATGATGTGGTGGCAGTGACTCAGGAGATAGAACGGGTCATCCAATAACCGGAGGGTTGGCAGTTCGAATCCTGCTCTCTCCAGCCATCATGCTGTTGTGTCCCTGGGCAGGGCACTTTACCCACTTTGCCACCAGTGTCCATGACACTGGGTATGAATGTGTATAAATGTTCGGTAGTAGTCGGAGAAGCTGTTGGTGCAGATTGGCAGCCACATTTCTGTCAATCTGCCCCAGGGCAGCTGTGGCTACAGAGGTAGCTTACCACTATCATTGTCAGTCTGGAGTGAATGAATAATGGACTCACTGTAAGTGCTCTGAGATGTCATTCGACATGTAAAGTGTCATATAAATCTAATCCATTATTATGTAATGACACAAATTACCATTTTGTTTCAATATGGCAGCACATTTGTTAATGTCATTAGTACCATTTCTGCTTTTCTGCTAATGTATTTATGACAAAATAGCCACTGTAAAAGAAATAATGTTTGAGAAAAAATTACTAGTTATAGCTATTATGTGATGGATTACTCAGGGTTTCCTCTGGTAACATTTCTCGGTGGCGGCCCGCCGCGCCAGAAAATTTACCGCCGTGCCAAGAAGGAGATATGAATTTAATAAGAAAAATATATGAAGCAATGACTTTCCACAAGCGCGCACACGAACAACACGTGTGGCCGTCATCCGCGCGGAGTTTAGAAGCACCCCGCCCACACGAGCATTCCAGTCAGTCAGCAGGCTGTGTCTCACTAGTGGCAGCAGCATCTTCGTGGAGAAGGAGTGAAAACCGGAAAGTCAAACAGCAGAAATGGACTCTATTTGAAAAGAAACTTTGTGAAGAAGTCTGCCGTTTCTTTGTCGGTGAAAATCCTGGCGCATCAGCACCTTAGTGCTACCAATTGGGCGGGAGTGAAACCACAAATGATGGTTGTGTGCATGCGTCAACCGCTTGGCCTGGGTAGATGAAAAAAGTGAGCATGTACAGCGCCGCATGCTTGCCGGGCTCGTCCAAAGCATACTCAGACCAAGGCAGACTAGAGGGGAAATGCAGCATAATAAGGCTTGACTGTCTGACAGAAACATGAGTTTATTAAAGTACTTTAAACAGGGAAAAAAAATCGTAAGAGGTATGTAAGCACTGGAGGCATTTATAATGGTTTTAACCCGCTGGAAACGGGAGCAATAACAGAAGAGTCGCTTAGCTAAGAGATGTGGTTAGAATTCAAATGCAACCAGCTTCATATGAAGGGAAAGGCAAGGGGGACTACTGAATTGCTGAGGATATATTTCACCAGCCACTACAATATTATGTTATGTTCCCTATTACGTACCTGGCAAGTTAAGATGACCGAAATTGACGAAGTCAATGACTTTAATCTGTCAGCAGCCTTCAGACAAAGTAAACGTGCCAGCATTTGGATTTCAAAATAAGGGAGGTTTTTCTTGGTGGTAAGAAGATTTCTAAAAAAAACCTATAAATATATAGAAATATTATAACAGAAAAAAATGGCATCCTTGGTCATTTAAGTTAATTTAAAGTGCTGATGACACATTTTTGACTTCCTCTAATTTTTCAACACATAATACAATATGACAAAATTAAATTAAATTACCCTTTATTGTAATTTAATTACAATAAAGTGAGGGGAAAAGTGAGGGGAAAATGGAGTGAGAGATCGACAGACGGATTGGAGCAGCTTCTGCAGTGATGCGGACGTTGTACCGGTCTGTTGTGGTGAAGAGGGAGCTTAGTTCTAAGGCAAAGCTGTCGATTTACCAGTCAATCTACGTTCCTACTCTCACCTATGGTCACGAGCTTTGGGTAATGACCGAAAGAACGAGATCGCGGATACAAGCGGCTGAAATGAGCTTTCTCCGTAGGATTGCTGGACTCACCCTCAGAGATAGGGTGAGGAGCTCAGTCATCCGGGAGAGGCTCAGAGTAGAACCGCTGCTCCTCCACATTGAAAGGAGTCAGTTGAGGTGGTATGGGCATCTGATTAGGATGCCTCCTGGACGCCTCCCACTTGAGGTGTTTCAGGCACGTCCCACTGGGAGGAGACCCCGGGGCAGACCCAGGACTCGGTGGAGAGACTATGTCTCCCAGCTGGTCTGGGAACGCCTTGGTATCCCCTCTGAAGAGCTGGAGCAGGTGGCTGGGGAGAGGGAAGTCTGGGCTTCTCTGCTTGAACTGCTGCCTCCGCGACCCGGACCTCCGGAAAAGCGGTAGAAGATGGATGGATGGATGGATGGATACCCTTTATTGTCATTCAACCCTACAACCAGTCATGTACATTCATTCATTCATCTTCTTCCGCTTAATCCGTTTTGAGTCGCGGGGGGGCTGGAGCCTATCCCAGCATCTTTGGGCAAAAGGCAGGATACACCCTGATCGCCAGTCATGTACAGTAGAACGAAATTGTGCTTTATCCTATCTACAGTGTCAATCACACACACCCCATGTGTAGAATCAGAAGGGCCGCTGCCATGCAAGGCGCCGCCACAGATTTCCCTCCTTCATTCCATTATTACTGAGCACCAAGCTGGATGGCAGGAAGTTCCGCTTTTTTATATGGTCTTCGGCATGACCCAGCTGGGATTTGAACCCCTGCCTCCCGGGTGTGGGGCGGATGCTCTACCAACTGAGCCACCACTCTGGTGGTGGTCTGTGGGTTGTAGGTTGGTCTGTGCAGTTCTAAGACAAACAGGCTTTTTTTCACACAAATATCCAATGTTTTCATGAGCACCACGTCACCAGTTACGTCAGAGCCTGGAAAAACCCGCTGCCATGTCGTCACATCATTGACAGAACACAGCATTTGGCTGCCCATTGTACACACAGGATGGAAGTGGTTGAAAACATCGACGATGGTTCCAGCACATGTAGTCTGGAATTGGTTTGTGTTATCCAATCTTCCGACGATTATAGCTCCGAAGAATTGGATGACAATGAAGAATCTAGGAGCATCAGACCGTACAGGTTTGAGCCATGTCAAGCAGGCATCGTGCCAAACGAATCAGACTCAGAGAGTCACAGTGGAGAGGGACACATGCCCGCCGCAGCAGCAGTGACAAACACATGGCAGGGGAACACCGAGTGTTATTGTTTTGTTACAGATATTGCAACAAATTATTTGTTCATAAATGTAATTTATTTAAACCCGATTTTTCAATAAAATCATAGCAGTGTATTCTCTGTGGCTCAGGCATCGGGTTTATTATGGATTATATTTTGAGTTCTTGTTGCTTTTGTTTTGTACATGTGTTTTATGTGCATTTTGAGCCACTTTCAGCACTGTCCAAGATTCGCAGTCCGAACACACGCGCCATCTCTCTCTGACAGTCAGCTGTTCATGGTTTGTGTGCATCATCTGCCATGTTGTCAGCCAGCCAATATTGCCAACACTATCACAACGTGTTAGCCACTCCACACAGCCATGGTTCTGTTGCGCCCCTTGAAGCGATGTCGGCCCTGGAGCGCAACCGTGGTTAACACGTCTCCTCTCCATGTTTGCTGGGCGATGTCAGCTCTGAACGCCAACTGTAAGTGTTTCAGTTTATTTTTGTAAGTCTTCACCTTTTTGGGAACTGTTGTCATCATTCTTATGTTCAATACATGTTCTGTGGTAAATTCTGCGCGTAAATCCCTTCATCATGACCCTCCGTGCGCTTTTACACAGGGCCGACATCGCTTCAAAGACGCACGAGAACCACAGCGAACATGGAATGACTAACACATCGTGAGAGTGCTGAAAATACTGGCGGACAAACAGCAGAGATGACTGGCAAACGGCCGCGAAGTACACGCACTGCTGGTGATGGTGTGATTAGAAGTACCTGGGCGAGGACCGAGAAACATGATCAGTGGGAGGGGAATCAGCTGGTGATGATAAGAGAGGGGACGTGCCCGGACCGGCGAGAGTCAGCATGCGATCAGAGAAAGTAGGTCAAAGCTGCGCGTAAATCCATTAATCCTTCCCCTCCTCGTGCGCTTTTATGCAGGAGGAGCGCACGAGAAGCGCACAGGAGGCTTATGACAGTTGGAGCTGAAGCGTGTGATGTAGTCTTTCACGCCTGCTGTTTATCTAAGCCTGCCACCCAACACAAAGGTATAGCCGTAAAATTAAAACAAGAAACCAGAGAAACTGTGAGCTACAGAGTTGCTGTCATTCTAGTTAACAACACCGGAGTCCGTTCTGTCGATTACATCATGGTAATTGACAGAACGGTGCCATCATGGTGCCGCCCTTAATTCGGTGGGCGGCACCACAGTCCAGTCAGTGGCTGCGGTTTTTTGATGATAACTAGTTTATGCAGGCACTGTTGTAAATATTATATTGATCATAAACAATGACTTTTGGGTTTACACAACATGCTATAAAATGTCAAAAACGTGTCATCAGCACTTTAAATCATTAAATACAATTTTATTAATATTTTTTCTTTGTAATGAGAGTTAAATTACTGTTCTGTTCTGACTGCAAAGTTATGGTCAAAAATATAAATTGTTATAAGGAAAAAGTAAAAAAAAAAATACCACAGTCTGTTTCAAATTTATTTTTTAAAAAAACTGTGATATTATTTTAAAAAAACAGACAAAAATAAGCCATAAAATAATCCACAAATTTATAATAAAGTTTCAAATGTACAAGAAAAGTCAATTTTACAAGAGGAAATTACAAATGTGAGGAAAATGGTTTCAGATTTAGATAAATTTACAGAGAAAAGTAGAAAACTATAAGAAAATTGTTATAAATTTTGGAGAAAAACCTCAAACCTTCAAGACTGAAGTCATCACTCAAGTTTTAAGTGGGTGCTCTTTGTACCCTTAACCAGAAATTTTTGGTTGTCTGCTTTAATTTACATGGCACTTGATGTTTTCTAACCTGTTTGTATACTGCCATAGACAGAGAGAGAACCTGAATTAGACAGAGCCCAGAGAGGGCAAGATGAGACAGAAGAGAGGAGCCAAGGAGAGGGAAGTGTTCAGGCAGAGGGTCCAGGAGAGGTGAGAGCAGAGGGAGGAGAGAAGGATGACACCAGTAAAAGTCCAAACACAGGACGTCTGGGTGGGACCCCAACTGGCCCAATATTACAACACTGAAGCCTTGGTTGTACAATACTTCAAACTGTAAGTTCCATATGCATGGCTGTGACTCAGGAGATAGAGCGGGTCGTCCAATAACCGGATGGTTGGCGGTTTGAATCCCGCTCTCCCCAGATATCCTGCCGTTGTGTCCCTGGGCAAGACACTTTACCCACCTTGCCTCCAGTGTCCATAACACTGGGTATGAATGTGTATAAATGTTGGGTGGAGGCCGTTGGCCCGGACTGGCAGCCACGTTTCCGTCATCCTGCCCCAGGGCAGCTGTGGCTACAGTAGTAGCTTACCACTGTCTGTCTGGAGTGAATGAATAATGTATCTGTAAAAAGTGTCTATGATAAAGAGCTATATAAATCTGATACATTATTATTATATGCAAAATTTAAAAAAAGAAATAAATAGTATAAAATTAACATATTTATACATAGGTGTTTTTTGCCCCCCCCCACCCCCCTGGAAAAATATGTTGCCACCATGCCAAGGTCTTTAAGCCAGTGGAAACACTGATTACTGTTTGCTCACCAACGACTTTTTCAAAAGAACACAAGAGTCTTGTATGCCCTGATTAATACTAATAATTACTGTTATAAAAAACAGTTATTTGCACTTTTACTGTCTGTTTTGCAACAAATGTTAGAATGACAAATTGACACAGGATATAAGGTGGATTTTGACACACATTCCGCCCCTTTATTATCCCACCCAAAAAAAAAAAAAATCATTAAAAAAAATCACAGCGGTTTTTGTTCTGCTCTTGGATAAAAGCTCATTTTTCAGCTGAGCTGCAGGTCAGGTCAGCTCTGTGATGACTCACAGTACAATATCCAAGTCTGTGCTAATGATGTAACAGCAGTGAATGGAGAGGCTTGGGGCCCTGGGCAGCTACTGCAATAAGAATCATCTTCATTCATTTGTCTCCTGTTGGCTTAAGGGAAAAAAAATAACAGGCAGCCACAAGGATAGAAGACATTTGCATTTATTTCACAAACCCATGTTCATGGCCACTGCATTTGGCTTTAAATTGTGACCCTTTAAATTCATCAGAAACAAAATATCAGTGATCAAATTCACTGCGTGAAAACACTGTGACTGTGCCATTCAGTACAAAGACAGCATAAAGTTTATCCAGCCTTTCACCTTCACAAACTGGAAGACATCTCTGCTGTAGCTGCTCAGAGTTCGCAAAAGGGCAAGTGGACAACACTGCTGCTTTCATATTTTCTGTCCAGGCTGCTTACAGGTTCAAACACAGTTCAGCACAATATAGAGTGGGAGAGAATTTCCAAATAATGGAGGATGTGTTTGAACTTTGATCATCATATAAAACATCATCTAAATCCTAATAAAATCTTGTACAGGATTTGGTACTATGCTGCACTGTTTTTAATTGACAATTCATACATACTACAAATAAAGTGGAATTGGTTTTTAGATCCCCCCCCCCACAAAAAAAAAGGCAAAACAAGAATCAGGTAAATCCAGAAATTTTTTTAAGGAAACCACAGTGAAAAATAAGAAATAAAGAGAGGCATACTCCCTTATTGAGTCATGTGTGCTTTTTTTCCAACAGTGTACATCATGTTTAAAACAAACAGGGATGTTCTCCACTTCATCATGATCCAGAGAAGGGAAGAGCTTTGAAACAGGATACATTTAAGAGTATTGCCTTCATGGTGGAGTACAAAAAAACAGTCAGAGTTTTCTTTCTTGATTCCAAGATGCACTGCAATGTGAGCTTCTGCATCAATGGAGGATGTAACAAATATGACCTGAGCAAGCAAAGAGTATAATGATCAGAGATGCTACTGACTTAGAAAAATACAGATGAACACTGATTAAGAAAATTATGAGTCAATGATAATCCATATTCACACACACGGTAAGAATAGTTCTTTAGATACACCATGCCAAAGTACTTTAAAAAAAATAAGCAAAACAAAACAAAAACTTATGACTGACTTGAGTAGACATCAATTATCCCCAGTTGGAGGAAGTCATTTGACACAGAGTGAGGAAACTCAAACTCTGAAAATATGCCATTATGCTGAACATGAACCACAAGAGATGGAGAATGATATTGATCCTGATAACCACTTTTTCCATAATATTCATAACCAGTGTGAATATTACACTGAAAAACAATTCAAAAGTCAAGTGCAACTAGATGGTAAACTATCAATAATACACTTCAACAGCAGAAGTCTTAACAAAAACTTTCCACAGATTCAGGACTATTTAAAACAGCTAGACAGAAAATTTACAGCTATTGCAGTCTCTGAAACTTGGCTTAATGAAGAGCAGGCTCCCCTGATGGCAATAGAGGGATATCAGATGTTTCATATTAACAGATCTAAAAAAAAGGGTGGTGGTGTTGCACTGTATATTGATGACCTGTATAGGTGTAAACTTGTAAATGGAATGTCCTTTGCACTACCAGGGATCTTGGAATGTGTTACTGTTGAGACTGACCAAGATAAAACAAAAAATCTAATTATAAGTTGTATATATAGAACGCCGGGAACTTGCATTGAGACATTCAGAGATAAATTAGTCGAGCTGTACAATAATATTACTAGTAAGAAAGTGGTAGCGATTTGTGGAGATTTCAATATTGATTAACTGAATCCACATCAACAAAATGTAGTTACAGAGTTCATGAACTCTATGTACAGCATGAGTCTATATCCCACAATCACACATCCCAGTAGAATCACAGTTCACACTGCTACACTTATTGACAACCTGTTTGTCAATGTTATTGATAAGAAAATAGAAAGTGGATTATTGATAAATGATATAAGTGACCACTTGCCAACCTTTGCACTTATCCATGGCCACACGGGGGCCAATACAGAAAAAATTACAAAATCGTTCAGATACAAATCACCAAATGCAATCAGTTCTTTTAAAGAGGACTTGCTGAAGCAAGACTGGACAGAAGTCTATGTATCAGATGTAAATGAAGCCTATGACACATTTATAAACATTGTAACCACTCTTTATGAAAAAAAACTGTCCATTAGTTAAAAAAAAGCTTAAACATAAATTTGCCGATAAGCCATGGTTAACCAAAGGATTACAAAAGGCGTGTAAAAAGAAAAATTTCTTATATAAAGCTTTCCTAAAGAAAAGGACAAAAGAAGCAGAGCAGCGGTATAAAACATACAAAAATAAGTTAACATATATAATAAGATGTAGTAAAAGAGACTATTACAGTAAAGAACTGGAGAAAAACAAAGACAATATTAAAAATACATGGACAATACTTAACAGTATCCTTGGAAATAAAAGCAGAAATACAAGCAACCCAACCAATATTCCAAAAAATAATAAAACGACTCAGAGTGTGAATGTAGCTTCACCTGCAGATGAATTTAATAACTTTTTTGTTAACATTGGTCCTAATTTGGCTCGAGAAATACCCACTACGGTGCTTACAGGTGATACAATATGCAATAAGACTGCTGTAAAAGACTCCATTTTCATAAAGAACACAGACGAAAGAGAGGTCATTGAAATTGTTAAATCGTTTAAAAGTAAAACATCTACGGACTGTGATGGCATTGACATGCTCTTAGTCAAAACTATTATTGAATGCATAGTAAAACCACTGACGTATATCTGTAACCTGTCTCTCCAAACAGGTATATTTCCCAATGCAATGAAAATAGCTAAAGTAATTCCGATATACAAGACGGGTGACAGAGGGGAATTCTCAAACTATAGACCAATTTCACTATTACCGCAATTTTCCAAGATACTTGAAAAAATATTCTATGAGAGAACTGACAACTTCATACTGAAGAATAATTTATTGTGTGAGCAGCAATATGGGTTCAGACACAAGAGGACAGCTGCATATGTTCTAATGGAATTTATAGAAAAAATATCAACAGCCATTGAAAATAAAGAGTATTCAGTTGGAGTATTCCTAGATCTTAAAAAAGCATTTGATACAGTGGATCATAATTTATTATTAAAGAAACTACAAAATTGTGGTAGTAACACTGTCCTGGTTAAGGAGTTACTTAAAGAATAGATACCAGTATGTATGTGTTAGCAACAAAAACTCTCAGTTACTGACGGTTACCTGTGGAGTCCCACAGGGTTCAGTTTTGGGGCCATTATTATTCAATATGTATATAAATGATATATGTAAAGTTTCAGAAAAAATGGACTTAATATTGTTTGCCGATGACACTAATCTATTATGCAGTGGAAACAATTTGGAACAACTTCTGGATACACTCGGAAAGGAATTAGGAAAGCTTAAACTGTGGCTTGATTCAAACAAATTAACGCTCAATTTAAGTAAGACAAAATTTATAGTCTTTAACAACCATCACAACAACCCCGTACCTAAACTCAGTGTAAATGGTGTAGAGATTGAAAGGGTATCTGAAACTAAATTTCTTGGAGTAATAATTGATAATAAACTGTGTTGGAAGTCACATATTAATTATATTAAAGGTAAAATATCCAAATCAATTGCAATATTACACAGAGTGAAATATTTGCTGAATCAACCCACACTATACACCTTGTATCATTCATTAATACTCCCATACATGACATATTGTAATGAAGTATGGGGAAATACATATAAAACAAACATATATCCAGTCTTCATGCTTCAAAAGAGAGCTATTAGAATAATAAACAAAGCAGCTTACAGGGAACCAACAAACTCACTTTTTCTTAAACTAAAAACTCTCAAGTTGAAAGATCTGGTTGACTTTAAAACCGCAATAATAATGTTCAAAGTGAAGAATTTATCACTGCCCGCAAATATCCAAAAGTTGTTCCAAATAAGGGAGAAACGATATCACTTCAGAGGAACATGTATATTTCAAAAGACTACAGTGAGAACAACCACCAAGCAACACTGTATTTCAGTGCAAGGAGTCAGATTATGGAACGATTTTGGACCTGAATTAAAATCATGTACAACGCTTGGACAATTTAAACAAAAACTAAAGGAAGAAATACTCCAAACATATATACAAGATGACATGTAAAATCACATAAGGATTGTCATATCCAGCCTGTGTTGTGTTGTAGCTTAGTTTTTTTTTTGTTTTTTTTTTCTTTTCTTTCCTGTCACATTTTGTCTTAGCTTCGTTTTTGAATTGTAATCGCTTAACTTAGCTTAGCTTAGTTTTTTCTGTCACATTTTGTCTTAGCTTTGTTTTTGAATTGTAATCGCTCTTGTCTTGTTTTCTCTTTTTCTCTTTTGAATTCTTGGATGGAATATGGGTGGGCAATATAAGCTGCGGCTTCAGCCATCACCCATTTCAGATAACTTACGTTGAATTGCATAATCAGAGGAGTTATTGTCTAATTTGACCTTGTTGTTATATTATTCAGTTTCTTTTAACCTGTACTAGCCGAAATAAATTCATTCATTCATTCATTCATTCATTCATTCATTCATTCATTCACTGTGGCAAAATCAAATTATGATAAGCCCATCATCCAGGAATATACAACAAAGTATACAACCCATAGTTGTAGGACAGGATCCCGAGGTGAACCTGTGTAGCGAGTATGGTGACCTAGAGAGATTTACATGTTCTAAAGTAAGAGATCATAGGGAGTGTCAACCATGACCTTTAACCTTTTGACCCCAAACCTGTAGTCAGAGATTATGGTCTCAGAGTGAACCTGTGTACCAAGTTTGGTGGCCCTACCTTTCTTTGTTGTTGAGATATACTTTATAAGGTGTTTTGATGTTGACCTTTGACCTTGCAATCCCAAAACCAAAGTCACACTTCCGGGTCAAAGGGACCCGGAAGGTTGATGTCCTTGGTACACAGGACGTTGATGGTCCTAGCTTTACAGTTATAAGGCATAAGAAATGCCAACCTTGACCTTTGACCCCAAACCCATAGTCAGAGGTCAGGATCCCAAGGTGAACCTGTGCAGCAAGCTTGGTGAAACCATGGTAATTGGCATTCACTTATATAGCACTTTTATTCTCATCTCTTGATGACCAAAGCGCTTTACAGATCCTGCTATCCACCCATTCACACACACATTCACGGCGGCATGCTACCTAACATGGCGCTTCCAGACCCACCAGGAGCAATTGGGGTGAAGTGTCTTCCCCAGGAACACAACGGCAGGATACCCGGGGAGAGCGAGATTGGAACCGCCAACCATGTGGTTATTGGACGACCTGCTCAACCTCCTGAGCCACTGCCGCCCCCAGTCCCAAGTTTCAAAGCAGTGGGCCCAAAACTGGAGGAGGAGTTGATTTCACAAAAGTGGGACAGACGGACAGAGGGACGGATGGATGGACGGACTGACTGACCCATAACATAATTCCCCTTCAGTCTTTGCCCAAAGGGGTCGAAGAGTCCTTTGGGCTTCGACCGGTGGCGGATAAAAACTTCAGGATGGATTTGGATGAAATTTTCACTACAGGTGGTCCTTGGACTACAGAGGAACTCACTACATTTTGGTGATGATCCGAGAACGCATACCTCCGCCAAGGCTGTTCTTACAGTGTGTTAGCAAGAATACGCCAAAAGTACTGGATAGACTTTGATGCAATTTTCACCAGAACTGGCTCGTGGCCTACACACGAAACCATTACATTTTGGAGGTGATCCATGAGGGACTGAAGGAGCCTTGGAGGACGTATGCACTCTCTGAGTGCTTTTCTAGTTTCCATCATGTGGAGAAGACAAACTGAATTGCAATACCTGACAACGAAGTAATGTAATACTAGCAACAGATAAAACATTACTACAATAATATGCTGTATTTCATATACTGACTCACCTGATAATAGTTAGAAAAAAAGTGGACCACATTTTCAACCGCAGTCCCTCCAGGATTTTATGGGCTGTTTTAATGATTGTTGCGGCTGAAAAAGCCTGAATTCATAGCAGCTTTTCTGAAAAGCTGTGACAGAGAGACATGTTTGCTGGGGTCTTTCTGCAACTGTGGGGGTCCTCCCTACAGTTGATAGTGCTATGAGATGACTGTTGTTGTGAAATGGCGCTATATAAATAAAGTTGAATTGAATTGAATTGAATTGAATGTAGCATGTGAGCTGGAGCGGACAGGCTAGAGGGATTTTTTTGTATTTTTGTACATAGCTTTTTCAATAAAGGACCTGAGAAGAGAAGAAGACTTTCTTTATTTGTTTGGAAATAACACAATGCAGAAGTACAGTATCTCACAAAAGTGAGTACGCCCCTCACATTTTTGTAAATATTTTATTATATCTTTTCATGGGACAACACTGAAGATATAACATTTTGATACAATGTAAAGTAGTCAGTGTACAGCTTGTGTAACAGTGTAAATTTGCTGTCCCCTCAAAATAACTCAACACACTGCCATTAATGTCTAAACCGCTGGCAGCAAAAGTGAGTACACCACTAAGTGAAAATATCCAAATTGTGCCCAATTAGCCATTTTCTCTCCCCGATGTCATGTGACTCATTAATGTTACAAGGTCTCAGGTGTGAATGGGGAGCAGGGGCCTCATGTACAAAGACTTGCGTGGATTTCCTACTGAAAGATGACGTACGTTTAAATCAAGAAAACGCCATAAGCAAAAAAAAAATCCAGATGTACGAAACCGTCCATACGCAGGAATCCAAGCACATTTCCTTTGTACATCCCAATATGCTTGAAATTGAACACACATGAGGAAATACTGGACTCCTCCCTTGAGACGCCTCCATTTGAATATGCAATTAGATGCAAATAGGTATGCAAATAGACAAGCGCCGCACGTTTGATTCTCCTGTATCCAAGATCAAAAATAATGGATTTAATGGAATTTCACGGAATGTGAGTTGGAGGTGCTCCTGAATGAGGTAGTGGCACGTAAAAACATTTTGTTTGGCACACTGTCCTCTGGCATTAGTGCCGGATACAGGTAATTCAATAGCTTGCTCACAGCCCTATAAGATTAGTTTGTTTCCTTTATTCAGACAGGGATAAGAAGATGTTTATTTAACTTTGACATGTTTAGACTGACGTCTGTAGTCGTCCTCAGAAGCATCAGCTGATCGCTGTGATTTGGAGCATGTATAGCTCAGTGGTTATACTGCCAGATTTCAAAGCAGAAGGTTCCAAGTACAAGACCAGTTATAATCTCTTTCAGGGACCAAAGTGGAAATAATTGTGCGCACTTTCTTGTATCGTCCCATTGTTTTTAAATGTATGTTGTATCTTTAATACAATGTTATTTTAAACGATGAATCAATCAATCAATCAATCAATCAATTTGTGACCAGCTGGGTGGATCAGCTGGTTGAATTAAAGGAAAACAGTCACGAAAAAGAAGACAATATGAACCTATTTAGTGGGTAGCCAAGGTCACCTGTCATTTGACAGCAGATCATATTAGACTCGACAAGTACATATTTTATGTCCAAAATGTAAAGGTCATCCTTTATAGTTATAAACAACTTACATGGATTACACACACTACTAACTTTGAATTTGAATGAAGTGTGCCAGGGAACGGGTGAGACTGTTGCATTTCAAACTTTACGCATGTGTTTATTGACATAACTACTGTACACACAGGCAGTTGGGGGCTTGGTAGAATGCTGTGAAACTGTAGTTTAATCAGAAAAAAAAAAATCACTTAACTGACTTTCAACCACTGAGATGTAATGAAGCCTTGAAGACAGGGTGATATTTGGGGGTGCACAGGGGCCCTGCGCATGAGGTGGGTTATTATTCGAACAATTACATAAATTTACTCACCAAGAAGCCACCCATCCGCACAGTGCCAGCTTGCAGTTTGTTCCCAACGATGCTGTTCATCAGAATCATGAGGAAAACTGGCTCTTACTGCAAATTGTGCTTTGATATTGGCCTGTTCAGATGCATTGTATGGGAATATGATGTACCTGGGTGACAGCTGGATAATGCCATCCCACACAGCTGGCATAGCTTGGCTCAGGGTTGACTGGAAAATTCCCAATTGGTCTGCCAGCTCCCTCTGGCATGCCCCCCTTCCCCCCCGAGAGTTGTCAGCACCTGCATTGGGATGGGCAGTGCACGGCTTCTCGCCGTGTCGCACTCCAAGAGCACCCATAGCTCTGAACACAGTTCCACAAGGACTGCCAGTGGAAACCTAAACCGGCTGACAAGCCAGTCATCATCCTGAGAAAGAAAATCTTCTGTCTCCAAATATCCTTTCTCTTCTCACTGCACGATTTGCAATATCCTCTAATAATGCTAACGCCATTGTTGTTAGAGGCATTTTCTGCACTTCTCCGCGCTTGCTTTTATATCCACTCATCTAACTGTGCACACTTGGACGTTTGTTCATCATGTGTCTCTGGTGTGTACAATAATTTTCACGTCATTTTCAGTCTCCCAGCATCACCTCTAAGTGTCGCCAATGGACCAATAACAGTAGAAACATATGTACGCCAACCATGGAGTTGGCATGGGGCTGTGCATATTTCCACGGTCACTTCATTCATGATACATCTGAAATTTTCCGTGGAAAAGGATGTACACCATGTTTTTGTGCCTAAGTACCCTTTGTACATGAGGCCCCAGGTGTGTTAAATTCGGTGTTATCGCTCTCACACTCTCTCATACTGGTCACTGGAAGTTCAACATGGCACCTCATGGCAAAGAACTCTCTGAGGATCTGAAAAAAAGAACTGTTGCTCTACTAAAGATGGCCTAGGCCAGGGGTGTCCAATCATGTGCCATAGAGGGCCAAGACCCTGCAGGCTTTACCTCCAACCAGTGTCTTCAACAACAGATTCCACTGAATTTCTTCCCACTGATTGCTGGTAAGTGAAAACACCTGCTGAAGAGACTGGTAGAAGAGAAAACCTGCGGGGTCTTGGCCCTCCATGGCACATGATTGGACACCGCTGGCCTAAGCTATAAGAAGACTGCCAACACCCTGAAACTGAGCTACAGCATGGTGGTCAAGACCATACAGCAGTTTAACAGGACAGGTTCCACTCAGAACAGGTCTCACCATGGTCGACCAAAGAAGTTGAGTGCATGTGCTCACCGTCATATCTAGAGGTTGCCTTTTGAAAATGGACGTATGAGTGCTGCCACCATTGCTGCAGAGGTTGAAGGGGTGGGGGTGGGGTCAGCCTGTCAGTGCTCAGACCATACACCGCACACTGCATCAAATTGGTCTGCATGGCTGTCATCCCAGAAGGAAGCTCCTTTTAAAGATGATACATGAGAAAGCCTGCAAACAGTTTGCTGAAGACAAGCAGACTAAGGACATGGATTACTGGAACGATGTCCTGTGGTATGATGAGACCAACATAAACTTATTTGGCTCAGATGGTGTCACGCGTGTGTGGCGGCAACCAGGTGAGAAGTACAAAGACAAGTGTGTCTTGCCTACAGTCAAGCATGGTGGTGGAAGTGTCATGGTTTGGGGCGACATGAGTGCTGCCGGCACTGGGAAGCTACAGTTCATTGAGGGAACCATGAATGCCAACATGTACTGTGACATACTGAAGCAGAGCATGATCCCCTCCCTTCGGAAACTGGGCCGCAGGGCAGTATTCCAACAAGACAACGATGCCAAATACACCTCCAAGATGACCACTGCCTTGCTAAAGAAACTGAGGGTAAAAGTATGGACTGGCCAAGCATGTCTCCAGACCTAAACCCTATTGAGCATCTGTGGGGCATCCTCAAACGGATGGTGGAGGAGCGCAAGGTCTCTCACATCCACCAGCTTGGTGATGTCATCATGGAGGAGTGGAAGAGGATTCCAGTGGCATCCTGAGAAGCTCTAGTGAACGCCATGCCCAAGAGAGTTAAGGCAGTGCTGGAAAATAATGGTGGCCACACAAAATATTGATACTTTGGGCACAATTTTGACCTTTTCACTTAGGGGTGTACTCACTTTTGTTGCCAGCAGTTTAGACATTAATGGCTGTGTGTTGAGTTATTTTGAGAGGACAGCAAATTTGTACTGTTATACAAGCTGTACACTGACTACTTTACATTGTATCAAAGTGTCATATCTTCAGTGTTGTCCCATGAAAAGATATAATAAAAGATTTACAAAAATGTGAGGGGTGTAGTCACTTTTGTGAGATACTGTATGACCGCTACACATGTAAGGTTATAGAACAAATGATGGCAGCACCATAGATTCCTTAAAACAGTGGTCCCCAGCCACCGGTACCGGTCTGCGGACCACTTGGTACCAGGCCGCAGGGAAACAAATTATTTATTCTGTTCCTCTGTATTGATTATTGAAGTCTGTGCTTCATTTAAAAATTGCCAAATATTCTCTCTTTCCATGCCTGACTTCCTGCCTGTTGTGTCTGCGTGTCTTGATACACACCCATCTCATTAGCGTGATACTCAAAAATTAAACCCACAAGCAATTGTTGCTTTCAAAATTTTGAGTGGTGTCAGAAGGAGCGGAGTTCTCCATCTGGAGCGACCGACCCCTGGGGCTGTTTGGCACACATGGTCAGCATGGACACACGGGGACAGCAAGAGGGTAAGTTTTTTTTTTAACCACACACTGTTTTTTGCTGATGTATTCCACTTATTTTATCACCATCACTGTAAATAAAGGAAGTGAGAGCGTGGTGCAGGGATGCATTTAATTGGTTAGACTAATGACTTAGGCGTTTGAGCACTACTTGGGGACAAATTTGGTTGACAAAATTCGCAGAAAATTATGATAATTGGTCAAAGTTGCAGTTACTGGACAAAGTTGCAAGGTCGTGCAGAAATCGCTGGGATTGGTTGAATTTGTGTGAACTGGTGCAATGGCAACATCACAAAATCCTGGAGGGACTGATTTTTTTTAGTTTATTTATTTACTTAATATTTATTTAGAAATTCTATGAAGTTAGCTAAAGTGAATATTGTACTGCTGAAAAATGGCTGCAAATGATAACTAGCTTGATTGAAAAATGTTTAATATGAACTGAAAGTAATCAATTAAAACTGTAGCATAAATGTGATGGAAATGTGTCAGGAGCCGAGCCAGCTTGGTTTCCTCGGCTCGGTCCTGACCTCCCTGTGGGTCTAAGCGCCACTGTGTATGTGTTTATTATGTATTTCAGTGTGCTTCCCTATCCTTAGCACTGCTCTCTGGCCGGCAGCTGTGAGGCAGCTCTCTTTGGCTCACTCTTCTGTGAGCGCTGGCTGACAGCCTGCCGGTCCGACCACGCCCCCTCACTCATTACCATCAGCTGTTCCCATTCCCGTCTGCCATCTCCCCGCTCCTCACCCAGGTGCTGGCAGTCTCACCATCACCAGCAATGCGTGTACTTAAGCAGCCTTTTGCCAGTCAGACACTGCTGGGTCATTGTATTGCATTGCATTGAATAGTCAGTGTATAGTCTGTTGTCAGGACTGTAACGACGTGTAGCCACTTTACGTTAATCGTGGTTCTCTCGCGTTCACACAGCGATACCGGCTGTGGGACGCCAGCATGGGTACACGTTTCTCCTCCTGCATTCGTGGGGCGATCCCAGCCCCCAGACGCCAACCGTAAGTGTTCCTTTGCGTTTTTGTAAGTCTTCACCTTTTTGAACTGTTTGTCATTACTTTAATAAATGTGCTGTGGTGTAACCCTCCACGTAGATCCTTATCATTTCTCCCCTCTCCGTGCGCTGCGTAAAAGTACACGGGTCGGTTCATGACACAATGACCCACCCTGAAAAAAAGATTTAGCAGGTTGCACCCTCACATCACTTTTTTCTGTTTGTAATTCTTCCTCACCCACCTGTTTTTGCCTTACCATACCCTCGGCGTGCCACTCCCACGCCGGCCGGAGGAGACTAGCGGCGAGGCAATCCACGGTGGAGGAGGAGTGAGCGGCGGCTGATATTCAAGCCTCCATGGACGAAGCCCGTGGACCCAAGGCGCAGTGGAGCAGCCTGGGCACAGCTGAGGTAATTCTTGAAGCGCATCCGGGACTCTGGAATTACCCTCAGTATGCAGACTTGATTCCTTTGGTCTAGGCGCTCCAGTACATGTTTTCGGGAGTGGGGAGAGCAGCGTTCCTCAAGGAGCCCAAGCGAGGACACGCCCCACAGCCTGCTTCCATTCCCTCACTCGCTTCATTATCAGCGTCGACCGCCCAGAGGTAGCGTCATCCCGCAAGGAGACACCGGGAGAGGTCCTCCTCGTCACTGGCAGCTACCATCTCTCCTCCAGCTGTTGTGAGGCCTGCTAAGGCCGCCCCGGGAACGCCCACCTCCGTAGCCATGGAGAGGGCTCCTCCACAATCCTTGGAAAGGAGCCCGATCACCATAGACACGGAGGGGGATGACTGCTCGCCTTCTGCAGCTGTTAACATCAAAGACCGGGATGACAGGCAAGTGTTTTTTCGTTCTGTACCATCTAAAAACTCTGAACCTTGCCTGTCTCCCAAGGGAGAGGCCCAGTTTCAGCAGTCTGCTGGGTCCTCTCCTCCAGCTGCAAACATTAACTCTCTTTTTCCCCGCTCCGTGTCTCCTCTAATTTTCCCTGAGCGTCCGCCGGCCCTGGAACCTAGCCGCCGGACGATGGAGGAGCCTGAGGCCCTGGAGGATCCTGCTCCAGAGCCTGCACGAAGCCAGCCCTCAGCCTCCTCGCTGGATTCATCCCCAGCGACGGTTATTTCATCTGAGGACAGTTGGACTGCCGCCACCATCTCGCCTGCTGTGGAGGATTCTTCAGCGGAGTGGGAGCTAGAGAGATCCTTGAGGCCGGACCCGGGATGACATCGTCAAGTTCGACAGAGTCCTGGACAGCGGTGAAGCGCCAGCTCAGGCAAGTTCTCTCCTTTGTATTCCTTATGTCTGTATTTGAGAGCTCTTGCCTGGCTCTTGGGGAGGAGAGTCAGGTGCAGCCCTCGTCTGCATCTGAACTCACCTTGCTGGGCTCTGCCGCTGCCGGCAACCCTAACCACCTTTCTTCTCCTGCTGTCTCTGAGCTTTCGTCTAGGGCCGCCAGAGAGGGTGCGCCATCACCAGAGGTCGCCGTGGGTCCGGTCCAACCTGCAGAGGACGCCGCTGCTCCAGCTCCTCCTGCCAGGGTCATCAGGGTTCCCCCCATCGACCGCCTCCTCAGCCTGGTGCTCTTGCAGGTTGATCCGCTCGCCGTGGGGACAGCAGGGGCCCAACCGGGCTCTACTGCAGGTGCAGTGTGCTGCATGGCTCCAGCCGGAGTCCACCGTGGCTGCTGCAGAGCGCCAGCCGGGAGCCACCAAAGGTGCTGCAGAGCTCCAGCCAGAAGCCACCGCGGGTGCAGCGTTGGCCCGGTCGGGGTCCACCACAGGTGCAGCTGTGTCTCAGACCGGGACCATCGAGGGTGCTGCCGGTTAGCCTGAGGACGCCAGGGCCGTTACTCCTCAGCCTGACGCCGTCATGGTCCCCATCTCCTCCCAGTCTGACGCCGTGGGGAGGCGTGCCCACCAGAGAGCCTCCCGGTGGGCAGGCCGCCTCCTGTTCCACCCCCCCCCCCCCGGTCCTGGTGGCTCTACAACGTTGGGTGACCACCAGAGGGACTGAGTCTCTGGGCCAGATGGCCCGTGTTTTCCGGCAGGCCACCGGACTCAGTTCGCCGGACTGCCTGCTGGGCCTGGGACTCTGGGCGGCCTCCCGAGCCTCCATGCCTTTGGACTTGGGGGGGTTAATTGTGGGCCCTGGGCGGGGTATTGTGGTCCCTCCTTTCCTGTTTCCCCTACCTCCCACCCTGGTGTTATTTTTTGCTGTTGTTCCTGTTTGGGGGGGGGGGTCCTCGGGATGTTACCTTGGGTGTCTGGGAATCCACCCCTTGAGAGGGAGGCTCTGTCAGGAGCCAAGCCGGCTTGGTTTCCTCGGCTTGGTTCTGACCTCCCTGTGGGTCTAGGTGCCACTGTATACAGTGGGATAAAAAAGTATTTAGTCAGCCACCAATTGTGCAAGTTCTCCCACTTAAAAGATGAGAGAGGTCTCCAATTTTCATCATAGGTATACCTCAACTATGAGAGACAAAATAAGAAAAAAAAAATCCAGAAAATCACATTTTTAATGATGATTTAATGAGGATTTTTAATGAATTAACTGGTAAATTCCTCTGTAAAATAAGTATTTGGTCAATAACAAAAGTTCATCTCAATACTTTGCTATATACCCTTTGTTGGCAATGACAGAGGTCAAATGTTTTCTGTAAGTTTTCACAAGTTTTTCACACACTGTTGCTGGTATTTTGGCCCATTCCTCCATGCAGATCTCCTCTAGAGCAGTGATGTTTTGGGGCTGTCACTGGGCAACACAGACTTTCAACTCCCTCCAAAGATTTTCTATGGGGTTGAGATCTGGAGACTGGCTAGGCCACTCCAGGACCTTGAAATGCTTCTTACGAAGCCACTCCTTCGTTGCCCGGGCGGTGTGTTTGGGATCATTGTTATGCTGAAAGACCCAGCCACGTTTTATCTTCAATGCCCTTGCTGGTGGAAGGAGGTTTTCACTCAAAATCTCACTATACATGGCCCCATTCATTCTTTCCTTTACACGGATCAGTCGTCCTGGTCCCTTTGCAGAAAAACAGCCCCAAAGTATCATGTTTCCACCCCCGTGCTTCACAGTAAGTATGGTGTTCTTTCTCCTCCAAACACGACAAGTTGAGTTTTTACCAATAAGTTCTATTTTGGTTTCATCTGACCATATGACATTCTCCCAATCCTCTTCTGGATCATCCAAATGCTCTCTAGCAAACTTCAGACGGGCCTGGACATGTACTGGCTTAAGCAGGGGACACGTCTGGCACTGCAGGATTTGAGTCCCTGGCGGCGTATTGTGTTTCTGATGTAGCCTTTTTTACTTTGGTCCCAGCTCTCTGCAGGTCATTCACTAGGTCCCCCCATGTGGTTCTGGGATTTTTGCTCACCGTTCTCGTGATCATTTTGACCTCACGGGGTGAGATCTTGCGTGGAGCCCCAGATCGAGGGAGATTATCAGTGGTCTTGTATGTCTTCCATTTTCTAATAATTGCTCCCACAGTTGATTTCTTCACACCAAGATGCTTACCTATTGCAGATTCAGTCTTCCCAGCCTGGTGCAGGTCTACAATTTTGTTTCTGGTGTCCTTTGACAGCTCTTTGGTCTTGGCCATAGTGAAGTTTGGAGTCTGACTGTTTGAGGTTGTGGACAGATGTCTTTTATACTGCTAACGAGTTCAAACAGGTGCCATTAATACAGGTAACGAGTGGAGGACAGAGGAGCCTCTTAAAGAAGAAGTTACAGGTCTGTGAGAGCCATAAATCTTGCTTGTTTGTAGGTGACCAAATACTTATTTTACTGAGGAATTTACCAATTAATTCATTAAAAATCCTTCAATGTGATTTTCCGGATTTTTTTTTCTCATTTTGTCTCTCATAGTTGAGGTATACCTATGATGAAAATTGGAGACCTCTCTCATCTTTTAAGTGGGAGAACTTGCACAATTGGTGGCTTACTAAATACTTTTTTGCCCCACTGTATGTGTTTATTATGTACAGTGGTACCTCTACTTACGAACGTCTCTACATACGAAATTTTCAGGTTACGAGACGCCTCAACGGGAAAATATTGCCTCTAGTTACGAACAAAATTTCAGAATACGAAAGGCAAAAAAAGTACGCGCTCCTCGCAGCTCCCGTATTTTACCGAACGTAAACATACCTGTAGCTGCTCTGCCATTGGCTATCGCCTAGCATCTTCCTGGTATCCCATTGGCCACGAATGGGTGCGTTTGGTTGATCTCGCTTTATCTTATTATTATTTACTATTCTTACTACTTTATTTTATCCTTCTTACCTCTTGTAAGACTGTTGAGTGAACTACACAATTTAGGGAAAAAAAAATTAACTGCCATGTTTATCACCATCTACGTTATAACTCTGTACTTTCACCTTGTTCTTAATAAAGTTTTGGGGAAAAAAAAACAAAAACATCAACGATCAGCACAGTATTAAAACAAAAGGAAGCCCTTACAAGCCGATAAAAGCAAACGTCCTTGGATCGTTTCATCACAAAACGTCAGGCAAAAACCACTGATGAGACAGAACATGAACCAAAGAAGGCAAAAGGTGACGCTGACGCCGACGCCGACGCCGACGATCGCAGTTAAAAGGTAAATGAACATAATTTTTATTATTCTTTCTTTTATTATTCTCTCTCTCATTTTAAACTCTCATTTTATGTTTATTGTGCAGTAATCTAATTGTAACATGTATCTGTTACATGTTTTGATGCGTTTTTACGATTTATAAAAAATTTATGCCCAAATTTTGGGGGCTTGGAACGGATTACGGCATTTACATGTAAAATGCGCCTCTATTTACGAATTTTTCACGTTACGAGAATTCTTCCGGAACGAATTAAATTCGTAAGTAGAGGTACCACTGTATTTCAGTGTGCTTCCCTATCCTTAGCCACTGCTCTCTGGCCGGCAGCTGTGAGGCAGCTCTCTTTGGCTCACTCTTCTGTGAGTGCTGGCTGACAGCCTGCCGGTCCGACCACGCCCCCTCACTCATTACCATCAGCTGTTTCCATTCCCATTTGCCATCTCCCCGCTCCTCATTATTTCTCCCCTCTCCGTGTGCTGCGTAAAAGTGCATGGGGAGGTTCATGACAGAAATGTGGCTTAAAAATTAGTAGATAAATGGCTTAAAAGTTCAATCTAACAACAAATGACAATGACTGATTGTAAAAACTATAGGTTAAAACAATTTAACAACAGTGGGCTTAAAACTGTATTTGATTTGAAAAGAGTCCTTTAAATAATGAACGCAAGGGGAATTAAAAACCCTGCTCTGCCAGTCTGCAGTTTTACCAGCTTAATCTGTGTGGCTAGATAGAAAATATAACGGCTAAGAACATAACCACTGCCACCCAAAGGAGGAAAATACATACTCAGTTGAACCAAATGGACTGTGTGAAGTGGAACGAGTAATTCCCAAAATGAGGGACGGCTCCTTTCAGTGTGTTAGTCAACATCTTGGTTGACAGGGCTGACAGAGTAAGAGGATAAATGAGTAGCCTAATTTAGTTTGGAGCTAACAGTCTGGACAGATAAAATGTGTCTGAGAGTCCATTAGCTGCTTTAAAAATGTCAACCCTGAAAGCAATGGTCATCTCAGTTCATAGTTACGGGGGGGGGGGGGGGGGGGGCTGAAAAGTTCATAGGCTGACTAAGAAGGAGTTATGCTGGTAGGTGCTGAGCCAGTAGTATTTGTGCTTCAGTGGCTGAGGAACAAGAGAGCAGAGCGGAGCTGAGAGTGAGAGAACAGTCAAGAGGGTGGGTACAATAAACCACATTTGGTCAAATTTGACCACTGCGTCATGGTCAGCCTATGAACTTTTCAGCCCCCGCCCCCCCCCCCCCCCGTAAATCCTGTTGAAGAAGCTTCTTCTTGCTTTGTCTTTCCTGTTATAAAGCATGCTCCTAATACCCGGGAGGCCCAGGGACCACACAGGAAATAAAATAAAGAGAATCCTTCATCCACTAGTGAACGTAACAAATGAGAAGTCAGAGAAAACTCAGGCTGCTACTCAGAGATGCTTGTCATTCTCCAGACAAACAGTAACGTGTTAACAAAAATCCCCATCATGGCTGCCCAGCCAGTTGCCATAGTGACTCAGCAGCTCCTCACTGTCTCATTCTTGACTGGTGCAAGCTCCGACACACCCACACCCGCACAGTGTGTCTCTGATGAGCAGCAGTTTAGATTACTGCTGACAACACACTGTGCTCACCTACACACACACACACACACACACACACACACACACACACACACACAGAGTTATTTTGGTATATGAGAGAAAGGTGCAGACAAGTCAGCTTATTCAGCCAACCCCCGTTATCAACGATGCAAATCTGTCAGACGTGGCTCTGTGCTGTGTTCTCATTTGTGTCTGTGTCGTCGCGATCAAGACAATCAAGACTGCACAAAGGAGATAAGAGATGGGATTACAAATGACAATTCATCTTTCCCTCCCTTTGTTTTCTCTGGCTATGTCCAGAATTTTCAGATTCCAGATGTTTCTGTTTCAGTGTTTAATAGTACATTCATTCTGAAAAATTGCTCAGTTCAACTGTAATTGCACCATATGTCATATTGTTCACATTAATCTAAAGATATGCTGAAAAAATAAAGCCAAGATTATTATGAAACAATTACAGTATGAAGGTTAAGAAAAAATTTTTTAAAAGCATTTTGCACGGGCACAAAAAAGTTGTCTTAAAGCTTTAATTATTTAGAGGTTTGTTTTGGCCAAATTATGCAATAAGTTGATCAAAATGTCTTATCAGCTCACCTTTAAAAGGCAGTTGTTCATGATATGTGGATTGCTATTACTGTATAATGCATTTACCTGGGAATGTAGATGGTTCTTCCACTGAGGAAATGAACATGCTCACATAAGAAGAACAAGAGTATTCTGAGGCAAGTGCAATATTCTCTGCCTCCGCTTTCTTTCACAATGCCAATGCTTACTGACAGAGAGCAGTTTTCATCTTTTCAATATAATTACTGTGGCAGAACCAAATCATGATAAGCCCATCATCCACGAATATACAACAAAGTACACAACCCATAGCTGTAGGGCAGGATCCCGAGGTGAACCTGTGTAGTAAGTATGGTGACCCGAGGGAGATTTACACATTCTATAGTAAGAGAGCATAAGGACTGCCAATGAACCTTTTGACCCCAAACCTGTAGTCAGAGGTCATGGTCTCAGAGTGAACCTGTGTACCAGGTTTGGTGACCCTACCTTTCTTTGTGTTTGAGATATAGTTTATAAGGCATTTTGATGCTGACCTTAGACTTTGCAACCCCAAAACCATAGTCACACTTCAGGGTCACAGGGTGAACCTGTGTACCAAGTTTGGTGGTCCTAGCTTTACTCGTTGTACAGTACTAAGGCATAAGAAATGCTAATTTTGACCTTTGACCCAAACCCATAGTCAGAGGTCAGGATCCCAAGGTGAACCTGTGGGCCAGGTTTGGTGGCCCTAGCTTTACTCATTTTATAGTAATAGTGCAAATGGAATGCTAACCTTGACCTTTTGACCCCAAACCCATAGTCAGAAGTCAGGATCCCAAGGTAAACCTGTGTAGCAAGCTTAGTGAAACCATGGTAGCAAGTTTCAAAACAATCGGAACAAAACTGCAGGAAGAGTTGATTTCACAAGACAGTTACTGTCTTTGAAATGAGGTGAAATGGGAGGTCACAGGTCAGAGGCTACAATTCCCACAAAACTCATCCAATCAGAATCAAATTGTAATATGCACATCCTCAGTGTATATCAAACCATGGTACCAAGTTTCAAAACAATCAGACCAAAACTGTAGAAGAAGTTGATTTCACAAAAGTGGGACACACAGGCGGACTGACCCATAACATAATCCCCTTTCAGGCTTGGCCCAAAGGGCTCATTGATCCCTTTGGGCTTCAACCAGCGGGGGATAAAAAGTTTTATAGTTTTTGTGTAACAGAGATAATCAGCAGTTGTCAGCAGAAACCATCTTAGTTAAATCAGTTAATTAGTGCAAAAGAAATCATCACTAAACCCACAAGAGCACTCTGAGGCGAGTGCAATATCCCCCACCTCCGTTTTCTTTGAAGATCCCGATACTCACTGACAGGAAGCAGTTTTCAACTTTCAATATAATTACTGTGGCAGAACCAAATCATAATGAGCCCATCATGCACGAATATACAACAAAGTATACAACCCATAGCTGTAGGGCAGGATCCCGAGGTGAACCCATGTAGCAAGTACGGTGACCTTAGAGAGCTTTATGTGTTCTATAGCAAGAGATCATAGGGAGTGTTAACCTTGACCTTTGACATTTTGACCCCAAATCTGTAGTCAGAGGTGATGGTTTCAGAGTGAACCTGTGTACCAGGTTTGGTGACCCTATCTTTCTTTGTTGTTTAGATATACTTTATAAGGCATTTTGATGTTGACCTTTGACCTTGCAATCCCAAAACCACAGTCACACTTCAGGGTCGAAGGGGCAACCTGTGTACCAAGTTTGGTAGCCCTAGATTTACTCATTGTACAGTAATAAGGCATAAGGAATGTTAACCTTGACCTTTGGCCTTTTGACCCCAAACCCATAGTCTGAGGTCAGGATCCCAAAGTGAACCTGTGTAACAGGTTTGGTTGCCCTAGCTTTACTCATTGTACAATAATAAGGCATAAGAAATGCTAACCTTGACCTTTTGACCCCAAACCCATAGACAGAGGTCAGGATCCCAAGGTGAACCTGTTTAACAGGTTTGGTTGCCCTAGCTTTACTCATTGTACAATAAAAAGGCCTAAGAAATACTAACCTTGGGGCTGCGCCACCGTGCAGCCGTGGGCTGCACGGTGGCGCAGTGGTTTAGCACTGTGACAGCACAGTTTTACCCTCGGCCGGGGGATCGCGGGGATCATGAGATCGTGGGTTCGATCCCAGCCCCCGACCAACAGTGAGCTGTGTGGAGTTTGCATGTTCTCCCCGTGTTGCGCGGGTTTACTCCGGGATTTCTCCGGTTTCCTCCCGCACACCAAAAACATGTAGGTTTAGGGCGCTCGCGCACGCAGCGACCAGCAGCCAGTGGCTTGTCACCAGACTGCAAACCAAGTCTACCTACGGGTACAAATAAGTAACAAAAAAAAAAAAAAAAAAAAATAACCTTGACCTTTTGATCCCGAACCCATAAACAGAGGTCAGGATCCCAAGGTGAACCTGTGTAGCAAGTTTAGTGACCCTACTTTTACGCGTTGTATAGTAAAAAGGCATAGTAATGTTAACTTTGATTTTTGAACTTTTGACCCCAAATCCATAGTTAGAGGTCAGGATCTCAAAGTGAACCTGTCTACCAGGTTTGGTGGCCCTAGCTTTACTCATTTTATAGTAATAGTAAATGTAACATTTACCATTTACCATAGTGCAACTGCAATGTTAACTCTGAACTTTGACCTTTGACCTCTTGACCACAAACCCATAGTTAGGTGAGGGTGTAAGTCGTCCAAAATGTGTATTAGATACAACTCCTGCATCGATTTGAAAAGCCTACATCATTTCTTTAGGTAGTTATTGTGCTTAGAAGATTTAGGGAAAAATGTGATCTCTGATCTTTGACCTCAATGTCATCCGATGAGAGTGAAATTGCAATATGTGCATGATCAGAGTATCTTAAACCACTGGAGGGCTGGCCTTGCAACATCCGCTACTGGTGGGCGACAGTATGGTGGAGCTAATTAAAATATTTACAGATCCGCACATACTTAAGTAGGTGGAAGATGTAAAAGCCCTTTCTAAGCAATTCTAAAGCAATGAAAGATTTTTAGTGTATAAAAAGTCACAATATATTATTTTGGACAATACACATTTGTTTTTGAGGTGGTTTTAGAGCCGCCAGAGTGCATCTTTAAATGCAAATAGTAATTGATAATGCACCACTGACTTTAGATATGTTTTGCTGGAAAAAGTACAGAGTTAGCGCACTGCTTTAAACTAGTTATGCACTGACTTTGCACCCAGCTGCACCCCTTTAAAAAGACACTATTTCCATGAGTGCAAAATGAGCACAAATTTATCTGTTATTTGGACTACAAGGGCACAAATTGTAAAAACTAGCAATATACTGCCGGAAATGACCAATGCTACAGCTGAAAAGCGCAAAGTGCAGTGCAAATTTGCTCATTAGACAGTCATAATAGGGCCTTTTATTTTTCAAGTCAAAAATCAACTAATCAAAATTAAAAATATTTTCAGCGTTATTTTACAATACTGCTACTACTAGCACTAACAGCAAAGCACTTCAGTGTATAGATGTGTGTTTATTTCAAATACTATTCAATAATATCCATGTTATGAGCTGAGCACTGGAGGTTTCCGCCATGCTCAGTCTCATGGCTTTTCTCTATATTTGCGTATTTGCTGTATTTTGTGCCTTTTGGTTTTTGTATTTCTCGTACTGTTTCTTATTTTCCTGTTTATGTTATAGTTTTGTTATTCTCTTATTTTGTATTAGATTGCATTTATTTCTCAGTCTGTATTTGTTGATATTTTATTCTTTATATCCTTTACTCTTGTGTTCTCCCTCTGGGTTGACAGCTGTCAGTGGCATTTCCGGGTTTTTGCTCCGTGTGGGGGTGCCCCTGTCAGCTGTCAGCCCCAGTCTCTCCCCTCTCATTGCTCCCAGCTGGTCCAGATTATTAATCATTGTTTTCTCCTCCCCGCTCTGGTATCCACACCTGTGTTCTATTGTATTATGCCTTATTTAAGACCGCTGCTCTTTGTATTCCTCGCTGTGGTCTTGACTGATGTCTGAACTCCCAGAAGTAAGTTTAGCGCACTGTTTTCTCTTTGTTACAGGGTTTATCTCTCTCTGGCTTTTGAGTTTTTTTGTGCACTTTATTTTTGTAATAAATTATCACAAGTTCACAGTCCAGCGTGTGGGTCTCTTCTCTGCCCCAGAGGGGCATTTATGACAATCCATGAAATCTTGTTTTTGTTGATTTTTCAGGACTGTTTCAAAGTGGCAGTTCTCCTGGTCTTGCATGTTTTCCTCCACTTATAGAGCAAAATCTAACCTTTGAAATACTCGTGCATTACACACAATTAGTTGCTGTTACAACAAAAGAAAAATTAGGTTTTATGACAATAAATTGTCACCCAAACTTAAGTTTTTTTCAGTAACCGGTACGGGAAACAAACACACCCACCCCCGCTGTCATAATAGGGCCCTTAGATAGGGTTATTACAACAGAAAAGGGGACATTCTGCACTAATCCTTCCTTCACTTTACTGTACAATCTGATGTCAGATCTCATCGCAGTCTGAGCTGCTATGATCACCGGCACAGAAATGACCTTAGCTTGCTTCAAATCACAAACGTGCGATGACGGAAGCTCTCAGGAGGATGAGGATAAAGTTGAGGCTCTACTGTAACACATGATGTCAGGTCTGATGTGAATCTCAGCATCCACAGGAGACTCTGACCTTTGTTGCTTCCTGTGAGGTCTTCGTCTGAACATTCATTGCCCATCTACTGTTGCCAGGTCAGTCAGAAGGCTACTTTTAAAGCCACTGTGGCAATGCTGTGTGCTTATCTTATAAGTAGGGGTCAAATGCCTAATTAATTTAAATTTAATTGGAAAATTTAATTAATTAATTTAATCAATTTAAATAGATTAAAAATAGGGCTGCAAAATGTAAGGAAAAATTCCCCTCTATTGTAATTTCCTATGTGATCATACTTAAATCTTTTTTATATTGATGATTTCATGAGCCTGCTTGCTTTGTTATGATTAAAATGCAGAGAAAATTGATAATTTTGAAATAGTGATTTCTCAACTCAAATATCAAGCTTGATAAAAACACAAAAAGATCATCTGAGAGGCCTATGTATATCAAAATGTAGTAGCCACAGAGTTGAGTCCAAACATTGAGGATGTTTATTTATTTCAAATGTTATAGATAATATCTTAGCCAATACTTGCAGAAAAGCAATGCTTTTTTTGCTAGTACTTAATTCTTGTAAGATAAGTACAGTGGATATAAAAAGTCTACACACCCCTGTTCAAATGCCAGGTTTTTGTGATGTAAAAAAATGAGACCAAAATAAATCATTTCAAAACTTTTTCCACCATTAATGAGACCTATAACCTGTACAACCCAATTGAAAAACAAACTGAAATCTTTTAAGGGGAAAAATAAAAAAAAAAACTTTACAAAAACAATAACCTGGTTGCATAAATATGCACACCCTGTTATAACTGGGGATGTGGCTGTGTTCAGAATTAACCAATCACATTCAACCTCATGTTAAATGGAAGTCAGCACTCACCTGCCACCATTTAAAGTGCCTCTGATTAACCCCAAATAAAGTTCAGCTGTTCTAGTAGCCTTTTCCTGAAATTTTTGTAGTCACATCTTACAGCACAAGCCACGGGCCGCAGAGAGTTTCAAAGCATCAGAGGGATCTCATTGTTCAAAGGTATCAGTCAGGAGAAGGGTACAAAAGAATTTCTAAAGCATTAAATATACCATGGAACACAGTGAAGACAGTCATCAAGTGGAGAAAATATGGCACAACAGTGACATTACCAAGAACTGGACGTCCTTCCAAAATTGATGAAAAGACAAGAAGAAAATTGGTCAGGGAGGCAGCCAAGAGGCCGACAGCAACACTGAAGGAGCTGCAGGAATTTCTGGCAAGTACTGGCTGTTTAGTACATGTGACAACACTCCCCCATCTTCTTCATATGTCTGGGCTATGGGGTAGGGTGGCAAGACGGAAGCCTTATCTTACAAAGAAAAACATCCAAGCCCGGCTACATTTTGCAAAAACACATTTGAAATCTCCCAAACCCATGTGGGAAAATGTGTTATGGTCCGATGAAACCAAGGTTGAACTTTTTGGCCATAATTCCAAAAGGGATATTTGGTGCAAACACAACACTGTTCATCACCAAAAGAACACCTTACCTACTGTGAAGCGTGGTGGTGGCAGCAACATGCTTTGAGGCTGTTTTTCTTCAGCTGAAACTGGGGCCTTAGTCAAGGTGGAGGGAATTATGAACGGTTCCAAATACCAGTCATTGCTGGCACAAAACCTTCAGGCTTCTGCTAGAAAGCTGAAGCTGAAGACGAACTTCATCTTTCAGCACAACAATGACCCAAAGCACAGATCCAAATCAATAAAAGAATGGCTTCACCAGAAGAAGATTAAGGTTTTGGAATGGCCCAGCCAGAGCCCAGACCTGAATCCGATCAAACATCTGTGGAGTGATCTGAAAAGGGCTGTGCACAGGAGACTCCCTCACAATCTGACAGATTTGGAGCGTTTTTACAAAGAAGAGTGGGCAAATATTGCCATATCAAGATGTGTCACACTGATAGACTCCTACCCAAAAAAAGACTGAGTCCTGCAATTAAAGCCAAAGGGGCTGCAACAAAGTATTAGTTTAAGGGTATGCATATTTATTCAACCAGGTTATTGTAAGTTTTTTTATGTTTTATTCTTCCCCTTAAAAGATTTCAGTTTGTTTTTGAATTGGGTTGTACAGGTTATAGGTCACATTAATGGGGGAAAAAGTTTTGAAATTATTTATATTGATCTCATTTCTTTACATCACAAAAACCTGGCATTTGAACAGGGGTGTGTAGACTTTTTATATCCACCCTATTTAGCCAAATTAGCCAGTACTTAATAGTTATAAGTTAAGGTGTATTAATGATTGTTCAAGTATAATTTACTTTTTACTTTCATGTTTTTATTTATCAAATAGATAAATTAATAGTAATTAGTGAATTGTTGTTTGATATTTACCTTGTTGTGTGTAGTTTGACTGGTTTCATGGCTTCCTGTATCCCTAAAATTTAGCTGGTCTCATCCCTGTATTAGTCTTTAAGTCTATTTGGCTTTATGTTGAGTGTTGACTGAACAAAACTCCAGCCTAATTTGTTGTTGAATGTGGGTTACTGTTGGCTGCGATAGATGGAGTACTTCCCTGGACTTAGCAAAGAAGCAGCTGATTATGATTCTATTATCTATGTATTTCATGTATTTCGCAGGCTCCAGATTGCTGGCAGCGCTCTCCCTCCATCTACACCATGGCCGCGGGGCTGGAACCAGGACCTCCAGGGCTGCAGGCTCCTCCTTCATCTGGCTTCTCAACCCTGGGACCGGCAGACACTTGGGGAAAATAGGAGGAGACATGGAGACAGCAGGTAAGGTGGTGTAGTCCGCAGCAGGTGGTGAGGACTCAGGGGACTGCAAAAACTGAGCCTCACTGCCGGGAATCAGGCAAGGCATATCATCATAAAGTGTTGGAAAATGAAAAGACACTTGCCTGAGTTCCCGGGGCACGATGTTCTCTGCTGCAGCAGGTGTAGAATCAACCCGCTCTATGACATCAGTGGAAGAGGCCCCCCCAGAGAAATGTAGAGGAACCGCCCCTGCAGCTACGGCAATGAGCAGAGCAGAATAGGAAATAACCGGCCCCTCAGAAGCGGGAGGAAACGTTGAGGAGGCGAGAGTTGCAGCAGCAGAGGAGGATGATGAGGCTGACGAAACAAACAGCAAAGGAAAACTGGATGAAGGAACTGCTGCGGGGATTGTCAAACTCAGCGTAGAAAAAACTGCTGACTGAGAGGTGGAGGTCTTCTTCCGGCGGGATTTCCCTGGACAGCGGCATCCCGGAGCAGGTGGAGCGGGAGCAGGAACTGGTGCTGGAGACTGGTGAGGAGCCGATAATGCAGAGACTCAGGGATGCCTCCCCTTAGGCACTGGCCCAGACTTCCTCGGGGAATTCCTCACCACCTCACTGTTCTCACATTGCAGAGCTGCCACCAGAGAAATCCTCTCCACCCCCTCAGCATGCTCAGCGATCTGAGGGCACCGGCGAGCAGCTGCCTCCGCAAGACCCAAGTACCAGAGTGCGTCTTTCAGGGTTGGAGCGATGCAAGCTGCAGAGACTAGTCCATCCACCTCCATGAGTGTTCTTTAGCACTCCCACCCCAGGCTCATCAGGTATCTGTGCCCACCTGGCAACATGTTGACAGCTCCCGAAAAACTGGTGAGTGAAAGAAAAGAAACCACAAACTACAGGAGCTGGGTCTTGAACTGGCTGGAGTCTACAGTCATGAATTGCCCCTCGGGGCAGGAACGAAGACCCAAGCGCTGGACTGTAGTTTGTGAAGTTTATTGAAAAAACACAAAAGTCCAAACAATGCACAAACACAAAAATCCAAACAGTGTGCAAAGTAAACTCACGATTAGGATGAATAAGTTGTTGGCGAAAGAGCACATCAGAACAGGGAAAGGGTTCTGGTGGAAATGGGTAGATTAGACTCCAGCAATGAGCGACAGGAACAACAGTCCTTAAATACAGCATGCAATCAATAATCATGAATGATAGCAGGTGGAGTTGGTGGCAGTAAAGACCGGCCTGGGTGGCCGGCATGAAGTGATGATATAAAGTACGAGGAGACGAAGAAGAGTGATGTCTGAAGATAGAGTTGCGGTTCAACTGGACACAGCAATGATGATAGAAGGACTACAGCTCCTGACCAGATGGATTGATGATACAGAGTGAAGTATGTGGCGGTAATGCACCTGTAAGCTGGTTGCCACCTGCCAATAAAATCTAAAAGAAGAAGAAGATGATAGCAGGTGTGGATCACATGAGCAGGCAGGTAGACCTAATTACTGAAATACGGAATAACGCATGCAAGATAATGACAAGGTGGGCGTGCCTGGAAGAAGAAGTGGAGAGCTCATGTCTCAAAGAAACAAAATATAAACAACAGGAACTAAATGACAGAATAAAAATAATAAGAATATGAAACCAATCATCACAAACGACTACAGGTGCAGATCACATGAGTGGGAAGGTTGACCTAATTAACAGGCAGGTGTCAGCTGAGATGACCTGGAAATGAACCAAATGACAATGTGGGAGGATCTGGAGAAGAGGAGGAGAACTCATGTCAGATAGAAAAAAATATAAACACTAGGACCTACATGGAAAAGGATGTCTAAAGAAACTGACATAATAATAATAATAATAATAATAATAATGACATGAATAAATAACAGAGCAACTGACAACTAAGAGCACCCCCCAAAGCCAACACACAGGAAGATAAACACACAGAGAACCAATACATAAACTGGGAAACTATAAGAGGTAAATGAGAATAAGCTGAGAGCCTGAGCATGGTGAAACCCCGTGTTCCGCCTCATGCCACTTGGCTCTAGAATTGTTTCACTACTAATCAGGTTTTATCATAGACGAGCACTGGTCATTAACTGGCCATACTCTTTTTCACATCCATTCATCACATTCCATTGATAAAGTTAGGGTTTAACCAAAAGAAAAACAGAAATACCATAATATTAAACACCAAATAAGGTTTGCACTGCTGCCTTTTCACTTCTCTACAAATCCGTCTCAATAGCTGCAGGAGGCTATAAGAGTCTTTATAAAGCCTGGGTTGGTGCTGGGCAGAAATGTTAGGAGATAACTCCGCTTTGACCCCGTGCTCTTACATAAGCTTAGATTTTACAAACTGCTACTAGGGCTCTGATATTGCCTGGGAGCATAGCAACATTATTAGATCATATCTTTACTGTACTGTCTACCACTGCCTCGCTGACTTGTTGATTTACTCAGTGATGGCATATAACAGCTGATCATAATTAATATGCCTCAAAATGACATCTGTGTAGTAAATCTCTGGTCTATTGCGTGGCAGTCTTGAAGATCTCATTGGTTACTGGATAAACAACTTCCTCTGAATGGCTGACTGCCTGGCAAATGGAGAAAAATGTTGACTTTACCTGGTTGGGTGACTGCTGACTTTCTGCCTGCGTGACTGATAATCTCAGTGGGACTGCATGTAATCTCACCAATCCCTGAGACAAAAATTACAGCATCGTCATCACAACAGTCATGCATAACAGCACATCTGATAATCCATCTAGCTTGGAGGGCCTGTCTTTTTTGTATTTCATCACAAAGTCTACCAAAGGCTGTCTGCTACTCTCAAGATTTCCAATTCTCTTGGCTTTCTATCTCACAGTTCCTGAAAATGTGTTTTACAGCATTCCAAATATCAAATTTGGAGTAGAGGTTTTTTTTTACTCCATGAATTGATTGACCCTGCTTTCATTTTCACTGTATCGCTTGTGGTCGGTTGAATAGAGATCTCTGCTCTAGCATTTTCTTAAATGCTAGATTCCTCAAGATAACTTTAATAAACTAAAAAAATACTTTGTCATTGTTAAGGTTACATTATATACTATATAGGACGGCGTGGTGGCGGAGTGGTTAGCACTGCGGCAGCACAGCAACTCACCCTTGGCCGGGGGATCTTGGGTTCAATCCCAGCCCCTGACCAACAGTGATCTGTGTGGAGTTTGCATGTTCTCCCCGTGTCTGCGTGGGTTTACTCCGGGATTTCTCCGGTTTCCTCCCACATGCTAAAAACATGCAATTTAGGTTAACTGGCATCAAACTGGGGATTCTAAATTGTCCTTAGGTATGAATGTGAGAGTGAATGGTTGTCTGTCTCTCTGTGTTGGCCCTGCGATGGACTGGCGATCTGTCCAGGGTGTACCCTGCCTCTCGCCCAAAGATGCTGAGATAGGCTCCAGCACCCCCGCGACCCGAAAAGGATTAAGTGGAAGAAGATGAATGAATGAATATATACTATATACTGCACAATATATATACAGTATACCGGAGTGATGGCCTAGTGGAGCATCTGCCCCCACGTCCAGGAGGTTGTGGGTTCACGCCTGAGCTGGGTCACGCCAAAGACCATATAAAAATGGTAGTTTCTGCCTTCTAGCTTTGTGGTCAGCATAATATAATGCGGAAAGTTAACATGCAGACCCACCAGAGGAGTGACCCCCCCACTGTACAGTGGTGTGAAAAAGTGTTTGCCCCCTTACTGATTTCAAGTTGGGTTTTTTTGTATGTTTGTCACACTTATATGTCTCAGATCATCAAACAAATTTAAATATCAGACAAAGATAACACAAGTAAACAAAAAATGCAGCTTTTAAATGAAGGTGTTTATTATTAAGGGTAAAAAAATCCAAACCTACATGGCCGTGTGTGAAAAAGTGATTCCCCCTCCCCCCGTTAAAACATAAATTAACTATGTTTATCACATCTTTGGAAAGCTGAGTTCAATTTCTCTAGCCACACCCAGGCCTGATGACGGCCACACCTGTTCTCAATCAAGAAATCACTTAAATAGGATCTGCCTGACAAAGTGAAGTAGACCAAAAGATCCTCAAAAACTAGACATCATGCTGTGAATTCAGGAACAAATGAGAAACAAAGTAATTGAGATCTATCAGTCTGGAAAAGGTTATAAAGCCATTTCTAAAGCTTTGAGACTCCAGCGAACCACAGTGAGAGCCATTATTCACAATTGGCGAAAACATGGAACAGTGGTGAACCTTTCCAGGAGTGGCCGGCCGACCAAAATTACCCCAAGAGCGCAGTGACGCATCCATGAGGTCACAAAAGACCCCACAACAACCTCCAAAGAACTGCAGGCCTCACTTGCCTCAGTTAACGTCAGTGTTCATGACTCCACCACAAGAAAGAGACTGGGCAAAAATGGCCTGCATGGCAGAGTTCCAAGACGAAAACCACTGCTAAACAAAAAGAACATAAAGGCTCGTCTCAGTTTTGCCACAAAACATCTTGATGATCTCCAAGACTTTTGGGAAAATCAGGAACATCATACCAACATCATACCAACAGTAGGAACATCATACCATCATACCAACAGTAAAATATGGTGGTGGTAAGGGTGATGGTCTAGGGCTGTTTTGTTGCTTCAGGACCGGGAAGACTTGCTGTGGTAAATGGAACCATGAATTCTACCCTCTACCAAAAATCCTGAAGGAGAATGTCTAGCCATCTGTTCGTGACCTCAAGCTGAAGCGCACTTGGGTTCTGCAGCAGGACAATGATCCAAAACACACCAGCAAGTCCACCTCTGAATGGTTTAAGAAAAACAAAATTAAGACTTTGGAGTGACCTAGTAAAAGTCCTGACTTGAAATCTGATTGAGATGCTATGGCATGACCTTAAAAAGGTGGTTCATGCTCGAAAACCCTCCAATGTGGCTGAATTACAACAATTCTGCAAAGATGAGTGGGCCAAAATTCCTCCACAGCACTGTAAAAGACTCATTGCCAGTTATCACAAACGCTTGATCGCAGATGTTGCTGCTAAGGGTGGCCCAACCAGTTACTAGGTTCAGGGGGCAGTCACTTTTTCACACACGGCCATGTAGGTTTGGATTTTTTTCCCCTTAATAAAAACACCTTCATTTTAAAACTGCATTTTGTGTTTACTTGTGTTATCTTTGTCTAATATTTAAATTTGTTTGATGATCTGAAACATTTCAGTGTGACAAACATACAAAAAAACGAGAAATCAGGAAGGGGGCAAACACTTTTTCACACCACTGTATGAGCCTCACTGCTCACTTTCATTGATCAAGATTGGAATTTGAAAAGCAAATGTCTTCAAACTTTCCTGAAGACCATACAGGTGAAGTCATTGCTTTAGGACTGACCAAAGCACTTGCATCCTGGAGACTGAGTGAGGACAAGACATGAGAGACAGTGGGACAAATATAGTCAAGGCCACATCACTAAACAAGTGAACACAGCTGCAGTGCTTTGGGCATGTACTTCACGCAGCTATTGGTAAGTTGGTGAACAGAATATTATAAAATATTTCTATTTTATAATGTTTCATAATTATTTGAAATACACCTGTATAATGTTCTACACTACATTTGTCAGGTTCAACTTCTGACAGAAAAATATTTACAATTAATCTCGTGATAGCTTCACATCTCACTCAGGAGTAAAAAAGAACCTTTAAGCTTGACAGAAATAGCAATTTGATTTATATTGC
This sequence comes from Pholidichthys leucotaenia, assembly GCA_020510985.1. Taxonomy (NCBI): domain Eukaryota; kingdom Metazoa; phylum Chordata; class Actinopteri; order Cichliformes; family Pholidichthyidae; genus Pholidichthys; species Pholidichthys leucotaenia. The sequence goes on from CM035846.1 coordinate 298,176,239, forward strand.
AATATACGTATATCGATATCTATCAATATGGAAAAAAATTATGACTGGAATTTTTTCATATCGCCCAGCCCTACCTTTATTTAAAAAAATATATATTAGACTCAAGATATGAGTTTTGTGCCAGACCTATTACAAAATGACGTATTAAAGGAGACAGTGACTGAAAAATTGTGTTTTTGTAGGCTTTAACCTTCTGAAAGACATCTATTGATAGAGTGATTATCAAAAAATATCAAAACACTTAATCTTCTTTAAAAAGAAAAAAAAAAACCATACAGTCTTTATATTGTTTTTCAGTCCAAAAAGCAAAATTGATTGTTCTGGATTTGCCACGGGATGTCACTTACATAGTAAACCCAGCCCAGCGTGGCCTTGATACCCGCCTGCTACTGTTATTGGCCAGTCTAGCTGTCAATCATGTGGACAACAGTAAGCTAAAAAGTTCGCTTACCTAGTGTGGTTTATATTATTATTTTCTTTAGATTTCAGCCACCCTAATAGACATCACCATTTCCACCTGGTTCACTAATCCACAGTCGATAATATATCTCGTGCCATTCTTGCTTAATTTATTATACAGGGATGGCAACAGGAAATTCTGATTTCAGCTGAAATCTAATTTGGTCGATCGACTTGCGCAGCCCCCCTGAAGCTGAGAGGTTTTCAGTAAAACAGAAGTAATTTAGACTGAAAAAAAAATGATAAAAAAAATGAAATACTAGACTTAGATAAATCATTAAATTTAATGAAAAGTTAACTTACTTTTTCTTCAATGTTGTCTCACTGTCTTTAGTCCAACATATTTAACAGTTCTATAAGAGTTTATTACACTATTTACACTGGTCACCAAGTCACTTCTAATGTGAAACTTTCTTCCTTTTGGCCGCAAGCTGTGTCAGTCTCTGAACTTTGAACTTCATCTCCTTTTCTGGTTTCTTCAGAAATTGTCCAAGTGTTTCTGTTACCTCGTCGAACTTTGAGCCAATTTTCACCTTTACCGTCACTTTTCTCTCAAGCCAATTCCATCGGAACTTATTTTTGACACTTTTGTCTGTTTCTAGCACTGATGACTCCTGAACCTTCGATAAAAATCTCACAATTCTGCTGAAAACGATACCGAAAGCTCAGAATTCAAACACGAACACGCCGCCATGAATTTTTGACAAAGCATACAACGAGCCATTTGATTGGTCCAATCGTTTGCAACTATCCAATCGCAGGGCTGTTTACAATACAGAAGTAGCCTGAGTAAAAACATGCGGGTTATCGCGAGAGACTTGACTCAGGGAAGCGCCGAGCGCTTATGTAATCATGTTGATTTTCGCTAAAATCGGTAACAATAAGGTACCTTACCCCCCTAAAATTTTCTCAACAGATTTAGATGATTCACAGAAATGATCAATTTGAAAATAAATCGGCGGAAATCCGCGGATCGGCGGAAAATTGCCATCCCTGATTATATTTTTGCCATGATGCTACACTGAGCTCTGTTAGCATTAACTTGACAAGGTGGATGATCGGCATTGGTCACATGACCGACGTGCTGCCTAGCATTAGCTTAACTATTGATCTGGTCAGTCTGGATTGCTACCTTCTATAACTTTTATTCATCCCCACTGGAATCCTTGTTCATTTACCAACACTGGATCATATGCATCGTTCTTAGACCTTATTTTGAGCTGTTAGCTAACACCAGCTATGCCACGGTGGTACAGTGAGGGCAGCACGGTGGTATTAGGGATGCAAGTTATTGATTTATTCATTAATCATTAGTTGATTCGCCTTATCGATTGATTAACGATTAATTGATATGCAGCAATTTTCCTGAGAATCTGAATTCCCCTCGGTACAATCTTTAACACATAAAAAGTTAATTACTCTTTTTGATATACTGAATAAAACGAACATCCTATTCCTCAATGATTTATTATACCATCTGCATTTTTTTTAACTACAGACAATGGCATTTTTTGTAGTTTAATAAATTTTGTACTGTATCAGTGTGTACTATGTGCTGGTACATCTCAGTAAATTACAAATGTCATGATTTTTAATTTATTTTATAAACTATTACCAATATCATAAAAAAATAACTTTCACATTCTAATTTACTGAGATGCACAAGTAGACCGTTTTAACAGGAAAATAAATTGTGAGTAGCTTCATCTATTGCATGTTAAACATTATCACAGTATCTGGGCTCCCTCTGTTGTCCGTTACCTCAGTGGTAACATGAGTCTGATCTGCTTTCCCGTCTTGCGGCGAGTAGAAGGCTGCGGGGATGGGGTTTTGTGCTTGTAAAATCTTTTTCTTTGCTCCGGTCAGTTTCTCTGCTATGTTAATTTGAAGCAGGAGTGTGGATCTCCAAGCTTGCGTGCTATTGGAACTTGTTGTGGCTTTCTGACATAACCCGGAAGGGTGAATTTTTTCTGTCTGCACAGTGCATGCACTCTGAGGGGCTTGGTGTCTTCTTCTGTTTTTTTGGTTGAAATGAGGCAGTGGGTGACCGCGTGCGCCCCGGCCTGGAAGGTGACGCCACTACATTTCATAGAACAGCGAGTCGGCCTCCGTCGGTCTATGATGACCATGGAAGAGAATCCTAAACGTCTACTCTGCTGGAACAGCACCGCCTGTGGCTGAACAGGCCGATGCGCGAATGGCAGTCCCTGTCACACAGGTCGCACTTGTGGGTGGTCTCTGTGCTGCTGGGTCTGTGGCGGTTCTTCACCGGTGTTCTACCTTCCAGCGTTGGGCGTTGGTAGGATTCAAGCCTGGGCAGGAAGATATGGAGGACAAGATGTTGCCCATGCAGCATGTCCCCCTTCTCCACGTCACTGATGAATCCAAAGGAACAGCAGGGCTGCTACAGTTTGGCACCAGCGCCGTCGCAGGAGCTGCCAGAACGATGTTGAGCACAACAGAGAACTGCCTTAGGGGCTCCGACTCCGGATTTTTCCTCAGGGTTGACTCCCGAAGCCTTTCCCGTGACCGGGTGTGCCGCAAGGCAGCGGAGGTTTGAAATCAGGGTTTACCTTCCCCTAGATGGGCTACCTTCCCAGGTTGACGAGCCACCATCACCATCATAGAACAAGCTCCCACTGAAAAGGACTGCTGAGTTATCAATTAATTGAGAACTAATTTAATTTAGTCGACTAAATTCTTAAGGACAATTAATCAAAAGTCAATCACTAACATCCCTAGTTAGCACTGTTACCTCACAGCTAGAAGGTTCCAGGTTCGAATCCCCAGGCTGGCAGGGGTGGGAACCTTTCTGTGTGGAGTCTGCCTGTTCTCCCTGCAGTGTGGGGTTTCTCTGGGGGCTCTGGTTTCCTCCCACAATCCAAAGACATTCATGTTAGGTTAATTGGTGACTCTAAATTGTCCCTAGGTATCGGTCTCTGATAGGCCCTTAGAACAGAGGGTTAGTGTACCTACGAGTTAAGCGCTTTCAGTGGTCATTGTGACTAGAAAAAGAGCTATATAAGTACAGGTCCTTACAATCCATCCATCCATCCATCCATCTTCTGCTGCTTAGTCCTTTTCAGGTTGCCGGGGGGCGGGGGGTGGGGGTGGGGGCTGGAGCCTATCCTAGCATCTTTGGGTGAGAAGAAGGGTACACCCTGGACAGATCGCCAGTCCATCGCAGGGCCAACACAGAGAGATGGACAGCCATTCACTCTCACATTCATACCTAAGGACAATTTAGAATTCCCAGTTGATGCCAATTAACCTAACCTGCATGTCTTTGGCCTGTGGGAGGAAACCGGAGTACCCAGAGTAAACCCACACAGACACGGGGAAAACATGCAAACTCCACACAGAAAGGCCACTGATGGTCTGAAGGTGGGATTGAACCCACGATGGTCAGGGGTGGAATCGATCCCATGACCTTCTTGCTGTGCTGACACAGTGCTAACCACTGCACCACCTTCCCCTTATTGTCAGCTAAGATAAGATAAGATAAACATTTATTAGTCCCACAATGGGGAAATTACAGTAACTAACGCCAGCTAGCCATCTTCAAGCTAGCAGTTTAGTCACTCGTTCCTGAATTTTTCTGTGCTTATTGTTCTCCAGGGACCGGTCATATCCTATTGACCACTGAAACCACACACCCCTGTGAACCAGTGCTGCATTATTTCCTGTTTTGTTTTTTTTTTGTTAACATGTCTCTAACATGTTTTTTGTGACTTACAACACATATAAAGAGCCAAATCGCTCAAATGTCTCATATCTTTTTTTTTTTTTTTTTGCTATAAAGTTTCACTTAAGCCCCACCCCCTGCAAAAAGGCGAGTTGAGACGAAACATTTTTGGTGACGCAACTATTCATGGTGTTGACATGTGCGTAGTGTTGAGTCAATCAGGACACTCTGGCCTAACTGAACTTATCCTCTAGGCTAGTTAGCATTTTTTAATACACTACTTGGAAAACTTGACCCAAATTAAGATGGGTTTTTACCATTAAACTGTTTTTAAGGACCAATGCAGTTTCAGTCATCATCCTGGGCCACCGTGCATATACTGTAACTAGGCATGTCCTTCAACTGGTAAGTCATTTTATCGCAGGATTTATTATGATAATGTAGTGCTAGCTACTGTTAGCCTTGTGGTATGAGACTGGGCCTAGTAATCACCGATTCTGGCGTTTGAAGGGGAAAGGGTGAAAAGATTTTGACATGAAACTGTAAGAAAATGAAAGGTTTTTTGTAGAAAAAAGGGCATAAGATACCATTAAGCCACCGGAGTGGTGGCTCAGTTGGTAGAGCATCCGCCCCACACCCGGGAGGCAGGGGTTCAAATCCCGGCCGGGTCATGCCGAAGACCATATAAAAGTGGAACTTCCTGCCATCCAGCTTGGTGCTCAGCAATAATGGAATGGAGGAGGGAAATTTGTGGCAGCGCCTTGCATGGCAGCGGCCCTCTGATTCTACACTTGGGGGGGGGTGTGATTAACACAGTAGATAGGTAAAACACAATCTCGTTCTACTGTACATGATTGGATGTACAGTTGAATAAGGGTGATTTAATTTAATTTTAGACAATGTAGATTTGTTTTTATAGGTGGATACACCGGAGTGCATCTTTAAGCCAAACATTAGTTGACTCAGGGGTAACAGATCAAGTTGGCCCTGACGCAGTTGGCCCCGGGATCCCCAAAGGTGCAAGAGGAGAACCCCCATAAAACTGTTAAAAAGACTTTTCTTGGTCATCAACAAATATAAGGAATTTTACAGAAATTCTCCACCGCTGCCAGGAAAGATCCCATGGCTGACACGACCCATATTCCGCTCAGGACACATCGGAGCTAAAGGCATAGAGCTAGCCAGTCATTGTTAGCAATAGAGATGGAAGAGGGAGGACGGAGTTGAATCCAGTCTGAAGATTTCAAGGTATATACACTCAGGCCATTTTCAGAAAGGCTGGAAAATAAAAAACAAATTTACTCCAATGATTAAATAACTAAAGAAAATTTAAACAAAATATGTCACAAACATTTCATTAAGACATGTGAGCTGTTAAAATTTAGAAAACTAGTACACTGCCCGTAGAAAGCAAGTATTCCTGTCTGAAAACAGGAATCGCAATCAGGTTTTCCAGGCCCAAATGTAGGCTGTGTTTGAAAATGAAATACAAAGAGGTGTAGCCTATCACACTTGGATTGTGATGGTATTGGCATGCTTTTAGTCAAAACTATCACTGAATGTTTAGTGAAGCCGCTCACGTATAACTGCAACCTGTCTCTCCAAACAGGTATATTTCCCAATGCAATGAAAATAGCCAAAGTAATTGTAAAGTAATACAACTTTTGGATACACTCGGAAAGGAATTAGGAAAGCTTAAACTGTGGTTTGATTCAAACAAATTAACACTCAGTTTAAGTAAGACAAAATTTATAATTTTTAACAACCATCACAACAACTTAGTATCTAAACTCAGTGTAAATGGTGTAGAGATTGAAAGGGTATCCAAAATTAAATTCTTTGTAGTAATAATTGATAATAAACTGTGTTGGAAGTCACATATTAATTGTATTAAAGGAAAAATATCCAAATCAATCACAATACTATACAGAGTGAAATATTTGCTCAATCAACCCACACTATATACTTTGTATCATTCATTAATACTCCCATACATGACATATTGTACTGAAGTATGGGGAAATACATAGAAAACAAACATACACTACCGTTCAAAAGTTTGGGGTCACCCACACAATTATTTTGTGTTTTCCATGAAAAGTCACACTTATTTACCACTATGAGTTGTAAAATGAATAGAAAATGTAGTCAAGACATTGACAAGGTTAGAAATAATGATTTGTATTTGAAATGTATAGAGTGTATTTCTGATGAGTTTAAAGTTATCTTCTTTGAAAAAAAGTGCTTTTCTTTCAAAAATAAGGAAATTTCTAAGTGACCCCAAACTTTTGAACGGTAATGTATATCCAATCTTTGTGCTTCAGAAGAGAGCTATTAGAATAATAAACAAAGCTGCTTACAGGGAACCAACAAACCCACTTTTTCTTAAATTAAAAGCTCTCAAGTTAAAAGATCTGGTTGACTTTAAAACTGCAGTAATAATGTTTAAAGTGAAGAATCTATCACTGCCCGCAAATATCCAAAAGTTGTTCCAAATAAGGGAGAAACAAAATCATTTCAAAGGAACATGTATATTTCAAAAACCTTCAGTGAGAACTACCACCAAGCAACACTGTGTCTCAGTGCAAGGAGTCAGATTGCGGAACGCTTTTGGACCTGAATTAAAATCATATACAATGCTTGGACAATTTAAACAAAAACTAAACGAAGAAATACTCCAAACATATATACAAAGCAACATGTAAAATCACATAAGGATTATCATATCCAGTCTGTGTTGTGCTGTTGCTTAATTTTGTTTTGTCATGTTTTGTCTTAGCTTTGTTCTGATTTGTAATCACCTTTATTTTATTTTATTTTTGAATTCTTAGATGGAACATGGGTGGGCAATATAAGTTGCGGCTTCAGCCATCACCCATTTTGGATAACTTACGCTGAACTGTATAATCCGAGGAGTTATTGTTTAATTTGACCTTGCTGGATTTTTTTCCCCCTTGTAATATTATTCTGTTCCTTTCTTCTAATCTTTTAATCTAATCTATCTGAAATAAAGATTCAAAGACTTTGACAAATACAAAAGGGACTGAATGCCACTAACATTTATTTGATTGTGTGAATATTAACTACAGAATACTTATTATTGAAAATGAATGGGACATCCAATATTAGCGACTGTTTAAGAGCCCTTGTTTATTTTTGTCAGATCACTTATTTGTGTGATCTTTTATCACTTATATTCATAAACTGATGCATCTTCCACTTTGGGCAATGAGAGTTGTTCAGTCACCATTATAATTGTTTTAGTTTATATGTGTAGTTTATAGTCTATTGTCAATAAACTCATGCAGTACTATAACAGGACACATTTACAAATATTTGATACCCATTGTAGTGCATCCTTTTATATTTTAGCAATATTAAAGGGGTTCTCGATTGCACTTTTTCCACATTTTAATAGCTCACACGTCTTAATGAAATGTTTGTGACATATTTGTTCACATTTTCTGTAATATTTTTAATTACTGAAGCAAATTTTTTTTTATATATTTTTCCTGGCTTTCTATAAATGCTCTGATTTAAGGCCTGTCACTTTAAGATAAGATAAGATAAGATAAGATAAGCCTTTATTAGTCCCACAACGGGGAAATTCCAGGATTGCAACAGCACAGGGACAGCAACACTCAGAGCAACAATCAGAAGGCAAGAAAAAAAAAACAAGCAAGCAAGAGCAGCTAATATACATATGTACATATTACTATAAAATATATATATACACACACACACACAGACACACAGTGCAGAGCATTGTAGCTGGATGGAATAAATATATGAATATATGAACACACAGTGCAGAGCATTGTAGCTAGATGGAATGAATATGTAAATATATAAACACCCACAGTACGGAGCATTGCAGCTAGGTGGAATAAATATGCAAGTATATAAACACACACAGTGCGGAGCAATGTAGCTAGATGGAATAATATGTAGATATATAAAAACACAGTGCGGAGCATTGTAGCTAGATGGAATAAATATATAGATATATAAATATAAACACACCCAGTGCTGAGCATAAGAACCATCCATTTAAGAACCATCCTTCACCGTTTCAACTCCACCCTCCCTCTTACATCAGCTAGCCATTACAGCTGACTAGCTTCTAGCCTCCCAGCTCGGTTGAACAGCGCTCTGGTTCACTGATCCACAGTCAATGGTGTATCTCGCATCAGTCTGATCTAGCTAGGTGCAATCAAGAGGTTTCGCAGGTCCTTCCTACCTACGGCTGTCAGACTGTACAACCTATGCAGGGCTGCTCGCAGAGATAGCAAAAAGGCGTGACAACCTAATAATATTGAATGCAAAAGACGAAATAGACTTACACAATGGTCCCCTCCGGTATACAACTAGGAAAATACCGGTCGCTACGGAGGGCGACAATATGTATGGGTACATAATCATACCATGTAGGATAACTAAGTAGACCGTTATGCTGTTTCATTCCATCTAGCGACAATGCTCCACACTGTGTGTGTTTATATATTTATATATTTATTCCATCTAGCTACAATGCTCCGCACTGTGTGTCTATATATTTATATATTTATATGTATATATGTATACTCGCTGCTCTTGTTTTTTCTTGTCTTCTGATTGTTGCTCTGAGTGTTGCTATCCCTGTGCTGTTGCAATCCTGGAATTTCCCCATTGTGGGACTAATAAAGGCTTATCTTATCTTATCTTACCTTATCTTATCTCCCAATAAATTTTGCCGTGATTCCACAACAAATTGCTAGCACCGCGTGCTGGACGATCGCCGCAACCCGAGGCGAGCTACCAAGCCAAGGGATCTCAAAGGGCAGTGTGGCTCTGTGGGACTCCACTCTGCTCTCACAGCCAGCTGAAAGCTGAAGCAACTACGCGGCCCATAAGAGAAGAGCAGATCCACGGAGAACGGTGGGGTTGTTGGGTGTGAGAGCCACCAGCATCTGTTCCTGGGACATTTTGACTGTAGGGAGCTGGAGGCTTTGTCATGATTCTGCGGCGGATCGTACGTACTGGTGTTATGCCGATAACTTCCTCGCTAATCCGGGGGAGTTCTCGACATGACACCAGCCAGGAGCCTTGGTCCCGGGCCAGAAAACGAGTCGGCTGCCTGTTGCAACAGCCTTTTTTTTTTTTTTATCTTCCTTCTTCTTTCTACACCTTTCACTCTGTATATATATCACGGACGCACGGATCGCCCCGGGGGTCTCCCGGGTCGGCGGACGGAGCCACGGTTTGCAGCGGGAGACGTTACAGCGGGGAGGAGCTAGTGCTAGCTAGCACTTGGCCGCTGCCCGGTGCTAATGGGAAACTCGACATACCGGGAGCTGTAGCGAAAAGGACGCGGGTGCCGGGCTGGAGTTTAGGCGGCGTGAAAGAAATATAAGGCAGAATAATAAAGAGCGATGGCAAGAACCAAGCAGACCGTCCGTTAAATCTACTGGAGGAAGAAGCCCCCCAGGAGACAGCTAGCCACCAGGGCTGCTCGGAGAGGCGCTCTGGCCACCGGCAGAGTGAAGAGGCCTCGCCGTCACAGGCCCGTGGCTCTGAGAGAGATCCGTCGCTGCCAGAAATCCACGGAGCTGCTCATCCGTAAGCTGCCCGTCCAGCGCCTGGTGAGGGAGATCGCTCAGGACTTCCAAGACCGTCCTGCGTTTCCTGAGCTTCGCCGTCATGGCTCTGCAGGAGACCAGCGAGGCCCACCTGGTGGGTCTCTTCTTCGCTAAGGGGGTCACCATCATGCCCAAAGACTTCCAGCTGGCCCGCTGCATCCGCGGAGAGAGAGCTTAGACTTTCTGCTGCACATTCACCAGCCATAATGCTCTGCACTGTGTGTCTATATATATACATTTATAGTAATATGGACATATGTTTACTAGATGTTGTTTTTTCTTGCCTTCTGATTGTTGCTCTGAGTGTTGCTATCCCTATGCTGTTGCAATCCTGGAATTTCCCCATTGTGGGACTAATAAAGGCTTATCTTATCTTATCTTATCTTAAAAGTGACTGGTGTGCCTTGGCGGGCGATCTGCCATGGAATCACAATGAAACCACTCGGAGATGGGCCGGAGTTAACCAGGTGATAACATGGATGGCTATTAGGGTGACTAAGATCTGAAGAAAATAACAATATAAGCTGCCAGCGTCCTGGTACCAATGTTAGCTCATGGGCTAATAGGCTACCTTTAGCCACCACTTCGATCTACATGACGGACAACCAGACAGGCCAATAAGAGAGCAGTGGGTGGGTCTCAAAGATGGCAGTGGGTTGGCTTTTTTGAAACCTGATGTATACAATTTACCTGAAAGAGTCAAAAAACATTTTGGGGAGTTTCTCTGAGAAAAACAAGATAAAGGCAGTATGCTTTTTTCAGATAGTTGACATTTTGGAACATTTTTGGCTAATTACATGACAGTTGTTAGGTTAATTGGCTGTTCTAAATTGTCCCTAGATATCTGTTTCCTATAGGCCCTTAGAATAGAAGGTTAGTATTCATGAAAGCGCTTTGAGTGGTCTTTGTGACTAGAAAAGCGCTATATAAGTGCAGGTTAGTTAGTTAGTTAGTTAGTTGACACATTTGAGACAGTTAAAACCTTCAAACACACCATTTTTCAATCAATGACCCCTGTAAGTCCAAAACACCCAACATTATTATACACAGCAGAAAGATCCATTTGGCTGCAACTGTTGCATCAGTCTTGCTCATTTGTCAGTAAATATTTAAATAAAAATGATTTATTTTGTTATTTGGGCATTTTTGTGTCCTGTTTGGTCTGGGTCATCATTTAGTCAAAGTGTGTATATGTGTCCGCATATGATATGCAATTGGTCTGGCCATTCCACTCCACAATCATGGTGGTGCTATTATTAACTTTTAACTTTTAGATAGTGCCACTGGGGACTCGTGATCCTGCAAAGGACAGTGATGGCACATAGGTGAAGCAGCAGCCAGGCCTCCTGTCTACTGCAGGGATGAGAATGGGGTTTGGGAAAAAAAGAGGAAACTAAGCCGGGGGTCTTGAGGGACGCAGGCCCCCAAGCCGGATCCAAGGCGGAGCCTTGGTGGGGGGTCTAGGGGAGCGTTGCCCCCCAGAAGCTAACAAAATCTGGTGTTTTAGAATGCTCAAATGTGGTCTTATATTTAAAGTTAGAAGTAAGTACAAATGCATTTATAGTTTACCTTTTTAATCTGCTGCTGCATCACATGTGTAATCATGTTCAATACTGTTTTGATTCAGTGTCACACTTGATTGAGAAATAGAAAATGTCACTTCCATATTTACATGCCTGTGCTACTACTCTATGAACTTATGTACAAGTCAATGTATTGTTCACATCTAATTGCGCAATTTCTTCTTCTTGGCTACCAAAGCCTGGAGCCGTTCTGTAGCCTTCCTCTTCTCTGATTTTCTGTGGGCAAGCAGTGCCTGCTTAGCTGCAGCTTCTCTCTTCTTTTTCATGGCTGCCTTGCTTGCCACAGAATCATGTTGAAGATTGAGTTCTTTCTGTTTCATTTCCTTCTCTTTCCTTTTTTCTTCATTTTCATGCCTGTAGGCACTTGCTGGATATGACAAAGGAAATCTAACAAAATCGCCGATTGGTTGCTTCAATAAGTATCAGCCAATCAGTGGCCTTGTTACATTACATTACTGATCTCGCTGGGTAGTGCGTTCTGCGCGGTGGATTTTAGCAGCCGATCGAAAATACGACTCGCTGGTCATAACATACCCCCCCCCCCCACCCTAAAATTTTCTCCTCGAATTTAGACGATTCACAAGAATGACCCTAGACATGATCAAATCCATGGAATTCCGCGGATCCGTGGAAAATTCTCATCCCTGCTACTGCTGACCAGGCAGGCTGGACTTGCCTCCGCGCAAAGGACTGCGGTGCACCAGTCCGGCTACTGCTTCTCCAAACACCAGTGTTTTGATGATGATGATGTTGTGTATTATCCAATCAGTACGGAGTCAATCCAAAACCCCGCCCACACTTCTAGAAGCCTGGGCATGAGGAAACAGAGCTGTGGCTAAACTTTTATTGATAAAAATTACATATTTTGACTGAACATCTCCATACTAGGGGATGCACACCCTCCTAACCTCAGCAAAGCACTTATAAAATCTGAGGTCACTCTGACAAACAGTTTGAGAGATATGTGAGGAACAGACACACACACACACACACACAGATATTCCTTGCATATAGATAGAAAGTGCAATCAATGACCCCTTTAAGATTTTTTTAAGCCTGTCCTGATCCAAAGACACTGATGACATAATACACATTGTCATATGTATGTTGTATAGAGTGTTTACAGCCTTCCTTCTATATGTCCACTTTACATAATGGTATATCCACATGTCTTTGCTTCAAGGATTTTACTCAGGGTTGCATCATGTCCCTTTGGTAAAGCATTCCAACACCAGAACAGAGAGCAGATAAGACAGTGTTTACCCAATAACTTCCACATTAGTCCATTGTTTAAAGAGTGGCTGTAACCACTTTATTAAATGAGTTTTAGTACATTTACCATCATTAAGCAAAGAATGCTCAATTTTACATGTGAACCAGAATAATACAGAAGAAAGACCCAATGCTAGATATGAGCACTGGTGTAACAATGTGTGCTAATCCACACTGAAAGGATGCAGTGTGTGTTTGTGGAGCCTCAGTATGTGTGTTACTGGGGGTATTATTGTATAACGGTGGCTTAGGCTCTATAGAACACCACAGACTCTTCCTAAAACTGGTGTAACATCAGGAAAAAAAAACCCTTTACATAACAAGGCCTGGCCTGATGTGACTGTAAGATTATCTCTACAGAGGCTACCACAAACCATCATCTATGGCCTGTTATAGTCCCACGCAGGACTATCACAATGACAATGGGTAATTCAGAAATAATAAATAAAATAAACAGCTCGAGCTCTACTCTTTCCAGATTCACAGGCAGGTGGATAACAGGAGGACATCTGGAATGCTACCATGGCTTGGTGGTTTTTTTCCTCCAGTAGGATGGGTGTACCATCCCGACTGCGGCATCACCATAATAACAAAGAGACATGGACCCACGGACCTCTGCGTGAGACACAAACCCCCTTCACTCGCCTCCTCACACGCCCACCATCCTCTGCCATTGTGATGGCAAAGCAGCGCACAGCCATTTAAAAAACACACACAACCTGCCATATAACGAGCTACACATAGGCCCGTATCCACGCGACAGCAGTGCGAGACCTAAATAACGCTCTAATCACGAGCCCAATGTCCTTTTTTTATTATTATTATTATTGAAGGCGCGAGACAGTGTCGCAGCGCGAGCGTGCGGGTAAACAGGGACGGTCGCGCGGTGGCACGTCCTGCATGAGGTTGGAGCCGAAAGATAAGCGCGTGTACTCACCGTTTGGATACGTCCCGTTTCTCTGCTGAGTGTGTGTGTGTGCGCGCGTATAACTGATGGGGAGAATCTCTGCACCTTCCGCTGCTTGCAGAGCAGACTGGTGCCAGGATTCAGAAGCAGGCCACGCCCCTTTCTCTGCCGGTTTAGCCAATCGAGAGCCCGGAGCAGAATACTGAGGCATCTTCTGACTGCCGGCAGCAGCGGAAATAGTAATGGTCCATCCATCCATCCATCTTCTTACGCTTAATCCTTCTAGTCGCCGGGGGGCTGGAGCCTATCCCAGCATCTTTGGGCGAGAGGCAGGGTACACCCTGGACAGATCGCCAGTTCATCGCAGGGCCAACACAGAGAGACGGACAACCATTCACTCTCACAGTCATACCTGAGGACAATTTAGAATCCACAGTTTGATGCTATTTTTTTTTATAGATTCATCAATTGCATCGAGGGCAGTTTGTAGCTTTCTGAGGGTCCTAAGCATTGTTTGTTTTTTGTTTGTTTGTTTTGCGGGAGGAGCCTGTTTTTGTAATGGGAGAGAGTTCAAACCCTTTAAAATGGGGGGGGGGGGGTCTCCCCCTCCCAACAAAATCATTGAAAACAAACTTCTCCATTCCTCTGCTGACATCCTCTCACTTTTCACCTCCACACCACCACTTTTTAATCCTTTCCATACTAGCCCTCAGGTCCACCTGGCTGATCCTCTGAACTCCCATTCACTGTCTTTCCTTCATCCATCCTCCTTGTTCTCTTTTTTATTCATCAGTTCTTCAAAGTACTTGTGGTAGACTGCAAGTCTAAAATAGAACATTACTGGCACATGCCTCTAGGGGGAACTACCTGTATTGTTCAGCACTACTATGAAGGGGACACATTAGAATAAGAGTGTGAAAACCCCGCGCAGAATCCATGTTCAGTCTATTATGTGTGTTGCAGAATAAACGGCAGAGTTAGCCAAAGAAATAACTCAAGTGTGATCATTGCTACACGGTAGGATATCACACAATTGGCGACGAGGATTAAAAGAAAAAAATCAGCGGCGAGAAACAGAGAACATTGCAAGTGTGGCGAACTCAAGTGACTCCAGTAGTTCGAGTGCAAGTTCAGAGGAGGAAAAACGAGGTTTCCCCACCACGACGAGCAATGGCGGCTGTAATCGGAACGGTAACCCCTTTTGATAACTCGACTCAGTCATGGGAAGAATATAGTGAAATGTTGGACTTTTTCTTCCAAGCTAATGACATTGAGGAGCCAGACAAAAGGAAGGCTGTACTGTTGAGTGGAGTTGGTGCAACTACTTACAGCTTGTTGAGAAATTTAATAAGCCCTGCATTACCGAAAGATAAAACATACGACCAGCTTACTGCTGAGCTTCAGAAGCACTTCAGCCCCAAACCGAGTGAAATCGTGCAACGATTCAAATTTAATTCACGCATAAGGAGGAACACTGAGTCCATAGCAGAGTATGTGGCAGAATTGAGGAAATTAGCACTGCACTGTGATTACAAAGACTCATTGGAAGAAATGTTAAGAGACAGACTTGTGTGTGGAGTGAATGATGACCGAATGCAACGGCGACTTTTATCTGAAACAAAACTCACTTTTGCGAAGGCTTTGGAATTATGCCAAGCGATGGAAACAGCATCTAAAGATGTGAGAGAGATGCAAAGGAAGCTAACAGAGGACACAGCAACGCATGTTCGTGTGCCTAAGACCCAAGTAGGTGTCCACAAAGTGTTGACTGACAAAACTCAGCACAAATTCCCCAGTTGTTATCGCTGCAAAGGCCAGCACAATGCCGCCGAGTGCAAATTTGCCACTGAGCTGTGTCATAATTGTGGCAAGCGAGGGCACATTAAGAAAGCATGTAGAATAAAGGTGGACAGCGCACAGGTGCTGAAAGCGACAGTTAATGGGCAAAAGTATGAAAACAAGGGCCCAGGAAAGGAACAGCAAGCGAATCAACTGAGAGGGGAGGGAGAAAGTGATACAGAAGACATGGGTTTTCACACAATTTACAACACGTCAGAGGAGCTGACCAAGGTAGCGCCCATCACGCGTACCATGAATGTTAATGGAATGAAAGTAACATTTGAAGTTGATACAGGCTGTGGAGTAACCATATTAAGTAAACAGCAATATACACAACTGTGGAAGAAAACAGACACAGCAGAATTAAATCCCTGTTCATTAAAATTAAAAACATACACAGGAGAGAAGCTAGACGTGCTAGGCATGGCACAAGTGAAGGTGCAGCACGAAAACAAAGAAAAGGACTTACCTGTAGTAGTAGTTGGGAGCGAAGGACCAAATCTACTAGGGCGAAGTTGGCTACAAGAACTGGCCATGATTGATCAGTTGGTGAATAAAGTGGAATCTCAGCCCAAATTGCAGCTGGAGGAGATCCTCGAAAGACACGCTGAGGTGTTCAAAGAAGGCTTAGGACAGCTAAAAGGTGTCACTGCAAAGATTAATGTGGACAAGGAGGCCCAACCACGATTCTGCAAACCCCGACCGGTACCCTATGCAGTCAAGCCACTGGTTGAAAGCGAGCTACAGAGGCTGCTGGATGACAAGATCATTGAGCCAGTGCAGGTTGCAGAATGGGCGGCGCCCATAGTCCCAGTGAGAAAGCCGGATGGCTCCATTAGAATATGTGGAGATTACAAACTCACTGTCAATCGAGCATCACGGGTGGATCAGTATCCAATTCCTAAAGTGGAGGACCTCTTCGCACAGCTGAACGGCGGCCGACACTTCACGAAATTAGACATGAGTCACGCCTACCAACAAGTAGTCCTGGAAGAAGAATCAAGAAAGTATGTAACCATCAATACACACAAAGGCTTATATACCTACACACGCTTACCATTTGGAGTAGCTTCCAGTCCTGCTATATTCCAGAGAACTATGGAGGGCATCCTAGGTGGAATTCCGAATGTTGCCGTTTATTTGGATGACATCCTTTGTACAGGACCAAATGAACAAGAACATCTGAAAACGCTGAAGGAAGTGCTTCAACGGTTGGAGAAAAGCGGTCTGAGGTTGAAAAGAAGCAAGTGTGAGTTCATGGGAAAAGAGGTGGTGTTCCTAGGCCACAAGATCAACGCCAGTGGTCTACACCCTCTAACAGACAAAGTGGAAGCCATTGCGGAGGCACCTGAGCCACAAAATGTTACTGAGTTAAAAGCCTACCTGGGCTTGTTGAACTATTACCATAGGTTCCTCCCAAAGCTCTCCACGCTGCTGGCACCACTACATACCTTACTTAAGAAGGAAGAAAAATGGTCATGGGGGGTCAAGCAGCAGAAGGCGTTTGAAGAGTCCAAAGCGCTACTTCAGTCCTGTAGTGTGTTAGTGCACTATGATTCAAACAAACCACTCATCCTGGCGTGTGACGCATCACCCTACGGTGTGGGTGCTGTACTCTCTCATCATATGGAGGATGGCTCAGAGAGACCCATAGGGTTCGTCTCAAGAACTCTTAGTGCAGCTGAGAAAAACTACTCCCAGCTAGACAAGGAGGGCCTTGCAGTAGTATTTGGTGTAAAAAAATTCCACAAATACCTGTACGGGAGACAGTTCGCTATAGTGACTGACCACAAGCCACTAATTTCACTGTTCAGTGAAATGAGAGCCATACCCCAGATGACATCTCAGAGAATTCAGAGATGGGCCATTACATTAGCAGCGTATGAGTACACCATCGTTTACAAAGCCGGACGGGACCATACGAATGCTGACGCGATGAGTAGGCTACCCTTGGATGGAGGAAGAGACAGCACGCCTGAGGAGGAGGAGAGAGTGCTATTGTTTGAAGATATCGGCGTGCCCCTGGTGAACGCACAACAAATAAAGAAGTGGACAGACAAAGACCCTGTTCTAGCAAGAGTGCGAGAATACATCTTGAGAGGATGGCCGAAGATGAACAGTCCTGAGTTCATTCCCTATGCCCGACGACAGGATGAGCTCAGCAACCAGGAAGGTTGTATCCTGTGGGGAGGACGCGTGGTTGTTCCACCACCTGGTAGGAATGCCTTACTGCAACAACTACACCAAGCACACCCTGGCATCACTCGCATGAAAGCGTTGGCGAGGAGCTACATGTGGTGGCCCAACATGGATGCAGAGGTGGAGGCGCTTGTGAAGTCATGTGCGGCATGCCAGGAGAACAGGAACAGTCCTCCAGCAGCCCCACTACATCCCTGGGAAGTTCCAGATAAACCATGGAGAAGAATTCACATTGACTACGCAGGTCCATGGATGGGAAGAAAGTTGAGGTCAACATTTGACTTAATACATCCAGACTTCAGAAACAAAGTGCATGATAAACAAGAGAAACAAAAAGGTTATCATGACATGCATGCTAGAGAGAGAATACTGAGAGAAGGAGACGTGGTCTACACCCGCAACTTTGGCTCAGGACCAGCCTGGGTACCAGGAGAAATAACAGAAAAAACAGGCCCTGTGTCATTCAAGGTGACATTAGGTCATGGACAAGTGGTGAGGCGACACATCGACCAAGTTCATGGTAGGAGCTCCATTCCCCTGCCGATGGCACCAGAGGTGTTGTCTGACACCCATCCTGAGGAGAGCATCAACGAACCACCACTTCAGGTGAAACCTGAGGTAACCGTCTCTGCAGATTCTACGGGCAGCACTGCAGCAGCCGAAACAGTGGAGCAGTCTGAGTCTTCACCTGCAGTTGGCTCACCCGCCGTGAGAAGATCTCAGCGAGCTAGGAGAGCTCCAGACTACTTGAAGGACTATACTTAGTCAGTAGTGAGTTCCCCAGCCACAGGACAAGAATGCGTCCTGGAACCTCACTGGGATGCGGTAGTCAAACCAATTCCCCAGTTAGACTGTTATGTGTGTTATACATGTGAAAAAAAAAAAAAAAAAAAAAAAGAAAGAAAGAAATTATGTGTATGACACATGTGTTTAAGAAATTAAAAAGTAACTGTGATAGTTCAGGGTTAAATGGGAGTTCCAGGATGTCTAGTAATTGGCTAGTGTAAGTAAGAGTAGTTTAATCTAGAGGGGAGGGATGTGGTAGACTGCAAGTCTAAAATAGAACATTACTGGCACATGCCTCTAGGGGGAACTACCTGTATTGTTCAGCACTACTATGAAGGGGACACATTAGAATAAGAGTGTGAAAACCCCGCGCAGAATCCATGTTCAGTCTATTATGTGTGTTGCAGAATAAACGGCAGAGTTAGCCAAAGAAATAACTCAAGTGTGATCATTGCTACACGGTAGGATATCACAGTACTCCTTCCATCTTCTCAATGCACTTCTCTTAGCAGATATGGCTAATGAAATTATATATTGCTGTTTGTCTTCCAGTCAGGTTTTCGGCCACACCACAGCACTGAGACAGCTCTAGTTAAGGTCCTTAATGACATGCATGTAGTATAGTATTTTACTGTGAAGTGTGGGATGGTGACCCACACGGTAACGTCACCTCCCCACCCTATATAAGGCCGGTGTTGGCCATCTTACGCGCTCTTGCTCGCCTGTGCCTTGGCCAGGGCCTTGTCTGTGGCCATCATATCCAGTGTCTTCAATAAAGCTGTGTTCTATAAGTCACCTTGCCTCATCTGTGAACCAGGGTAATATCATACATAACATTTGGCGACATCAGATTAAACCATGGAGGCATGCATAGATCCAATTTGGCCTTTTCTCAAGTTTCCCAGGGAGCCGCCGGTGTCCTGGTCTAGGTGGTTTGAAACCTTTGAAACGTATGTTGCCGCACTGGGACTCGGTGAGCTATATAAGCTAAGGGCCCGGGCACTTCTGGTTCACAATTTGGGCAGAGAGGGCAAGTGAGTCCCGCAAGTGAGTCCCGCAAACGCTTGGTGCCTCGGACACTTATGAAGAAGTAGAAGAGCTGCTGGCTAGCCATTTCCACACCCCAGACAACATGACGGTCTGGAGGATCCACTTTTGGCAGTGGCATCAGTGGGTGGGTAAACCCGTTCAGCAGTTTGTCGCCGACTTGAGGCAGCTAGTTAGCGAGTGCTGTTTTGGGACACTGGAGGAGGAAATGATTCGTGACCAGCTGGCGGAGCATACATGCATGCCGCATTGCAGGCTAGGCTACTTAGGGACCTAGGGGACCTAGGGACCTCACGTTAGCCAGAGCCGTCAAGCTGGCTCTCCAAAAGGAAGCCGTGGACAAGCTAGCTCGGGAGCTAACTGGCCACCAGTCGCAGCAGCCGCCGGAGCTTCTTGCCGCAGCAAATGCCGTGGACACGGATAGCGAAGATAGCTTAGAAGATGAAGATGTGGACGTCAACGCTACCAGCCAAGTGTCTGCCCTGGGATAACCCGTTGCATGGGTTGTGGGTCTGCGACACACTGGAATAGGGCAAGAGGAGCATGTTGTAACAGATGTGGTTACTTGAACCATTTTGCCAGGGTGTGCCGTGAAGTTAACCTTTTGAGTGTGAGATTTCATGTGCCCCTAGTGGCAGAGTGCGGCACTGCGCCTGTCAACTACTTCTGACATCCCTGTACTCCCCAGCTATACTGACGACTTGTACTGATCGTGGCAGTTCAGAAGGTGGCAGACACGCATTGGAGGAATCATGGCTGACATGTAATACACCAAAGAAGAAGAACTCCTAATTTCTTTTTCCTGTATTCAATTCAATTCAATTCAATTCAACTTTATTTATATAGCGCCATTTCACAACAACAGTCATCTCATAGCACTATCAACTGTAGGGGGGAACCCCCACAGTTGCAGAAAGACCCCAGCAATCAGGTAATCCCCTGTGAGCAAGCACTTGGCGACGGTGGAGAGGAAAAACTCCCTTTTAACAGGAAGAAACCTCCAGCAGAACCAGGCTCAGGGAGGGGCAGTCATCTGCTGCGACTGGCTGGGGGGTGAGGGGATAGAGAAGAAGAAAAGAACAGACATGTAGAGAGCAAACAGCACGATGGGGACTCAATCTATGGGAGAGAACAAACAGATGTTAATAACCAGCAAAAAAAAATATTTCATAGAGAGTGAGGAAAGGAGTGAGGCCCAGTGCATTACTGGAGGTCCCCCGGCTGACTAAACCTATTAGCAGCATAACTAAGGGAGGGTTCAGAAACACATGATCCCTCCCTAATTGTAGGCTATATCAAAAAGGTAGGTTTTAGCCCTATTCTTAAAAACAGAGATCGAGTCTGACTCCCGAATCCAGATTGGCAGCTGATTCCACAGGAGAGGAGCTTGATAACTGAAGACTCTGCCTCCCATTGTACTTTTGGAGATTCTAGGTATTACAAGTAATCCTGCATTTTGGGAGCGTAGTGCTCTGTTAGGATAATACGGTAGTATAAGAGCTTTTAAATAAAAAGGAGCCTGATTGTTTAGAGCTTTGTAAGTAAGAAGAAGGATTTTAAACTTGATTCTAAACTCTATGGGAAGCCAATGAAGGGAGGCCAGAACCGGAGAGATATGATCTCTCTTTCTAGTACCTGTTAAAACTCTTGCTGCAGCATTTTGAATCAGCTGAAGACTTTTTAAAGATGTTTTAGGACAGCCTGATAATAAAGAATTACAATAATCTAATCTCGAGCTAACAAAAGCGTGGATCAGTTTCTCAGCATCACTCTGAGACAAGATGCTCCTAATCTTGGCAATATTACGCAAATGATAGAAGGCAGTCTTAGAAACAAATTTAATATGTGAATTGAAGGACAAATCCTGATCAAAAATAACTCCAAGGTTCCTCACAGAGCTATTAAGAGAAAGAGTAACTGCATCCAAACTGAAAGTTTGATTTGGAAAGGAATTTCTAAGGTTTTTTGGACCAACAAGAATGACTTCAGTCTTATCTGAATTTAATAGCAGGAAATTACAAGTCATCCAAGCTTTGATTTCCTTAAGACAGGCTTCTAACTTGGCTAATTGATTACTATCATCTGGCTTCATTGACAGGTATAATTGTGTGTCATCTGCATAACAATGAAAATGTATACAGTGCTTTCTAATAATGTTGCCTAACGGAAGCATATATAAACTAAAAAGAGTAGGGCCTAGCACAGATCCCTGTGGAACTCCATGACTAAGCTTTGAGTTGAAAGAAAACTCATTATTTACATGAACAAACTGGAACCTATCAGATAAATAAGATCTAAACCATTGCAACGAAGTTCCGTTAAGTCCAACATAGTGTTCTAATCTATCAAGTAGAATATTATGATCGATAGTATCAAAAGCTGCACTAAGGTCTAAAAGGACAAGTATTCCCTTCTTTTAGCTCAGAAAGCTAATATGGCCGCTGTCCATCGTCGTGCACCGTCACTTAAACGGCATCGTACACGGAAAATAGCCATGGGATACAAGCGAAATTTATGTGGGATAATCATAAGACTTTGTAGATGTGATAGAGAGCGTAAATGACCGACAGAACGCAAAATAACAACCACGATGGACAAAACGCACCGGCCACGGCAGCGAGCGAGTCCCCTTAGCCACTTAGTAAGTCCCATTAGTCACTTAGTAAGTGACAAATTTCTTTGTTTTTTTTTTACATTGTACTGATTTCTTGTTCATATACTTTGAAGATAAGATGATAACATATACCTGTACAAAAAAATGGTGTCAAAAGACTGAACCATTCTTTGTGTAAATATGTCCAAAGTCCACTTTTAACTGAGTTATGTAATTCAATATAGCTGCTGCGGAATTATGCAAATTAGATGCGTACTGTACATAGGCTTATGCCATCTGAGGTTCAAATCATCTCTGATACCAATATACCACTATCCACTATAGTCACCCAGGGAATTTCAATTTCATTCTTTTTGTTTCCTCTAGTTATTCTGTGGTTTGGTTCTGTTACCTCAATAGTATTGTTGTGTACCTATTACCTTGGCATACGTTGGGAGAGCAGAGTAAGAATTTCATTGCTCAGGAAATGTTGCATTTCTTAACTGTGCACATGATAATAAAGTCTTTGAATCTTGAATAAGTTTTTTTCCCCACCACAGGATTAGAGGTAACCCAGCACCGTTGTACGGTTATGGAGGTGGAACTGGACACGGCCGGGACTTTGGAGTTGACTGTTCGGTACAAGTCTGCGACGGTGCGCGACTTCACATTCCATGTGACAGCACGGGGTGATAACATCATGGGCTGCAATTTATTTTACGGACTGGGTTTTGATATTAAAGACGACGCTGGGGAAGAGTGGTTGGGCTGTGGCCAGTGGAACCCTATGATTCCGGCGATTGATGAGGACGTGGTGTGGGACGAAGAACTAACAGATGCCATGGCAGTCAAGCGGGACCAGTTTCACTCAGATTCAGTGCAGTGGAGTCTCAGTCCCGGCGCTCGGGAAATGGCGGACACCGAATGTGATGGCAAAGTGCCTGCACCAGCAAGTGGCGCTGATGTGTTAGCCCCGGATGCCTCCGGAGTTTGGCCGCAATGGGATGGGGGGGGGGGGGTGCTGCAGCTACGAGGGCGCATGCTACAATAGCTTTAGAAGAGGTTGGGGCAGGACCGAGAAGCACAGAGGATCAGCGTGATCAACAACAATGTCTCAAGCTTAGCTAGGTCCCGATGAGGGTCCTGGATTGGGTTCGGAGTTGAGATGAGGAATGTCCATGGCAAAGGTGGGCCAGACGACAACCTGAGGAGCATCGGGAGTATCTGCGCATAGTGGACAAACTGGGTGCAGCACACTTCAGGCTGTCTGACGGCTCGGTGTGGCATGTAAATCAGCTTTGGTGTGTCCGGGAGAAGACTCTGGGAGATGAGGCTGGACGTGGGACGAGGTTGACGGCAAGGAGGAGCGGCTTCAGCATCTGGAGGGTCAGCCATCTCCCCGGGTGTTATGTCTGAATAATTATCTTATACAAGGATGAGGCCAGGTGAATGTGTGAACTCAGCTTTATTGACAGTCGGGCACACAACACAGCCACCAGGCAGGAGCATCAGCAAGAGAGCCTAAAATGAATGCCCCCTGGTATTTATAGGGCGGTGCAGTGGCAGAAGAGGAAGTGGCCGCCACTACACCGCACTTCACACTAAAGGCACCAAACACAACATCACCCCCTCCCCCCCGTAGAAAGTCCAAAACCACACACACAATTAAGACCTTTCCCAAATTTAAGACCCAAATCATGCACTAAGAAAACTAAAACTGAAATCACTAAATGGCCTACCATATTCACACAACAAAACCTAAAATAGGGAGGACGGGTGGACTACCATCCCACCCCACACGGCAAGGTGGATTATTCTGCTACCTGTAAACTAAATAAAGTCCATTAATAACTCAAAATTACTGCCATGTTCCTATACTAACCAAAACACCCAAGACCACAACATTTCTGTTTTCTTCTTCTTCTTTTTTTTTAAACATGCACAAACGTATGAACACAGAACTAATTGTTAAATTTACACTACTGTCCTTCTGGCAGGAAAGGGCAGAACTAGCTTGTGGGGGGCCCAGGGCAGGCCCTCAGCAGACCCGCCCCTGGAAGCAGCATGCCCCTAGGGTCGCAGCTGACCTCATGGATGGAAGTGCCTCTTCTCATCACCACCAACCGCCTCTCTCGTCTGGACCTGCCATCAGAAGCCTCCTCACGGACACACTGCAGCTCATTGGCGTGCCTCCTCGAGCCGTCCGATAGTTTGAAGTAAGCTGCGCCCCACTTAGCCACGATGCGCAGGTGTCCTTGTCATTCCACTGGTTGTTGCTTAGCTCGTACCCGCCGTGGACATTCCTCTCCTCAAGCCAGGACCAAGTCCATAACTCTAAGAGGGGCTCTGCTTGGCTTACGATGGTGCTGTTTGGCACCCAGTCTCTCTGTGCCTGTCAGTCTGGCCCCGACCTCTTCTAAAGCTGTTGCAGTGGTCGCCATGGTAGCGGCAGATCCTCAAGCCCTCTGCGGCCAAGCTCCGGAGGAGTCTGGGGCTAGTACGTTGGCTTCACTCACTGATGCAGGTGCCTCACCGCCACGCTCAGTGCCCTCTCCTACCATTCCCCGAGCGCAGGCACTGAGACCCTCTTGCGTCAAACCTGACTGAGGCTGGTCCTGCTTGACCGCCGTGGTGTCCGTTATGTCTTCGTCCCACACAGCGTCGTCCTCCACCACCGGAACCGGATGGTTCCACTGACCACAACCAGACCATTCTTCCCCAGTCTTGTCTTTGATGGTGAAACCCAGTCCATAAAACAGGTCACAGCCCATGATGTTATCGCCTTGGGCCGTGACGTGGAACGTGAAATCAGCCATCACCGCCAACTTGTACCGAACCATTAACTTCAATGTTCCAGCCGTGCACAGCCTGCCACTTCCATAACCGTAAAACAGTACTGAGTTACCTCTTATCCTGTAGTGGGGGAAAAAACTTCCTCACCATGGCCCAATTCAGCAGCGATCCCTCCGCTCCCATGTCGAGCAGCAGTAGCACCTCCATGCCGTCCAGTGTTGCTCTGCAAAACGTGTACCCGTTGGTACTCGGGGACACTGTGTAGATAGTTGCTGATGACGGGTGGAGTGATTTCTTCCGTGGGCTCTCTGGCTCAGATTCACAGCACACTCTCACAAAATGATTCAAGTGTCCAGACTTGCCACAACACCTCCCTCTTGCCGGGCAGTCCCTAGCCTTGTATTGGTGTTTTGCAGACCCACAACCCATGCACAAGAGTTTTCCCAAGGCAGACCTTCGGCTGGTAGCATTCATTTCCATAACGTCGTCGTCCATGCTATCCTCACTGTCCATGTCCACTACTAGTGCTGCGGCAGAAGGCTCCAGTTACTGTTGTGACTGGTGCGAATTTAGCTCCAACGCTAGCTTGTCCGCGATTTCTAACTGGAGAGCTAGCTTGATAGCTCTGGCTAGCGTTAAGTCACCTGGCGCCATAAGTAGCTTTGCTTGTATGTCGGTGCTGTTTGTGTGCTCCACCAGTTGCACCATCTCTTCCTCCAGCAGCCCAAAATGACACTCACTGGCTAGCTGCCGCAGGTCGACAATGAACTGGTGGATAGGCTCACCCACCCATTGGTGTCGCTGCCGAAACCAAATCCTCCGGACAGTCATGCTGTCCGGGGTGTGAAAATGGCGCGTTAGCAACTCGACTACATCCTCATATGAGTCCAAAGCCCCGAGTGTGCGCAGGATATGCTGGCCCTTAATCTCCATATTATGCACCAAGAGTGCACATGCTCGCAGTTTATCTAGCTCACCCAGGTCAAGTGCGATGATGTAGTTTTGAAAGGCTGCGAACCATCTTGCCCAAGGCACCGATGGCTCACCCGGGAGTTCCAGGAAGGGGCGAAGCAGTGAAATGCATGCCTCCATAGTTTATTCTCTTCGCCAAGATGTTATGTCTGAATATTTACCTTATACAAGGATGAGGCCAGGTGAACGTGTGAACTCAGCTTTATTGACAGTCGGGCACACAACACAGCCACCAGGCAGGGGCATCGGTAAAAGAGCCTAAAATGGATGCCCCCTGGTATTGATAGGGTGGTGCAGTGGTGGAAGAGGAAGTGGCCACCGCTACACTGCACTTCGCACTAAAGGCACCGAACACAACATCACACCAGGGTCCGGCTGTTTCCAGGGGTGCATCTGCTGAGAGGGTGCTCTGGGCCCCCATGCCAGTTCTATCCTTTCACCCAGAGAACTGAGTTGTAAATAGTATATATTAAAGTTCTGGCATTAGTAGAAATGTTATATATGGGGTTATTTTGGGTTTTCTTTAGTTTAGGAACACAGCGCACAATTTTAGTTTATTAATGGACTTTGCTTTATTTTAGCGGGTGGCAGAATAATCCACCATGCTGTGTGGGCAGGATGGCGGTCCACCCGTCCTCCCTATTGTAGGTTCTGTTGTGTGAGTGTGTTAGGACATTTAGAGATATTAGTTTTTGTTTGTTAGGGCATGATTTGGGTCCCAAATTGGGGAGGGTCTTAAATGAGTGAGTGGTTCTGGACTTTTTTTTTTTAAAGAGGGGGGGATGTGATAGTATTTTACTGTGAAGTGTGGGATGGTGACGTGCATCTCCTGTGACGTCACCGCCCCACCCTATATAAGGCCGGGGTCAGCTATCTTACGCTCTTTTGCTCTCCTGTGCCTGGGCCAGGGCCTTGTCTGTGGCTGCCATATCCAGTGCCTTCAATAAAGCTGTGTTCTACAAATCACCTCGTCTCATCTGTGAACCAGGGTAATATCATACATAACAATCTGTTCCAATGCAGATAATGACAACATTTCAGTCTTGGTTCTATTGGACCTCAGCACTACATTCGATACAGTTGACCATAACATCTTACTAGACCAGCTGAAAAACTGTGTGGGACTTTCTGCTACAGCACTTAGCTGGTTTCAGTCCTATTTAAAAGACAGGGTGTCATATCTACCTCCGGTAGACGAGGTTGGTGGACTCAAAGAGCAGGCAGGACTTTCAGGCAATGATGGTTTATTAACAAAAAAACAATGAGAAACCATACGACAGCTTGGGGGCTGGAAACAACTTTGGAAAACAACAAAGCTAAAACACTCATGGGGGAATTCGGAACACAGGATGCCGGCAGGGAAGTTCAGACAGTCAAAGTCAAAATCAACTTTATTCTCAATTCTGCCATATGTACAGCACATACAGATAATTGAAATTATGTTACTCTGAGACCCACGGTGCAGCAAGGTAAACATTAAGTAAGAAATATGAATATAAAGTATAACATCTAACACCAAACATTAAACGTTAAACATCAAACATCAGTGCAAAGAAAACCAACCCACCAACCAGAAACTAAGGATGTGCAAAATAACTAAATACGATAAAAATTAAGACAGCATGTTGTGACTTAAGGCACATATCAAGGCACATAGTGGCATGTAGTTAAAGTAGCATGGAGTGCAAGGAGAGCAGTCCATTGCTGCATAAAGTGACTGGTGTAGCGCTGACATCAGTGTGTGTGCGTGTGCTGGAGTGAACAGTTCCTGGATGACAGAGTTCAGTTTGAAGCTCCTGAAGTCAGTGTGTGTGCGTGTGTTGTGGGAGTGAACAGTATCTGGGGATGGCAGAGTTCAGTTGTTGTTGTTGTTGTTGTTGTTGTTGTTGTTATTGTTGTGTGTGTGTGTGGGGGGGTCAGAGTCCAGGATTCGTGTGTGTGTGTGGGGGGGGGGGGTGCAACGATTACTCAAATAATTTGGTTACAAAAAAAATTCTCGATCCAAAATTTATGCGTCGACATGTTGTTTAATGTAGCACTTTCAGTCTATATGACCTTCTTCCGGTGGGACCTTCTTCCAGTCACGCTACCTAAACAAAATGCAGATTTGTTTAACAGCGCCATGGCAGAGTGGCATAGTGACAGACCAGCAAAGACAAAGACATTTTTTAAAAAATGACAAAAGTATCTCAAGTCTGGAATCATTTCAAGCTCAAATTAAAGGAAAACATTGTGAAGTGTGTATATGGTCAAGTCGAGCGACGAGCTAGCATGCTACAACGTCGGATGTTAGTGTCTTGGCAGAAACCATCCCACATCATGCACAACCAGTGCACCCGAGACAAGGTACTGTATGTGATCGAGATTTAAAATTAAGATGAATAGAATGTGGGACTTCCGGTTATGGCTGCCACGTAAGAAGGACACGTCTCACTCTGCTCTGCTTCTGGAGAAAAAAAAATCGGCAAATAACTCTCTCATTTGGGACAGAACGTATCCCAGCGTTTGAGCGAGGATATGTCGGTGAAGCCTAAGGCTGGAAAACCAAGTAGAGGAAAAAGCGAGCCGCAGAAACAGTCCAAATTAACGGACTTTCAGGTCTGTGACGCAGCAGAGAAAGCACTAAATATGGCGAAGGAAGCTAACAACGGCACGGGAGCTGCGGGAAGCGACACAGGTGCGTTGCTGGCGGCTATGAGTTCAATGAGAGCGGACTTTTCCTCTAGATTTGATGGGATTATGGCAGCGTTGGAAGGAATGAGAAAGGAATTGAGTGACTGTGTGGAACGAATGGCGCAGATGAAGCTTCGTATTTCCAGTGCTGAAGATGAAGTCAATTGTCTCCAATTAAAGGTGAGCACTTTGGAAAAAAAAATAAATGTCTGGAAGAAAACATTCTGGATTTGGAATCCCGGTCGAGACAGAACAACTTGAGGCTGGTGGGTCTACCGGAAGAATCCGAAGGTCGGGACCCGTGTTCCTTTCTGGAAAAGTGGATTCTGGAGGCGCTGGGCAGTGCGGAGCTGCGGCCGGCGGTGGTTTTGGAGGGCGCGCATCGTATTGGCCCACAGAGAGATAAGGGACAACCGAGGACCTTAATTATGAAGTTTGTCAGCAACAGAGACAGGATGAAGATCTTCAACGCAGCACGAGCTAAAGGAGAGATTAAACACCAGGATCAGCAGGTGCGGTTCTACCAAGATTGGGCCACAGGAATCCAACAATTGAGGAAGCAGTATGATCCCGTACGTAAGGAGCTGCGCAACCTTGGGATTCGTCATGGTGTAATCTATCCTGCGAGACTGCTGACCACGTATGGGGGCAGAACCCACATCTTCAAGACCCCAGAGGAGGTGCAGGAGTTTATCAAGAAGATCCAAGAAGAAGAGACTGGTGGGAGCTAAGCATGAACAAAATATAAGGTAGAATAATTAAGCATTTGTACAGGCATCTGACTGACTTGAAGCAAATAGCAAGTTCATAAAATATAGATTGCATTATATAATTAAAAAAAAACAAAAAAAAAAAAACTATGATGTACAAAGTTGCTAAAAATTTTGGAGTTAAATTGGAAAACTACAGAGGAGAGTTAATGTTACGTCATTAAAAGCAGTAGAGTTAGGGTGATTGGGAGGATGAAGAAGGAGTGGCTTAGGCTGATCCTCGTGGATGTGGAGCAGTCGATGGCTATATCGGGAGACGGAGTTTTTCTTTTGATTTTGGGGGGTTTGCCACAAGTGTGGGAAGGGGGAATTTGTTTGTGTGTAGTTTGTAGGATGAATGTTCAACCACTCATTTTTTTTGCTTCTCTGTATGAGCATGTTTACACTGCAAGGTAATCCCAAACTCCCTATTGATCATAAACCAAAGCGTTAATCTTAATTTAACTTCATGGAATTGCAGAGGTCTACAAAATTTAAAAAAAACTTAAACAAGTTATGAATAAAATAAAAGACATGGGTTCAAAAATTGTGTTTTTACAAGAAACTCATCTAATAGAGGAGGATGTAAAAAGAATTAGGAGTAGATGGCAAGGAAGTGTTTTCACCTCATCATTTTCATCCCGAGCCAGGGGAGTTATGACTCTCATACATAAATCAGTCCCTTTTCAAGTGAAAAATGTAATTGGAGACAAATTTGGAAGATATGTAATCATTCAAGGATCTTTGCTATTAGAAAATATAAATTTGGTGAACCTATATGGTCCCAATATAGATGATCAAAAGTTCTTTGCTAATTTATTTCTTATCTTATCATCACTTACAGGGCAACATATAATAGCAGGGGATTTTAATTGTACATTGAATCCCGGTATAGATAGATCAACAGGACTGTACTGTACGCACAATGGATGTAGGATGACCATTAATCATTTTATGAAAGAATTGAGATTGCTAGATATATGGAGAGAAATGAAACCACAAGTCAAAGCCTACTCTTGTTTTTCCAGTACCTACAAGACATTCTCACGTGTTGATTATTTTTTGATTTCCACAGAATTAAGGTCCAAGATTCAAAACTGCTTTAATGATAACATCGTGATCTCTGATCATGCACCCTGCTGTATAGTATATGTAGATAAGAAATTGACAAAGGAATCAGGTAGATGGCAATTTC
Source organism: Pholidichthys leucotaenia (assembly GCA_020510985.1). Classification (NCBI taxonomy): domain Eukaryota; kingdom Metazoa; phylum Chordata; class Actinopteri; order Cichliformes; family Pholidichthyidae; genus Pholidichthys; species Pholidichthys leucotaenia. The sequence continues at coordinate 298,206,609 of CM035846.1, forward strand.
AGCATAAATGGCTTCAGGATGAGGAATTTGTCAAGTACATAGAAAAACAGATAGATGAGTTCTTTGATATCAATACTACACAAACATCAGCATGTGTAAAGTGGGAGGCTTTCAAAGCTTTTATTAGGGGACATATTATTAGTTATACAGGTTCAAAATCTAAGAAGACTCGAGAGGAGAGAGCCCAATTGGAACATAAAATAAAAAATCTTCAGGAAAAAGTGTATGCAGGAAGTGATCCAAGGTTGGAGAATGAATTACTGATTTTGAGAGCTGAATACGACAAAAAAATCAGCGAATAGAGCTGCCTCGAGTCTTCTAAGATTGAAACAATCTTTTTATGAACAAGGTGAAAAATCAGGAAAATTATTGGCATGGCAGATTAAACAATTAGAAATTAAAACACCAATTACCAGTATTATAAGTAAGGGACAGGTAGTTATAGATCCTTTAGAAATTAACAGAGCCTTTAGAGATTACTATGAAAAATTATATGATACCAAAAATGAATCTGATTTAACAAAACTAAATGGGTTTTTGAACGAACTATCTATACCGTGTATTCCAAATGAAAACAGGGAGATATTGGAGTCTAAAATTAGTCAAGAAGAAGTTGGGCTAGCCATTGATAATATGAAATCAGGAAAAAGTGCAGGACCAGATGGTCTTCCAGTTGACCTTTATAAAAAAATTAAGAATAAATTAATAAAACCTTTTTTGGAAATGGTTTTAGAAGCATTTCAAAATAATAATTTACCATCATACATGAATAATGCCTTAATTATACTGTTGCCAAAACCAGGTAAGCCCTCTAATAAATGTGAAAATATGAGACCAATAAGCCTATTAAATGCCGACCTTAAGATAATCTGTAAAATTTTAGCAAGACGAATACAAGAAATTTTACCAAATATTATTAATCGAGATCAGAATGGCTTTATAAAGGGAAGACAAGGCTTCCATAATGTAAGAAGACTATTTAATATTATTTATTTTAATAAAGAAGCACCGGATACAGCTCTCCTATCACTGGACGCCGAAAAGGCCTTTGATAGAGTCGAATGGTCCTTTCTTTTTGAAGTCTTACAAAGGTTTGGACTTAGAAATAATTTCATAAAATGGGTTCAGATAATATACAATAATGCTACAGCAGAAATCCTAACAAATAACAATATTTCAAAATCAATAAAAATCAATAGAGGATGTGGACAAGGCTGTCCACTTTCACCTTTACTGTTTACTATGGCAATTGAACCTTTAGCGATGGCGATACGTTTACATTCACAAATATATGGAATTAAAGTTGGACCAACAGAACATAAAATCTCCCTGTACGCCGATGACATAATTTTGTTTATGTCGAATCTAAAAAAATCAATTCCGACCTTGTTGAATTTAATAAAGAATTTTGGGGAAATATCAGGATATAAAATAAATAAAACTAAATCTTCAATATTAATGCTAAATGAGACCCAGAGAAATTACCCAGACCCTGAGGTAAATCAATTCAACGTTGTAAATCAGTTTAAATATTTAGGAATCCAAATTGTGCCTAAGCTAGAATCAGTCGCCAGTGTCAACTATGAAGCCTTAATGACAGATATCAATGAGTCAATTCAGAGATGGATGTCACTACCAATGTCGATGATCGGGAGAATCAATATACTTAAAAGTAATATTTTACCTAAAATACTTTATTTATTTCAATACATTCCCTTACCACCACCTTTAGATTTATTCTCAAGAATTAAAAAAAAAAAAAAAAAAAAAAAGTTAGTGGAATTTATATGGAACAACAGGAGGGCTAGATTACGTCTGTCTTTATTATATTTACCATTTGATCGTGGAGGTCTGAAATGTCCAAATTTTATGTTGTATTATTGGTCAGCACAACTGAGGTCTATGACATATTATTTTTCATTAAATGATCTCCCTCACTGGACTGAAATGGAATCATACAATTTACCTTTACCTCTTCCCATATTCATATACTCAGATTCGGCAAAAAAATTACAAAAACAAGTTAAAAATCCATTTGTAAGGCATATGATCAAAATATGGTGTGAAGCTAAAAATTATTTAAAAGAACCACAGTTATTGTCACCATTTAGCCCAATATGGGGTAATCAATATTTTAAACCAGGAAGAGCGGACGCTGTATTTAAAGTATGGAATTTAAAAGGGATTCAAAAGATTCAAGATTTATATTTGCCATGTGCAGATAACATAATGTCTTTTGAAGAGCTGAGGGTCAAATTTAATCTTAATAGAACACATTTTTTTTAAATATCTTCAACTTAGAAACTTTATTCGATCAAATCAAAATAAAGCTCTCACTCGACCTATTTATTCATCCTTGGAAAAAATGTTGATGAAAGATAGTAAAAGAAAGGGTATTATTTCAGAGTTTTATAACTCATTGACATTATCCTCAAGTGAAAATTCACAGAAAAGATTAAACTACTGGAAAGAAGATCTGCAAATTGAAATTTCAGAGGAACAATGGGAATTGGCTTGTACAGAAGCCCAAACCAAATCAATAAATGTACGTCTTAAATTGATACATTTCAAATGGTTAATGCGGATGTATGTTACACCGGAGGAGTTAAATAGATATAACAAAAATATACCAGATACATGCACAAAATGCATGGAAAGTAAAGGAACCCTATTTCATTGTGTATGGGAATGTAGAATAATAAGAATGTTTTGGGAAGAGGTGAGGGTAACAATTGAAAAAATAATCTCAAAACAAATCATTTTGAATCCTAAACTGTTTTTGTTGGGTCTGTACCCAGAACAGCATAACTTTAATAAAAGTGAAAGAACATTCATAGACCTCAGTTTGCTTAATGCCAAAAAATGTATTGCACTACTGTGGAAAAAGACTCATAGACCAGATGTGACTCAGTGGTTAAGACAGATGTTAACAAACCTTCCATTAGAAAGAATAACATCTTCTTCCGGTCTGGACGCCATGGCGACTGCAGCTTAACACTGAAGTTCTCAGACCCAATCCAGGATAACACCTTGAAAATCAAACTTAACGGATTTTTGGAGGAGTGAAAATCAAAAGACAAAATCATCATGTCTAAAGGAAAACAGAAGAAACTGAAATTCTCCAGGCCAGGACACGTATCGGCCGGAGAATCCGAACTGGAAGATCTCCGTTCAGAAGACGAGGAACTGGTGATAGCTAACAAAAGGGTTAGCCTGAAATCACTATTTGAGGAGCTACGATGATTTCGCCGAGATGTTATGGCCGAATTTCGGGAATTCAGAGAAGAATTGAAAAGGACAAACAGCAGAGTGGACCAGGCCGAGAACCGAATCTTGGAAACAGAGGATCGAATAAAAGTGCTCGAAGATTCTGTGCTAGACCTACGCAAAAGACAAGCAGCTATAGAGGCTAAGCTAACCGACCAAGAAGGAAAACAAAGAAGAGACAACATAAGAATTCATGGTCTGATAGAAGGAACCGAAAATGGTTTTAACTCAATGGCAGAATGCGTGGAATCCTTACTAAGAGAGAAATTGGATATTCCACAAACCACCGACTTGAAGATAGAAAAGGCACATCGTTCATTAGCCGCTAGGCCGGCGGCGGAAGCGCCCCCACGTTCGGTGTTGGTAAGATTTTCCAATTTCAAAATAAAACAAGAGGTTGTAAGACTGGCCTGGCAGAAAAAAGGATTTATGCACCAGGAGAGAAAAGTCTACGTGGAACACGATTACGCCCCGGAGGTCCTTAAAAAGCACAGGGAATACAATGACGCGAAAAAGGTGTTAAGAGAGAAGAAATTGCGCTTTCAGACACCATTTCCTGCGAAGTTAAGGGTCTTCTACGGCGATGAAACGTGTCTCTATAATTCGGCGGAAGAAGCAACAGCTGACATGGCGAAAAGAGGGCTCCCGGTAACGGTATTTAAACTCGCAGCAGACCCGAGTCAGAAGATCAAAGCGCAAACATGGACAACACAAAGACTTTCAAAATCCACGGACCAGCAGCGGGAAACCCAGCACCAGAGCGTCGCGGATAAACTATCCGTTTTCAGGTTGGAATAGCGACCTTTTTTTTTTTTTTTTTTCCTTTCTCTTGAATCAATCCGCACATCCAACCCCCCTCATACAAGGTAACAAACATTAAAGGAGATGCATATTCAGCATGTGGTAAAACATTTCATGGAACAATCATATTATTTGAAACAAATAAGTCTTTGTAATAAAAAAAAAAAAAAAAAAAAAAAACTTGTTAAAATAGAAATGTGACAATAATCCACATGTTCTCCTCATACTAACAAATACTGTTTTTGCGTGAATGTTTGATGTGATGGGGGTGGGAGGGTGCACACAATTTCACAGGGTTTAGGCATAAAAGGAAAAAAAAAATCATTACAAGTTTGGATTGGGTTCTGAAACTCACGTTAAAAGCATGGGACTACTTTCAGTGGTAAGAGAGGGCCCTCAACACGTAACAGAGTTTGAGGAATTTCCCTCAGAGCCTTCACTCCATCAAGGCTCTTACAGGGTCTTTAAAAAGACCTCAGCTCAGGAAGTTCTTATGACAGCTTTTTGTTTTAAAGTTTTTTACACTATGTTCTTAATGTTTTTCTTGTTTTTAATGTTCTTTCAGTTTCTGAGTAGCACAAAAGAGGGCCACCACACAGTTATACTAAACAAAACAACACAATGGAGAAACAGGGTGTAACCAAAATAATTTCATATAATGTAAAAGGAATCCTGAATCCAGTTAAAAGATCCAAGATTCTAGGCAAAATGAAAAAAGACAAAGCAGGAATAATACTTTTACAAGAAACCCACCTAACAGACGTGGAACACAATAAACTCAGTAGACAAGGGTTTAAAATGATCTCTTCATCTTCATATAAATCAGGGAGGAGGAGGGGAGTAGCGACATTGATATCAACCAAAATTACATTTGAAAAAAAATCAGAACACAAAGATAAAGAAGGGAGATACAGTTTGGTAACTGGGCGGCTAGAGGGAGAAGATATCACCCTGCTGAATGTGTATGCTCCCCCAGGGGCTAACTGGAAATTTTATAAAAATGTATTCGACCTAATGATAACTAAAGCTCAAGGTTTAGTGATATGTGGTGGGGACTTCAATCTTAGACTGAATCCATACTGGGATGCTTCTGGTAATTCCCCACATCAAAATAACACCCAAAACAGGAAGACTCGGATGCTACTAAAAGAATTGGGAATCTGTGACGTGTGGAGGGAACTCAACCCCAGTGTAAAAGACTATACATTTTACTCAACTCCACATTCATCTTACTCAAGGATTGACTATTTTTTTATGTTTAATAGAGACATTGGAAGAGTAAAAACATGTAAAATAGGACTGATGGATCTCTCCGACCACAGTCCGATCTACATGGACTTAAATATCCAAAAATACACAAATAATACATTTTCTTGGAGGTTAAATTCAAATGTCCTGAAAGGACCATTGAAAGATGAATTAGAATCAGATATTCTCAGATATTTGGAAGATAACGATAATGGAGAAGTATCCCCTTTAATACTGTGGGATGCATGTAAAGCTGTAATAAGAGGAAAGATTATTGCAAAACTGGCAACCCAAAAGAAACTAAGACAAGAAAAACTATCCACATTAGAGTCAGAACTTAGGAACCTAGAAAAAGAACACAAAGGCAACACTAATTCTACTGACTCGCTCAAGATTAAGGAAATTAAAAACCAAATAAATGAGATCTACACAATAGAAATCCAGAAGAAACTTACATTTCTGAAACAAAAATACTATGAAGCAGGCAGTAAATCGGCAAAATTGCTAGCCTATAAATTGAGGAAACATCAAACAGAAAGAGCAATCTACAAAATCAGAGACCCAGTATCAAAGGAAATAAAATTCAGAATTCAGGATATTCTTAAAAACTTCGAGAATTACTATAAGAACTTATACTCCCACAAAAAACATAAAAACACATCCGAGGCATTCCTAAACACATTAAACCTTCCCCAACTTACGGAGTCACAAAATAAAACACTACTGTCAGAAATACATCCTAAAGAATTGGAAAAAGCAATTATGAAACTTAAAGCTAACAAATCCCCAGGAGCTGATGGCTATACAGCAGAGTGGTACAAAACCTTTAAACAGCAACTATCTCCTCTCCTCCTGAAAACATTTAATTATGTCCTCCACACAGGGGAAATCCCCCCCCTCCTGGAGAGAAGGGGTCATTGCAGTTATACCTAAACCTGAAAAGGATAAACTAGAGTGCTCCAACTACAGACCAATCAGTGTACTAAATCAGGACTATAAGCTTTTTACCATTATCCTTGCCAAAAGGTTAGAAAATATACTGACAGACCTAATTCATTTAGACCAAACAGGTTTTATAAGACAAAGACAGACACAAGACAACATTCGACGCACTTTACACATAATTCATCATATAAAAAAATATAACTTAAATGCAGTCATATTGGGATTAGATGCTGAAAAAGCATTCGATTCGGTTGACTGGTCTTTTCTATATAGAATCTTATCCAGTTTCAATTTTCATAACAACTTCATTAGAACTATACAGGCATTATATAAAAAACCAACAGCTAAAATAAGGATTAACGGTAATTTATCATCATCTTTTGAACTGGAAAGAGGATGTCGTCAGGGCTGCCCCCTGTCTCCACTGCTCTTTGCAATCTTCATAGAACCTCTGAGCCAATGGATAAGACAAAACCAAAAAATTCAAGGTATTACACTTGGTCAGAAGGAACATAAAATAGCACTCTTTGCTGATGACATTTTAATATACCTAGGGCAGCCGGACACTTCTTTACCAGAACTAACCTCAGTTTTTTCAGAGTATGGAGATTTATCGGGGTACAAATTAAATATGCATAAAACCCAAGTTTTAACATTCAACTATGACCCAAATCATTATTCACTAAGCAAACTCAAAACTAACTGGGAGTCTGAATCTATGAAATATCTGGGGGTCAATATCCCGAAACAACTCAACAAAATTATATCACTAAACTATGATCCACTGGTGACAAAAATAAAATCTGACCTAGCAAGATGGAATATGATACCATTCTTGGGTACTGCACAAAGAATTGAAGCAGTCAAAATGAATATACTTCCACGTCTTCTATACCTTTTCCAAACAATACCGGTAGAACCTCCCAAAAAAACATGGCAGGAGCTGGACAGAAGGATCTCAAGATTCATATGGCAGGGCAAGAGACCTACAATCAGATATAGAACCCTACAGCTAAACAAAGACAAAGGTGGGCTCGCGCTGCCAAATATCAGGGACTACTTTAAAGCCGCACAAATTAAAACTTTAGTAGAGATATGTAACCCAGTCTACACTGCACAATGGAAGGAGATCGAATGCCAAATAACAAGTGACATCCCCCTACAGGCGATAATAGGGAACAATGTCTTACCTAAGCTTTTGAATAACACTAACCCGTGGATAGAGACCCCGCTAAAAATTTGGTTTAAGATAGTCAGAGAGAATCAAACTAAAGAGCCCTATCGACTTCTGCAATGGATCGCCTATGATCAGGACTTTACTCCTAATAAAACAGACACCAGATTTAAAAAGTGGAAGGAGAAAGGGCTGATAAAATATTACAATTTTTTTAAAGGGCAAATCTTAAGAAGTTTTGAAGATTTGAAAAAACAAGGCCTAATAAATCAAGACCTTTACAGGTTCTTCCAGCTTAGACACCACATAAACAATATACTTAAAAAGGAGGTTTTGGAAAGGGCCCAGTCAGGTGTTCTGAAGGTCTTCTTAATGGCATATAAAGGGATCCCAGGGATCAGATACATTTCTAAAATATACCAAGGTCTTCAAGACTTAAAAGGAGACAACACATCTTATATAAAAGAGAGATGGGAAAAAGAGGGGAATTTCACTTTACAACTGGAAATATGGGAAAAGCTAAATAAACAGCAATGGAAAAGTACCTCATCCCTGCAGTGGAGAGAATTTGGATGGAAAAACTTGGCAAGATTTTTCAGAACACCTGCACAAAACAAATTTACCCATAAGGGATTGAACTGTTGGCGCTTGTGTGGTGAAAAGACTGCAAATCATTTTCATGTGTTTTGGTCATGCCCAGTTATCCACCAATATTGGACCAAGGTACAGACAATATTGGGGAAAATATTCAAAATTACAGTTCCCTTTTCTTTTGTAACTTTGTATTTGGGTTTACTACCGGACTCACTGGAAAGACGAGGAGAAAAATACTTATTCAATGTTTTAATATTGGCAAGCAAAAAAGCTCTAACTAAAAAATGGATGTTGAAGGACTGTCCTACACCTGAAGATTGGACTAACGTGATCCAAGACATTTACTCGATGGAAAAGTTGACATTCGCACTGAGACAGGACATGGATGTGTTCATGAACTTTTGGCAACCCTGGACCGCATATGTGTCTTCCATTAGATCTAATCTTTGACAAATACCATTTCAATAATGGTTCCGCTCTTTGTTCCAATGCTACTCAGATGCTCTTTTATCTTTATTTACTTACTTTTTCTTTTTGTTTGTTTTTTACTGGTTTGTTTGTTTTTTTTTTGTTATTTGTTTTTTGTTTTTTTTTCTCTCTTTAATTTCACTTTTTCTTTCACTTTAAAAAAAAAAAAAAAAAAAGGGGTGTTGTAAGAATTAATCTTCCAATGTTGTCAGATATCAGAAAATAAGGGAACATGTGATGAAAATGTAAACACTGCATTGCTGTAACGACCTGTATACCCTTTACAAAAACTTAAATAAAAAAAAAAAAAAGAAAGAATAACATATATACTGAAATCAAAGGAAATTGTGTTTGAGAATATATGGAGACCTTTTATTGATCATGTAAAAAATTTAAACATAACTCTTGAAGAAGAAGGTGAATGATGTGTGTGGACCTTGTAAATTCCAAACTGGTGAACATAATATGTATACTTATGTAATGGATTGTCTAGACTAAACAGAGGAGCATTGTTGAAGACTTGATTTTGTTGGTGGTTGTTGGTGTTTTTAGTGCATTTTTTTTGTAGTACTTTAGTGTTAGTGTTTGATTGTTTGTGTCATGTTTGTTTAAAAAAAAAAGGTTCAATAAAGATATTGTGGAAAAAAAAAGATGAATAGAATGTAGTCAGCTACGCTAATTATGCTTATATGACCAAAGAACATATAGCCGCCACTGTTAGCATCTGGATGCTAACGTGGATGCTAACAGATGCTAACGGCTAGTGAAAGGAACTTTATGGTGTAAAGTACCGTTTGAAAATACCTGTATAGGTGTAAGCTTGTAAATGAAATGTCCTTTGCACTACCAGGGATCTTGGAATGTGTTACTGTTGAGATTGACCTAGACAAAACAAAAAATCTAATCATAAGCTGTATATATAGAATGCCGGGAACTTGCATTGAGACATTCAGAGATAAATTAGTCGAGCTGTACAATAATATTACTAGTAAGAAAATGGTAGCAATTTGTGGAGATTTCAATATTGATTTAATAAATCCACATCAACAAAATGTAGTTACAGAGTTCATGAACTCTATGTACAGCATGAGTCTATATCCCACAATAACACATCCCAGTAGAATCACAGTTCACTCTGCTACACTTATTGACAACCTGTTTGTCAATGTTATTGATAAGAAAATAGAAAGTGGATTATTGATAAATGATATGTGACCACTTGCCAACCTTTGCACTTATCCATGGCCACACGGGGCCCAACGCAGAAAAAATTTCAAAATCGTTCAGATACAAATCACCAAATGCAATCAATTCTTTTAAAGAGGACTTGCTGAAGCAAGACTGGACAGAAATCTATGTATCAGATGTAAATGAAGCCTATGACACATTTATGAACATTGTAACCACTCTTTATGAAAAAAACTGCCCATTAGTAAAAAAAAAAGCTTAATCACAAATTTGCTGATAAGCCATGGTTAACCAAAGGACTACAAAAGGTGTGTAAAAAGAAAAATTTATTATATAAAGCTTTCCTAAAGAAAAGGACAAAAGAAGCAGAGCAGCGGTATAAAACATACAAAAATAAGTTAACATATATAATAAGATGTAGTAAAAGAGACTATTACAGTAAAGAACTGGAGAAAAACAAAGACAATATTAAAAATACATGGACAATACTCAACAATATCCTTGGAAATAAAAGCAGAAATACAAGCAACCCAACTAATATTCCAAAAAATAATAAAACGACTCAGAGTGTGAATATAGCTTCACCTGCAGATGAATTTAATAATTTTTTTGTTAATATTGGACCTAATCTGGCCCGAGAAATACCCACTATGGTGCCTACAGGTGATACAATATGCAATAACACTGCTGTAAAAGACTCCATCTTCATAAAGAACACAGACGAAAGAGAGGTCATTGAAATTGTTAAATCGTTCAAAAGTAAAACATCTATGGACTGTGATGGTATTGACATGCTATTAGTCAAAACTGTTATTGAATGCATAGTAAAACCACTGACGTATATCTGTAACCTGTCTCTCCAATCAGGTATATTTCCCAATGCAATGAAAATAGCTAAAGTAATTCCGATACACAAGGCGGGCGACAGAGGGGAACTCTCAAACTATAGACCAATTTCACTATTACCGCAATTTTCCAAGATACTTGAAAAAATATTCTATGAGAGAACTGACAACTTCATACTGAAGAATGATTTATTGTGTGAGCAGCAATATGGGTTCAGACACAAGACGACAACAACTGCGTATGCCCTAATGGAATTTACAGAAAAAATATCAACAGCCATTGAAAATAAAGAGTATTCAGTTGGAGTATTCCTAGATCTTAAAAAAGCATTTGATACAGTAGATCACAATTTATTATTAAAGAAACTACAAAATTGTGGTATTAGAGGGATAGCACTGTCCTGGTTAAGTAGTTACTTAAAGAATAGATATCAGTATGTATGTGTTAGCAACAAAAACTCAGAGTTACTGAAGGTCACCTGTGGAGTCCCACAGGGTTCAGTTTTGGGGCCATTATTATTCAATATGTATATAAACGATATATGTAAAGTTTCAGAAAAAATGGACTTAATATTGTTTGCAGATGACCCTAATCTGTTATGCAGTGGAAACAATTTGGAACAACTTCTGGATACACTCGGAAAGGAATTAGGAAAGCTTAAACTGTGGTTTGATTCAAACAAATTAACGCTCAATTTAAGTAAGACAAAATTTATAGTCTTTAACAACCATCACAACAACCCAGTACCCAAACTCAGTGTAAATGGTGTAGAGATTGAAAGGGTATCTGAAACTAAATTCCTTGGAGTAATAATTGATAACAAACTGTGTTGGAAGTCACATATTAATTATATTAAAGGTAAAGTATCCAAATCAATTGCAATATTACACAGAGTGAAATACTTGCTGAATCAACCCACACTATACACCTTGTATCATTCATTAATACTCCCATACATGACATATTGTAATGAAGTATGGGGAAATACATATAAAACAAACATATATCCACTCTTTATGCTTCAAGAATTGTATAATAAGAGGAGTCTTTGTCTAATTTGACCTTGTTGTTATATTATTCAGTTTCTTTCAACCTGTACTGTACTATCCGAAATAAATTCATTCATTCATTCAAAATATGTTCTAAGCAATAAACATTGCAATAAACATTGCAATAAATGTGTACCTGGTTTACTGAGTGTTTGGTACAATTACTACTGCTCTTTGGGAAAGAAAGTTCCACAAATGTTGGTCAATGCAAGTTTCTTTTAAAAAAAGTACCAGATTACTTGAGTAATCTTTGATTAGAGTGGGTGATTATCCGGGCCGTAAAATAGTCATTAGCTGCAGCCCTAGTGGGGAGCAGAGCAGGGAGAGTGTTGAGCTTCCTAACAGCCTGGTGGCTGAAGCTTTCCTTGTCTGCTGGTCCTGGCCCAGAGACTCTGCAGTCTCCTCCCTGATGGTAGCAGACTGAAGAAGCTGTGTGATGGGTGGGTGGGATCACTCGCAATGCAGAGGGCTTTGTGGGTGAGGTAGGTGCTGCAGATGGCCTCACGGGAGGGGAGCGAGGCTCTGACGATCTTCTCAGCTGTTCTCACTATGCTCTGGAGGGTCTTGCGGCAGGACGCGGTGCAGGCGCCGTACCACACAGTGATGCAGCTGGTCAGAATGCTCTCGATGGTGCCTCTGTAGAAGGTACACATGATGGGGGCTGGGGCTTTGGTTCTTCTCAGTTTGTGGAGTAAGTAGAGATGCTGCTGAGCTTTCTTAGCCAGTGATGCAGTGTTGGTGGTCCAGGAGAGGCCCTCTGTGATATGCATACCCAGGAACTCGGTGCTGCTCACCCTCTCCACAGCAGCACCATTGATCTTCAGGGGAGTATGCTGGGTGTGTGCTCTTCTGAAGTCCACAACAATCTCCTTCATCTTCTCTACGTTAAGAGAGAGATTGTTGTCTTCGCACCACATGGCCAGGTGATTCACCTTGCTCCTGTAGTTTGTCTCATCTCTGTTGCTGATGAGACCCACCACAGTTGTGTCGTCTGCAAACTTGATGAAGAGGTTGGAGCTGTGTGTCGGTGTACAGTCATGGGTCAGTAGACTGAAGAGGAGGGGGCTCAGCACACATCCTTGGGGTGCCCCTGTGTTCAGCGTGATGGTGCTGGATGTGTTACTGCCAACCCGTACTGCCTGCAGTTTCCCCATCAGGAAGTCCAACAGCCAGTTACACAGTGATGTGTAGAGCCCCAGCTGATCCAGTGTGTGAATGAGCTGTTGGGGGAGGTTTACCATTAAGTCCCCCAACAACAAACTCACCCCAGCCAGCTACAGCTGCCCCATAACCTGCTTGTGCCTTGACAAGCTCGCTCCGCTGCAATCTCTTCCCACAACACACTCACCCCATCAAGTGATGGGCCTCTATCGCCCACTTAATGATTTGGGCCAGCTCACATAACATCACATAGAAATTGACCAGATAAAATCACATGTTAGCCACACACAGCTATCTGATTTTGGCATGACTGTTTCAACACTTTCCCTACTGGGAAACTGGAATTTTTTGTGCATAGACTACATTTTTCAGCAAAATGAACCTGTTAAAATGAGTCTGATAAGGATAATTACATGGATGCAATCATGGAGAAAAGGCTTTATGAAATCACTCGGGTCAGCTGCAGGCAATGTACAGGTCAAAAATGCTTTAGTTGTTCTGAAAATATTTCACTCTGAATATCATTAATATCATAAAGAATATCATTCTCTCACATGTAAAACAAAAACAGTCAGTTTATTCCACTGCAGGTCCATATATGTGGGCACATGCTTTAAGAAGCTGCTTGGGGGTCCTTTCACTCCTGCTGAATGCTTCCCAGAGCCGAAAAATCTGGCTAGACAGCTGACGATATTTCAGCTTCTGCTCCCAATGAAGCTCCCCGTCCGAGACAAGTCGAACCTCAAGCATGGTGGTTTGCTTCTTTGTAGAGGAGATTGATGAAGAGGTAGAGATGTAGATTCCCTTTGTTTGTGTGCTGGTTCAGTCTTCGGTGCCAGCCTTCTATGTCATTATTAGTTTGCATACTTTGCATGAAGACTGACCATGATGCTGGTGTCCACACAGAGCTGGAAAGCCACGTTGAGTTTACATACTCGCAAAGCTGTTTCAGGGCCTCTGTGCTGGCTTGGCTGGATATGTTCTCAAACATGGGGACAACATGCTCTGCTGGTAGGAAAGGCATTGCCAATGAAACACACATCCAAGGATCTTCATACCTGGAAGGACAACTTGTACAGCCTGCCAGACTGCACTCTCGAAGTCTAGTGTGATGGTTTTGACCTTGATGTCATCAGGTAGTAGTTGCTTCACCTTCTTAAGAACCTTCTTGTAGTTTTTTTTTCTTTTCCCTGACATCGACAGGAAGCACAACGGAACTTGTTTCGTGCAGTTGGCACTTCTCACGAAGACGTGACATGACATCAATTGTGTGATGGGTGACTGGACCACCTTGAATGTGGAATCAATCTACCAGTTCTTCACCTTGCTGAGGAGCTCCAACATGCTGTCTGACGCGAAGACAAGATGATGTCATTCTCCTGTTGTCACATGAACTTTGATGAATTTATCAGGGATGTGTTGCTCGCTGATGTCAAATTCAAGTATTGTTGGATGATGTGAAAGAGTTTGCTGATGCTTGTGATTGGTGGCTCGAGTGAGGTTGACAGGCTTTGGGATGGCTGTGATGGGTGCATCGCTGACTTTCTCAAGGAGGACATTGGTGGCCATCTCGTTGGCAAATATGAAGATGTCTTTCTGTGCAGCTTCCTTGACGGCTACGCTGACTCAATGCGCTACAACTGCTCCAGGTTGTGACTGGCAGAGATGAGGCTGTGGCCCACATTCAAAGCTGTCCCCTTGCTGCTTGACTGTAGCATTACACTCGATGGTCTTGTTACAGACGCAGCACTGCCAGTCAATGCCACCACGCAGAGTTTGCTTTCAGCTGTAGGAGAATCCATAGCTGTCAACGAGCTTGGGTTTCCCTTGCTGGGATGATGCCTCAACCACTGTATAAGTGACCTTGGTCTCAGTTTCTGTTGGCAGGAGCTGTCTGGCTGGGAATCTTCCAAGGATTCTTCAAAGGAGTGGTGCAGCACAGCAAATGAGCCTAACTCAGCAGCCTCAGTTCTTCTGTTTTTCTTCCTGGCATGGTACGCAGTACCAAAAATGTCCTACGTCTCCCACTTTCACCATCTCCCAATATTCTGTACATGATATACCTGTAAGAAGAGACAGACCATTTAAATGATGATGATGGTGATGATTGTTGGAATTATTCCAGTCAGATCAACATATTTTTACCATTTTTACCTGATTGGATGAGAATATTTTCTGTTGTTTGTTGAAATGTCTGAATATCTGACTATAATTTTTTAAAATTAAATTAAATCACCCTTATTGTCATTCAACCGTACATGTACAGCAGAATGAGATTGTGCTTTACCTATCTACAGTGTAAATCACACACACCCCAAGTGCAGAATCAGAGGGCCGCTGCCATGCAAGGCGCCGCCACAGAGTTCCCTCCTCCATTCCATTTATTGCTGAGCACCAAGCCGGACAGCAGGAAGTTCCACTTTTATATGGTCTTCGGCATGACCCGGCCGGGATTTGAACCCCTGCCTCCCGGGTGTGGGGCGGATGCTCTACCAACTGAGCCACCACTCCGGTTTTTGTATCGTTTTTTAATTATCAGCATATTCATAAATTGTTTAAATCTAAAAAATATCATCCATCTCCTACTTTCAACAGTGGTCACACATAATAGAATATTTTCTTGTCGAAATAAAGAGGTTCAAACAGTGTTTTTTTATTTTCAGTGCTACAGTTTAAAAAATATATATATTTTCAACCCATTTATTCTCACTGTCCCAGTCGCCGTATGGCGACATAACCCCTAGTGGTCAAGAGTGGTAAATATTTTTCATCAGTAAAATAGTTCAGATTTCCAAGGCTATAACTTGAAAGTTGCAAGAGAATGGCTTACTGTCAATTAGAAAGGAATTAATTAAGGATAGGAATAAATTTACACATCTAATTTGCATAATGTCACGGCAGCTATATAAATTCCATAACTCAGTCAAAAGTGGACTTTGGACATATTTACACAAAGAATGGTTCAGTTTTTTGACACCATTGTCTCTACAGGGGTATGTTGTTATCTTATCTTCAAAATATGTGAACCAGAAAATCAGTATAATGGAAAGAAACAAATAAATTTGTCACTTACTTGTGGCGGAGGGGGGCTCGCTCGCTCACGTGACCGGTCCGTTTTCGTCCATTGTGGTTGTTATTTTGCGTTCTGTCGGTCATTTGTGCTCTCTCCCACATCTAGAAAGCCTTATGATTATCCCATGTAAATTTTGTTGGCATTCCGTGGCTATTTTTAGAGTACAAAGTCATTTATTTGATGACAAACGATGATTCATGGCGGCCATATTAGCTTTCTGGGCTAAAATAATGAAAACAGGAAAAGGAAATAAGGACTTCTTCATCTTGGGTGTATTACGTGTCATTCCTGAGTCCTCCAACGCATGCCTGCCACCTTCTGAAACTGGCAGATCAGTACAAATCAGTAAAAATCCTCAGTACAGCCGGGGACGTCAGAGTGAGTTGGCAGGCGTAGTTGCTGCGCTGTGCCACTGGGGGCATGTGAAATCTGACAGTTAAAAGGTTAACCATACTTTTAATTTCTTTGAAATTAAAACATGTAACCAGCTATTGTGGGTCTCATACTTTTTGTTTTAAACATATTACTTCAGGAATGATCTGAATTAAATGTGATGCAGCCTCTTGTAATTAACTAAATCATCTTTTATTTAAACCCTTAAGTCAGCGCCTAAAGTCAACGAGTCTGCAAAGGAGGAGAATGAGATTTGGCCATATATTCAAGCTCAAACAGAATATGGCCTATTTGCTCACTACTTCCAGCTATTTGCATGGGCTAAAGCTATATTCAAGCTCAAACAAGAATATGGTTGCCTACTATGGCCTACTTACCAGTCCCACATACACAATGCTGCTATCGGTGATATCCATCACACAGCAGAGTTTCCTGTTGTGGCCGTACCTAATTGGAACAAGCCAAGCAGTTGTTATCTTCCATGATGAGAGTTCAGGTAATGCACAGCATGGTATCTGGGCCTACATTTATATGCTTCTGGGGTGAGCTGGGCATGGAGCAGGCAGGTGGTGGTGTGTGCTTGATCAGGAGCATGGTGGAGGTGGTGGGGCGAGTTTGTTGTGGGGGGAGTTGACCAGTAATCTTGAGGGGGTGATTGTGTTGAATGCTGAACTAAAGTCTATGAACAGCATTCTGATGTAGGAGTCCTTTGTGTCCAGATGTGTGAGGGCTGAGTAGAGGGCAGTAGAGATGGCATCACTGGTCGAGCGATTGGACCAGTATGCAAACTGGAACGGTCCAGGGAGGGGGGGCAGGGCAGACCTGATGTGCTGCATGCCACCCGGTTGAAGCACTTCATGATGATGGGAGTGAGTGCAACCGTACGGTAGTCATTGTAGTAGGAGTGAGACAACTTCTTGGGGACTGGAATGATGGTGGTAGCTTTGAAGCACATGGGTACAACAGCCTGTCTCAGTGAGATGTTGAAGATGTCCGTGAAGACACCTGTGAGTTTCTCTGCACAGGCTCTCAGTACGCGACCAGGTGTGTTGTCAGGACCTGGAGCTTTGCGTGCATTGATCCTGCCAAGGGATCTCCTCATGCTGTCCGGGGACAGTGTAATCACCTGGTCACCAGGAGGAGGTGGTGACTTCTGTGCAGGAGTACTGTTGAGTGCCCCAAAGTGAGCAAAGAAGTCGTTCAGCTCATTCAGCAGAGATGTGGAGCTGTCGCAGGTCTGCGGTGTGGGATGGTAGTTTGTAATGGTCTGTATCCCCCGCCACAGACTCCAAGTGTCTCTGCTGTTGCTGAAACGATAGGCTATCCTCCTGAAGTACTGCCTCTTGGCCCCTCTGATGCCTCGGGACAGGTTGACCCTAGCTATCCTCAGGCCCACCTCGTCCCCAGCTCTGAAGGCAGCGTTCTTAGTTTTCAGGAGCTTGTAGACCTCCCCTGCAAGCCATGGTTCCTGATTGGCCTGAACAGTGATGGTCTTGGTGTCTGTGACATCCTCAGTGCACTTTGTGATGTAGGCAGTAACAGTCTCTGTGTACTCCTGCAGATCTGTGGTGTTGTTGTAGGTGGCAGCCTGCTTGAATATGTTCCAATCAGTGGGGGTGAAGCAGTCTTGAAGTGCCTCTGAGGACCCTTCCGACCACACACGTATCTGTTTCCGAACTGGTTTGGTGACTTTAACCAGTGGTCTGTATGCTGGAATTAGCATAACAGTGATGTGGTCAGAGGCACTGAGGTGGGGGAGGAGGAGGACCTTATACACTCCTCTCTGGTTGGTGAAAACGTGGTCCAGTGTGTTGTTTTCTCATGTAGGAAAGTTGATGTGTTGGTGTATTTCAGGCAGTGTTTCCTCTGGCTTAAACTTAAAGATCTTGGCGCAGTGGTAACATATTTTTCCGGGGGTGGGGCAGTAAACACATGACACTGTTGTTACTGGAATATATTAATTTTATACTATTTCTTTCTTCTTCTTCTTTTTTTTTTTTTACATTTTGCACAGTAATTTTGCATATGGAACTTACCATATGAAGTATTGTACAACCAATGCTTGAATATTGGAATATTGGGCCAGCTGGGATCCCACCCAGATGTCCTGTGTTTAGACTTTTTCATGATGTTATCCTTCTCTCCTTCCTCTGCTCTCACCTCTCCTGGACCCTCTGCCTGAACACTTTCCTCTCCTTGGCTCCTCTCTTCTGTCTCATCCAGCCCCCTCTGAGTCCTGTCTAATTCAGGTTCTCTCTCTGTCTATGGTGGTATACAAACAGGTTAGAAAATATCAATGTCATGTTTTGTCCTGCAGGATTTTTTTTGTCATGTGTAGCAATATGTGAGTTATAATTATGATCAGGCATAAAAATTATTTAATTTGTATTAATGTATCGGGACCTGAAATTTACTTTGGGTCCACACACACAGAAAAAGTTAATAAACACTCGTGGGGCACTCTTTAGTGAGTACTTTGATCATTAATTTCACTTTATACCTGTTTAATCACTCAATAAATTAATTAATAATCAGTCTCAAAATTTTAGTGAATTCAATACTGGGGGCTTTGAAATCGGACTCAGAATGAAATAAATTCCCAACAACTTCTCTCATTTTCACATATTTATTCAATGGAATGATGATTAAAGGACATGGAAATGAGTTTCATTAACCATTAAATTAAACTTGTAAATGATAGAGTAACAATGTGAACATTTGCAGAACCAGGGTGAAAATGTAAGCTGAATTTAGATCAGTTTGAAGTTAATGGATTATGAAAAACTGAACGCAAATTTATGGGGAAAATTAAACTAATTATATGGAAAATTCTGGATTACTCTTAAGAAAATGAAAATGGAATTTTAAGGAAAAGAAGAGTTATGTTAATTGCTCTTTAATTCTGTATCTGATCAGATACTGAATTATTCTCAAATCTCAGACATTTTATTCAGCAGATGAATAAAGAATGCAGCTCATGTGACCTTGCATGGTGGAGATCCTTTCGGTGTCGTAGTCTGTAGATCTTAGATGGCTCCAAAACCAGAATATCTGGCCAGCAGATATTCTTACAAAGTACAGCGGCTTTCCAGCCTATTGTCACAAGATAAGATTTTGATGTGTTGATCACCTGGGCTGAGGTACAGCCCAAAAGTCTCCCTTTTTCATGGTGTGTTGATTTCTTCAGTTGCGCGTCGTGGATCAAGGACTTCTCACGAGGGAATTCGAGAATAATTACAAAATCTGATCCAATAACAAAATTAAAAGAATTTTCGGTGGCTCAGTTGGTAGAGCATCCGCCCCACACCCGGGAGGCAGGGGTTCAAATCCCGGCCGGGTCATGCCGAAGACCATATAAAAGTGGAACTTCCTGCTGTCCGGCTTGGTGCTCAGCAATAAATGGAATGGAGGAGGGAACTCTGTGGCGGCGCCTTGCATGGCAGCGGCCCTCTGATTCTGCACTTGGGGTGTGTTTGATTTACACTGTAGATAGGTAAAGCACAATCTCATTCTGCTGTACATGATTGGTTGTACGGTTGAATGACAAAAAGGGTCATTTAAATTAGCTTCTAGTGTAGAGGTGGTCAATATAAGAAAATTAAAAATGGTGAGTTTAAAGAAAGTTTAACAAGGAAAAAGTTATAAAAATAGGCATCTAGAAATGGAGTTTGACTCCAAATGAAAATTTGAGCCCAGGAAAGAAAAGGATTAATTCCTAGACATTTAAAGAAAAACATCAAAATACAAAGGAGTTTACACAAACAATACATCAGGCTCTGTGATCGTAGAAAAAAAAAAACACATGAGAGAAGGCTCCTTTGTTCTGGCAGTGAAGTCTTTGTTCTCCCGAAAATGCTCTGAAGTGCTGTGCAGTCATCTGGTGTGAAGACAAGACAAAGGGGAAAAGAGAAAGAGAGCCTAGCGAAAGAGAGTGAAAAGAGGGTGTCTCTTCCTTTTTATCTGTGGATAACTTTCGCGGGCTTCCTTGGATTGACAGGAACCCCAGCCAATAGTCCTCCTTCATGGGCGGGTTTTATGAACTTTAGTCCAATGAACAGGCTTTTGTCTGTAAGGAACCAATGGAATGAAAGAGCTGGAGCCCAGTAAATGCTGGGTGATACTTGATACCGGTCCTTATGGAATCACACACAGTTTTAATACATTGGGGATTCCTTGACCTACTTATGCATAAAATCTAAGCTAGCCTTAGTGATTCATGCAACTTTATAACTAGTGCTTTTAAATTAACATGCTGGAATAAACATTCATTTAAACATTTTAATATGCACATATTTAAAATCCATCCATCCATCCATCCATCTTCTACCGCTTTTCCGGAGGTCCGGGTCGCGGAGGCAGCAGTTCAAGCAGAGAAGCCCAGACTTCCCTCTCCCCAGCCACCTGCTCCAGCTCTTCAGAGGGGATACCAAGGCGTTCCCAGACCAGCTGGGAGACATAGTCTCTCCACCGAGTCCTGGGTCTGCCCCGGGGTCTCCTCCTAGTGGGACGTGCCTGAAACACCTCAAGTGGAAGGCGTCCAGGAGGCATCCTAATCAGATGCCCATACCACCTCAACTGACAACTTTCAATGTGGAGGAGCAGCGGTTCTACTCTGAGCCTCTCCCGGATGACTGAGCTCCTCACCCTATCTCTGAGGGTGAGTCCAGCAATCCTACGGAGAAAGCTCATTTCAGCCGCTTGTATCCGCGATCTCGTTCTTTCGGTCATTACCCAAAGCTCGTGACCATAGGTGAGAGTAGGAACGTAGATTGACTGGTAAATCGACAGCTTTACCTTAGAACTAAGCTCCCTCTTCACCACAACAGACCGGTACAACGTTCGCATCACTGCAGATGCTGCTCCAATCCGTCTGTCGATCTCTCGCTCCATTTTCCCCTCACTCGTGAACAAAACCCCAAGATACTTAAACTCCTCCACTTGGGGCAGGAGCCTGTCCCCAACCCGGAGAGGACAATCCACCTTTTTCCGGCTGAGGACCATGGACTCGGACTTGGAGGTGCTGATTCTCATCCCAGCCGCTTCACACTCAGCGGCAAACCGTCCCAGCAAGAGCTGTAGGTCATTGCTGGATGAAGCCAACAGGACAACATCATCTGCAAACAACAGAGATGAGATCCTGTGGTCACCAAGCATGACACCCTCCATTCCCTGGCTGCGCCTAGAAATCCTGTCCATAAAAATTATGAACAGGATCGGTGACAAAGGGCAGCCCTGGTGGAGTCCAACTCTCACTGGGAATGACTCCGACCGAGTGTTGGCAATACGAACCAAACTCTCACAACGGTTGTACAGAGACCGAATAGCTCGTAACAACAAGCCCGATACCCCATACTCCCGAAGCACCCCCCACAAAAATCCACGAGGGACGCGGTCAAATGCCTTCTCCAAGTCCACAAAACACATGTAAACTGGTTGGGCAAACTCCCACGAACCCTCAAGAATTCTCGAGAGGGTAAAGAGCTGGTCCGATGTGCCACGGCCAGGACGAAAACCATATTTAAAATCACGGATTAATATATTTCAAACCCATTGATTGTCCACACCAGACATCAGAGTCCATTTGCTTTTCCATGGTGTCCTAAAAAAAAAAAAAAAGGATGTTGAGAATTGAGTCTTTTAACAATAATGTGGTAAATAGTTCGCTGGTTAAATCCAGCATGTCCCAGAGTTGCCAGTAGAGGGCAATGTTGAGCTGTAGATATTTTGTAGGCCATATGGCATTCCACGAAGGTCTGTTCTTTGTCTAAGTTTTATTGGCCCATAAAATGTTCAAGAGGAAATGCAATAGGAGGGATTCCGGAGACTGGTTTAACAAAGGAATGTTAGTTCAGCTGTGGTCCTGGGATGAAAGAACAGTTCTTGACTGTCCTTTTCCTGGGTGAAACAATGTCTCTAAGCTGAAGAATAATTTTATTGATGAGCCAAAGTGAGATGATGCTAACCATTGCTTACATAAATGACAAAAATATGTGTATTTTTTTTGTATTTTTAATTCTAGTGTTTCTTTTTTTTTACCATTGAGAGAGTAGGGAAGGAAAAAACATTCATAACAGTAATTTACTCATGCAAACTTAAATTATATGATCAGGTGGGTATAGTAACCAGAAATTCTACTCATGTAAAAGCAGTGCTTTGAAATTAGCAATTAAAAGTAGACAACCAAAAACTTCTCATAGAGTTAAGTATACAAAGAGCATCAACTTAAAAACTTGAGTAATGACTTCAGTCTTGAAGGTTTGAGGTTTTTCTCAAAAATCTAGAACAAGTTTCTTATAGTTTTCTACTTTTCTCTTTAAATTTATCTAAATTTGAAACCATTTTCTTCAAATTTGTAATTTCCTCTTGAAAAATTGACTTTTCTTGTACATTTGAGACTTTATTATAAATTTGTGGATTATTTTATGGCTAATTTTTGTCTATTTTTAAAAAATAAAATTACGTTTTTTTTAAATAAATTTGAAACAGACTGTGGTAATTTTTTAAATTTTTCCTTATAGCAATTTATATTTTTGACCATAATTTTGCAGCGCCAGAGCAGAACAATAATTTAACTCTGATTTCAAAGAAAAAATATTAATAAAATTGTATTTAGTGAAATTAATGAAATAAATGAACTTAAATGACCAAAGATGCAATTATTTCTGTTATAATATTACTAAATTTTTATATTTTTTATTTATTTATTTTTATTTTTTTTTTAGAAATCTCCTCACCACCCAGACAGCAGGAAAAACTTCCCTTATTTTGAAATCTAAACGTTGGCATGTTTAGTTTGTCTGAAGGCTGCTGACGGATTAAAGTCAGTGACTTCGTGAATTTCGGTCATCTTAACTTTCCAGTTACACAATAGTGAACATAAATTAGTTAATATTAACTAAGGTAAAGGTTAACAACAGCTCCTTTTCATTCTTGTCTGAAATAAGAAAAACAAAAAAACCAATAATTTCACAAAATGAACCAACTCGAGCTCTTAACTACACCTGTAGCTAAGCAACTCTTCCACTATTGCTTCCGTTACCAGTGGGTTAAAACCAGGATAAATGCCTCCAGTGCTTACATACCTCTTCTGCTTTTTTCCACATTTAAAGTACTTTAATAAGCTTGTGTTTCTCTCGGACAGTCACGCTAGTAGCAAGACACTCTGCCTGGCTGGCAACTACAACACTCGGACGAGGCGCCTCTGATTCTCCGTGCGGATGACGGTCATGCGCGTTGTTCATGTGCACGCTTGCGGCTTGTCATTCCTTCATAAATTTTTCTTAAATTTATATGTCCTGATAGAGTGGGCTGCACGGTGGCGCAGTGGTTAGCACTGCGGCAGCACAGTTTACCCTTGGCCGGGGGATCGTGGGGATCGTGGGATCGTGGTTTCGATCCCAGCCCCCGACCAACAGTGATCTGTGTGAAGTTTGCATGTACTCCCCGTGTTTGTGTGGGTTTACTCCGGGACTTCTCCGGTTTCCTCCTACACGCCAAAAACATGCAGGTTAGGTTAAGTGGAGACTCTAAAGTGGCTCTAGGTGTGAATGTGTGTGTGAATGGTTAAGGGATAGCGCCATATCGTGGCTGCTTCATCCATCCAGGTGGTGGATGCCCTCAATTTCCCCTCTGGGGATCAATTAAGTATACTAAATCTAAAAAAAAAAAAAAATAGAGTGGTGGAAATTTTTCTGGTGTGGCGGGCCGCGACCGGGAAATGTTACCGGAGGAAACCCTGTCAGGAAACACAGTCTTTGGGTCAATGTGGTTGAAATCTCCAGCCAAAATGAGAAAAGTATCAAGGTGGGCTATTTGCTGTTCACTGATGTGCTGGTACAGTTCATTCAGTGCCTCACTCCTGTTGTCGTTGAAGCTGGAAGGGAAATAAATGGCAGCTAGCAGTGTGGCCATAAATTGTCTTGGAAGACAATGACGCCACACCAGAACACAAACTCAGACCAACATAAATAGAGTAGTAGATGATTACAGAAATGCATAACAGCTGAGAAACAATCAGGGCAAAACAGCAACATATGAGGGAAAGTGGCTATGGGTACAGAAAACATGAGGGCCTGCGAACAACAGGTAAACAAGTACAGGGGATACACACGAAACTTGCACAGCAGACCAGGGAGGACACAGAAGAATGCAACAACAGGGATAACAGGGACGGCATGACAGACTAAGGGCCGGGGAATACAATGACAATCGCAGGGGACCCAGGGGAAACACAGAAAACAAAATACAGACAAAAAATCATAATAATCACAGAGAGACCAAAAATAAACACAAAGCTGCCAGATCATGACAGGGCCTCCCCCTAAAGGGCAGATTCCAGACGCCCTCAAAATACAAACAAAGATCAGACAAAGAAAACAAAAGAAACTGGAGGGAATAAATCCATACAGAAACTGAACAAAAACAGTTCATTGGGTGGTTGGCCGGAGTCTGGGGGCTACCACCCAGAGAAGCACGGCATATTGGGGCCAACCAGAGTCCAAAGACCCCCAAACCAGGGAATAGGGTGGGTGGGAGAGCCAACTAGAGCCCAAGGACCCCCCAACCAGAGAGCAAAGTGGGTTGGGGGGCCGACCAGAGTCCATTGGCCCCAGACCGAAGAACGTAACGAGTCTGGTGGCCTCCCAGAGCCCATGGGTCACCAGATGGATGAGCATGGCACCTAGGTTTGCTAACTTTCTCACAGAAAAATAAGGGACAGCGGGTTTTAACTATTGCTCAGTGCCACAATGTTGTGTACATGTACACAACATAGTACTTAGTACGTACACAAGTACACGTACTAAGTACGTGTACTTGTACGATGTTGTCATAATAGTGGGATTTTTTAACTTGATAATACCTTAAAAATACAGATATTCAATGTCATGTTTAATACTTCAAGGGAAAAAAAATACCATACTAGAAATTTCAGATTTTATAGAATACAGAATCTCAGTTTAAAAATGTATAATAGTTATGTTTTTTGATAATGGATTGCATTCCAAGAAAGACTGAAGATGGCTGCCACCGGATTAAAAAGTGGGCTGATGGGCACCACTAATAAGCCTTCTCTACTTCTCTACTTCCTCTTCGTTTTGTCTTTGTGTGTCTGGACCTGCAACAAGAAGGATTTTCCGACAAACTCAACCAAAGGTGAAGTTAAAAAGTTTTATCTGTATGGATTTGGGCTTGGTCATCTCACCCTACACTCTATGTGGTCTTTAAAAGCCCTGAGCAAAAACTTCCAAATTAAGGCAAACATGGCTGTTAAGCAAAAATCACAATATGGCAGAGGATATACAATTAAAGTTCTGTTAGTTCTGCTACTTCTGGCAGGAGATATTCACCTTAACCCTGGACCTGCCACTATTAAACAGCAGACCACTGGGTTAGCACAAAACCGAGCTGTACAAAAGCAAAAACAACATTTATTTTTCCAAACTGTTAATCATGCACGAGTTCTTTGGGACACCAAGGCTAAACCAAAGGGGATCCTCGGCGGTCATTTAAACATACGGAGCATAATCCCCAAAAGAGATGAGATTTCGGTGTTGCTGTTGGACTCAAATCTGGACTACCTTTGTCTCTCAGAAAGCTGGCTACACAGTAACATAGACACTAATATGATCGATATTGTGGGCTACCAGTGTTTTAGAAAAGACAGGCAGGTAGGGAGGGGAGGAGGTGTTTTAATTTACATCAAAGAGAAATATAAATGTCAACTGGTTGATTTGAATACTTCACTTGAATGTTTAGCTGTTAATGTATGTCTCTCTCCGGTAATGAATTTCAACATTGCAGTAGTGTACAACCCACCGTCACACAACTCTTCCTTTTATAATGAATTAAGTGATCTGGTTAAACAACTTGAGAAGAACAGAGAAACAATAATTCATGGTGACTTTAATATCAACTGGTCTGATAAAAAAGACAAACAAAAACTGAAAAGCCTCATGACTAAATTTAATTACCAGCAAATCATCAAAGGACCCACCAGGATAACCAAACAATCCAGAACACTTATTGACATGGTATTTACTAATAAACCAGAACGAATAACCAGAACCTATAATCTTGTAACTGGTCTCTCAGATCATAACATGGTTCTTGCTGTCAGGAAACTTACTAAAAAGCGACTACAGTATTTTGGGGGAGTCGATATTGACAAATCAAATTTTATTATCCCCAAATCAAAAAATGAGGAGTTTGAACATTACTTAGAGAATCAAAATTGGGAGCAGCTCATGTCAACATGTGAAGTAGATGATTGTTGTAATTTTATAACTGCAACGATCACAAAGTCTATAGAAAAATTTTCAAAGCAAATTAAAAGTAGACAACAGAAGATTAGCCTACCATGGTTAAATAATGAAATAAGAAAACTTATGAAGAGGCGAGACTATGCACTGAAAACATCACTAACCTCCAAACTACAAAATGATCACCTTGTGTACAAAAGTTTAAGAAATAAAGTGGTACATGAGCTGCGAAAATCAAAAATATCTTATTACAATAAACTGATAGATCATGCAAAGGGTAACAACAGTTCCCTATGGAGGCATTTAAATAACTTAACTAATAAAAAAAACGATCAGAAGGGGGTAAAGGAACTTAGAATCAATGGCAAGACCGTCAGTGACAAGGCTACTTTGGCAAATGAATTTAATTCACACTTTGTGGGCTCTGTGGAAGACTTAACAAAAATTTTTGTGCTGCCAAATGTGCTCAACAACACAAATTCCATACTTCCAACAGATACTTTTCACATCGATGAGGTAAATGAGAAGTTAATTGCTGGTATTGTTAAAACACTGTCAAACTCAAAAACTAATGATATCTACAATATGAGCACCTCCTTTCTCAAAATGCACAGCAAAATATTAATCAAACCACTGACTCATCTCATTAATCTCTCCATTAGGTCTAGTACATTTCCATCTGGCTGGAAAAAAGCTGTCGTCATACCAGTTCATAAATCAGGCAGTAAAGACGATATATGCAATTACCGCCCAATCTCTATCTTACCAGTCCTATCTAAGGTTCTTGAAAAAGTTGTAGCTACACAGCTGATAGACTACTTACAAGACAATCAACTTCTTCATCCACATCAATTTGGTTTTAGACCAGGATACTCAACAGAAACAGCAAATTGTTGCCTTATTGAAAACGTCAAACAGTCCTTGGACAGGGGTAATGTGGTAGGAGCTGTTTTTCTAGATCTCAAAAAGGCTTTCGATACTGTAAACCACAGTTTGCTTTTATCCAAAATTGTATCTTTTAACTTCTCTCCAGATACATTAGAATGGTTTGCATCTTATCTCCAGAATAGAGAACAGTGTGTAAAAGTTCACCAGGATAAATCCTCATTTTTAAACAACCGCATGGGTATCCCACAAGGGTCCATTCTTGGTCCTTTACTTTTCAGCATTTTTATTAATGACCTGCCGTTACACTGCTCAGCTGCAACATGCCAACTTTATGCAGATGATGCAGTTATTTACACAGCTGCCAAGACTCCAGCACAGGCTGCAGATGTACTGTCTACAAGTATGGTTGATGTCCAAGAGTGGCTCCTCAAGAACCATCTATTGCTGAACCTTCAGAAAACAGTCTCAATGTGCTTTTCAATCAAAAAATGTAACCTGCAACATTTTAAAGTTAATATACATGATCATGACATCAGTTTAGTTACAGAATTCAAATACCTTGGCATTGTACTAGATCCTCAACTCAAATTTAATCTTCATATAAAGAAAATTTCAAAAACAGTAAAAAAAAATCTGAACTGCTTTAAATTAATTAGATATTACATACCTTACGAAGCAGCTGCACTGTATATGCATTCTATGGTTTTTTCTCATATATCATACTGTTTGACAGTCTGGGCTCAAGCAGCCCCTTCCACAATAAGACATATAGGTTCATTATATAATCAAACCCTAAAAATCTTGGACAAAAAGCCCATTAGGTGGCATCACTGTAATGTTTTAAAAAAATACAACCTATTGAGTTTTGAGAGCTTCATTGACCTCTGTCTTCTGAAATTAACGTTCAAATGTTTCCATAAATCAGCACCCGAGCCACTTGCTGGTTTCGTCCAAAGACAGGACAGCAGCAGAGCCACCAGGAGTTCTGTTAACAATAACTGTAAAATATTCCACCGCAGAACCACATTTGGACAAACAGCTTTCTCTATAAAGGGCAGTCACATCTGGAACACAATGCCAAATGAAATTAAAATAATAACGGACTTTAAAACATTCACTAAAAATGTTAAAAACTGGCTGAAAAATAAACAAGAATGTACTCATGTATGAATTAATTGTCTGCAAAGTGAGAATGAATGAAGGGAAGGAATAAATGTGTTTGTTTATAGTGAGTGACGGAGGGAGGAAGGCCTGAAATAGGCAAATGTGAGTTATGTTATATGTGTTAAATGTGAGTCAGGCTGTTATATTTGTGTATTTATAATATTTATAATATTTATGTTAAATGTGAGTCAGGCTGTTATATTTGTGTATTTATAATATTTATAATATTTATAATTGTGTATTTATAATTTTTCTGCATTGATGTATGTGGTTATTGTGTATATTTTTTATCTTGATTCTTTTTTCTAAAGCCCATCCAGGGACAAGAGTTGCAAATTAGCTAATAGCTATACACTCTATGTGCAACACATCAGATTGATTGTCTTTGATTAATTGTCTATGTTTATTGCACTGTCCCTGTCAAATAAACTAATCTACTACTATTTATATAGCACTTTTCATGACACCCAAAGACACTTTACAATGAGTCCGTTATTCATTCACTCCACAATGATAGTGGTAAGCTACCTCTGTAGCCACAGCTGCTCTGGGGCAGACTGACGGAAACATGGCTGCCAATCCAAGCCAATGGCCTCTCAAACCACCACTGAACATTTATTCCCATTCATATACCAGTGTCATGAACTATGAATACACTGGAGGCAGGGTGGATAAAGTGTCTTAGCCAAGGACACAACAGCAAGGTGGGGGGAGTGGGATTCGAACTGCCAACCCTCCACTTATTGGGTGACCTGCTCTACCTCTTGAGCCACTCATTTTTGTTTCTCTTTGAGAAATAATGCAACTTTGAGCTAGAAAACACAACTACACTGCAAAAAGTCAAATATAAATAAAATGAAATAAGTTAAGGCTGTTAATGCTTGTTTTTTGTCTGACAAGATATTTATTCTTGCTGTGCAGTTTATGTGCAAGAAAATTTTACATGCTTTCCAATAGTTTTAACTTGTTTTACGCAGTTTGATATGTGAAATTTTCTTGCTGTGTTGGCAGATAATTTTACTTAAAATAAACCCAAAAATTCTGGCAATAGATAATTTTAGTTAAAATTAGAAAAAATATCTGCCAACAAAGTAAGATTAAATTGCTTAAAACAAGTAAAAACTTTATCTTACTGAGATTTCCCATTTTACAGTGTGACAAATACTGCCTTCGGCATAAAATTACATCAGTGAAGTGTTTCTGATTCAAGGCACAACAGCAGCAAATTGAAAAACCTGCACAGGTAAACGGCCCACCTGTCTCCGCAGTAATTAACAGCCCCCTGCACTCGATGCTCCAGCTTAGAAAAATCCTTTACGCTTTGGGAATTTTTGAGCAATTCATTTTCTCTAAGCTCCTTTCCTCTCAATAATTTTATGAGCGCCACTTTCAAACATTTTTCTGGACATTTTGATGGAGTTAATTACTTCTTCCCGCCGCCATCAGTGTGTGAATGTGTGCGTGAATGGGTTAATAGCAGGATCTGTAAAGCACTTTGGTTATCCAGAGATGAGTAAAATGCGCTATATAAGTGAACGCCATTTACCATTTACCTCTCACTGGTGCTTGCATAGTCACATGTCAAAACAATTCCTCTGATAGACTATTGTTACGTGCTACCCACATGAAGCACTTGCAAATTATAACCAATCAGCAGCCATACATGAATATCAGGTGACTGACATAGAATTTTGTCAGGGACGGCCCTTGCGGGCCATAAATGAGATACTATAGGCCAGCCGTCGAGTTTGCATATTTATTAATGAAAGATAAACAATACCAAAATAATGAGCCATGTGGGGCAAAACACAAACAAGAGCTACGACTAAGGCACAGTAATGAAATACCCAGACTAAGAAATAAACTTACACAAACATGGAGAATCATAGGGTAACTGAAGCCGGGCATAGGGACTCCAGCCGAACGTTGTAAGGACGCAACGTTATGCGTGTGTGAGGTCGCAGCCCAGAGTAACCTCGGCTGCTCCCTTAAATAGGGCTTAGAGGATTAATCAGGCAATAGGAACTCATTAGCGGAATACTATCCAGCTGTCACCGCGGAGCTCGGCTCTGACAGCTGGAAGCCCCGCGGAGACGCTGTCAGAATAAAAGCCCAGAAAGGCCATAAGGAACTAACACAGAACGGGAGGAAAATACTGCATGACTCGAGTACGGACAATATCAGCGCTCAGACCATGACAAATTTGACCAATTAATAATAATGTGATTTTTTTCATTGACTCATGATAAGCTCTGATCTTTGTAGGCCCCTGGGTCAATTTGTGAGAACCTACATTACAGAGCTGCTCCCACGCAGTGGATTCAAAACAGTCCTTCAGAGTGTCCTCCGCCTCCTCGGACCATATCTTCACTATGCAGGTAATTGGAGGTTGTCTGTGGAGAGCTAAATCTGTGTATTCTGAGAGACTCCAGCAGCAGTTCACTGCTAACGACTCTGCTTCTGTGTGGAGAGGACTGAGGCAAATCACCAACTATCGGCCTCAGGCTTCTAAGGGACAGGATGACAAAGCCCTTTGTCAAAGACTGTCCCAACACTATGCTCATTTTGACACCTCGTCAGCTGTGTCCAACTCCCCCCTCCCCCCAGCGCCACTGCCTCCATGGTCCCCACTTCATCAAAGGCGGCCCCCCCTCCTCCCCCCCTGCCCTTGCCATCAGTGTGCAGGACGTGCACAGACAGTTCTCCAGACTGAACCCGCGCAAGGCCCCCGGTCCGGACGGCGTGTCTCCCTCCACCCTGAGACACTGTGTGGAGGAGCTGACTCCTGTCTTCACAGACATTTTTAACACCTCCCTGAAGTCATGCCACGTACCGGCCAGCCTCAAAACCTCTACCATCGTCCCTGTCCCCAAGAAGCCACGGATCACTGGACTTGACGACTACAGACCTGTAGTGCTCACCTCTGTAGTCATGAAGTCCTTTGAGCGCCTGGTCCTGCCCCACCTCAAGACCATCACCACTCCCCTCCTGGACCCGCTGCAGTTTGCCTACAGAGCCAACAGGTCTGTGGACGACGCAGTCAACCTGGCCCTCCACTCCATCCTGCAGCACCTGGACTCCCCGGGAACCTATGCCAGGATCCTGTTTGTGGACTTCAGCTCTGCATTCAATACCATCCGCCCCGCTCTGCTCCAGGACAAGCTGTCCCTGCTCAACGTGCCTGACTCCCTCTGCAGGTGGATCACCGACTTCCTGACGGACCGAAGGCAGCATGTGCGGCTGGGAAAGACTGTCTCAGACTCTGTTAGCATCAGCACCAGATCACCCCAGGGCTGTGTACTCCCCCCCCCCCCCGCTCTTCTCCCTGTACACCAACTCCTGCACCTCCAGCCACCAGTCTGTCAAGCTGATCAAGTTTGCGGACGACACCACCCTCATCGGGCTCATCTCCAACGGCAACGAGTCCGTCTACAGGAGAGAGGTGGCCCAGCTGGCGTCCTGGTGCAGCCACAACAACCTGCAGCTGAACGCTCTGAAGACAGTGGAGATGATCGTGGACTTCAGGAAAGTCACAGCACCTCTGCCCCCCTTTACCCTCACAGACTCTCCCATCACCACTGCGGATTCCTTCCGCTTCCTGGGCACCACCATCACCCAGGACCTCAAGTGGGAGCCGACCATCAGCTCCCTCATCAAAAAGGCCCAGCAGAGGATGTTCTTCCTGAGGCAGCTGAGGAAGCTCAAGCTACCCACCAAGATGTTGGTGCAGTTCTACACGGCCATCGTCGAGTCCATCCTCACCACCTCCATCACCGTGTGGTACGCAGGAGCCACCACCAGGGACAGACTAAGACTGCAGCGCATTGTGCGCGCCGCTGAGAAGGTGATCGGCTGCAAGCTCCCATCCCTCCAGGACCTGTACATCTCCAGGACCCGGAGGCGTGCAGGTCGGATCATAGCCGACCCTTCACACCCTGGACATGCACTGTTTGCCCCCCTCCCCTCAGGCAGAAGACTTCGGTCCATTCAGACTAAAACCTCCCGCTACATGAACAGCTTCTTCCCCTCTGCCATCAGACTGCTGAACACTAAGTGACTTATTAGACTCTCGTGCACTACGTACAGCAGCTCAACCGGACTCATGATAATTATCACTGTTTTCTTTTGCACTACCGACTGCACTATGTGGAACTCCACAATATCTGCTGCTTGTTAATATATTTAAAAATTGCATAGATTAGTATTACTCATTCATATTCCACATTTTATTGCATGCATAGTTTTTTATTTTTATCTTTAGTGCTACTCATGTTTAATGTTGCAGCATTGCACCGAGACAAATTCCTAGTTTGTGTACTACATGAACAATGGCAATAAATCTGATTCTGATTCTGATTCTGATTCTGTGTACCAGGGGTTTGTCCACAGGCAGGAGGTGAACCAGGTTGTGATCAGATCTTCCAAGGGGGGAGGGGGAGTGGTGATGAAGTGTAAACCTCCTTTGCATTTGCATAAAATAAGTCCAGTGTTTTATTGTCTCTGGTGTGGCACGTGACATACTGGGTGAGATTGGGCAGAATGGAGGACAGGGAAGCATGGTTAAAATCACCAGAGATGAGCTGGAGAGCAGTGGGGTATTGAGTCTGTAGTCTGCTGGTGACTGTGTGGATGACGTCACATGCTGCCTCAGCGCTTGTGGAGGGGGGTACATAAATAACAATCATGATGATGTGTGAGAACTCTCTAGGAAGGTATGCCGGTCGCATGCTAACAGCTAGCAACTCAATGTCCTTGCTACAGTGTTATTCTTTAATCGTGATGTGCCCAGGATTACATCATCTGTTGTTCACAAACATTATAGAATAGAATAGAATAGGCTTTATTGTCGTACAGTTGTACAGCACAATGAAATTGTGGGTGCTCCACCAGGCTACTGGCAATAAAGTAAGTGAGAAGAATTGGAAAATAAAAGTTACAGGACACAGTTAACCATCTGACTGAAGTAAAAATAAAAGTAAAAATAACAAATAGCCCATTGGTATATATACTGTATATACAGGTACGGTAGTGGGTTCACGGGTGGAACTACATACATAAGTGACAAACATGGCGCCCCCCCGAGGCAGACGTGTTTGCTTGTTCCATTCTTGAATGCCGACTTTTTCTTCTCTTTTGCATGTTTGCTGCTCTTTCTACAGTGCATAAAGGTCATGCACTGCTAACATACGACCGACAGACACTACTGGACATCACCAAGACAAGCAGTCATACGGAATTTACTGGCTTCATACCACCCGATCTACAATGCATTGTGCGACCATGCAGCGATCAGCACCACCCACAAGAAGGCCCCGAAGCACCGAGCCTGCATGAGCATGCTGACCCCAAGACAGCATGTTGGAAGCGGCGCAAGCGAGGTAAGAGAGGAGGGCTAAATGCTAGGCTAAAAGCTTGCGCTAGCCGCCCACCGCTACCTAGCCTCCTGCTAGCTAATGTACGGTCTCTGGAAAACAAGGTAGACGAACTAAGAGTAAGGATAGAAGACCAGTGGGAGATAAGAGAGTGCTGCATCCCAATTTTCTGTGAGACCTGACTCTCAGACAGAGTCCTTGAGTGCACCATTCAACTACAGACTCACTCAGCACATTGGGCGGACCGGACTGAAGCCTCAGGTAAGACGAGAGGGGTGTGTGTGTGTGTGTGTGTGTGTTTGTAAACAACTCATGGTATGGAGATGTACAGACTGTTTTCAAGCACTGTTCATCTGATGTGGAGTTTTTACTGCTGAAATGCCACCCCTATTATCTACCGTGGGAATTCACTGCTGTGTTTTTGGCCTCTGTTTACATCTGCCTGCAAAGCAACTACACAGCAGCGCTACACAAACTCCATGACGTCATCAGCGCAGTAGAGACGATCCATCCCGATGCTGATTTTATTGTCACTGGTAACTTTAACCAGAACAATTTACGGACTGTACTTCTCTAATATTACCAGCATGTGGACATTCCCACCCGCAATAAGAACACACTGGATCATGTTTACACAAAGATACGCAGTGCATACAGAGCTGCACCCCGCCCCCACTTCGGACAGTCAGATCACAGCTTCCTGTTTATGTACCCAGCCTAGAGACAAAAGCTGAAACAAACAAACCCTGTTATTAAACAAATTAAACACTGGACTCCAGAGGCTCAGAGCACTCTGCAAGACTGTTTTGCCTGTACAGACTGGGATGTATTTAAAGCTGCAGCCACCCGGGAGGACTTTTCTGTAAACATACAGGACTACGCTGAGTATGTGACTGGGTACATCAGCACGTGTGTTGATACCATACAAGTCAGGAAGTTCCCCAACCAGAAACCCTGGATCAACAGTCAGGTATGTCAGATGTTGCATGCTTTCTCTCGTGCATTTAAATCAGGCAGTGAGGTTGAGTACAAAGCTGTAAAGTATGGACTGAGGATGCTATAACAACAGCCAAGAGGCAGTACAGGGAAAAGCTGGAAAGCCTCTACTCCACTCCTGACCCGGGGCGCATGTGGCAAAGCCTGCAACACATCACAGACTACAAGAGGACCAACAGCAACACCACTAGCTCCACAGACAGCCAGCCAGATGAGCTCAATATCTTTCACACCCGCTTTGAGACTTCCAGCTACAGTGCAGAGAGGAGACACACACACACTCCCCCTCCCCCTTCACTAGACATCTCATCAGGCCAGGTAAACAGAGCACTGAAGAATATCAACCCCTGCAAGGCAGCAGAACCAGACAACATCCCTGGACAGGCTCTCAGAGCATGTGCTGCTGAGCTGACTGATGTTCTCACATCCATCTTCAACCTTTCCTTCAATCAGAACATAGTCCCCTCCCGCTTCAAAACCACAACTATTGTCCCCCTCCCCAAAAAGAGCCCGCTGACCTGTCTGAATGATTACAGGCCAGTAGCACTCACTCCAATCATCATGAAGTGCTTCATACTGGATACCCTGGACCCCCTGCAGTAAGCCTACCAGCCCAACAGGTCCACCTCAGATGCCATTGCTGCAGCACTCCATTATTCTCTCTCCTACATGGAAGATAAAGACTCCTACGTTAGGATGCTCTTTGTCGACTACAGCTCCACCTTCAACACGGTCATCCCCCATTAACTGTCTTCACTTAACCTGACCCCACCCTCTGTGACTGGCTACTGGACTTTCTGACGGGCAGGCCCCAGTCTGTCAGGATGGGTAACAGGACCTAAGCCAGCATCGTCACGAACACAGGTGTCCCACAGGGTTGTGTTCTCAGCCCCATCCTCTACAGCCTCTTCACCCATGACTGTGTTGCCTCCCACAAGGACAATA
Source organism: Pholidichthys leucotaenia (assembly GCA_020510985.1). Classification (NCBI taxonomy): domain Eukaryota; kingdom Metazoa; phylum Chordata; class Actinopteri; order Cichliformes; family Pholidichthyidae; genus Pholidichthys; species Pholidichthys leucotaenia. Next base: position 298,242,440 of record CM035846.1, read on the forward strand.
TCATCTTAAAGTTCATGGATGATACAGCAGTGATAGGACGCATCACTGGGGGTGATGAAGCATCCTACAGGAGGGAGGTGGCCAGCCTTGTGCCATGGTGTGAGGATAACAGCCTCACCCTCAACATGGACAAGACAAAGGAGATGATAGTGGACATGAGGAAGGGAAGGAGGACACCCCATCGGCCGCTGTTCATCCGGAAGCTTGTGGTGGAGAGGGTGAGCAGCTTTAAATACCTGGGCATCCACATCAGCGAGGACCTTACATGGGCACTCAACACCACAGAGCTGGTTAAGAGAGCTCAACAGCGGCTGTACTTTCTGAGGAGGCTGAAGAAGTTTGGCATGTCCCCCAAGATCCTCAACAATTTCTACAGCTGCTTCATCAAGAGCATCTTGACCAACTGTATCACTGCGTGATACGGCAGCACCACTGCCCTGGACCACAAACACCTGCAGAGTGGTGGAGACAGCGGAGAAGATGATCAGGACTCCACTCCCCTCTCTGCAGAGCAGCTACCAACACAGAGTCCAAAGGAGAGCTGCCGCCATCCTCCAGGACCCCACCCACCCCAGCACAGAATGTTCACACTTCTACCCTTAGGCCGGAGGTACACAAGACTGAAATTCAGGACATCCAGACTAAAAAACTCCTTCTTTCCTACTGCCATCAGACTCCTGAATAAATAACAAACTCCAGACACAGCTTTGCAAATAGGAATTCACACAGTGGTTGCTAAATTTGCACATTGCTCACTTGCACAACGTACATCGTCTCACCCTGTGGCATGTCCATATTATCTCTGCTGCTAAATTATCATTGTACAGTCTACTGGGTACTATCATTACAGAGAAATTCACACACTGGGTGCTAATTTGTACATTGCTCATTTGCACATTGCTCATTTGCACACTGTACATAGGCTTATGCCATCTCAGGTTCACATCATCTCTGATATTAATATACCATTGTCCATAATAGTCATCCAGTGAATTTTCAATTTTCATTCTTCTTGTTTCCTCTTGTTTACCTGCTTTAACTGCTTTAACTGTCCTAATTTCTGGATGTGTGTTATTAGTATTCATCAGTATTAGTACTTAGTATTAAGGTGTGTTTAAAGTGTCCTAATTGCCTAATGTGTGTTATTTGTGTGTGTTATTAGTATTCATTAGTATTAGGTGTGTTATTACCTTATTAGTATTGATGTGTATCTATTACCATGGCATTCGTTCAGAGACCAGAATAAGAATTTCATTGCTCAGGAAATGTTGCATTTCTTAACTGTGCACATGATAATAGGGCCTTTGAATTTTGAATCTTGAATAAGAGTGTGGAGTGCAGAACACATAATAGAGTAAAATGGCCCAAGGATTATGGAAAATATGTACAGTAGTGATTTCACAGATGGGTCAATATACATGAAAGTGAGGAGTGCAAAGACAGGTGAGTTATAGTGATCATTAAAAGGTCTTCAGTTGTGTGCATGTGAGTGTTCAGAGGGAGGGTGATGGGGCCTCTGACTGTTTGCAGTTCAGATGGCCCAGGGGAAGAAACTGTTTATCAGTCTGGAGGTGTGGGACCTGACCGATCTGAACCATCGTCCAGAGGGAAGCAGGTCAAACAGGTGGTGGGCGGGATGTGAGAGGTCTCCTGTGATGGCTTTGGTCCTTCTGAGACAGGAGGCTCTGGAGATGTCTTCCAGGGAGGGCAAAGGGTTGCCGATAATTTTTTGGCTGGTGTTAATGACCCTCTGCACAGCCTTCCTGTTCTCAGCCGTGGAGCCAGCGTATCACACTCTCAGACAGTAGGTGAGCATGCTCTCCACTGAGCAACGCTAGAAGGCCAGCAGCAGCTTCTGTTCCAGGTTGTTCTTCCTCAGGACATGGAGGAAGTGCAACCGCTGCTGGGCTTTCTTCACCAGGGCCTTGGTGTTGACAGTCCAGGAGAGGTCAGAGGAGATGTGGGTGACCAGGAACCTGAAGGCAGGGATGTTTTCCCCGAGATCACCATTTTTTTTTTTTTTTTGGTGGGGGGGGTACCTGTCTTTTCTTCAAGAAGTCCAGAATGAGTTCTTTGGTTTTTTGGACATTCAGTTTCAGGTTTTTTGCTTGGCACCACAGCAGCAGATTTTCTACCTCCACCCTGTATGACTTCTCATTGTTGTCTGTGATGAGCCCAACAAACGTGGTGTCATCCGCGTATTTCACGATGACGGTGGTTGGGTGGACTGGAATGCAATCAAACGTGTACAGGGAGAACAGTAGAGGGCTTAGCACGCAGCCTTGGAGGGAGCCAGTGTTGAGGAACAGTATGGAGGAGTAGTGGGGGCCAAGCCTGACTTTTTGTGGGCAGTTGGTGAGAAAGTTCTTTATCCGGGAGCAGGTGGTGGTGGTGGGGGATCTGGAGGAGGTGGAGTTTGTTGATCAGGATGTCCGGGAGGGTGGTGTTAAAAGCTGAGCTGTAGTCCACAAAGAGCATCCTCACGTAGCTCCTTGGATTCTCCAGGTGGCTCAGCACTCTGTGGAGAGTGGTGGCGATAGCGTCTTCTGTAGACTGGTTCTCCCTGTAGGCGAACTGATATGGGTAGAAGGAGGGGGGAAGACAGTCCCTGATGTGCTGGGACAGCAGTTGCTCAAAACATTTCATGACTACAGACGTGAGTGCTATGGGTCTGCAGTTTTTCAGGCTGTCAATAGCGGCCTTTTTGGGGATGGGGATAATAGTGGAGGCCTTGATGGTGGCGCACATCAGAGTAAGGTTGAATAACTTGGTGAGAATCCCTGCCAGCTGGTCTGCACATGCTTTGACCACCACTCCTGGGATGCCGTCTGGGCCAGCAGCTCTGTGAGGGTTCACTGCTCTCAGTTGCTTCCTCACCTCGTGCACCTGTAAAGAGAGATGGGAAGGGAGGGGAGGGGAGGGGAGGGGAGGAGAGGGTAGAGAGAGGGGGGAGCGGGAGAGAGGGGAGGTGGGGGGCGGGTTTTGGGGGGAGGTGTGCTCAAACCAGGCAAAGAAGCTGTTAAGCTCCTCTGCCAGGAGGCCCTGGCCCCTGTAGTTGGTGAGGGCCTAGATGCCTCTCCACATCTGTTGGGGGTTGTTGTCTGTGAGGAAGCCCTTCACCTTCCTCCTATAGCTAACTAACTAACTAACCTGCACTTATATAGCGCTTTTCTAGTCACAAAGACCACTGAAAGCGCTTTCACTAGTACTAACCCTCTATTCTAAGGGCCTATAGGAAACAGATATGAACGTATCCAGCGCGAGTTAGACGGAGCCACCCGGAATGAAAAAATATACCGGGAGGTCTCGACATCGGAGTCATTTAACGGTGAATTTTAATTTTTTTTTATTGTGCGTTTTTTCGCAAATATATTCGGTAAGCGGCTCAGTTTATTTATGCAATAAAAAAGCTGTTCATTTGTGGATGATGATCGCTGCTTTATCGCAGCACACTGCGGACTCGCTTTTCTTTTAATTATTCATGTGAACAATACGCTGAAATAAGCTTATGTAATCTTGTTAAAAACTATTGTCTTTTCTGTATATCTTGCACTTTTGTGCTGTATTTTATTGTGTGCATTTTCCTTGTAGAATCATCCCACGTGTCCGCCGTGCCAGCACGCCCGGATTCTCCAATGTGAATCTGTCCTGCCACCAGGCGCAAAATGTATTCAATGATAAATATTTGCAACATTTAAATGAGGTTGCAGAAAACGCGAGGGTATCCCTGGAGCAGGCAGAGACGGCTTCATTCAACCGAGCCTTCCTGACCCAGAGCTGGCAGAGACGGCTTCATTCCTGACCGAGTTTGGGAAGCTGGTGTAGAGGCATTCAGTGGTCGGCGTGTATAAAATGTCGATTAACCTTCATGTTGTGTTGCAAAGTTTTTTTTTTATTTTAATATTTTGTATATAATAAAATGGAATTGTTTTGGAAAGTGTGGTTTGTCTGTTATAACACTGAATTATAAAACAGTATAATTACATAGAAATTCCACTGCCTAGTCTGATGAAAATGATGCTGATCATCCTGTCAGGGGTCAACCATTGTAAAGGTAATGTAATTTTTAACTAGACCAAAAAACAAATGTTTTTGTAAGCTTTCTGTTCTTTTTATTGAAATATCATAAAAAATTAGCACCACATGATACAGTTCTAAACTTTGGGTAAATTTTTTATGTTAACTTATAAGAAGTTGCACAGTTGGACTTTAAAATGCAGCAGGAGAGACTGATCAAGCTTACAAGTCAAAGTAGGTATAAAAAGTAAGTATATGTAAATTGAATGTTCTATCGGCATTCCAAATTCAGAGAATTACAATACTTTAGAAGGAGTGTAGCATCATCTAAACGGAAAATAATAATACTGTTGTTCCAAACGTTGACCTGAAGGTGAAAAACATGAATTTTTTTTATTCAGTACATCCAAAATGCCCTAGGATGTAAAAAATAATACAATTTGGTGTTGGCCAGTGTGCCACTGTCTCATTATTTAATACGAATAAAAACAAGTTTCAGCTCATTATTTCTAGGTCATTTGGAAGTTAATTCAAAACAAAAGTGACTTGTGTTGTTGCAGCTTTTTTATCAGAGAGTTTCTCCAGTTTTGGAGCATATACTCATCCGTCCCTTAACTGTTAAACATTAAATAACAGCAGACAGATTGGCAAAGGATACACAATTGTGTTGCCGTTGCCCAAAACCGCTGTGACCCACTGGTTGTGGTGCTACCTTTCATGTGTGTGCTTTTTATGAATATTCACACGTTTTTGTAAGTACAAGTGGGATAGTATTAAATTGAAATATTCATTCATATTTCATCTCGCTGCCTGTACCCTTGTCTGGCGGTCCTTTTTGGCGTTTACGGTGAAAAAAGCCACAGACCGAGGAGTGGCCTTGTACAGCTATGTGTTATGTTTTGCTTGGGTCTTCTCAATAAAGTTTTGGAAAAAAAAATGTTTTGCTTGGGTCGCGTGCGTTACGTCACGGGAGTGTGGCACCGCCTCGCTGTTATAAACCCACCCACCCCAGCACAACACCCATGCCAAACACCGTGCTAATGGAAACAGAAGCATTCCGAGCCGTACTGAAGTGAATCGAGCCGTACCGAGGTGTGCTGGGCTAGTGGAAAAGAGGCTAATATTGTGACTTGGGATTAAAAGACAATGTGACTGTGTGCTTTGATGTCCTGGGGTATTAAAGGGGCAGATGTTGGGGGATTCTTTCTCTTTCTGTTTGGATGATGTTGGAGAATGAAATAAACCTGACTCGTGAGATAAACTCAGTCTCGTCATTTCCACATCCTCCACACTATAAACATTATAGCATTACTGTAATATGTCATTACAGTAATTACTGTAATAATTGTCATTACTGTAATATCCAAATGTGTCTCAGGGATGTGTGAATGGCTGTCGGGGTGGGGGTGTGAGTGTGTTTTTAAATTATGTTCTTTTTACAATACGGATGCCTAGAGAAACGCAATTTCATCTTGCTTGCACTACAGTTGTGTGCATAGCATCATGACAATAAAGGTTGATTGATTGATTGATTGACTGAAACATGATTCAGTGTCCTTTCCCCTCTTGTGGGACACTTAACATGTTGGTGGAATTTGGGGAGTACAGTCTTTAAGCATGCTTTGTTAAAATCCCCTGCAATAATGTGGACTGTGTCAGGGTGGTCTCTTTGCTGCCTGCTGACAATGTGCTGGAGGTGACTGAGTGCTAAGCTAATGTTAGCATCAGGAGAAATGTAAATGACTGTTAAAATTGCTGCCGTTAGCTCGGGGTGGCGGGGGGGGAGTAGATCAAAAGGCCTACACAGGAACGACATGGCTTCTAAGTCCGGTGAACAGTGGCTATGTATTATTCTGCTGTTATTACACCAAGTCTAAAGCACATAAGCACAGAGCCCTCTCCCCCTTCCCTTACCAGAATCAGTGTTGTGGTCTGAATGGTGTGTAGTTCGGCCAGGTAACTCCACAGTGGTAGCCAGGATGCATTCATTCAGCCATGACTCGGTCACAATCAGAATACAACAGCCCTGGATGTAGCAATTAGAGGTGATCTTCGTGGACAGCTCGTCCATTTTGTTGGTGAGGGATCTGGCATTGGCAAGGAAAATTGAAGGCAACGATGGTTTGGAGCGAAGTTTGCACAGCTGGGCACGAAGGCCAGCCCTGCAGCTTTGTTTCTGTTTCCTCTCCCGTCGTCTACGCCATTTGTGGGGTATAATGAACAACAGAGCACCCGAAGGTCTGGCGATCTCCTCAGGGATGTGGTGGAAATTATTGTAATAAGCACTGGAGATGTCAGAAGTAAGTTGGCGACCGATGCCTATGTTGTTGTTCGTCTGTCATTCTCGACGATGACCAAGGACATTACAGGGAAGAGGACTGGGTGTGGTGTGTCCGGCTGTGGCTGATAGGTCTAATGTGGGCACGGAAGGCTCTGCCACAGGTCGGGCCCAGGTGGTCTGCCCAGGCAGAAGATACAGGGGTGGCTCTGGACTTGCAAAGCTCATGTTTTCTCTGGGCCTTGGCAATCCTGCTCAGCTCAAAGGAGGCAGCTGGTACAGCTATGCCAGACTGGTCGGTCTAGCGCTAGGGTCTTCTAGGTGTCAGGACTAATGTCAAAGCTCTTTAGGGAGGCCTTAAGAGTGTCTTTGTAGAGCTTCTTCTGACCACCGTGTGAGCGTTTGCCCTCTGCTAGTTCACCGTAGAACAGTCTCTTTGGTAGGTGTAAGTCAGGCATATGAACAAGGTGGCCAGCCCACCTAATTTGGGCTCTCTTGAGCAGGGTGTGGATGCTAGGCAGCTCAGCTCGGGAGAGGACCTCTGTGTCAGGGATTTTGTCCTGTCAGGTGATCTTCAGGAGCTTTCTGAGACAGTTCATGTGGAAGCGGTTTAGCTTTCTGGCATGGCGCTCATACTGTAGACTATCCAGGTCTTGCAGGCATACAGTAGGGAAGGCAGGACAACTGCCTTGTACACCTTCAGTTTTGTGGTCAGCCTGATGCCTCTCCTTTCCCACACTGTTGCATGGAGCTGTCCAAATACTGAGCTTGCCTTGGCAATGCACGAATCGACCTTGTCATCAATGTTGACAGACCTGGAGAGTGTACTGTCGAGGTATGTGAAATTGTTGACAGCCTTGAGGGTCTCCCCGTTGACAGTAATGGCTGGTTCCACATAAGTCTTCTGCGGTGCAGGTTGGTGCAGGACCTTGGTTTTCTTCATACTGATTGTGAGCCCAAAGTTGTCACAAGCACTGGAGAAGCAGTTCATGCTCTGCTGCATCTGGACCTCTGTAGCGGTGTTGAGTGCGCAGTTGTCTGCAAATAGGAAGTCACACACTGAGTCCCCTTCCACCTTGGTTTTGGCTTGGAGCCTCCACAGGTTGAAGAGCCTTCCATCCATCCTGTACCTGTTCCTGATGGCGCTTTTCTTTATTGTCGCAGAAGGCATCAGACAGCATGGCTGTGAACATAGGGCTGAAAAGTGTGGGCACGAGTACACAGCTCTGCTTGACCCCGTTGGTGACTGGGAACGCTTCGGAGGAGTCTCCATCATCCAGTACCCGAGCAAGCATGCCATCGTGGAACTGGTGCACCATGCTGATGAACCTGTTTGGGCAGCCAAACTTCGCCATGATCTTCTACAGGCCCCCATGACTGATGGTATCAAAAGCCTTGGTCAGATCTACAAATGTTGTGTATAGGTCCATGTTCTGCTCTTGACACTTCTCCTGAAGTTGGTGTGTGGCGAAGATCATGTCAGCAGTTCCACGACCCTCTCTGAAGCCACACTGGCTCTCCGGCAAGTGACCGCCTTCCATGTGCTGAATGAGGTGGTTGAGAAGGACTCTTGCAAGGATCTTGCTGGTGATGGTGAGTAGAGAGATCCCACTGTGGTTGTTGCAGGACTGCCTGTTTCCTTTTCTCTTGTAGAGATGGACAGTGGAGGCATCCTTGAGCTCCTGGGGATAATTTCCTGCTGCCACATGGTCTGAAAGCCCTCGGTGAGTTTCTGTATTAGAACTGGTCCTCCTGCCTTGTAGATTTCAGCTGGGATGTCAGAGTCTGGTGCTTTGCCGTTCGAAAGGAGTTTGATCGCTTTTTGGACTTCTGATTCCGTTAGAGGTTCTGCCAGAGAGGTGTTCACCTCTACTTGGGGCATGCGAGTGATGGCTTCTGCATTGATGGACAAAGGTCTGTTCAGGATGCTGCTGAAATGTTCTGCCCATCTTTCCAGGATTTCATTCTTGTTGGTGAGGAGAGTGGACCCATCAGCACTGAGCAGTGGTGATGATCCAGAAGACTGAGGCCCGTAGATGGTCTTAAGGGCATCGTAGAAGCATTTGGTGTTGTTGCTGTCAGCGTACTGCCAGAACTTGCCTTAACTCTTGCTTCTCTGCTGGCAAAGACCCTGGCAGCTCTGCTGCTGGATAGGTAACCTCCACAGTTGGGGATGCTGCTGAATAGACCAAGACCTCTGGGGACACTGGAGGGACAGCGGATGAGGCAATCTGATACACAGCAGTGGGCAAGAGCCCCAGCATAGCAGCAGATGTGGGAGCTGGCACTGCAGCTGTCATGGGAACCGATGATGCAACTGCCGTTGGAGCTGAGAAGCTCCGTGGGGCTGGAGCGAAGCCAGGAAGTATGGCCCCAGGAGCTGGCAGAGCAACCAGCATGGAGACTACAGCTGCTGGTGGAGCGTCAGATGTGGGAGCCAGCATTACAGCTGCTGTGGGAATCGGTGTAGGAGAATGCTCTGGGGCTGGTGGGCTCCACAGCACTGGAGCGGATGGTGAAGAGCAGCGAGGAGATGTGAAAGCCAGAGCTCGATGTGGAGAGGAAGACTAAAACTTGGGTGTGGGAGGAATTTGGTGAGGCCATGGAGCAAGACTTTCAGTCGGCCTTGAAGAGATTCTGGCAAATTCTCCGATGAATCAGAAGAAGGAAACAACTCTATGGCCACACTGTGTATTGTATCAAAAGCTGCACTAAGGTCACTAAGCTGCACTAAGCTGCACTAAGGTCCTACAATATCGTCCTACAATATCGTCATCGTCACTTCCTTGTGGTAACGTATCGTCACTTCCTGTTTTGCTGTCTGCCTGTGTGGTTTGCTTTGTGGTTTGCTCTCCAGCCACTAGCTATGGCTACTAGCTCTCTTTCCTCTCCTCCTCTGGTGTGCTCTCTCTGTCAGATGTTTAGCTACACCTCTGCCTCTTTTAGTGATAACGGTAAATGTAATAAATGTTGTCTTTTTGAGGCGCTCGAGGCGAGGTTGTCTGATTTGGAATCCCGGCTCCGCTGCATTGAAACACCGTCTGCGCCAGTTACTCTTGACGGACGCCCATTAGCTGCAGCGGAGCTAGCTAGATTAGGCCCCACTGTCAGCGGTCCCCCGGCTCTCCTCAGCAGTGAGGAGACTGGGTGGGTGACGGTGAGAAGGAAGCCTAGTCGCAAAGCCCCGGTACACCACCAACCTGTTCACGTTTCTAATCATTTTTCCCCGCTCAGCGACACACCCGCTGAGGAAAAAACTCTGATCATTGGCGACTCTGTAGTCAGAAACGTGAACCTAGAGACTCCAGCGGCCATAGTCAAATGCATTCCTGGGGCCAGAGCAGGCGACATCGAGTCAAATTTGAAAATGCTGGCTAAAAGTAACTGTAAATATTCCACAATTGTTATTCACGCCGGCATTAATGACAACCGTCTCCGGCAGTCGGAAGTCACGAAACTTAATATAGAATCGGTGTGTGACTTTGCAAAAACGATGTCTGCCACTGTAGTATTCTCTGGGCCCCTCCCCAATCTGACCAGTGATGACATGTTTAGCCGCTCGTCATCCTTGAACCGCTGGCTGTCTGTGTGGTGTCCTAAAAATGACGTGGGCTACATTGACAATTGGAGCTCTTTTTGGGGAAAACCTGGTCTTATGAGACGAGACAGCATTCATCCCACTTTGGATGGTGCTTCTCATTTATCTAACAATCTGGCATCTTTTTTATTCAAATTTCCAAAACCATGACTACTCAGAGTTGGGACCAGGAAGCAGAGTCGCAGTCGTACACGCCTCTCTGCAGCTCCTCTTCATCCGCCACCCCTCAACTTAGCCCCTGTCTTCCCCATCACAGAATCGTTGTCTGCTCCCTCCAAAGTAAATAAAAATATAATGTGCAAGCATCCCAAAGTGATAAATCAAAATATTGGTAAAACTCAAATTAAACATAAAGCCTCTAAATTGAATGATTTGGCCTCTGTTCCTCCTCATAATTTAAAAATTAAATGTGGTTTATTAAATATTAGGTCTCTAACTCCCAAGTCTCTGTTAGTCCATGATTTGTTAATTGATCATCAGATTGATTTAATTTCCCTTACAGAGACTTGGTTAGGGCAAGAGGATTATGTTGGTTTAAATGAATCAACTCCCTCTGGTTATTTAAACTGTCAAAATCCCAGAAGTTCTGGTCGTGGAGGAGGAGTAGCAACAATTTACCATTCCAAATTACTAGTTAATGTAAAGCAAAAAACATGTTATAATTCCTTTGAGGGCCTGGTCTTCAGTGTTGGACACTTTAGAAATTTTAGGTTAAACCCAATTTTATTTGCCATAGTTTATCGTCCCCCATCAACCTACTCAGAATTTTTATCCGAATTTGCTGATTTCTTAGCTGATTTAGTGCTGAAATCTGATAGAATAATTATAGTAGGGGACTTTAATATACATGTGGATGTAGATAGTGACTGCCTTAATGTGGCATTCAATTCAATATTAGACTCGATTGGGTTTTCTCAGAAAGTAGGAAATTCTACTCATTACCTCCACCATACATTGGACCTTGTTCTGACATATGGCATAGAAATAGAAAATCTTGTAGTGTCTCCTCATAACCCTGTACTGTCGGACCATTGTCTGTTAACCTTTGATTTTACTGACTATTTGGCTCCTAAAGAAAAATATTATTACAGTAGATGCCTCTCAGATGATATTGTTTCCAAATTTATGCAGATTGTTTCCTCTATGCCATGTGTCAACACAACGGAAATAAGCTATAGACAGCTTGCTCCTTCTGTAACTGATAACATGGTGAATAGTGTTTCAGCTTCTCTGCATCAGACTCTAGACTTGGTGGCCCCCTTAAAAAAGAAAAAGTCTAATCAGAGATTTCTAACTCCTTGGTTCAACACAGAAACTCGTAGCTTAAAACAGAAGACTCGTCAATTAGAAAGAAAATGGCGCTCTACTAATTTAGATGAAATCTATTTAGCTTGGAGAAATCATCTTTTAATTTAGAAAAAATCTCTTAGAAAAGCTAGAACGAGTTATTACTCTACATTAATAGAAGAGAACAAGAATAATCCCAGGTTTCTTTTCAGTACTGTAGCCAGGTTGACAAAGAGTCAGGACTCTGTCAATCCTAGCATTCCCTTAGAGCTTACTAGTCAGGACTTTATGAACTTTTTCAATAGTAAAATTTCATCCATCAGAGATAAAAATCAATCAGATTCTTCCCACAGTTAACTTAAATACTGTAACTACTACAACTCCTCATCCAAACCTTCAACTTGTCTTTTAGATCCTATTCCTACCAGGTTATTTAAAGAAGTCTTCCCACTTATTGGTAGCTTTATTCTTCATATAATCAATTCTTCATTAACTTTAGGCCATGTACCGCAGGCTTTTAAAATGGCTGTAATTAAACCCTTACTCAAAAAGCCAACGCTAGATCCAGGAGCTTTAGCTAACTATAGACCAATCTCCAATCTCCCTTTCATTTCAAAAATCTTAGAAAGAGTTGTTGCTACGCAATTATTTGACCACCTGCAGGGAAATGGTTTACTTGAAGAGTTTCAATCTGGGTTTAGTGTCACGCCGCGCCGTTCATCAGCGGCGCCACCTGCTCACACACCTGATCCTCATCAGCGGCGAGGGATAAAAGCCGCCTCGCCCGGAGGCTCGGCCTGAAGCCGTCAGACTTCGTTTCCTCACCGCCGTGAGCATACCTTTCTTCAGCATCGCTATTTTGGGTAAGAACCCTTACCTCCTTCTCCAGTCTGCTCCCCTGTGCACAGGTGGATTCCCCGGCGGCGGACATCTCCGTTCCATCGCCCATCCTTCGCCGCTGCACGGAGCTCTCCAGGTGGCTGTCTCCCGGGCTACGTTCCCCTTGCTATGCCAGCTATCCTGACAACTCAAGTAAGATCTTCTCTTGCCATAATTCATCCTGTGTTGGTGTATGCCCGTCACCCTCTCCCTGTGCTCTCTCCATAGGGTTGCTCGGCCGAACGGTCATCTGCCTCTGTGCCTGAAGCAGACGCCACCACCAACACATCTGCATCCCGCAGACACACACTCATTCACTCCTGCTGTTAATAAACTCTTTGAACTACTCTAAGCCTGTGTGTGTGCGTCTCCTGAGCCGTGCGTTATGTCAGTACGGCTTCAGCAGAGCGGCTCGGCGGACGGCGGGCTCGCACACCGGTTTACCACTCTCGAGGCTAGAGTGGATCAGATTGCTTATCAACAGCAGGTTATCCTGAATCAATTATTAAACTTAACTAACCGGTTGGGCCGCTTAGATCCTCAACCCCACCTGGTGGTCTCTTCTTCGCTAAGGGGGTCACCATCATGCCCAAAGACTTCCAGCTGGCCCGCTGCATCTGCGGAGAGAGAGCTTAGACTTTCTGCTGCACATCCACCAGCCATAATGCTCTGCACTGTGTGTCTATATATATACATTTATAGTAATATGGACATATGTTTGCTAGATGTTGTTTTTTTTCTTGCCTTCTGATTGTTGCTCTGAGTGTTGCTGTCCCTGTGCTGTTGCAATCCTGGAATTTCCCCATTGTGGGACTAATAAAGGCTTATCTTATCTTAACAGCCGTTCCCCCCGGCTCGTCAGGGTGGCGCGGCTCCTGCTGTTCCAGCGGCCGTCCAGCCGGCTCCAGTGGCACCGGTTCGGCTCACACCGATTCCGACCCCCGCCCGCTTTAGCGGTAAGCTCGGCGGAGCGCGGGGGTTCATTATGCAGTGTGAGTCCGTGTTCCACCGTGTGCCCGGAGATTTTCCCTCGGATCACAGTCGGATTGGTTACATAGGGAATCTTCTGGAGGGGCGTGCGTTAACTTGGACCTACGCCGTAATGGCGAGGCCCAGTTATGCCACCCTCACCTATGACCAGTTCGTGAGGCGCTTTCTGGAGGTCTTTGACCATTCTCAAACCGAGACGGTCCAGGTCGATCGGCTTCTCGCTCTCCAGGAGGGAGGCCGGTCGGCAGCGGACTACTCGGTCGACTTCCGGGTAGCGGCGGAGGAATTGGGCTGGGAGGAACGCTCCCTCTGTGGCCTGTTCCTCCGCAGCCTCAATAGTGATCTGAGGGATGAACTGGCTGGACGGGATATCCCTGGGACGCTAGCGGAGCTGACATCCTTAGCGATAAGTTTGGATAACAGGTTGCGCGAGCGCTCCTCGGGGCTGAAGTCTTCTTCTTCTCGCCCTCGTGGAGTCTCGCCGCACCTGTTCCAAGCTCGCCCCCTGGCGGCGCCGCCAGCATTGTGCCCCGAGGAGTCGGAGCCGATGGTGACGGGCTGGACCAAGCTTCCCCCTGCAGAGAAACAACGCCGCCGTGAATTGGGCCTCTGCATGTATTGCGGAGGTGACCAACACACTGTGGAGCGTTGCCCGCGGAAAGCCAGTCGGCGGGGTCCGCGAATCGCTGTAGGGAGCCTCGCGGATCCCAACCGGTTAGACTCTCTCACTCAATTAAAGCTGCCCATCCGTTTTTGCCACAATCCCACTGGGCACCTCACCCACGCACTGGTGGATTCGGGCGCAGAGGGCAGCTTCATTTCACAAGGCCTGGCAACCCGATTGGGCATCCGCTGTCAGGCATTAAAACACCCCATCTCCCTGGTCCATCTCTCCCGTGCCTCCCTTGGGAGAGTTTCTCACCAAACCATGCCTGTCCCAGTCATCATCTCAGGGAACCACCGGGAGGAGATGGTATTTTACGTCCTGCCCAACTCTGTGTCGCCCGTCATCCTGGGGTATCCCTGGCTACGCCTCCACAACCCTGTCCTGGACTGGAGGTCCGCTGGGGTATCGGCATGGAGTACCTTCTGTATGGGCACCTGCCTTCAGTCCGCTGCCTGCTCCCCATCCGCGGCTCCCCCTGTGGCGGATACAGCACCTCCGGACCTGTCACTGGTGCCTCCAGAATTTCACGACCTGGGTATGGTATTTAGCAAATCGAAAGCTATGTCTCTTCCCCCGCATCGACCATATGACTGTGCCATCAACCTCCGCCAGGGGGCTCCCCTGCCATCTGGTCGGCTCTACAGCCTGTCGGCGCCGGAGAAGGAGACCATGAATACATACCTGAAGGAATCACTGAGCGCTGGGATTATTCGCCCATCGTCATCACCCGTGGGGGCAGGGTTTTTCTTTGTCGGGAAAAAGGACGGATCCCTCCGCCCCTGCATAGACTACCGAGCTCTAAATGACATCACTGAGAGGGACCGTTACACCCTGCCCCTCATGGACACTGCCTTTCACTCCCTCCAGGGGGCGACCTGGTTTACCAAGCTGGATTTATGCAGCGCTTACCACCTCGTCCGGATCCGGGACGGAGATGAATGGAAGACAGCCTTCCGTACCCCGAACGGCCACTTTGAGTATCTCGTCATGCCGTTCGGGCTGACCAACGCTCCTGCCGTCTTTCAGCGCCTCATCAATGACGTCCTCCGGGATTTCATCGGCCTCTTCGTGTTCGTCTACCTGGACGACATTCTGATCTTCTCTCAGTCCAGAGACGAGCACCGGGTCCATGTGAGGCGGGTCCTTCAAAGACTGCTGGAGAATCGTTTGTACGTGAAGGCTGAGAAGTGCGAGTTTTACGCTAGGACCACATCCTTCCTGGGATTCATCATCGCCCAAGACCAGGTGCTCCCGGACCCAGAGAAAGTGAAGGCGGTGGTGGAGTGGCCTACTCCCGCATCTCGGAAGCAGGTGCAACAGTTTGTTGGCTTCGCCAATTTTTACCGCCGTTTTGTCCCGAATTTCAGCTGGATCGTCGGACCACTGACCCGCCTCATGTCCCCGAAGGTCCCGTTCCGGTGGACCGAAGAGGTCGATACTGCCTTTAAGGCGCTGAAGGCGGAGTTCTCCTCCCCCCGGGTCCTTCGCCAGGTCGACCCCGCGCTGCAGTGCATTGTGGAGGTGGACGCATCGGACACGGGAGTGGGAGTAGTGTTATCCCAGCAATCACCAGACGATGGCGCCAAGCGACCGTGCGCCTTCTTCTCCCGGCGCCTGTCCCCGGCGGAGAGGAACTATGATGTGGGGGACAGAGAGCTCCTGGCCATTAAACTCGCCCTACAGGAGTGGCGCCACTGGCTAGAGGGGGCGGACCTGCCGTTTGTGGTCTTGACGGACCATAAGAATTTATAGTACCTACGATCTGCCAAGCGCCTGAATGCCCGCCAGGCGCGCTGGTCTCTGTTCTTCGCCAGGTTCCGGTTCTCTATCACCTTCAGGCCAGGCTCCAAGAACGGCCTGGGACGCCCTCTCTAGACAGTTCACCCCCGTGGGGGCTGAGGAGACGCCCCACACTATCCTGCCCAGGTCGTGCGTCGTGGGAGCTATCTCTTGGGACATTGTGGACAAGATCCGGAAGGCACAGGAGGTGGAACCTGATCCTGGCGGCGGACCGGAGGGAAGACTGTTCGTTCCGTCTACGGTCCGAGGAGAGGTCATCCACTGGCTCCACACCTCCCGGCTCACTTGTCATCCCGGCACCTCTCGGATGATCAGCCTCCTCCAACGGTCCTTTTGGTGGCCGGGCCTGCGGAGGGATGCAGCCCGCTACGCCCGGGCTTGTCCAATTTGTGCCACCAGCAAGTCGGGAAACGCCCCTCC
The DNA here is from genome assembly GCA_020510985.1 of Pholidichthys leucotaenia. NCBI lineage: Eukaryota > Metazoa > Chordata > Actinopteri > Cichliformes > Pholidichthyidae > Pholidichthys > Pholidichthys leucotaenia. The sequence goes on from CM035846.1 coordinate 298,258,376, forward strand.
AGCGGGTCTGCTCCAGCCTCTGCCCGTCCCTGGCAGGCCATGGTTGCACATCGCACTGGATTTCGTCACCGGGCTCCCAGCTTCCAACTCATTCGACACCATCCTGACCGTCGTGGACCGTTTCTCCAAGGCGGCACACTTCATCCCCCTGCGAGGTCTCCCTACCGCCCTGGAGACGGCGGGCTTCCTCGTCCAACACGTGGTCAGGCTGCATGGGATCCCGGTGGACGTGGTCTCGGACCGGGGCCCCCAATTTTCATCCGAGGTTTGGAAATCCTTTTGTAACGCCATCGGAGCCAAGGTGAGCCTCTCCTCCGGCCATCACCCCCAGTCTAACGGGCAGTGTGAGAGGACCAATCAGGAGCTGGAGGCTGCGCTCCGCTGTGTTGCAAGATCCAAGCCAACATCATGGAGCAACCATCTCGCCTGGGTGGAGTACGCCCACAACACCGCCCGCTCTTCTGCAACGGGGATGTCCCCCTTCAAGGCGTCCCTGGGTTACGACCCCCCGCTGCTTCCAGCGCAGGAGAGCGAGGTAACTGTTCCGTCAGTTAGGGCGCACGTGAGGCAGTTCCGCTCCACCTGGGCCGCCGCGCGTCATGCGCTTTTACGCACAGCGGAGCGCAACAAGACCGTGGCGGACCGGCGTAGAAGACCTGCCCCGGCGTACAGAGTTGGGCAACTTGTCTACGTTTCCACCCAGGACGTCACCCTAAAAGGCGAGAGGAGGAAGCTGGCACAGCGCTTCATGGGTCCCTTTCCCATCACCCGGATCATCAACCCGGTGGCTGTGCGTGTGGCTATTCCCCCCTCCCTCCGCATCCATTCCACCTTCCACGTATCAAAGGTGAAGCTGGCAGTCACCAACCCCCTTTGCCCTCCTCCTGCAGCGCAACCCGCGCCCCGGATGATTGGTGGCCACCCGGCCTGGTCCGTCTCCTCCATCCTGGACTCCCGGCGCCGGGGTCGTGGGTTGCAATACTTGGTGGACTGGGAGGGCTATGGGCCCGAGCATCGACAATGGGTGCCCCCGTCGTTTGTGTTGGACCCATCGCTCATCGCGGACTTCCACCGAGCGCACCCGGATAAGCCATCGCCAGGAGGCGCTGCTAGAGGGGGGAGTACTGTCACGCCGTGCCGTTCATCAGCGGCGCCACCTGCTCACACACCTGATCCTCATCAGCGGCGAGGGATAAAAGCCGCCTCGCCCGGAGGCTCGGCCTGAAGCCGTCAGACTTCGTTTCCTCACCGCCGTGAGCATACCTTTCTTCAGCATCGCTATTTTGGGTAAGAACCCTTACCTCCTTCTCCAGTCTGCTCCCCTGTGCACAGGTGGATTCCCCGGCGGCGGACATCTCCGTTCCATCGCCCATCCTTCGCCGCTGCACGGAGCTCTCCAGGTGGCTGTCTCCCGGGCTACGTTCCCCTTGCTGTGCCAGCTATCCTGACAACTCAAGTAAGATCTTCTCTTGCCATAATTCATCCTGTGTTGGTGTATGCCCGTCACCCTCTCCCTGTGCTCTCTCCATAGGGTTGCTCGGCCGAACGGTCATCTGCCTCTGTGCCTGAAGCAGACGCCACCACCAACACATCTGCATCCCGCAGACACACACTCATTCACTCCTGCTGTTAATAAACTCTTTGAACTACTCTAAGCCTGTGTGTGTGCGTCTCCTGAGCCGTGCGTTATGTCATTTAGAATCCATCATAGTACTGAAACAGCCTTAGCGAAGGTCACTAACGACCTCCTCATTGCATCTGATAATGGACTAGTTTCTGTACTTGTCCTTTTAGACCTTAGTGCAGCTTTTGATACTATCGATCATAATATTCTACTTGATAGATTAGAACACTATGTTGGACTTAATGGAACTTTGTTGCAATGGTTTAGATCTTATTTATCTGATAGGTTCCAGTTTGTTCATGTAAATGAGTTTTCTTTCAACTCAAAGCTTAGTCATGGAGTTCCACAGGAATCTGTACTAGGCCCTACTCTTTTTAGTTTATATATGCTTCCGTTAGGCAACATTATTAGAAAGCACTGTATACATTTTCATTGTTAGGCAGATGACACACAATTATACCTGTCAATGAAGCCAGATGATAGTAATCAATTAGCCAAGATAGAAGCCTGTCTTAAGGAAATCAAAGCTTGGATGACTTGTAATTTCCTGCTATTAAATTCAGATAAGACTGAAGTCATTCTTGTTGGTCCAAAAAACCTTAGAAATTCCTTTCCAAATCAAACTTTCAGTTTGGATGCAGTTACTCTTTCTCTTAATAGCTCTGTGAGGAACCTTGGAGTTATTTTTGATCAGGATTTGTCTTTCAATTCACATATTAAATTTGTTTCTAAGACTGCCTTCTATCATTTGCGTAATATTGCCAAGATTAGGAGCATCTTGTCTCAGAGTGATGCTGAGAAGCTGATCCACGCTTTTGTTAGCTCGAGATTAGATTATTGTAATTCTTTATTATCAGGCTGTCCTAAAACATCTTTAAAAAGTCTTCAGCTGATCCAAAATGCTGCAGCAAGAGTTTTAACAGGTACTAGGAAGAGAGATCATATCTCTCCGGTTCTGGCCTCCCTTCATTGGCTTCCCATAGAGTTTAGAATTAAGTTTAAAATCCTTCTTCTTACTTACAAAGCTCTAAACAATCAGGCTCCTTTTTATTTAAAAGATCTGATACTACCGTATTATCCTAACAGAGTACTACGCTCCCAAAATGCAGGATTACTTGTAATACCTAGAATCTCCAAAAGTACAAAGGGAGGCAGAGCCTTCAGTTATCAAGCTCCTCTCCTGTGGAATCAGCTGCCAATCTGGATTCGGGAGTCAGACTCGATCTTTGTTTTTAAGAATAGGGCTAAAACCTACCTTTTTGATATAGCCTACAATTAGGGAGGGATCATGTGTTTCTGAACCCTCCCTTAGTTATGCTACTAATAGGTTTAGTCAGCTGGGGGACCTCCAGTAATGCACTGGGCCTCACTCCTTTCCTCACTCTCTATGAAATATTTTTTTTGCTGGTCATTAACATCTGTTTGTTCTCTCCCATAGATTGAGTCCCCATCGTGCTGTTTGCTCTCTACATGTCTGTTCTTTTCTTCTTCTCTATCCCCTCACCCCACAGCCAGTCACAGCAGATGACTGCCCCTCCCTGAGCCTGGTTCTGCTGGAGGTTTCTTCCTGTTAAAAGGGAGTTTTTCCTCTCCACCGTCGCCAAGTGCTTGCTCACAGGGGATTGCCTGATTGCTGGGGTCTTTCTGCAACTGTGGGGGTTCCCCCTACAGTTGATAGTGCTATGAGATGACTGTTGTTGTGAAATGGCGCTATATAAATAAAGTTGAATTGAATTGAATTGAATTGAATTATTGTGTGGATGGAGAGCTGCTGACTTCGACTGGGGATGGTTTTGGACAGTGGAAGGAAGCCTTCGAGGATCTCCTCAATCCCACTGACACGTCTTCCATAGTAGAAGCTTAGCCTGAGGACGAGGGGGATGACTTGCCATTCACAGGGGCTGAGGTCACCAAAGTGGTTAAAAAACTTGAGATTCTTGAGATTTGCCTCAAGTACCTCAAGGTGCTGGATGTTGTAGGACTATCTTGGTAACATCTGCCTCTGTAACATCATGCAGAAGTAAGTGACGGTACCTTTGGCATGGCAGAATGGGGTGATGGTTCGCCTCTTCAAGAAGGGGGACCAGAGGGTGTGTTCCAGTTTTAGAGGAATCACATTCCTTAGGCTCCCCGGAAAGGTCTATGCCAAGGTACTGGAGAGGAGAGTCTGGCTGTTAGCTGAGCCTTGGATTCAGGAGGAAAAATGTGTTTTTTGTTCTGATCGTGGCACACTGAACCAACTCTTTACCCTCTCAAGGTTCCTTGAGGGTTCGTGGGTGTTTGCCCAACCAGTCTACATGTGTTTTGTGGACTTTGAGAAAGCATTCTACCATGGCCTTCATGGTTTCTTGTGGAATACGGGGTATCTGGCTTGTTGCTATGAGTTATCACCTCTGTATGGCCATTGCAAGAGTTTGGTTCATCTTGCCAACAATCAGTGAAACTCATTCCCAGTGAGAGTTGAACTCCGTCAGGGCTGCCCTTTGTCACTGATCTTGTTCATAATATTTATGGAGATGATTTTTAGGTGCAGCTAAGGAACGGAGGGTGTCATGTTTGGTGACCACAGGATCTCAGTTGTCCTGTTGGCTTCATCAAGCAATGACCTACAGGTCTTCCTGGCATGGTTTGCTACTGAGTGTGAAGCAGCCGAGAGGAGAATCAGCACCTCCAAGTCTAAGTGTATGGTGTTCAGCTGGAAAATGGTGCATTGTCCTCTTCGGGTTGGGGACAACGCCCTGCCCCAAGTGGGAGGAGTTCAAGAAACTTGGGCTGATGGGAAAATGGAGTGGGAGATTGACAGACGAATTGGAGCAGCATCTGTAGTGATGCAGATGTACTGGTCTGTCATGGTGAAGAGGGAGCTGAGCTTTAAAGCAAAGCTCTCAATTTACCGGTCAATCTATGTTCCTACCCTCACCGATAGTCATGAAGTTTGGGTAATGACTGTGAGACTGTGGATACGGCAGCTGAAATGAGCTTTCTCCATAGGGTTTTTGGGCTCACCCTTAGAGATAGAGTGAGGAGCTCAGTCATCTGCGAGAGGCTCAGAGCAGAGCCACTGCTCCTCCACATTGAAAGGAGCCAGTTGAGGTGGTTTGGGGATTTAATTAGGTTACCTCCTGGACACCTCCCACTTGAGGTGTTTTGGGCACGTCCCACTGGTGGGAGACCCCGGGGCAGACCTAGGATAAACGGGAGAGACTACGTCCCCCAGTTGGCCTGGTAACACCTTGGTATCCTCTCTGAAGAGCTGTAAGAGGTGAAAGGGAGAGGGAAGTCTGGGCTTCTCTGTTTGGACTGCTGCCTCTACAACCTGCATCCCCAGAAACGCGGTAGAAAATGGAATGAGTGCTAGCTGCCATTAGCCTGTTAATGTGCTTGTTTCCTGTTAACAGTAGGACATGTGGCTTCCCACTGGTATGATTTTACATACAGGAAATGTCTAAGCCTTGTGTCAAATAGCTAATGTGCTAGAGTGACAATATCCAGATAAGCCTGGATATATTTAGATGCTACACATCTTTATTTGATTGTTCATATTTTTTTGGAGCGATGCTGCTGCATGTTAAAGACAGGAGGAGAAAAGAGGTGTAATCAGATGTGATTTTTTTTTTGGCCCAATGCAGCGCAGCAAAATAAAATACTTTTGGAGTGTGCTGAGATCATGCAGAGATGATTGTTCACAGAATGAATTTGTGGCATTATTTGGTAATTGCTGAAAGGACCAGCACTGCAGGGTGCTCCATCCCCAGCTAGGCATCTGAGTGTGTCCGTTCCCCAAGTGGCCGACCTTGCCTCTCTGTTGTGTTCCGTGCTGCTCCAGTGCATGCATGGTTGCATGTGATATACAATTGAATTGGTGAATTCAAAAGGGGCCCAAGTCCAAGAAATATGTTTTTGCAGGAAATCAAATAAATTGCATATCTCAAAGGTAGTCTATGCCAGATGGTTCATACTTTACTCAGATATAGCACAAGGCCATAACTTAGAAATGCTATAATATGAAGCATTTCACTTTTTTAATTTCAGAGGATTGGCAAACTAAAGTCCCTGGACTTGGGCCCTTCTTGAATTAAACATATGAAAAGAAGCGCATAACATCTATTTCTCACATGTTGAAAACGGTTTTTTTTTAATTATGCCATGTTTTGAACACCTTTTATGATCACTTTATATTCAAACTATTGTTTTGATAACTGCCAGCAAATGAGATTTTCATCTAAAAGTGGGCAGATTAACATAGAGGTCCATCTACTGGTAACTAATCGTCAAAGTCAGACTCATCTTCACGCCTAGCATCACAAACTGTTAAATTACTGAGGAACTGCTGAGCCTCTGGTGAAAGATATTTCGCCAATTTCTGAACATCTTGGATGACTGGTGCTGCCACTGTTAGAAAAATACCCGATTCTTTGATTGAAAGATCCAAGAACAAACCGGAGATTTCTTCAATTTAAAGGATGGTACATTTATTTAGAAGTCACATGTAAAGTAAGCAGCGCTGGACCAGTTTGACGCTGTCCCCTTGAGAACGTCGTCAGACTGATTCCGACTTCTGGGTGTGGGTTACATTCATCTTCTCGGGGGCAACCCAGTACAATAGAATGGGCTTATACGCAACTATCTTATTGGCTAATCTACCTATGGCGGGAACAGGCCATCCACTGAACACGCCACTTGATTCTAGAATGTGCTATCAACAGTGTGCGTGGGTGTTGAGTTTGGGTATGTATCTAATGTGAAAGACCTGACCTAAGAGAGAGAAAAGAGAGAGGGCTCTATACTTTTGTCTCATTCCTATTATCTCAGGAACATATAACATAACATAATTGTTCATAAGCATGCAAACAGAATTTGTATGGAATATGTGTAGAGCATAATGGGAGATCACCTACAGAATTATTATTCTGGCACTAACTATACATTAACCCTTTCATTCCCCCCTTTGACATGATTTTATCATGTCAACCATGTATGGTGTGAGAGACTCTAGCAATTAACAGATGGTGAATAAGGCAGGTCCCTGCATTGTGTGTCAACCCAAGAGGCTTGCACCATTGGTTCTACCCTTGCCTCCCCCCTTGTGGACACCTTAGCACGGTGCAGCGATGTCTAAGAGGTGGACTGTCACCAGGTCCTGTACCCCCCTCGAGGTCTCCTCATGATCATTGTTCTTTGTCCAGTGGAGTGGACCATGTAGGGGTCATAGGGTAGGATAGAGTCAGTCCACAAAGTCCATGAAACCTTTGTCCACTGGTTGACCCTTGCCAGGGCTCACATCATTCAGCTGCACTCATCACACGGTTGCGACAGAGGTTTGACCTTCCTCTGTGTCTGCTTCCCGTATCTGCAGCTGTGGAGCATAGTTCCATCTTGGTGACACAGGAACGAAACAACTGTGTCCCCGCTCTCAGAGGCGCACCTCATCCCATGAGGTCTACAGGTCAGTCTGGTGGGTGCAGCAGAGGGTATGTAACATCCAGTCCAGCCAGTGAACAGTTCAGTGATGCTGTCCCAGGGATGCCACCCCCCTGTCGCTGGAAAGAGGTGAACATGCTGGTGCTGGTAAGTCTCGAGCTCCTGGCTCCACCCTGGATGCTGGAGGTGCGGTGGATGCGCTCGGGTATCAGTCCATTCTTCTTCTGGGGACTGAAGTCATACAGTCACTCGCCCTACGACCTTTTCTATGTCGCAGGCACACGTCATGATGGTCTGGTGCTCTCCGGCATGCATCTTCCCTGTACCCTACACCTTTAATCAAGTGCCGATACAAAGGGCTCAGCCGGGGCAGGACCAATAATGGTCTGAGGGGTTGCCATCACAATGCATGGAGCTTGTAAAGTTTTATCCTTATTCACTACACCTGTAGTTATCTATGTGTTGTTGTAAGTTATCTCCCAGTAGCCTTGAGTGTGTGATTGTTGGCTATATGAAATCTGCATGTGGTGATTGTGTTGTGATGTGTGTGTTGGGTGATGGGACCTATATGTTCAGTGGGTAGGTAGTAAACAATATTATTCAACGTTAGGAGACATCCATATCCATGCATTGTTGTATTCAGGCATTCAGAGCTTCTAACCTTCACCCTTATTCAGATTACCTAACCGTAATTAGCATGATGGAGATAAATAACGCAAGAACCCTATAAGTCTCACACCCCTACATCCGTGTGGTGAGCTATGTATGATTTATGTATTATCATTAGCACACTGTGTTTACAAATAATCTGTGATGGCAGAATGGTCTTCCCCGTCATCATCCTTCGTCTTGGGGTCCTCAGCTCTTCCTCTTGAACCAGCAGTTGGTCTAAGACTTGCTGATGACTCCCACTGTGGAAAATTGCATTTGTTAACGCCCTTCTGGGCTTCTGAATATATGGCCTATAGTGTCGTACTTGTTATGACCCGAGCGCCGGGCTAAGTTATTCTCGCTGCTGGCTTTGACAGCTGCGGGCTGTATTCTGGCCTTGCCGGGCTCTTATTGTGAAAGTGCTCGGTGGGGCTTCCGCCTGTCAACGGCCGGTCAGCTGATTGTCATTACCGTCGTTAGTGCTTCGCCCTTTTAAGCCCAGCACTGACGACGGTAAGACGCAGGAGTATTAGTCGACATAGGTCAATGTCACGTCTGAGTGGCTTCGTCCTGCCAAGCCCTGGGTCTGCGCCTCGTCATACTTGGGAGTGCCGTAGACCTTCATGTCAGGTCTGTCATCTTAGTTATGTCACAGTTAGCTCGTAGTGGCTGGGTTAGCCCTACGAGCCCAAGTCTCGTCATGTGTGTGTTTTGCCCTAAGGGGTTCATAGTTGTGTTTTGTCACGTCAGGAAATAAATTAACATCTTAGCCAAACTCTCTGGTGAACTCTGTGGCGTCTCTTGGTGATCCGTGAGGATCACCACATGACAGTACTCTGCTCCTTTTATTAGATCTGCATTTGGTTATCCCTTTACCATAACCAATTTGGAATTTGTTTCAAATTTTCCTCATCCCCTCATTTGTTAATGTTAAGATTGGTCATATAGGAGATTTCTGGGCATCTCTGTGCCACCTTTTGTGCTGTGGTTACCCAGTTAAGAGACAATGCTTATGGTTTTATTTTGGATTAATATTCTATGTTAAGGTCAGGTATTGGTTGTCCATGGATGGCTCTATTCTGCACTAGAGATGACAATATGTCCAACATTTTCCAATCCATGTGTTTGGGTCTGCAGGAGGGATCATGGAAGTCCGGTGCTATGTGGATTAGGTGGCAGTCAAAGGCGGAGACCTTGGCGGACTGATCCCAAGCTTTCTAAACTGGCTTTTGGTACATGGAATGTCACCTCTCTGGTGGGGAAGGAGCCTGAGCTGGTGTACGAGATTGAGCGATACCGGCTAGATATAGTCGGCCTCACCTCAACACACAGCTCCGGTTCCGGAACCAGTCTCCTGGAGAGGGGCTGGAGCTTGGCCTTTTCTGGAGTTGCCCCGGGCGAGAGGCGACGAGCAGGGGTAGGTATTCTTGTATCGCCCCACCTTGCTGCCTCTATATTGGAGTTTTCCCCGGTGGACGAAAGGGTTGCTTCCCTGCGCCTTCGGGTTGGGAAACGGGTCCTGACCATCATTTGTGCCTATGCACCAAATGATGTTTCAGAGTACCCACCCTTTTTGGAGTCTGTGACTGGGGTGCTGGAGGGTGCTCCTCCTGGAGACTCCATTGTCCTACTGGGGGACTTCAATGCGCACGTGGGCAACGACAGTGAAACCTGGAGGGGGGTGATTGGGAGGAACGGCCTGCCCGATCTGAACCCGAGTGGTGTTCAGTTATTGGACTTCTGTGCTAACCACAGTCTGTCTATAACGAACACCATGTTCAAGCATAAGGGTGTCCATATGTGCACCTGGCACCAGGACACCCTAGGCCGCAGGTCGATGATCGATTTTGTTATCGTATCATCAGACCTGCGACCGTATGTCTTGGACACCCGAGTAAAGAGAGGTGCAGAGCTGTCAACTGATCACCACCTGGTGGTGAGTTGGATCCGATGGCAGGGGAGGAAGCCATTCAGACCTGGTAGACCCAAACGTATAGTGAGGGTGTGCTGGGAGCGTCTGGCTGAGGCCCCTGTCCGGGAGGTCTTCAACTCCCACCTCCGGAAGAACTTCAACCACATTCCGAGGGAGTCTGGAGACATGGAGTCTGAATGGGCCATGTTCTCCACCTCTGTTGTTGAAGCGGCAGCCCAGAGCTGCGGCCGCAAGGTGGTCGGTGCATCTCGTGGTGGCAACCCCCGAACCAAGTGGTGGACACCAGTGGTGAGGGGGGCCATTAAGCTGAAGAAGGAGTCCTATCAAGCTTGGTTGGCTTGTGGGACTCCCGAAGCAGCTGAGGTGTACCGGCAGGCCAAGCGGAGTGCAGCTCGGGTGGTTGCTGAAGCAAAAACCCGGGTATGGGAGGAGTTCGGTGAGGCCATGGAACAAGACTTTCGGTCGGCTTCAAAGAGATTCTGGCAAACTGTTCGGCGGCTCAGGAGGGGAAAGCAGCTCCCCGTCCACACTGTGTATGGTGCGGATGGGACACTGTTGACTTCAACTGGGGATATCGTCGGGCGGTGGAAGGAATACTTCGAGGATCTCCTCAATCCCACTGATACGCCTTCCACAGAGGAAGCAGGGTTTGGGGACGAGGGGGATGACTCGCCTATCACAGGGGCTGAGGTCGCCAAGGTGGTTAAAAATCTCCTTGGTGGCCGGGCCCCGGGGGTGGACGAGATTCGCCCCGAGTACCTCAAGGCCCTGGATGTTGTTGGGTTGTCATGGTTGACACGCCTCTGCAACATTGCGTGGAGGTCGGGGGCAGTGCCTTTGGCATGGCAAACCGGGGTGGTGGTTCCTCTCTTCAAAAAAGGGGACCGGAGGGTGTGCTCCAACTTTAGAGGGATCACACTCCTCAGCCTCCCTGGGAAGGTCTATGCCAAGGTACTGGAGAGGAGAGTCCGGCCGTTGGTCGAACCTCGGATTCAGGAGGAGCAATGTGGTTTTCGTCCTGGCCGTGGCACATCGGACCAGCTCTTTACCCTCTCGAGAATTCTTGAGGGTTCGTGGGAGTTTGCCCAACCAGTTTACATGTGTTTTGTGGACTTGGAGAAGGCATTTGACCGCGTCCCTCGTGGATTTTTGTGGGGGGTGCTTCGGGAGTATGGGGTATCGGGCTTGTTGTTACGAGCTATTCGGTCTCTGTACGACCGTTGTGAGAGTTTAGTTCGCATTGCCAACACTCGGTCGGAGTCATTCCCAGTGAGAGTTGGACTCCGCCAGGGCTGCCCTTTGTCACCGGTCCTGTTCATAATTTTTATGGACAGGATTTCTAGGCGCAGCCAGGGAATGGAGGGTGTCATACTTGGTGACCACAGGATCTCATCTCTGTTGTTTGCAGATGATGTTGTCCTGTTGGCTTCATCCAGCAATGACCTACAGCTCTTGCTGGGACGGTTTGCCGCTGAGTGTGAAGCGGCTGGGATGAGAATCAGCACCTCCAAGTCCGAGTCCATGGTCCTCAGCCGGAAAAAGGTGGATTGTCCTCTCCGGGTTGGGGACAGGCTCCTGCCCCAAGTGGAGGAGTTTAAGTATCTTGGGGTCTTGTTCACGAGTGAGGGGAAAATGGAGCGAGAGATCGACAGACGGATTGGAGCAGCATCTGCAGTGATGCGGACGTTGTACCGGTCTGTTGTGGTGAAGAGGGAGCTTAGTTCTAAGGCAAAGCTGTCGATTTACCAGTCAATCTACGTTCCTACTCTCACCTATGGTCACGAGCTTTGGGTAATGACCGAAAGAACGAGATCGCGGATACAAGCGGCTGAAATGAGCTTTCTCCGTAGGATTGCTGGACTCACCCTCAGAGATAGGGTGAGGAGCTCAGTCATCCGGGAGAGGCTCAGAGTAGAACCGCTGCTCCTCCACATTGAAAGGAGTCAGTTGAGGTGGTATGGGCATCTGATTAGGATGCCTCCTGGACGCCTCCCACTTGAGGTGTTTCAGGCACGTCCCACTGGGAGGAGACCCCGGGGCAGACCCAGGACTCGGTGGAGAGACTATGTCTCCCAGCTAGTCTGGGAACGCCTTGGTATCCCCTCTGAAGAGCTGGAGCAGGTGGCTGGGGAGAGGGAAGTCTGGGCTTCTCTGCTTGAACTGCTGCCTCCGCGACCCGGACCTCCGGAAAAGCGGTAGAAGATGGATGGATGGATGGATGGATGGTGTTTGGGTCTAACCGGTGGGATGTGTGGAACCCTCCATAGGTTGAAATGCCTCTTATCCTCTTCAATTAGGACAATGGATGCTTCCACACATTTCCTTGTTTATCAGTCTAATTTTATGACCAATCTGGAGGATGGATTTGTATATAGTGGTAGTTCATAATTTGGATCAGATCTATTCAATTGCCTATAGTACATTGGGTACAATGCTACCTTTACAGATGTTAATAGGTGTTCTACTGGTAGCTTGTCATTTGCAGAATTTGATCGTTACTTGTCTGACCTTGAAAAGTCCTGTATGTCATTACCCGGAGTTCTTTACATGCAATAATTTAAGATAAGATAAGATAAGATAAGATAAGCCTTTATTAGTCCCACAACGGGGAAATTCCAGGATTGCAACAGCACAGGGATAGCAACACTCAGAGCAACAATCAGAAGGCAAGAAAAAAAAACAAGCAAGCAAGAGCAGCTAATATACATATGTACGTATTACTATAAAATATATATATATACACAGACACACAGACACACAGTGCAGAGCATTGTAGCTGGATGGAATAAATATATGAATATATGAACACACAGTGCAGAGCATTGTAGCTAGATGGAATAAATATGTAAATATATAAACACCCACAGTACGGAGCATTGCAGCTAGGTGGAATAAATATGCAAGTATATAAACACACACAGTGCGGAGCAATGTAGCTAGATGGAATAATATGTAGATATATAAATATATAAACACACCCAGTGCTGAGCATTGTAGCTAGATGGAATAAATATGTAAATATATAAACACACACAGTGCAGAGCATTGTTGCTAGATGGAATGAAACAGCATAACCGTCTACTTAGTTATCCTACATGGTATGATTATGTGCCCATACATATTCTCACCCTCCATAGCGACCGGTATGTTCCTAGTTGTATGCCGGAGGGGACCATTGTGTAAGTCTATTGCATCTTTTGCATTCAAAAAACTATTAGTTTGTTACGTCTTTTTGCTATCTCTGCGAGCAGCCCTGCTTAGGTTGTACAGTCTGACAGCCGTTGGTAGGAAGGACCTACGAAACCTCTCGGTTGTGCACCTGGGATGATGTAGTCTGCTGCTAAATGAGCTCCTCAGTGCATTCAGTATGTCCTGCATAGGGTGGAACTCGGACTCCAGCAGAGATGACAGTTTAGCCACCGTCCTTCTCTCTCCTATCTCCTCCATCGGATCAAGGCGCTGCCCCAGGACAGAGCTAGCTTTCTTAATCAGTTTGTTCAGTCTCTTCCTATCGGCTGCAGTAATGCCACTGCCCCAGCAGACCACTCCAAAAGTGATGGCTGATGCCACCACCGTGTCATAGAATGACTTCAGCAGCGCCCCTTGTACACCAAAAGACCTGAGTCTCCTCAGCAGGAACAGCCTGCGCTGTCCCTTCTTGTAGAGTGCATCAGTATTGTGTGACCAGTCTAGTTTATTGTTCAGATGAATACCCAGGTACTTATAGGATGTCACCATCTCGATGTCTGTTCCCTGTATATTTACTGGTACTGTGAGGGGCTGCCCATGCCTGCGGCAGTCCACCACCAGCTCCTTAGTTTTCCTCGCGTTGATCTGGAGGCAGTTCCGATGGCACCAGTCCACGAAGTCCTGGATAAGCCCTCTGTACTCAGCTTCATCTCCATTGGAGATGAGGCCAACGATCGCAGAGTCATCAGAGAACTTCTGTAGATGGCAGTGTGTTGTGTTGTGTGAGAAGTCCGCAGTATAAAGAGTGAACAGGAAGGGAGCCAGCACCGTTCCCTGGGGGGCCCCCGTGCTACTGATGATCGTGTCGGACACACAGTCCCGGGTTCTCACAAACTGAGGCCGGTTCGTGAGGTAGTCCAGGATCCATGATGACAGGTGCTGGTCCACCCCTGCGCGCAGCAGCTTGTCCTTCAGGATCATCGGTTGGATGGTGTTGAAAGCACTGGAGAAGTCAAAGAACATGATCCTCACCATATTCCCGGGCTTCTCCAGGTGGGACAGAGAACGGTGAAGGAGGAAGATCACCGCATCCTCCACCCCAATGCCATGCTGGTAGGCGAACTGGAGTGGATCCATCGCTGGTTCCACCAGGGGGCGGAGGTGAGCAAGGAGCAGTCTCTCCAGGGTCTTCATCAAGTGGGACGTCAAGGCCACCGGTCTGTAGCTGTTCAGGTCTTTGGGGTGGGAAGTTTTTGGTACAGGTACCACACAAGATGTTTTCCACAGCTGTGGTACCCTCCCCAGTTTCAGGCTCATGTTGAAGATATACGTCACAATCCCACACAGCTGGTCTGCACAGGACTTGAGGAGCTTTGCGCTGATGCCGTCCGGTCCCGGCGCCTTCCTCGCCTTGATCTTCCTCAGCTCCGTCCTCACCTGGGTCCTGGTCAGGGTCAGGATGGGGGGCTGTGTGTTGGGAGTGGGGGGGTGTTGGTGGAGTGGGGAGTGGGCAGCAGGACTTGATTTCTTTAGAGGCAGCAGTGGTTGTTGTGCAGTCAGGGGGGAGGGCGGTTGGTCAAATCTATTGAAAAACAGATTCAGGTTGTTCGCCCACTCCCTGCCCCCTGTGGCCTGGGGGGAGGTATTCTGGAGCCCCGAGATTGTTTTGAGGTTTCTCCAGACCCCGCTGATGTCGCTCTGTTGCAGCTTGTCCTCCATCTTCTTCCTGAAGCTGTCCTTGCCTTCTCTGATCTTTCTCCTCAGCTCCCTCTGTACGGACTTCAGCATCTCCCTGTTCCCTGACCTGAAGATCCTCTTCTTCTCTCTCAGAAGTGTTTTTATCTCAGGGTTGATCCAGGGTTTGTTGTTTGAGTGACGCCGTATGGTCTTGGTGGGAACGGATTTGTCCACACAGAAGCTGAGGTAGCCCGTGAAGGTGTGAATGAGGCCATCGATGTCCTCACCATGTGGATAATAATTTAATTTTGCTAATTTTCTGCATACGTGTAGAAGTGAGTCCACTTATCTGTTCTAGTCTTTAAGTATGCAGTCCAGTTTTCAGTGGTGGAGGTGGACGCCTCTCCTGCCAGCAGCGGCCATTGTGGGGCGTGCTCCCTCCTCCTCCTCCTTGCTGTCCTCCCCCCTTGTCGTCTTGGCCTCCTTTAATAAGAGAAACAGATTCATTGGGAGCCTCAGGCTCCCCTTGTGTCAGCCATTCCATAAATAAGTTCAGTTTTCTCCAAATTTTCTTTTCCCTTCTTATCTAGATTTCCAACCTTGAGTCAAGAAAGGAACTGCTTCAAAGTCTTCATTTAATTTTCCTAATTAATATAAGATGGGATAATAAGATTAACTCTCCACCATGCCAACAGATATTATCTGCACTACTGTAATTGAACCTTGCGGACCTTTGTCTTCCAAGAGTTCTGTTCAATAAGGTTTCAATAGTCACAGCTTAACTAGTTTACAAATTTCATTTAAGACAAACAAAATAACCACCTGTGCATTTTGATATGCTTCAGCAGTGATAAATAAGATCAGTTTGTCCAGTGGAACACAGACTGTTTGTTCTCTCCCATAGATTGAGTCCCCATCGTGCTGTTTGCTCTCTACATGTCTGTTCTTTTCTTCTTCTCTATCCCCTCACCCCCCAGCCAGTCGCAGCAGATGACTGCCCCTCCCTGAGCCTGGTTCTGCTGGAGGTTTCTTCCTGTTAAAAGGGAGTTTTTCCTCTCCACCGTCGCCAAGTGCTTGCTCACAGGGGATCGCCTGATTGCTGGGGTCTTTCTGCAACTGTGGGGGTCCTCCCTACAGTTGATAGTGCTATGAGATGACTGTTGTTGTGAGATGGCGCTATATAAATAAAGTTGAATTGAATTGAATTGAATTTGAATAAATGAATAAAAGTTGTGTCACACTTTCAGTCAACGGAAAGGTGGACGTTTTGCCTAATTAGAATTTGATTCAAATTTTTTCCTTGAATGCCTCATTTTATATATTCCTTGGTAAATTGTGGAGTGAATGTAGTTTACCCTGACCCAGCTTGGCCACCGCCGAATCAGGAAAAAACACATTCCTCATTACTGTCATATTCCTGAAATATGACGTATCATATATCACATATCACACCATTATGTGGTGAGTAACATCAAACGCATACCCTCTGTTGGGGAGGAACATAACTGCGTTGTTAGATTGACTTTAAATGACTGTGTATATAGTAAGGCTATAATCTCTGCTGTGAGTGTTTGCTCATTGATGTTAATATTCACAATTACGGAAATTCACTGAAAGATTGGACACCTAATGCCTCATTGCTGCTTTAAGTACTTGGAAACATCTAAGATGGCTACCTGCATTTGTGCCTTCTTCCTGGCACTCTTAGCCAAAAATTTAATTTATTTATTGTTGGTTTTCTGTTTGTTTGGTTTTTACAGCTACAGCTTCAAATCTTACGTGGATCTTTATTTTTCTTTGGTTACACATACTCTGCTTTCATTTCTTTTTCCATTTCCATCTCAACATCAGAAATATTCTCTACACTTGCTAAATCCACCGTTCTTCCCCTACGTACTTTTTCCCATCAGAAACACTCACTCAATTCTTTACCATCCACTATCCATCTGTGTACAAGACTTCACCTTTCCCTGGACTAGCTGATGAAACATCTCACATCTATAATCTCTTTCAGTATTAAAACTTCCTTCTGTTCACTGTCCTGTCATTCATACTACTGACTACTGTCCACAGCTAATGCTCCATGCAAGATCCTGCACATAAAAGTGATCGGTTTCATTCTGAAAAGTCAGCTTTATAATAAACCAACATGGCTCAATTCAAAATTCTGTTTTGTGACAAAACTCATCTCTTGATTTATACCCTGGCCTTGGATGCCTTTTAATTACTGACCTTTTGAATTTGTTTTGGAATTAAATAATGTCTCTGAGTCTGAACACCTGGTGTGCCTTTCAAGGAATGTATTAAACTAAGATGTCTGCTGATTATTATGAAAACTTAAGTTTAACAGAGTCACCTGTATCTTGGTGTGGTGGAGTCTTCTGTCTTTTTCTCCTGAACAGATAACTTCAGATGAACTAACACTATGCCCACAAAACTATAACAATTTTAGATACGAAAATATAAAACTTTCATTAGCCCCCCAAAACAATTCTAAATAATATTTAAATCAGGACTTAACCATGTGACACACAGACCATGCAGGTGTGAACCGCTGGTTTGTTTGTCAAGCTACATTTGTTGTCTTGTGTGTGTCAGAGCTGCAGATCTATGTGCACGGGACATTAAAGCCTTGTTCATGCTCCACCTCCGTTCTGTGCGTGCTCTATGATGCTTGTACCCCTTGGATAAGGCTGGTGTGCACACAGCTATATGTATGTATATGCTTCATTCTTGAGTCTATTTGGCTGAGTGTTTGCTGTTTTTTACCCCAAATTATCTTCTTGTTTCTCTAGTCTACTCTGGTTGTGTTTGTTTTAATTCATCGTCTTCTAATAATGCTTTTTACTCATCTCTGGATGATCAAAAACCATAACCCTTGTTACGCTGCCATCCCCCATCTCCATACAGAGTGTAAGGAAATCTGTAATGCTCCACACTGTGTATTTATATCTATGTGTACATATGTATATTCACTGCTCTTATCTTCATATCTTCTAAATTATTGCTCTGAGCGTTGCTATCCCTGTGCTATTGCAATCCTAGAATTTCCCCCATTGTGGGACCAATATAGGCTTACCTTATCCTAATGTGGCTTTCATGTAAGCTTACAGCTTTTTTCAAATTTAAACACTTCCCTTCTAACTTTGCAACCTTTTCTCTTAATAGTTATTTTCTCCTAACAAATTTTAGATTTTTTCTTTTTTCCTGGTAAGTTTGCAAGTTCCTGTTCAGGAATTTGTGACATTTTGTAATATCTGGCAAATTTCCTCAATTGTGCAATTTCCTCCGAACCTTGCAGTTTTACCCTTATACCTTTTTGCATAAATTTTCAACCTTTGTCTTAAGCTGTGATTGTAAATCAGCGTTTTTATCATATTTTGCACCTCCATGCTCATACCTTATGTTAAGTTAAAATATCTACTGTAAATCTTTAACAATGTTATTAGATTTGTTATTAGATTGGGCTGCACGGTGGCGCAGTGGTTAGCACTGCGGCAGCACAGTTTACCCTTGGCCGGGGGATTGTGGGGATCGTGGGATCATGGGTTTGATCCCAGCCCCCGACCAACAGTGATCTGTGTGGAGTTTGCATGTTCTCCCCGTGTTGCGTGGGTTTACTCCGGGATTTCTCCGGTTTCCTCCCACATGCCAAAAACATGCATGTTAGGTTAATTGGCTGTTCTAAATTGTCCCTAGATATCTGTTTCCTATAGGCCCTTAGAATAGAGGGTTAGCATTAATGAAAGCGCTTTGAGTGGTCCTTGTGACTAGAAAAGCGCTATATAAGTGCAGGTTAGTTAGTTAGTTAGTTAGATTTCACCAGATTTGTAAAGCATAAGCAATACTTTTCTCTAGCTGGTTGTTCCAAATTGTCCCCAGACATCCCCTCTCCTATAGGCACCCAGAATAGAAGGCTAGCACTAGTGGTTGTCTTTGAGACTAGAAAATGTGCTAATAAGGTAGTTCATATCCATAAAGTTTTGAGAGATGTGCAAAAAATACAGATAGGAGGGTCTGGGAACCTCCAGATATGTATTTGCCCTTAAGTATTAAGGAGCCCTCAACCTGCCTCATTTCTCTTGGTCACTAGGTGGCTAGTTTTCTTGTAGCAAAAGTTCAGACTGCCTAATATTCTGTGGAAAAATGACCTTTCAAGCATCAAGAATTTTTCAGATTTTGGTCGTAGTTGCTAGCCTTTGTATTATTAATTTGTCCCTGTTGGATTTTTCCTTGATATATTGTTCTATTCCTTTCTTTTAATCTTTTTCCAAAAAATAAAAATTCATTCATATTTCTGTTCTCTTTCTGTAGTTACTCAATAGTTTGCATACATGGTAGCATTTTAGATGAGAAAGCACACCGACCTCTCAGCTATAAGACTTCAAGCCTTAATGGAGCCTTCAAACCTTAATGGATTAGTACTTTTCTATCTGTTCCTGTCTTGACCTCTCGTCCTGACCTCTCCCCCCTTGAAACAGAATGGCTTAATATCAAAGCCGGTTCTTTTTCAACATCCTGTAGGGAAGGATACCCATTGTGTTGCTAATATGGGGGACCCCTCAGGGGCCCTTGTGGGTGTTTGAGCTCAGTGGCCAAATTGCTTAACATAGGAAGTATTAGTCTCATGGGGGCCTCTGACTATTCTGACCTCCTGTGGTCATGCAGCTGATACTGATAGGTCAACTTCGATGGGGCATGGGTATGGCTTTTTTGAAGATTGGTCATGTATTGTGTCTGCTCAGTATGTGGTCTTGGCACATCTCTGATATGGAAAGCAACAATACTGTACTTACATGTGCTCAATTGTTCCTCTTTTGACCCATTGTGTTGCTTTCTTGGATTGCTGAAGTGGGACAGCGAAGTGGAGGGAGGAGGGGGTCACTGCGTGAAGGAGGAGGCAGCTGCTGGGGGAGGGGTTGTCCACAGCCAATACTGTCTCAAATTTAATGGAGAGAAGCAGGCTATTAAACAGCGTATCTTTTGTCCTTTGCTGTTATATCGTGGTTATTGATTATTTTGCATTTGTTCTCAACGTTGCAGCATAAGTCTCTTATTCTTACGTTTTTCTTTCCTTCCTCCAATCGTTTCTCCATATTTTTGTCTTGCGTCCTGCACAAAATTTTAACATTTCATCAGTTTTCAATTTTCTTCAAAAACAAATTTCCGTTTCCATATTCTGCCCACTCTCATCTCCACAACAAAAACTCCCATTTACTTCATTCATTCATTTTAGTTTATTGTATTTATTCGATCATTTTGTATTTATAATTTAATTCATTTATATATTTACTTATCTGTACCAACCTGCAATTTTTCATTTAAATTCTCTCACCTTTATATAGTGTCCACCTGCCTAGAATTTCCTAGTTTTGTTGAGGAATAAATCTCCTTATTCTCCAGTTTTATTGTAAACCTCCCTCTGCCTAATTTTAAAGTTGAACCTTTGTCTCTCCAAGCTGAATGGGTATGCTTTGCCTCATTATGGGCAAACCTGCATTTTAGCAAGCCCCTGAGGTCTTTTGTTGTTATTCACCATGCATGGAATTTTTAAAGCCTCCCTTTCAACCAGAGAGATAAAGTTCCAGATTTATTATTAAGGTTTTAAGTTTTGTTGGCAGTAATTTCGTGAAATAGTGCACTTCCTATATTTGGCCACACGATGGAGGCACTGTGCCACAGCTTGAAGGTGATTCAAGATGGCGCCCTCGCATGCGCAGTAAATGGGACACGTGCAAGATGGCCCCTGAGCCTATTGTTCACAAACCATGTTTTTTTTTTTTTTTTTACAAGATGGCGCCCTCGCATGCGCAGTAAATGAGACACGTGCAAGATGGCCCCTTAGCCTATTGTTCACAAACCACATGTTTTTTTTTTCCACTCAATTTAAGAAAATGGAGCGCTGTCTCCTTGACCCCAGCTAGCACACACTAGCACACCAGAATAGCTTTACAACTTTAATTTAGCACTTCATTTTAATGCTGTTACCTCAAATAATTCTCCTCTCAGTAACTTGTTTTACCAATTGCACCTCCACTCGGTGGTGGGGGGTCGCATACTTCTCTTTGTTCTGACCACGCGGTCCGGAGCCCACCCTCGGTGGTGGGGGCCCATTGCTTTCCTTTGTTCTGACCCGGAGCCCACCATTAGTTAAATCATTATGGGAAAATTTTTAATAAATATTCCCAACTCTCGGTATTTCCCAAACCACACTTTTATCCCCTAGAGACACACTGAATTAAATCATACTATGGGATAGGTTCAGCAGATATTTCCAACCCCCTGGTATTTCTCAAATCATATTTTTATCCTCAATAAACAGAATTACAGACATTCGGGACCAGGCTACCCCTAGTTCCCATATTTGAGGAGACGAAGACGGTTAAATTCCGCTTCCCTAAGTCTCTTATTCCAGCACAGACTGTAACTGAAATTTGCTGGCCCCCAGGCTAATCCGGGTCCTTTAATTTGGGAGACGAATGCGGCTGATCCCGCAGTTCTCTAAGTCTCGTATTTATTTCGCAACAGACTGCTCCGAAATACTTCACCTACGTGGCATCATTCCATTTTTTTTTTTTTTTTGAACGGCATTGGGTCGATTCTTTAACCCCCCCGGCATCAGGCTAATCCTGGATTTCAATTTGGAAGACAGGCACGGCCATTGCCTCCTATTGTCTTATCAATTCTGGGTACAGACTGATTAAAGATTAAATGAACCTCGTCGATTCATTTAATCTTTTGTTAAACAGAGGCTACTTTCACAGAGGCCTCGGCAGGTCCCCCTGCAAAGCGGTAGTTTGATTTAACTCTGATATACAGCGGACACTTTCCCTTGGGGTCTTTTTTCGGCTCCGAGAACAAGCGGTGTCTTGTATCCAGCAAATTAAAATGATTGCGGCTTCACTCCCCAGAGTGGCTTCAGGTGAAACTTTTCATGGCTCCCCCCGGCATCAGATTGCTAAAACCTGGTTCTTTTCATTTGAGGAGACATACCAGGGTGATTATTAGTCACTCTAGCTCCTAAGTCTCGTCGTTTTGGCTCAGACTGACTCCAAAACATTTTTAAAATTTGGCGGACCATGCACCCGTCATACATGTCCAGGGGCCGTGGCCATTCTATCTCAGACTGAAAATAGAACACGTGCACTCTCTTTAACTTTCCATACTATTGTTTAAACTTTACATGTGACTCCCAACCAAATGATAAATTTCGAGATCGGATATACCCCTTTATCAGACAACTGTAAATTTAGAATGGCCAAACTGCAGAATTTTGTATACAAAAGGCTCTGCTTACCTTTTTATTCAGGCGCGCCACAGTGGTCTGTAAAAGGGTCCTTCCGCTGTAGTTTTTGGGTCCTTTCTATGTAGTTTTTTCCAGGCTCGTCTCGAAATACTTCAATCCGGGTCACAGCACCAATTTGTTAGAAAAATACCCGATTCTTTGATTGAAAGATCCAAGAACAAACCGGAGATTTCTTCAATTTAAAGGATGGTATATTTATTTAGAAGTCACATGTAAAGTAAGCAGCGCTGGACCAGTTTGACGCTGTCCCCTCTAGAACGTCGTCAGACTGATCCCGACTTCCGGGTGTGGGTTACATTCATCTTCTCGGGGGCAACCCAGTACAATAGGATGGGCTTATACGCAACTATCTTATTGGCTAATCTACCTATGGCGGGAACAGGCCATCCACTGAACACGCCACTTCATTCTAGAATGTGCTATCAACAGTGTGCGTGGGTGTTGAGTTTGGGTGTGCATCTAATGTGAAAGACCTGACCTAAGAGAGAGAAAAGAGAGAGGGCTCTATACTTTTGTCTCATTCCTATTATCTCAGGAACATATAACATAACATAATTGTTCATAAGCATGCAAACAGAATTTGTATGGAATATGTGTAGAGCATAATGGGAGATCACCTACAGAATTATTATTCTGGCACTAACTATACATTAACCCTTTCACCACCTATGACTTTAAGTTTAATCCATGCAGGAAGGGCCCAAGTCAATTCAATTCAGTTCAACTTTATTTATATAGCACCATTTCCTTTTAAAGTGGCTCGGCAAGGAGTCAAAAGAACATGTTGAGCAGCTCAGAGTAATTCACATAAATCATCCGGAAGCAGGCCTGAATATGATTTGGGATAGACTCGAGCAAACTTATGGCTCGCCAGAAGCAGTAGAGGATGCTCTTTTCAAACGCATTGACACTTTTCCAAAGATAGGAAACCGAGATTACGCCAAACTGATTAAGTTGAGTGATCTTCTGATGGAACTTCTATCAGCAAAGGATGAAGGAGACTTACCTGGTCTCTCCTTCCTCGACACGGCAAGAGGTGTCAACCCAATTGTGCAGAAACTCCCCTTTCGTCTGCAGGAAAAGTGGGCTTCAGCTGGTGCATCTTATAAGCGACAAAAGCACGTGCCTTATCCTCCCTTTGCCTTTTTTGTAAAATTCATTAGCCAGGAAGCTAGCATTGCCAATGACCCAAGCTTCAACTTCATCACTCAGACAGACACTGTTCCCAGGGCTGAAAAGTTAGCATGGCAGCCAAACAAACATCAAAGAGTCTCAGTCTGCAAAACCGAGATATCCACCAGAGCTAATTCTGATTCTACTGACTCCTCATTAAAATCTGATGGCTGTGATAAAATGTGTCCTATTCATGGGAAACCACACCCTTTAAGTAAATGTCGTGCTTTCAGAGAAAAATCCATTGAAGATCGTAAGATGTTTTTGAAAGAGAACACTCTGTGTTTTAAATGTTGTTCATCTTCGTCACACATCGCTAAAAACTGCAAAGCCAAAGTTCAGTGTTCTGAGTGCAAGAGCGAAAAACATAACTCAGCCCTACATCCAGGACCCGCACTCTGGACAGAAGTGAAGGATCCCGATCCAGAGCATGGCGGGGAGGAGGTCGAAACTGTGCCTCAACCTCAATCTGATATTACGAACAAATGCACAAAGGTCTGTGGTGGAGATCTGACAGACAGATCCTGTTCCAAAATATGCCTCGTGAAAGTATATCCAGCCGGTCACAGAGACAAAGCAGTGAAGCTCTATGCAATTCTGGACGAGCAGAGCAACAGGTCACTGGTTCGTTCACAGTTCTTTAACGTGTTTGGCGACAGAAGTCCAAGTGCTCCTTACACACTGAGAACATGCGCAGGAAGGAAGGAATCATCAGGAAGGAGGGCAAGCGGCTATGAAGTGGAATCTCTGGATGGGACAGTCCGCATTCCATTACCCAGCCTCATAGAGTGCAACGACATTCCCGACAACAGAGACGAGATTCCAACCCCTGAGGTTGCTCTTCATCATACACATCTAAAGACAATGGCGCACTTCATCCCAGATATGGACCCAAATGCCCAGATCATGCTTCTCCTCGGTCGGGACATTATCAGAGTGCATAAAGTTCGCAAACAGGTGAACGGCTCACACAACCAGCCCTATGCACAGAAATTAGATCTAGGGTGGGTTGTTGTAGGCAATGTGTGTCTTGGCAGCGTCCATAGACCATCAGTAATCAACGCCTTCTACACAAACACCACAGAGCTACGTCGGCCATCTCTCTTCGAACCATGCCCTAATGTGTTCTGTGTTAAGGAAAAGTACAGCACCGTCCAGGCCACAAACCAGAACCCTGCAGATCATGCAACGCGTTCTGTTGCTACAGGCCTGTTAAGCAACACTAACTGGTTTAGTAGACCTAGCTTTTTGTACAAGCCAGACCAAGATGTTCCCGAAAGTACCTATGACCTTGTGGACTCAAGTTCAGATCCAGACATCCGTCCTCTAGTGTCCACTTTAAGCACTGCAACTGCATCCAAGCGGCTTGGTTCCCAAAGATTTGCCAAGTTCTCTTCATGGAAGTCACTGACTCGTGCCATCGCACACCTGAAACACATGGCTCGTTGTTTCAACACAACCATGATGAACAACTCTTGCAAAGGCTGGCATCTCTGCAAGGCAGAATTTAACGTTGAGGAACTCAACCAAGCCTCAGCTATCATCATTCAAACAGTGCAGGAAGAGGTTTACAATGAGGAAATCAAATGTATCAGAATGCACAAAAAGATCCCTAAAAACAGTCCCCTCAAAAATCTGGATCCGTTTGTCGACACACACGACCTGCTAAGAGTTGGAGGTCGTCTTCGCCATTCAGGTCTTGATCAGAACGAGAAGACTCCTTTGATCATTCCAGGCAATCATCATATTGCAACCTTACTCATTCGACAGTATCATGAACAGGTCCACCATCAAGGGCGTTTCTTTACGGAAGGAGCTGTCCGTTCAGCTGGCTTTTGGATAGTCGGCGGCAAGAGGAAGGTGAGCAGCATCATTCACCGATGTGTAACATGCAGACGGCTCAGAGCCCCAACTAGTAGCCAAAAGATGGCCAGTCTCCCACCAGACCGCCTTTCATCAGATCCTCCCTTCACAAACCTCGGGCTCGACGTATTTGGCCCTTGGAGCGTTTCTTCACGCCGGACTAGAGGAAGCCTCTCACAAAGCAAACGGTGGGCTGTGATTTTTACATGTATGAGCGTAAGAGCCGTTCATATTGAAGTCATAGAATCCCTCGACACATCTAGCTTCATCAATGCATTAAGACGGTTTCTAGCTGTGAGAGGACCGGCCAAAAGCATTCGTTCAGACAGAGGCACAAACCTTGTAGGTGCATGTAAGGCTTTGAAGATACCTTCTAACATCAACTACAAAAGTGTGAAATCTTACCTGTCGGACCAAGGATGTCCTTGGACTTTCAATCCTCCACATGCCTCCCATTTCGGTGGAGCGTGGGAAAGAATGATTGGTCTCGCTAGGAAGATTCTGGACTCCATGTTCCTCCAGCTGAAGGACAAACTTACCCATGAAGTTTTGGTAACCTTCATGGCAGAAGTAGCAGCCATCATTAATGCTCGGCCTCTTGTTCCTGTGACAACCGACCCTGACGAGTCATTCATACTCTCACCAGCTGCTCTTCTAACACAAAAGGTGAACTCTGTTCCCGCTCCTGCAGGAGAGTTTGGGCCTTCAGACCTCTACAAGCGCCAGTGGAGACAGGTTCAGCACCTGTCCAGCACCTTCTGGGATAGATGGCGTAAGCAATTCCTTCCAACACTTCAAGCACGTAGGAAGTGGCAGTCACCTCATCCAAACATTGAACCAAAGAGCGTTGTTCTCCTCAAGGACAGCCAAGTACCAAGGAATGAATGGCCACTTGGTCTGGTAACACAGGCCTTCCATAGCGAAGATGGGAAAGTCCGTCAGGTGGAAGTAAAGGTCATCAAGCCAGGAAAAGAAACTTTATTTGTGAGACCTGTTACAGAAATAGTACTTCTTCTTCCCCCAGATGCCTAAGTGGACTAGATGGGCTAGACGGACTAAGTGAGGTGGCGTAGAATCACGCCAGGCGGGGAGTGTTCTGTTAACTATTTAATGTTAAAGTTAAAGTGGAATATTATTTATATTCTTAATTAATTTTGAATAACCCGTTGTAATGTTGTGTTGGGTTCACCTTGAAATCGGCATGGTTCGTAGCCGAAGGTGATGTCACCTTCGGCTCCGACTAACTGTAAACAGGAAGTCAGTCAGAGTATTGAGGAAAAGTCCGTTGTGTGTGTTTTACCGCCTCAGTCAACTCCAGCAGCAGTCACATACATCCTCTGCCTTTGGTAGCATCGTGGGTATGTATTTACTGTTGTTGTTTGTGTGCATTCCTAGACGGTTTATTAAGGTTACGTTGGGTTTAATAACTTTAGACGCTAAAGTGGTTTTCCCGCGATTTACGCTAGCAACGGCCGTTGTATTGGTCGGAGGACGTTGATAGGTAATTTGGAGGGAAACAATTTATTATGGCGGTGGGAGTTGTTGTAAATATAGTTTTATATCGTATTTAAGTTAAAAGTAAGCAATTTATGTATTTTCATTGTAATGTCTGTATGAAGGTCAAGGAGTGATTGTGCCTTGTATTATGTGTTACAGTTTCACACTTTCCTTGTGTCATTAAACCTGTGGACTGAGAGCTGTGTCTTCCGAGTCTTGATGTGAGGAAGGAGTTTAGCTGACTGTCCAATCAGCAGAGGCAGTACAATCATATTGTTGTGCCTCTGGTGATTCCCAGTCCTAATGGTCTTCATTCAAAATGGTAAATTATTTTGTAGGACAAATCTTTGTGACCTTTCAATCTTTTTGACCTTAGTGTTGTAGTCAAGACCTCAATAACACCAGACCAAGATCACAGTGAGTTTAAGAGAGAGGATGGCTGGATGGCTGAATGGAAGGAATCCTTGGCAGTGGTATGCGTCTTTCTGTAATATACCTCAAACTTCCCACAAAATGCTCATAGTGTGGGGATATCAACATGTGATGTTCATACATTTCAGTAAATAGTCTAAAATAAAATGCTACATGACTTTCCTGTTTTAAACTTTTCAGAACACTGGACCATCCACAGCTGAGGTGATCAGGGAATTGTCACTTACAATCGCAATCAAAATTATTCAACCCCCATTGCATTTTAGGTTTATTGGCAAAATTTAAAACTTTTCAGTTGTTCACAATAAGCAAATTACACAAGAACAGTTTAAATAGTTAAATAAAATATTATTACACAACTAAGACAATTACAATTATTATTTGAGGGTGGCAACAACACTGTTGATTCAATGTGACATATACTATCTGGGTACATATTTATATTCTGCAGGGTAATTTAACGAACTGTAATACTGTTGATACCATCTAGCTGCAATGCTCCTGCACTGTGTATATAACTGTGTACATATGTATATTCATTTACCGCTTTGGCTAACCATTTCTTATCTTATTATCTTATTTACTATTGGAATTTCCCCATTGTGGGACTAATAAAGGTTTATCTTATCTTATTACAAGGATTTTAATTCAAATTCAACACTAAATCATATTTTCAATGACTATTGCAGTCTCTAAATTATTTTATTATTGTTGTATCAGGTGTCCTTGAGATACAGTAGAACACCTCAAATACCTGGACTGTTGATGATGATGTTTTTATTGCATGTTAGAAATGTGGCTAAGTCAAGAGATTGTCCAAAAAGTTAAAAGAAGAGCTCATTATCTTTACACTAACAAGGAAAAGGACAAAAGATAGTAAGGGCACTGAATATTCCCAGAGAAACAGTTGGTAACATAGTTCACAACTTTAAAATTAAAGGCACAGTGGCTACACTACCTGGACGTGGCAGAAAGAGGAAGCCATCAATGACTGCCACCAGAGTTCTGAGAAGGAAGGTGGTCAAAAACCCTCAACTGACTGCAAAACACCTGCAGCAAGGCTTGGTGGCAGCAAGCACTGAGGTTTCATTTTCCACAGTAAGGTGCACACTAAACGATGAAGGGCACTGTGCCTGAATGACAAGACGTACACCACTACTGAGGCAAAAGCACAAGAAAAGTCTGCTCCAATTTGTTAAAATCTATATAGAGAAGGGGCACGTGACATCACCAGATGGAAAAAACACAAGGAATTGTGGGGAAAGTGTTCTGCCTGTCTGTGCTTAGTAGTGAGCAATGAATGTGGTTAGGCTGCATGTCCACCAAATGGTTTTTTTTTCTGCAGTGGGCGACTATTTTCTGTTCATTTTCTATGTAGTCCAGTGTTTAATGTGCTCAGTGCCCTCGGTGCAAAAATGCTCTCATCAGTCAGCGCTGTGCTCATGGCGCTAAAAGCTGAAAAAAGTTCAACTTTCAGAGCACTGCAGCGCTCATCAGCTGCAGACCTCTCTCACCAGCTGATCACAATCAGCCTAAAAGTACGCCATGATCAATATTTAACAGCCAAAGCTTGGAGGGATGTGCATTTTTTTTTTTTTACCAGTTTGATGTGATTTATTCCAGTGAGTGGAGCGTTTCAGAGCAAAGTCTGAAATCCCCAGCACGCTTTGAGTGACAGGTCAAGTGGTTGCCAGGATACTGGGCAGAGTGCATTTTTAAATATGCGCATGAAAAGCACTCAGGAAAACAGATTGAGAGCATTTTTACTTTCCCTGTGGACACGCATGTAACATAGGTACTGAGGGGTAGTTAAAAAAACACCATAACTTTGCAAGGTTCTTTAAAACCAGGTGAAGACTCACAGGTTGCAATCAAAGGGGAAACTTTAAAGAGGATGTTTAAAGGTGTTTATTTCAGTCCCTCCAGGATTTTGCGATGTTGCGATCATGTCATTTCATATGAAATCAGCCAATCAGCGCAACTATTGCGCGACCTTGCAACTTTGTCCAATCACCACAACTTTCCCACAATTTTGGCCAATCCTTGTCAACTTCTGCCAGTTTCACCAATCAAATTTGTCCCTGAAACACTCAGTCTAACCAATCAAATGCATCGCACTGCACCGCCTTCACTTCCGTGTTTACAGTAAGAATTAATGGACACAGTGTGTGTCAAACCCCACTCACCCGCGAGGTTTGCAACACCGTCCCTTCCTCCGTCTCCCCCAGCCTGCCGGTGGACGTCTCCTTCCTTACCGCGTGTTTGAAGTGCTGGGTTTGTGTTGAAAGACGTCTGCCTGCCCCAAAAGCACACCGTCGCGGGAGTGCACGTGATGAGAGTCCATAGACCCACAAACAAGCAAATCTAACATTACTGCCAGTGTTTGATCATTTCATACATCTTTAGAGGTAAAATTATTATTACATGTTGTCAATGAGCTTTAAACCTGTGAATCTCTGATCTGGACATGGATGCCCCCCCCCCCATAACAGAAAGATGTGTGTGTCTGTGTGTGTGTCTGTGTACGCGCAGTAGACAGGCAGGTAGGAGTTACATGGAAAGAGACAGAATGTTGTCTGTAATTTTTTTCAGAAAAACAGACTCCAACAGACAATACAGACTAACAGAATAAATTATTCCTTTTTTCCTCTCCGCTTGGTACCAAGTGGTTGGAGACTGTAGGGAGTTTTCAAATGAAGGTGCGCAAATAATTTCCAAATCTCTACTCTTTAACATGCATCCAATGCAATTTAGCTGTTGTAATGGATATTGTGTTAAAGTCTGTATTGGCTGTTGCACAAAAGAGTTTTTCTGTATAGCAGAAGTTTCTGCTTAATTTACATATCACTGTAATAGGAAATGTTTGACAATCCTGTGCTTTTTGTCATGGCGGCCGCTGGGCCGTCATCATCATCATCATCATCGTCAGCTGCGCACACACCGGTAGGCATCAATCAGCGGCCTTTAAAGGCCAGAACCACTGACGGCTCGGCACGGAGTCGTCTGTCGCCTTTGCCCAGCAATGCGCCGAGATTACGACCTCAAGCCAAAGCCAAGACTAGGACCTCTCACCAAGCCAAGCCACGTAAGCAACCTCAACATTCATCTTCTTCTAGCTTCTTCCCCTGTGCGCAGGTGGACCTCCCTGGTGGCGGACAAACCACCCCAGCTGACGGGGCATCACTTCCTCCTCCTCGGAGTTCCTCCTCACCTCCGCTACGTCAAGCACCACGAGCACCACTTCGCACGGGCACTCGGAGCCAGCAAGACATACCCTGTGGTGCCTGCAAGTAAACGTTACTAACTGCAGATCTTCCATCTTCACGAACAGCTTTAATTGTTTGTGCTTGTGTGTTCCAGGGTTGGCAGGTCGCCACCGAATACGCTCAGCTCGTGACCAGACATCCACACACTCATTCACTCACGCACCACACTCACTTATTATTAATAAAGAATAATTGTCTGATATCTACTCGTGTCAGCGTCTGTCTCCTGGGTCCCGAAACATGTCAGTACGACTCCGTCAAGTTGACCCAGCGGACAGCGCGCTGTCGCGCAGGCTAAACACTCTTAGTGCCCGAGTAGACATGATTGCACACCAACAGACAGTCATTCTCAACCAACTAACACAGGTTAATAGCCGGCTGGATCGTCTGGAAGGACGCCAGACGTTTCCCCCGGCGACCGGGGTTTTTTCAACCCCTGTAGGCGCACCTACTAGCCAAGCTAATGTACCATCTACACATCGTCTCACTCCCGTGCCAACCCCCGCCCGCTTCAGCGGAAAACTCGGGGAAGCGCGAGGATTTATACTTCAATGTGAATCAGTGTTTCTCCGCGTCCCGGGGGACTTCGCCACGGACCCGAGTAAAATAGGTTATATCATCAACCTGTTGGGGGGTAGAGCCTTAGACTGGGCCTACACAGTTATGGCTAAACCAGGTTATCCTGTTTTAACTTACCAGCAGTTCCTGGCAGAGTTTATGGAAGTGTTTGACCATACAGACCGGGGCGCAGTGTTAACTGAACGGCTGCTAAGTCTTCGGCAGGGCAGTAGATCCGCTGCTGATTACGCCATTGACTTCCGGGTGTTAGCCGCTGAGATTGGGTGGGGGGAGCCAGCGCTTTGTGGTATCTTCCTCCGCAGTCTTAGCTCCGAATTGAAAGATGAGCTAGCGGCACGGGACAAACCAGACAAATTAGGGGAGTTAATTGCCCTCACCATTAGCCTGGACAGTAGACTAAAGCAGCGAGCGGCCGAACGGCGGACAGCTCCCCGTTCGAGTAAACCCCGCCCTCGCTCCACTAGCTCTCCCCTTCTCGCTCTACCCTCGCCGGAGGAACTTCCGGAGCAAGAAGATATGATAATAGGGCAATCGGGAGTGTCAGCAGCAGAAAGACAGCGCCGCAGGGATCTGTGCCTATGTTTTTATTGTGGCAATGGGTCTCATGGGGTTGCTGAATGCCCAAATCTGTTAAAAGGGGCGGTCCGTGGATCACAGTAGGGGGATTCACGGACAAAAACCAAAAAAAGCCCCTCACTAGTTGCTGCATTCCCATTAGGTTACTACACAAACACAAGGAACACTCCACACATGCCTTAGTTGACTCTGGAGCTGAGCAAAACTTTATCTCCAGAGACCTGGCAACCCAGATGGGCCTCAGCTGTCAACTTCTATGTCCTCCTGTCAATCTCGTCACCTTGTCCAAGGCATCACTGACATCTGTTTCCCACCAGACAGCCCCTGTGTCAGTTATAGTCTCTGGGAATCACAGAGAGGAAATTTGGTTCTTAATTTTGCCCATCTCCTCCTCACCCGTCATCCTGGGGTACCCCTGGCTCCGGCTTCATAACCCCACCTTTGACTGGCAAGCTGGGAGTATTACAGCGTGGAGTTCGTTCTGTCTGAGTGCCTGCCTCAATCTGCGGCGTGTGCCCCTTCGGTCTCGGTGCCTCTACCTTCGATGCCACCCCCGGATCTGTCCAAGGTACCAGAAGTCTACTACGACCTGGGGCCAGTATTCAGTAAGTCACGGGCACTGTCCCTTCCCCCCCACCGTCCGTACGACTGTGCGATCAACCTCAAGGCTGGGGCCGCTCTTCCGGCGAGCCGCCTGTACAGCCTGTCCGCCCCGGAGCGCGAGGCCATGGATACTTACATCAAGGAGTCTCTGGCTTCTGGAATCATCCGCCCTTCGTCCTTGGCCATGGGTGCTGGGTTCTTCTTCGTGGGGAAGAAGGACGGTTCACTACGCCCCTGCATCGACTTCCAGGGTCTCAACGAGATCACGGTCAAGGATAAATATACTCTGCCCTTGATGAACACTGCCTTTGACTCCCTCCAGGGGGCGTCCTGGTTCACTAAGTTAGACCTGTGGAACGCCTATCACCTGGTGCATATCAGAGAAGGCGATGAGTGGAAGATGGCTTTTCGGACCCCAAGCGGACATTTCGAATACCTAGTGATGCTGTTTGGGTTAACCAACGCTCCGGCCGTTTTCCAGCGGTTGATAAACGACGTTCTTTGGGACTTCCTCAACTCCTTCGTGTTTGTCTACCTCGATGACATACTCATCTTCTCACGCACGTTGGAGGAACAACAGGTGCATGTGCGACGGGTCCTGCAGTGCCTCCTGGAGAACCAGCTGTTCTTCAAGGCAGAGAAGTGCGAATTCCACACTGACCGGACCTCTTTCCTTGGTTTCATCATCGCCCGGAATCAGGTGCTCCCCGACCCGGTCAAGGTCAAGGCGGTGGTGGATTGGCCCATGCCCACATCCAGGAAACAGCTACAGGGGTTCCTGGGCTTCGCCAATTTCTACCGTCGTTTTGTGCCTAATTTTGGAAACATCGCCCGCCCCCTGACTGCTCTCACTTCCCCTAAGACCCCTTTTCGCTGGAGTGAGGAGGCTGCCGCGGCGTTCGGGAGACTTAAGGAGGAGTTCGCTTTGGCTCGGGTGCTGACTCAGGTGGATCCGGAGCTGCAGTGCCTGGTGGAGGTGGATGCTTCTGATTCGGGAGTGGGGGCCGTTCTCTCCCAGCGCTCTCCAGTGGATGGCAAGATTCGACCGTGTGCATACTTCTCCCATCACCTGACGCCCGCAGAAAGGAATTACTGCATAGGAGACAGGGAGCTGCTGGCTGTGAAACTCGCCCTGGAGGAGTGGAGACACTGGCTGGAGGGGGCTGCCCAGCCGTTCGTCGTTTGGACTGACCACCGCAACCTTGAGTACCTCAGGACGGCTAAGCATTTGAACGCACGCCAGGCCCGCTGGTCGCTTTTCTTCGGCTGCTTTATCTTTACCATCACCTACCGGCCGGGGAGCAAGAATGGTAAGCCCGACGCCCTCTCGCGGCAGTTCGACGCACCATCCACCGAAGATCAGGAGGTGACCATCCTACCGTCCTCTTGTGTGGTGGGTGCACTGTCTTGGGGTATCTGCAAGAGGGTCCGAAGAGCGCAGGAGATGGAGCCTGATCCGGGTGGGGGTCCCCCGGGTTGCTTGTTCGTTCCCTGCTCTATCAGGGGCCAAGTAATTGAATGGGGCCACGTGTCCAAACTGGCGTGTCATCCGGGTGTGGGTCGGACCACTGATCTCCTCCAGAGGACCTTCTGGTGGCCAGGGTTGAGAAGGGATGTCAACAGTTATGTCCGGGCCTGCGCCCAATGCGCTACTGGGAAAACATCATCATCTCCCCCCGGCGGGTCTTCTGCACCCTTTGCCCGTTCCTTCTCGCCCCTGGTCCCATGTTGCCATGGACTTTGTAACCGGCCTGCCTCCCTCTGATCACTTCACTACAGTTTTGACGATTGTGGACCGTTTTTCTAAGGCGGCCAATTTTGTGCCTCTCCGGGGGCTGCCTTCGGCGCGGGAGACGGCGGACCTTCTTGTCCAACATGTGGTCCGTCTTCACGGCATCCCCGCTGACATTGTTTCGGACCGAGGACCACAGTTTGTATCCCAAGTTTGGAAGGCGTTCTGCACAGTGCTGGGGGCCACAGCCAGCCTCTCCTCTGGGTACCACGCGCAGAGCAATGGCCAGTGCGAGCGTGCAAATCAGGAGCTGGAGGCTGCGCTGCGCTGTGTCATCTCCTCCTGCTCCTCTTCTTGGAGCACGTATCTACCTTGGATCGAGTACGCCCATAACACCACGGTTTCCTCTGCTATGGGGATGTCCCCCTTCAAGGCGTCTCTAGGGTTTGATCTACCACTGTTCCCAGAGGAGGAGAAGGAGGTAGCGGTTCCTTCAGTGCAGACCCACGACAGGCGTTGTCGGCGGGTCTGGTCCATCACCCGCAGAGCCCTTCTAAGAACCACAGAACGCAACATCCAGGTGGCCAACCGCCACAGGAGACCCGCCCCGGACTATAAGGTGGGTCAAAAAGTCTGGTTGTCCACTAGGAACATCAGTGTGCCGGCTGAGAAGCGCAGGCTAACCAAGCACTTCATCGGCCCCTATGTTATCTCTCGTATTGTCAATCCTGTGTCTGTGCATCTTGCTCTCCCCCCTTCCATGCGCATCTGCCCCACCTTTCATGTCTCCCAGGTCAAGCCGTACATCTCTGACCCTCTGTGCCCACCCCCCGCGGCTCCTGCCCCCCCGAGGATGATCGATGGCCATCCGGCCTGGGGGGTGACTGCCATCTTGGATGTCCGCCGGTGGGGTCGAGGTCTTCAGTATTTGGTGGACTGGGAGGGGTTTGGTCCTGAACATCGCTCTTGGATTCGCCCAGCGTTGATCCTCGACAAGCAGCTGATCCGCGATTTCCATCGGGTGAATCCAGGTAGGATTGGGCAGGTGCCTGGAGGCACCTCTAGAGGGGGGAGTACTGTCATGGCGGCCGCTGGGCCGTCATCATCATCATCATCATCGTCAACTGCGCACACACCGGCAGGGGTCAATCAGCGGCCTTTAAAAGCCAGAACCACTGACGGCTCGGCACGGAGTTGTCTGTCACCTTTGCCCAGCAATGCGCCGGGATTACGACCTCAAGCCAAAGCCAAGACTAGGACCTCTCGCCAAGCCAAGCCACGTAAGCAACCTCAACATTCATCTTCTCCTAGCCTCTTCCCCTGTGCACAGGTGGACCTCCCTGGCGGCGGACAAACCACCCCAGCTGACGGGGCATCACCTCCTCCTCCTCGGAGTTCCTCCTCACCTCCGCTACGTTGAGCACCACGAGCACCGCTTCGCACGGGCACTCGGAGCCAGCAAGACATACCCTGTGGCGCCTGCAAGTAAGCGTTACTAACTGCAGATCTTCCATCTTCACGAACAGCTTTAATTGTTTGTGCTTGTGTGTTCCAGGGTTGCCAGGTCGCCACCGGATATGCTCAGCTCCAGTGACCAGACATCCACACACTCATTCATTCACGCACCACACTCACTTATTATTAATAAAGAATAATTGTCTGATATCTGCTCGTGTCAGCGTCTGTCTCCTGGGTCCTGAAACATGTCGCTTTTCTTGTGTTGCTATATAGAATATGACTGCAGTAAACTGGGGAAAAAAACATCTGCTTTAAAATTTGTAATTCTTCCCACAACTTCTAGTGCAAAAAAAAAAACCCTCTCAAAACATCAAAACTTTTTATAAAAGCCCCCGCGAATTCAGGCTTCTTGGGCCGCAACAATCATCAAAACATCCCGTGAAATCCTGGAGGGACTGTTATTTGCATAAAATATATACAACAAATGCCCACTTAAATAAAAAGCCTAAACTAAAACCTAAGAATTAAAATTAAGTTAAATTAAGCTAAAACAGGATAAAATACCAACTAAAAAAAACCTTAGTTAGTTAGTTAAGAAACTAAGAGTGGGCTAAAAAACAAAGTCCATAAAAGCTGAGGAGGAGGATCCACTCTTCCAGGCCAGGTTCCGTCTGCCACCACGACACCGATGCCTTCAGGAAACATCCCAGGCAGAGCTTCTCACACTGCCTCTTGCTGTCCTCCGCCTGCAGCACCACCAACTGCTTCACACAGAAGTTTCTCCCCCCCCAGATGCCGGCATCATGGTGGTCCTGGCCATTACTGCTCCACAGTCATGTCCTCTTACAGCCATCGTCCTGGGACCAGCAGCCTTCTTTTGTCCAGCAAGCTCTCATCTGGCCGGCTGTCCTGGTAGGCCTCTTCTCCTGGTAGGCCTCTCATCCAGCCAGGCCTTCCCTCAGGTAGGGCTCCTCCCTCCTGGCAAAAGCTCTCCCGTGGACTGTCAGATCACTTCTTATATCATGTGCAGCCACAGGTGCTGCACATCCCCAGTCACCCAGGTGCTGCTGATCAATAATTGGGGAAGTACAGGGTGGAAGCAGACAAACACCTCCAATTTAAAAACATACTGATTAAAATATAAAAACCACAAAACATGCAAAGCCATAAAATGTGCAACATAAACTTACAACTACATAAAATCCAAAAAAACACAATAAAATTTTTCCACCCTGTGACACGCAGCCTTATTAAAATGACACTGAATATGTTATTCAAACAGAGGAAATGTAAATATACATATAAAATATCAGACAAAATCCAGGATAACACAAGAAAGTGAAAACACTTATTTCCAATGTGGTCCTTTCAATCACATTATTATTCCTCCAAATACCATGCAACGTTAGAATGGGGAAGTCTTGCTGCTTTATCAAATGAAAAAACTGCTCTCACCATTGGTGTGGGAAAAGGTTGATAACGGCGTACGATGTTTTTTAACTTCTCGACTTGGAAGAAAAGAGGAGAGAATCGGGTCTCCGAGCTAAAAAAAGAGGTGTGGGATGGAATGGATTGCGGCAGTCAGAAGGAAATCAACTCCAACAATATTCCTGCACACATGGTCGTGTGTTCACGCCATTTTCACCAAGGTAAGTTGTGATTTAAAAAATATTTAAAAGTGCCAAAAGATGTCCCCTCTCCAGAGCAGCTGTCTTGTGCGCCGTGCCTTTGGCTGCACCTCAGCCACGGCTTTCTGTCATCTCTCAATAATGTGTAAAAACACACAAGGCAAAAGCAAATAATTTGCCCACATCATCTCTGTGATTCCCAATTTCTCTTGCTAATCTGGAGCATTTTTGTTTTTTAATGGGAGCTTTTCATGTTGCTGATTTTCTGTGATTTTTTTCTTGAAGTTGTGATTACTTATTACCTTCATTATGCATGGATTTAATATCAGCTGGGGACTGAAGTCCATAAATTGTTTGGCATCGTTAAATTAAGCCGATTCTGCTCTTTCAGGTGACTATAAAAGTGTCACTGTCCTGGTTAAGAATGTTTTAATAGCAGCTAATTATACCAACTTTTTGGATGTGCCAGTACAATCAGCTGATTGATCCACCTCCTCAGGTGTTCTGACATGTTGGCATATTTATGAGAACAACACTGGACAGCTGATGTTACAGACTGCAGAAAAAGATAAAAATCTTTATCCTGTAGCTTGAAAGTGCTCAGACACATCCCTGACAGTTCCCATTATACATACGTGTGTTTAGCTCTCTGTGTGTATATGTCCATTTCCTCTGTGTGTATATGTCCATTTCCATATGTCCATGTGTACGATCCATTTCAGCAGAGCTCTGTATGCTGCAAATACACCATTATATGGTAACTGTAAGGTAGAAACCTGTTCAGTAAGTTACACATGGGTTCAAAGAGCGTTACTCATATGTTAGAAATAAATTTTGGTTACGCTAGACATTAACCTCGACGTATTTCAACTTTGTAGAAACAAAGACTGCTTACCTTTGTGTTAAATGGTGGTTTTCTGGTCGTTCACCCAGAATATTTGAGGCAGCTGGACCCATCCATTGGTGAATTGAACATGAGCCTCTAATGGTTTATAGTTTTTAAATTGCTCATGGATTTATGCGCTCACCCCGTAAACCAGGTAGACAAGCACATCTGACAGCGTGACTCGAGGCAGTTGGTCGAGATCCATGGTCCATTTCTTGTGCTCATATTGATCAATCCTGTTTATTTCTTAATTTTTTTAGAGGTAGCGTTCCTTTGCTTCCTTATTCAGCTTCTCTGAAAAAGGAATTTAAATTTTCTGTTAGCTGCATTCCGTCAAACGTATGTCTGTTCACGTTAGCAGCTGCCTAGATTACAGGTAAACAAAGAAGCTGGACAATGACGATGGCGACAACGGCCCAGAATGCAGCACAGCATGACATCAATACCCATTCTCTACAAATATGCCAATGAGGTTTGGGGATTCTGTTCTGTGGAGCAGTGAAACAAAACTGGAAGTTTTTACGTCTATGGATCAGCAGTATTTCTGGAGGAGGAAGAATGATGCATATGCTGAAAAAAACACCCTGTCTACAGTGAAGCATGGTGGTGACTCAGTGATGCTCTGGGGCTGCTTCGCTTCCTCTGGCACTGGAAACCTGCAGCATGTGGAGGGCAAATGGATTCAATCAAGTATCAGGAAATCCTGGGAGAAAATGTTGTGCCATCTATGATGAAGCTGAAGCTTGGGTATCATTGGACCTTCCAACAGGACAATGATCCCAAGCATACTTTAAAGTCCACCAAGCCTTGGTGGTCCTGGAAGATACTAGAGTGGCCATCACAGTTGCCTGACTTGAGCCCCATGGAAAATCTCTGGTGGGATTTGAAAAGGCAGTTGCAGCACACAAATCAAGACTGTTAGTGAAGTGGAGGCCGTTGCCCATGAGGAATGGTCTAGGATTCCTCAGAACACTGCCAGAAGCTGGTGTCTGGTTATGCATCACGTTTGCAGCAGGTCATAACAGCACAAGGGTGCTCTACTAAGCTCTAAAGATGCTTGTCATGAAGGGGTTGAATACTTTTGAGACTGCAGTAGTCATTAAAGGTGGCATTTTGTGTTGAATTTGAAGAAACAACTTGTAATATCAGTTGTGTTGAGCTATTTAAATTGTTCTTGTTTGATTTGTTTATTGAAAACAGCTGCTAGTTTGTACGTTTTGCCAAAAAACTAATTTGCTGTGGGGCTTGAATAATTTTGATTGCAACTGTATAGAGTAAACACAAGTTAAGAGCAGTTAATTTTTAATAGGATGAAAGTAAAACGTAGCCTGGGTTTACAGTCAGACTGTGTGAGTATCAAGCTAACCAGATGACTGAGTGACTGCAGAGGTTTCTATAGGATTATCTGGGATTAAAGCTCCCATTTGATTTGCTGGGTTTGTTTATAATCTCTCAAAATATGACATGCTGTGTGCTGAACACAAATACAAAAACAAAATCAACATGCACATATAGAAACAGGAAATATAATCACATTATAAAGGTTTCATCTTTTAGTTCTTTGGATAAGTATAACAATAAATCCATGTAGTAGTCGTAGTAGCTCTCTGGGTTTCATACATCTATCCAACACAGTTGCAGCACTGTCCAGCTGATCTGTAATTAACACTCATAAGTGAATGAG
The DNA here is from genome assembly GCA_020510985.1 of Pholidichthys leucotaenia. NCBI lineage: Eukaryota > Metazoa > Chordata > Actinopteri > Cichliformes > Pholidichthyidae > Pholidichthys > Pholidichthys leucotaenia. The sequence continues at coordinate 298,297,554 of CM035846.1, forward strand.
GTTCATGACATTTAAATTTAAATGAGCGATCAACAGGACTTACAGCTCTAAAGGCAGAATTTCCACTCCAATTTGATAAGACTGAGTTGAAACAAAGCTCTCAGTATCCAAAAATAGTCCATCACATGCAGGCAGACAAAAGAATCAATAGTAATAAGCACAAGAAGTCATCTATCTGCAAAAACCAGGTGAGCATATAACAGGACATCTATCTACAGTTGAAAGCTTTACAGCAGACAACAGGAGCATTGGAGATTCAGCTGGGTAAAATTCAAACAACTGATCATAAACAGTGCTCTAGTTTTGGTCTTATAATGCCATCTTATGTACACTATTGTTTAGAATTTTTCAGTAACTAAAATGCATATATTGTTGTTAAGCATATTCCTGCCTCCTCTTAAGAACTATACAAGTGATTAGAGGCATGTTACTATGGTAACAGACTTCATCTGAGACAGGCCAAGTAGTCAAAAACAAATAAAGTGCATATTAAGTCGTGTGTATTGAATCAAAACATTTACACACTAAAACTGAAAAGCATTAATTCTTCACTAGACTGTGGGATGTTAATGCCTGTGTGGTGCCCGGTATACACCTGAAATATTGGGTATATCCCATAATACCATGGGAGTTACTTAAGTTACCTTAAGTTATGCCACGTGCCGTCCTGCCTCAAATCCTCCACCATCATCCCTGTCCCCAAGAAGCCACGGATCACTGGACTTAATGACTACAGACCTGTAGCGCTCACCTCTGTAGTCATGAAGTCCTTTGAGCGCCTGGTCCTGTCCCACCTCAAGTCCATCACCACCCCTCTCCTGGACCCGCTGCAGTTTGCCTATCGAGCCAACAGGTCTGTAGACGATGCAGTCAACCTGGCCCTCCACTCCATCCTGCAGCACCTGGACTCCCCGGGAACCTACGCCAGGATCCTGTTTGTGGACTTCAGCTCCGCATTCAACACCATCCGCCCCGCTCTGCTCCGGGACAAGCTGTCCCTACTCAACGTGCCTGACTCCCTCTGCAGGTGGATCATCGACTTCCTGACGGACCGGAGGCAGCATGTGCGGCTGGGAAAGACTGTCTCAGACTATACTAGCATCAGCACCGGATCACCCCAGGGCTGTGTACTTTCCCCCCTACTCTTCTCCCTTTACACCAACTCCTGCACCTCCAGCCACCAGTCTGTCAAGTTGATCAAGTTTGCGGATGACACCACCCTCATCGGGCTCATCTCCAACGGCGACGAGTCCGCCTACAGGAGAGAGGTGGCCCAGCTGGCGTCCTGGTGCAGCAATAACACCCTGCAGCTGAACGCTCTGAAGACAGTGGAGATGATTGTAGACTTCAGGAAAGTCACTACTCCTCTGCCCCCCCTCACCCTCTCAGGCTCTCCCATCACCACTGCTGATTCCTTCCGCTTCCTAGGCACTACCATCACCAGGGACCTCAAATGGGAGCTGACCATCAGCTCACTCATCAAAAAAGCCCAGCAGAGGATGTTCTTCCTGCGGCAGCTGAGGAAGCTCAAGCTACCCACCAAGATGTTAGTGCAGTTCTACACAGCCATCATCGAGTCCATCCTCACCACCTCCATAACCGTGTGGTACGCAGGAGCCACTGCCAGGGACAGACTAAGGCTGCAGCGCGTCGTGCGCACTGCTGAGAAGGTGATCGGCTGCATGCTCCCATCTCTCCAGGATCTGTACATCTCCAGGACCCGGAGGCGTGCTGGCCGGATCATAGCCGATCCCTCACACCCTGGTCACGTACTGTTTGCCCCCCTCCCCTCTGGTAGAAGACTTCGGTCCATCCAGACTAAAACCTCCCGTCACATGAACAGCTTCTTCCCCTCTGCCATTAGACTGCTGAACACTAAGTGACTTATTGACTCTCGTGCACCATGTACAGCAGCTCAACCAGACTCATGTCAATCATCACTGTTTTCTTCCTGCATTACCGACTGCACTATATAGTTCTCCACAGTATCTGCTGCTGGCTAATATATATTTTAACTGTTGACCAGTATCACTTAATCTTATCCTACACTTTATTACATGTATAGTTTATTTCTCTTATCTTATCATGTTTAATGTTGCAGCATTGCACCGAGACAAATTCCTAGTTTGTGTACTACATGAACAATGGCAATAAACCTGATTCTGATTCTGATTCTGATTCTGATTCTGGAGTGTTGCAGACTGAACCTGATGTAAACTGAGTAAACGACAAAGAGAACAGTCTGAATTATCAGCAAGAAATGTGTTAACTTTAAAGATACTTCTACATAAACTTTCTACATTCAGCTCATTGATTCCATTTTTGTGATTCCCATGAGAAGAAATCTTGTGAACAAGAACACTCTGAGGCAAGTGCAATACCCTCCACCTCTGTTTAAGATCCCAATAATGACCGACGGAGAGCAGTTTTTAACTTTTCAATATAATTACTATGGCAGAACCAAACTATGATGAGCCCGTTATCCACAAATACACAACAAAGTATACAACCCATAGTTGTAGGTGAGGAGCCCAAGGTGAAGCCATGTAGCAAGTATGGTGAACGTAGAGAGTTTTACACATTCTATAGTAAGAGCTCATAGGGCGTGCCAACCTTGACCTTTGGTCTTTTGACCCTCAAACCTGTAGTCAGAGGTTATGGTCTCAGAGTGAACCTGTGTACCAGGTCTGGTGACCCTAGCTTTCTTTGTTGTTGAAATATACAGTATGTTATAAGGCATTTTGATGTTGACCTTTGATCTTGCAATTCCAAAACTACAGTCATCCTTCAGGGTCACAGGATGAACCTGTGTACCAAGTTTGGTGGCCCTAGCTTTACTTGTTTTATAGTAATAGCGCAAATGGAATGCTAACCTTGACCTTTTAACCCTAAACCCATAGTCAGAGATCAGGATCCCAAGGTGAACCTGTGGACCAGGTTTGGTGGCCATAGCTTTGCTTGTTTTACAGTAATAGTAAATGTAGCATTTACCAGCTCCGGCGCCACACGAGTTGGCTGCCTTTTGCAACAGCGACTCAATTCTGAGTCTTTTTATCTTTCTTCTTCTTTCTGATCCGGTGATAACTTTCTGATCCGGCACACCTTTCACTCTATATATATCACGGACACACAGATCGCCCCAAAGGTCTCCTGAGTCGGCGGACGGAGCCACTGTCTACAGCAGGAGACGATACAGCAGGGAAGAGCTAGCTAGCACTCAACCGCCACCCAGTGCTAACGGAGAAACTTGACATACCAGAGAACTGAAGGGAAAACGCCGCGGGTGCCGGGCTGGAGTTTAGGTGGCGTGCAAGAAATATAAGACAGAATAATAAAGAGCGATGGCAAGAACCAAGCAGACCGCCTGTAAATCTACTGGAGGAAAAGCCCCCCAGGAAGCAACTAGCCACCAAGGCTGCTCGGAAAAGCGCTCCGGCCACCGGCGGAGTGAAGAAGCCTCACCGTTACAGGCCCGGTACCGTGGCTCAGAGAGATCCGTTGCTACCCGAAATCCACGGAGCTGCTCATCCGTAAGCTGCCCTTCCAGCGCCTGGTGAGGGAGATCGCTCAGGACTTCAAGACCGACCTGCGCTTCCAGAGCTCCGCCGTCATGGCTCTGCAGGAGGCCAGCGAGGCCTACCTGGTGGGTCTCTTCAAGGACACCAACCTGTGCGCCATCCACGCCAAGAGGGTCACCATCATGCCCAAAGACATCCAGCTGGCCCGCCGCATCCGCGGAGAGAGAGCTTAGACTTTCTGCTGCACATACACCAACCACAATGCTCCACACTGTGTGTCTATATATATATATATATTTATAGTAATATGTACATATGTATACTAGCTGCTCTTGTTTTTTCTTGCCTTCTGATTGTTGCTCTGAGTGTTGCTATCCCTGTGCTGTTGCAATCCTGGAATTTCCCCATTGTGGGACTAATAAAGGCTTATCTTATCTTATCTTACCACAGTGTTCCTGCAATGTTAACTCTGAACTTTGACCACTTGACCCCAAACCCATAGTTAGGTGAGGGTGTAAGTTGTTGTAAGTTGTAAGATGCGTATTAGATTTGAAATTGATCTGAAAAGCCTACATCATTTCTTTCAGTAGTTGTTGTGTTTAGAAAATTTATCTGACCTTGGACCTTTGACATCAAGGTCAAATTGACTGAGTTTCAGGATGCCCTTAAAAGAAGTAAATTCCCACTTTTTCCTGTTAGAAATGTTTTTTTTTTCCCTTTCTTCTCAATAGAGTCGAACCTAATACTATTGCATCCATCCAACAGAGCAGCAGTTCTGGATGTCTCAAACTAAGAGTAGCTTCATTTTTACCAGGTTTATGCTGAAGAGGAGACCAAGACTGCTTCTTTTCATACATGGGCTGTGTCACAGCTTGTGCTCTCCTTCATTTGTCCTGCCCTCCTCTGTTCCCTCCCTTCTTCTCTGACTGTGTTATGTAATGTTTCCGTCTGCCTGCATCATCACCCTCACTCTCTCTCTGTCTATCCTCAGCGTATCTGTTACTGTCATAGCAAAACTCAGTCTGCCACACCATCTATTCCCTCTTCATCACACACTTCTTTTGCTATACTTTTCATCCTTCTAAACACTGTATCCTCATTTAAAATGAAAAGAGATTAAAAAAAATAGTTTAAAGTTTCTATGCATGAATTTTAAAAAAAATTAAATGGTTTATGAATAAAAGCAAACATCTGGACATCACAGAACTGTAAAAAGTTTGTCCGATCACTGTATCCAGGAAACTTGGGAGCAGCACAAAGTTCCTCCACAAGACAAGACCCATACAAACATACGATAAATGAGACAGTTTCATACCTTTTAAGGCCTTTTGTAAAGGTATTAAAACACTTTAATACTTGCTGACTGACAGTGTCATGGTTCAAATGTAAGGGACCCAAAAGCAGACATGCTGGTAGCTACTAAATTAAAAATTAAAAGTGTTGGCTATTAGTGGCAAGATAAAAACAGTTATTCAAAGATTCAAAGATTTTTATTTGTCAATACTTCTATATGTACAGGACATATAGGAGAATCGAAATGTCGTTTCTCTCTCTCTTAGTAGTGTGTGTAATAGGACTGTGCAATATGACGATATATATCGGATGACGATATAAAAACCTCTATCGTTTCATAGAATATCATTTATATCATTATTTAAAATGCACATACTGTGGAGGTAATAGAACAGGCGAGATGCAACAAGCTAGAAGGGTACAAGGTTTTATTTCCTCCAACATATTGAAACAGACTTCGTAGCCCAGTGGGCTACTGTGCTGCTGAGGCATGTGTCACAAGCTCTTTTACACCTGTTTTACAGACAGAGAGAATGCATGGCACATTAGCATAGTGATTGTCATCTAATACATATCAGTCAATACATATCATTAACATGACATCAGCTGGCGCCCGGATGTCCTCTCCGTCCTCTGGGGACGTATACATAACAGTCCATTGTTCTGCCCTTCTTCCTGCTTCTGGGTGTGAGAAGAACGTCCATCCGCTGTGTCTAGTGTCACCACACAGACCCCCCCCCCCCCCGAACACCCAGAAAGGGCTGTGACCCCCCCTGTCGTTTCAGCTCAAGTCGACGCCAGTGGAGGCTGCAGCGGAGGGTTGAGATGAGAGATGAGATGAGATTCAACTTTATTGTCATTACACATGTATGAATACAAGGTAACGAAACGTGACTTGGCATTTGGGCACGCTCTGCAGAGCGCATCCAAGGCCGGGGCAGCCGCTAGGCGCCAGTCATAAAGAAGAAAGGAAAAAAAAAGAAAAAGAGTGGATATCACACAGTAGGCGAGAGAAAAAAACATGTTTTATCAAATTGACGCTTAAGTAAGTAAGCGAAATTTTGATTGCAGGCAAAAAAACCCTCAATGCTTATTTAGCAGACATTTAGTAGACAAATCACACAGCAGGGAGAGAGCAGTGTATGTATATCAGTATGATGATATCAGTGTGTGTGCAGTGTTGAGTGTATCAGTTACTGGAGCACAACAAATAGTCTCCTAGGCAACGATAGATGTTATAGTTCATGAACGCTGTCCCTGAAGAGTTCTGTTTATTGCACAGCAGCGGTGTTTGGGTTAGCGAGCCAGCTGACACATCCGCTTATCTCAACTCTGGAGGAGTGAGTTATCCAGGGGCGCTGATCAAGGCCGAATCTGCTCAGACAGAGTATAGGAGTATAGGATTTCCCTATTGTCATATTCTGAGCTTACAATTCAAATTAACATTCACTGGCTTTAAATTCATATCATTCCCTGGAGAGCACGAAGCGACTCCAGATGTTTCCCCTTCTAAACACAGATGAACATGTCCAAGAGAGTCCATCTCTCTACAATGCATGCAGATGGTAAATTCCATGTTGGTCATTTGCCGCTACTTCGTGCACTCCCCATCTGGTCGAATTATTGAGAAGCAGCTCCGCCGGGTCCGCATTTTGATTAGCTCCTCCAGTTAAATTTTCGATACACCAGGAGAACTCCAAAGCCCAATTGGCAGAAATCCTGTGATCGTAGCCAAAACAGGTAGATGTTTTTCCACATCCTCAGTCAAATCACACAGACACATGAGTTCCAATCCATGGGTCTCTCCACATTTGGGCTCCCCCGGGCCCAATTTTCTGTTTGAAAAGGTGGCGTCAATTGCGTTTAAAGCCCAGCTTATATCCATTTTCCGTATTTTCCATTTGGGTTGAGATCAGCAAGATGGTGAGACGGCACAGACACTCACTCAGACGCAGCAAGCTGGGATTAGGTCAGGAAGGCAGGATAGGAGGAGGGAGGAAAAAAAAATGCGACTGCTCTCATTGAAGGCAAAAGGAAGAATTGCCGCTCCGGTCGAACTGTCTGCTGGTGAGGAGTGTCGGAGGGCATGTAAGTCTGTGGGGGGAAAGGGGGAGGGGTGGAAAAGACAGTGTGCTCCGCTCCGAGTTCCAGCACGTTGAACGGCCGTGGATCGTGGGCACACGGGGCCGGTGCGCATTGTGCATAATGGAACAAACCGGCAATCAGCAGGCTTTAGGGAGTGAGGTGCAGGATGAGTGATGTGGAGGAGGAGGGGGAGGTGGATGGGAATAAGTGAGTGCCGGCCTGGGACATCAAAAGTGTCTGGGCCGTGCAAAAATTGCGTGCAGATCAGGATCAGCCTCGGGTGAGGGACTTTCCCGGTAAACCTTACGGTGATCTGCAGCGGCTGTGAAAGAGAAAAAAAAAAGTCTGTGACTCCTCTTGTGGCTCAGTCCTGCGAGGATGTGGGGAAAGCGAATGGCCAAATTCCCCGAGGATGCATAGCGGCTGTAAAAAAACTGAAGCTGTGTGAGGGACTTGGCGGTTTGACTTTAGGTGCTGGAGCAGCCCTAAAGTCATCGGGGAAAGCAATCGGCTAAATTCCCTTTGTGCATCGCGGCTGAGAAACCCATATAAAGTCCTGTGTCCAGGCTGCCATCTGTTTTAGGTGCAAGAGCAGCCCTAAAGGTTCCAAGGATGGTGATCGGCCATCCGATGTGTTCGATGTGTTCCTCAGGCATGTGCAGCGGCGGAGGACGATGTATAAGTCTGTGGAGCCGGTTTGTCCCTAGTGCGTGGCGCGTGCACCTGGCGCAGTGACCACATAGCTGGAAGCTGCACTGTCCTCGTAATCCTACGGTGTGCACGCGGGGCTTCTGTGCGCAGGAAGTCCACTGTCGGGGAGCTTGACGGAAATCAAAGCAGATGGCGCCGATGATCTTCCCCGTTCAGGCTGTTTCCTTCGGTTCGCTCGGGTCACTGATCATGGTGCGTCTCAGTCCCAGCGACGCCCACTCCAGCGAGCACGCTCCGGTGTGGATGAAGAGGCGAGTCCACAGCGCGACAACGAGGAAAATAGTCCATTTCCCATTAGGTCACCAATGTAGAGAAAATGGCATAGTCGAGATACTCCATGCCACATTCAGGGTCACCAAGGTGGAGGTAACGGAACAGGTGAGAGACGCCCCATGCATGTCCAGGGTCACCACTGTGGAGGTAATAGAACAGGTGAGATGCAACAAGCTGGAAGGGTACAAGATTATATTCCTCCAACATACTGAAACACGCTTTAAAGCTCGTGTGAGCTACTGCGCTGCTGAGGCATGTATAACAAGCTCTTTCATACCCGTTTTACAGACAGAGAGAATGCATGGCACATTAGCATAATGATTGTCATCTAATACATATCAGTCAATACATATCATTAGCATGACATCAGCTGGCGCCCGGATGTCCTCTCCGTCCTCCGGGGACGTATACATAACAGTCCATTGTTCTGCCCCTCTTTCTGCTTCTGGGTGTGAGAAGAATGTCCACCCGCTGTGTCTAGTGTCACTGCAATACGTTTTTTCAGTAAAGCTCCTTACCACTACTTGTCAGTGTCTCTCCTCTGCAGTGCGCGATTGTGCGCAGCGGAACAGGTGTGTGGTGGGTGGCTAGGCTTCAGTCCGGTGGATGCTAATGCTAACTCCAAACTACCAGTTCAGATAGCCGCTACTCCTGTTTGTCAGGGATGTTGGACTGTTTTCCATTGTGCTGCGTCAGAGAGGATAGTCTGTTAACGTCGTTTTAATAGGAGGTGAGTAACATTAACACCATGTCTAACTATAAAATACTGAATGATGATGCTACGTTGTGCTAACTGGAAACATGCAGCAGACCCTCATTTCTTTCGCTTAAATTACTGCTGAGTTTCTTAGATTTGTCTGAAAAAAATTAAAGCTGAAAAAGTGCATGATGGTGGCACATACAGTACATGCAAAATAAATAATAACTAAATTAAAATGGGTCAGAGGAGCAAGTTAGCTCTTAAGCCTTATTCATGCTGCATTTCCCCTCTGGTCTGCTTTGGTCCGCGTGCACTTTGGACGAGCCCAGCACGCATGCGGCTTAGTACTTGCTCACTTTTTTTTTGTCTACCAGGCCAAGCAGTTTACACATACGTACAACTGTTATCTGTAGTTTCGCACCAGCCCTATGGGTAGCGCAAATGTGCTAACACGCCAGTTTTTTTTCACTGGCTATAAACATGAGAGCATTTTTTTTGTAGCAACAACAATGGCGTCGTTTCAAGGAAAAGGAGGAATTACCATTTTCAATGTGCTCTTCTCTGCTCAAACTGCTGCTGCTGCAAAAGGATTCATGCATGTTTATTCTCGTCTTCCGTGTTCTCGTTGTCTTCCTTGTCTACTTTGTCTTTGTATGCTGTATTAGTAGCGCCACCTCGTGAATGAGACGTTCAGTCTTATTCTGCTCTGTAAACGTGTTCAGGTTGTGGGCAGGCCGCACGGTCATAAAATTTGAGCTGCACATGTGTTATGTCAGAATAACATGAGACTGGAGCCGCATTCAACTGAGTACTGAAAAAACTTTATTATAGAAACACAGCTCAATATATTCCCAGTCATAGCCTACCTGACGTCATCACCCACAACCCCCTGGCCAGAGTATGGCAAGCCCCAAATGTCAAATCCCCACACAACCCCCACCACACACACACACAAAACACGAAGAACCTCCAGAACATGAGTAACAAATGTTGTTTCCCTTTTTTTTTTCAATTGAACAGCCAAAACTCAGTCAACTAAGAGGGCGTCTGGGTAGATTACCAGAATGCCCCTTCGTGTTGGGGCAGATTATTCTGCCGCCCATTCCCAACACGCATTCGCCAACGCTGCCTTTCAGAACATAGTTCTCCAGGTACCTGAGCTTCTGACATGTTCTAGCTGAGCGTCCCCTTGAAGGGGAACCTGCTCCAGGCACCGTCGGCCACACCTGCAAGTCTCTAACCCCCCCATCTGATAAGTCCCAACCCACGCCAGTCCATTCCGCCGTAGCTCCTGGACTCTGACAAGGACTTCCTGAGTTGGCTGGAGTGCCACAGTGACCCGTCCGAGAGCTCGAACGTGTCCCGGCCCCACCGCCTCACGATCTGTAGGGGCCCCATCCAGACAGGTTGCAGCTTATGCGTGTGGTTGGGATGTTTAATCCAAACCCAATCCGACACCTCCAGTCCATGGGCCCTCACCATGAACTTCCTGTCGAACCGTCGTTTCATCTTTCGCTGTTGGGCAGCAATCCGGTCCCGTGGCGGGTCCGTGCTCCCTGGAGAAGGGGTCGTGGGGGGTCTCAGTCGGTCCAAAGGCAGGTGGAGTTCCCACCCCAGCATGAGCTTTGCTGGGGAGCACCCTGTCGTAGCATGGACCGTTGCCCTGTAGTGTAGGAGTGTGCTCTGGAGGGTGTTCGGAAACATGAAGCTGTCCACCAAGTGAGCTCTCAGCCCGTTTTTCAAAAGACTTGTTGAAACGTTCCACGCCTCCATTGGCTTGGAGGTGATAGAACACAGTTTTGATGTGTTCCACGCCCCTAACGCCCCAAAACTCCTCAAACGCCCCAGAAGTGAACTGTGGGCCATTGTCTGTAGTGATGGCATCCGGGACTCCCCATCTGGCGAACAGTGACGAGGGGAAACCCGTAACCACATCCGCCGTGACTGAATTAGTGGGGAACACCTCCAGCCATTTAGAGAACAGATCGTAGGCCACAAGCAGAAACCGGCTGTTCGGGGGTGCTGCACGCAGTTCGCCACAGATGTCTAATTGGATGTGCTTCCAAGGGCCCTCCAGGTATAGTAATGGTCACAGGGGTGGGGGGCATGGTCTGCCGGTCTTTTCGCTCTCCAAGCACGGGACACAGTTCTTTACCATAGTTTCAATGTCCTTATCAATACCAGGCTACCAAACTGAATCCCTGCAATGCTGCTTCACCCTGACCATGCCCAGGTGACCCTTGCGGAGCATCGTCAGAACTTGTGATCTCAGAGACATCGGGTTCAATGTGCAGTGTCCCCTTGCTACACACAGAATCAGAATCAGAATCAGAATCAGATTTATTGCCATTGTTCATGTAGTACACAAACTAGGAATTTGTCTCGGTGCCATGCTACAACATTAAAAACATGATGAGATAAAGAGATAAACTAAAAAACTAAAAGACTAAAAACATGCAATAAGTGTGGAATAATAAGTAATAATAATAATAATAATAATAATAATAATAATAATAATAATAATAATAATAATAATGAGTAATACTAGTCAAGGCAGTTTGAAATAAATTAGCAAGTAGCAGATAATATGGGGTACCACAGTGCAGTCGATAATGCAACAGAAAAACAGTGATGAATGACATGAGTCTGGTTGAGCTGCTGTATATAGTGCACGAGAGTCAATAAGTCACTTAATGTTCAGCAGTCTGATGGCAGAGGGGAAAAAGCTGTTCATGTGCCGGGAGGTTTTAGTCTGAATGGACCGAAGTCTTCTACCTGAGGGGAGGGGGGCAAACAGTACGTGACCAGGGTGTGAAGGATCGGCTATGATCCGGCCTGCATGCCTCCGGGTCCTGGAGATGTACAGGTCCTGGAGAGATGGGAGCTTGCAGCCGATCACCTTCTCAGCAGTGCGCACGACGCGCTGCAGCCTTAGTCTGTCTCTGGCAGTGGCTCTTGCGTACCACACGGTTATGGAGGAGGTGAGGATGGACTCGATGATGGCCGTATAGAACTGCACTAACATCTTGGTGGGTAGCTTGAGCTTCCTCAGCTGCCGCAGAAAGAACATCCTCTGCTGGGCCTTTTTGATGAGGGAGCTGATGGTTGGCTCCCATTTGAGGTCTCGGGTGATGGTGGTGCCCAAGAAGCGGAAGGAATCTGCAATGGTGATGGGAGAGCCTGTGATGGTGAGGGGGGGCAGGGGGGTTGTGACTTTCCTGAAGTCCACAATCATCTCCACTGTCTTCAGAGTGTTCAGCTGCAGGTTGTTGTGGCTGCACCAGGACACCAGCTGGGCCACCTCTTTCCTGTAGACGGACTCGTCGCCGTTGGAGATGAGCCCGATGAGGGTGGTGTCGTCCGCAAACTTGATCAGCTTAACAGACTGGTGGGAGGAGGTGCAGGAGTTGGTATAAAGGGAGAAGAGTAGGGGGGAAAGTACACAGCCCTGGGGTGATCCGATGCTGATGCTAACAGAGTCCAAGACAGACTTCCCCAGCCGCACATGCTGCCTCCGGTCCGTCAGGAAGTCAGTGATCCACCTGCAGAGGGAGTCAGGCACGCCGAGCAGGGACAGCTTGTCCTGGAGCAGAGCGGGGCGGATGGTGTTGAATGCAGAGCTGAAGTCCACAAACAGGATCCTGGCGTAGGTTCCCGGGGAGTCCAGGTGCTGCAGGATGGAGTGGAGGGCCAGGTTGACTGCGTCATCCACAGACCTGTTGGCATGGTAGGCAAACTGCAGCGGGTCCAGGAGGGGAGTGGTGATGGACTTGAGGTGAGACAGGACCAGGCGCTCAAAGGACTTCATGACTACAGAGGTGAGCGCTACAGGTCTGTAGTCATTAAGTCCAGTAATCCGTGGCTTCTTGGGGACAGGGATGATGGTGGAGGATTTGAGGCAGGACGGCACGTGGCATTGCTTAAGGGAGGTGTTAAAAATGTCTGTGAAGACAGGAGCCAGCTCTTTCGCACAGTGTCTCAGGGTGGAGGGAGACACACCGTCCGGCCCGGGGGCCTTGCGCGGGTTCAGTCTGGAGAACTGTCTGTGCACGTCCTGCTCACTGATGACAAGGGCAGGGGGGGAGGGGGAGGAGGGGGGGACCGCTTTTGATGAATTAGGGGCCGAGGAGGCAGTGGAGCTGGGTGGAGTGGGGGAGTTGGACACAGCTGACGAGGTGTCAAAACGGGCGTAATGTTGGGACAGTTTTTGACAAAGGGCTTTGTCATCCTGACCTTTAGAAGCCTGAGGCCGATAGTTGGTGATTTGCCTCAGTCCTCTCCACACAGAAGCCGAGTCATTAGCAGTGAACTGCTGCTGGAGTCTCTCAGAATACACAGATTTAGCTTTCTTCAGCTCACTGTTAAACCGATATTTGACCTCCCTGTAGCAGTCCCTGTCTCCACTTTTCAACGCTGCTTCCTTCTCCTTCCTGATCTGTCTGAGCTTGGCAGTGAACCAGGGCTTATCATTAGAGTACCTCACCCTGGTGCGCGATGGGAGAATGCTCTCCTCACAAAAGTTGATATATGAGTTCACAGTGTCTGTGTACTCATTAAGATCATGAGTGGCTCCTTTAAACATGTCCCAGTCAGTTATTTCCATGCATGTGTTCAGTTTCTCTCCAGCTTCACTGGTCAATTTCTTCGTGGTGGTCACAACAGGTTTAGTGAGCTTTAGTCTCTGTCTGTATGTGGGGATGAGGTGGACCATCACGTGATCAGATAGTCCGAGCGCAGCGCGGGGAACAGCACGATATTCGTCCTTCACTGTAGTGTAACAGTGATCCAGCGTGTTTTTTCCTCTGGTTGGACATTTAATAAACTGTTTGTATCGGGGGAGCTCGTGACTCAGATTGCTCTGGTTAAAGTCGCCTACCACAATAATCAGAGAGTCTGGAAAAGTCCGCTCCGCATGTAGGATGTGATCTGCGAGCGTGCGCTGGGCCTCGCGCGCGTCCGCGTCGGGAGGGGCGTACACAGCGATCAAAACGAATGATGCGAACTCCCACGGGGAATAAAATGGCTTGCAGTTAATAGAGAGAAATTCTAGATCGGTAGAACAGTGTTGTGAAATCACCGTTACATCAGAGCACCAGCTGCTGTTAATGTAGAAGCAGACTCCTCCTCCAATAGACTTACCGGAGAGCTCTGTGACGCGATCAGCACGAAACAGCTGAAATCCCTCGAGGCTGATCGCGCTGTCCGGTATGTTCCCTTTAAGCCAGGTCTCAGAGAAACAGATGACAGACGAGGAAGCGAGGTCCTTAAATCGCATCAGCAGTCTCAATTCTTCTACCTTGTTCAAGAGAGAATTGGCATTGGATAGAAATATGCCAGGCAAGGCTGTTCGCGTGCCTCTCCTTCGCAGCCGAGCGAGAATCCCCCCTCGCTTTCCTCTTTTTCGCCGTCTTACTTTTTGAGCCAAACAATGAATCAGATCGGTGGCAGGAGCTAAAAAAACTGGGAGAAGGTCCGTAGGAGTGAGAGTCCTGATATTTAATAGCTCTTCACGGGTGTAAGAGCTGGCAGACACACAATCGACGAACAGAAACAAACAAATTAAACAAATTAAAGGGCAGCGAAACACCATGGCGACCACTGTGGGCGCCATCTTGGAAAAAGAACACACACCGTTCCAACAGCTCAGTTCATCCCTAAATCAGTGAAAAGGTGCCAGCTTGCCCTGTACGTTCGCGGGCCAACCCTCCCTGATGACTGAGCACAGTTGCAACAACGTAGGGTCCCGTTCCGATTCTGTCCTGGATTGATACCATGTCCCGCAGGGGTACGTGCAGTGTGTTGACCAGATCCACCTCCGTGGGATTGTCACCATTGTCGTCTGGTTGTGCGGTGTTGGTTGTGGCATGGGACAGGAGGTCCAGCACTACGTTCTCTTTTCCAGGGGTGAACTGGGTAGTAAAGTTGTAGGCCCTCAGCCACTCCATCCACCTGTGGATCTGTAGGGATCTGTGTACCGAGCCCACCATCTCCAGTAGCGCTATCAGCGCCTGGTGGTCCGTCTGCAGTGTGAAGTGGTGCCCGTAGAGGTAGATGTGCCACCGTTCACATGCCCAGACACAGGCGAGCGCCTCCCTCTCACCCACGGCATAATTCTGTTCAGCCGCTAAAAGAGACCTCGACGCAAACGCCACTGGGTACTCGGTACCGCCCCACCGCCGAACCAGACGCATCACAGGTCACAAAAGTCGGCCATTTTGCATCAAAGTGAGCCAACACTGGAGGGGAGGTGAACTGGGACTTCAGACTAGCGACCGCCGCTGAGCAGGCCGGGGTCCACTGCCACGGTGCATCCTGTTTCATAAGAGCCCGAAGCAGTTCGATTGTCTTTGAATAATGGTGAATAAAACGTCCATAAAAGCTCACCATGCCCTAAAACGAGGAAATTTGTGCGGGTGTCATGGGATCCAGGAGATGCAGGATCCACGTTTGAGTGCAGGGGCCTCAGACCCTTGGCTGCCAGCCGGAATCCCACAAGGTCAATGGAGTTTGACTCAAATGGAAATGCACTTTTCCCCATTCAATGTGACTCCGTGCTTCTGTAGCACCTTCATCACTCATCCCAAATGACCATCATACTCCTCCCGCGATGTGCCTTGGACCACGATGTCGTCCAGGTACACCACTATACCCTTGAGGCCGGTCAGAATCATGGACATGACCTTCTGAAAGCAGCTAAGTGCTGAGCTCAGACCAAAAGGCATGCGGGTGTACATGAAAACACCCATGTGGGTCACGAACGCTGTCAGGTTCCTGCTGGCTGGGCGAAGAGGCACTTGTAGGCAACCCTGGCGGAGATCCAGTTTTGTGAACACCCTTGAGCCACTGAATGTTGTGGTGAGTTCTTCCATTGTAGGGAACGAGTATTTGTCAGGCACAATCACCTTATTCACTATCCTAAGGTCAATACACGGCCGGATGCCGCCCGTCTTCTTCTTGGTCACCACGATGTTTGATATCCAGGGTGAAGCGTCCACCCTCTCAATGTTGCCAACTTTGATCGGTCTGTTCAGTTCCGCCGTGACATCGTCCCGCAGAGCGAGGAGAAGCCGCCATAATGGTTGGCTTTTCGGTGTCACACTTGGGTCGATGAGCAGGTGGTGGTAGAACGCCTTGATGCATTCAAGGCCCACAAACAACGCCTGCTAGCGGACAAGCCATTCAGGGAACACCATCAGCACTGTTGAGCCCTCTGGGTCTGTGATGGAGAATCCCAGTTCACCCAGTAGGTCGATTCCCAGCAAGTTGGCCCCCTGGCACGAAACCTGGAAGGTGAACACAGGAATGATCTTTAACCCACATTTCACCTAGAAGCTGACTGTGCCCGCCATTTCAATTTCAGCATGACCATACCCAGACATTTTCACCACCCCTGCACTGATGGTTTTGCCCGGGAAAAGTCTTTTCAATGTAGCCATACTTAATATGGACTTACTGGCTCCTGAGTCCACCATAAGTGGCACATCAACTCCATCCAGCTGTAGGACGTACCACTTTAACGGTCCCTTCTTTGCACTCACTACATACACCTGCATCATGCTCTCGGGCTCCACCGCCGATGGTTTAGTAGTGATGGTACAGGCCCTGTCCCGTACCACAGTCCGCTGACTTTTGGGGGTCCACCTGAAGAGTTAGCTACATTGCTAACGGCTAGACTTGGAGGGAAAACTTGAGTAGCTACGTTCTTTTTAGTTAGCACTGACAGGCCCAGCTGGGCGGGGGACTCAATCAGCGTAGTCAGTTCAATAAACTTTTCTAGTGTGAGGACGTCCGCAGTCAGTATCAGATTGTCTTTCAGCCACTCACTGTTCATACCGTGAGCTAGTTTGTCCTGGACTAGCTCCTCCTCGATAGGCCCGAAGGTGCACTCTCTTGCTAAGCTACAGAGTTCCATAATGAAGGATGAGTGGACTCAGTAGCTCAATGTCAGTGGTCAAAAAATTTATATCTTTGCACCGTGATGTTGGAATGGTCCCTGAAGAAATAATCCATTAAGTCCAAACCTTCCTTCAGCGAGCCGTTGCCACCCAGCCCAAAAAATATCCATTGGCCCTCCTCACCGAGACAGTGACCGAGTAGGCTACTCCGTCTCTCTTCATCGGCACCGCTCAGACCAGCCGTGGCCACATACACTTCGAATGTCTCCCGCCAACGGCCCCATGGTATGGCTGGCATGCCCGGAGATTGTAAAAATGGAGAGGTGGCAGTCTAATGCACGCTCCCATGGTTTATTCTCAATGCCAAAATGTTATGTTGGAATAATATACTGCTCAAAAAAAATAAAGGGAACACTTTGAAAACATATCAGATTTTAATGGGAAAAAATAAGCTGGATATCGAAATTGTGGCAGGCTAGTCCAGCTTACTCAGATTAAAAAGTGTTCCTTTAATCTGAGTAAGCTGGACTAGCCTGCCACAATTTCGATATCCAGCTTATTTTTCCCATTAAAATCTGATATGTTTTCAAAGTGTTCCCTTTATTTTTTTGAGCAGTATATGAGACCAGAGCTGCATTTAACTGAGCACTGAACTAACTTTATTATAGAAACACAGCTCAATATATTCCCAGCCATAGCCCGCCTGACGTCATCACCCACAACCCCCCGGCCAGGCTATGGCAAGCCCCAAATGTCAAATCCCCACACAACAATGTGGTTGTCTGCAGTAGAGCTCTGTGGACACTAGCAGACTGGAGACGATGATGTAAATTTCATCACACGAGGTTTCCGATCGCACGTACGCGGACAGCGGAGGTGCAGCATGAATCCAGCTTTAATGCAATTTATTTGATTTCTAATCATTTTAATTAGTCAAGTAGTGATAATGAATAAAGTTAAAGTCATCACATGTATTTTATTACATTACCTTTTGTGTCTTTGATTTTCAGATCATGACCAATCACTGTAAAATTATGAGGGAAAATGGTACATGTAAAAAAAAGTTAAAAAAAAAAGATGGTCCTTTTTATGTGATGATCTAAACTGTAGAATTTACAGAAAATGTATATACTGTATATATATATCGTTATCGTGATACAAGATGACTTATATCGTGATATGAATTTTTTGTCATATTGCACAGCCCTAGTGCATAATATATAAGAAAAGAAGGAATAAGGATGAAAACAACAACAGCAATCTATGTACAATAATGCTACCCGCAGTGCAAATAATGATAAAAGAACACACAGCAGTCCTACGTACACTACCGTACACTACCGTAATAAGGGTAGTACAAGTTCAATGCAGTAGAGGAGATGCAGCGACAGTTTGGAATGCAGATGATCAGTAGTTTGTGGACAAGCTCCTGTCCCGAGTGGAGGAGTTTAAGTATCTCGGGGTCTTAGTCATGAGTGAGAGGAGAATGGCGCGAGAGATTGACAGACAGATCGGAGCAGCATCTGCAGTGATCCAGACATTGTACCGGTCTGTCGTGGTGAAGAGGGAGATGAGCTCCAGGGCAAAGCAGTTGATTTACCGGTCAAACTACATTCCTACCCTCACCTATGGTCATGAGCTTTGGGTAATGACCGAAACAAAGAGAGTGCGGATACAAGTGACTGAAATGAGCTTACTCCATAGGATATGAAATGAGCTTACTCCATATTAGGGGGCAATGGATCAGCGTTCTCGTCGCGCCCTCCGCCAGTACCCGGGCTCGCCTGGGGAAGCTAATGATCCTACCAGCAGACTAAATTTGAAGAGCCGACGCCTCTGTGCCAAGTCAAAGAAGAATCCTAGTCACAGTCCTAAAGCCGAAAGCAAACAGCCCCAAGAGCACTTTGTGGTAGGACCTGCCCTTCGCATATTACAACTAAACGTTGAAGGCCTATCTGCAGCCAAGCGAAGCCTTATCGAAGTCCTCACCTTCCAACATTCGATTGATGTAATCTGCCTCCAAGAGACTCATATTGGCACAGAGGAAGCTGGCCGCTTCACCATCAAAGGCTTTGACCTCCTGTGCTATGTTCTACATGCTAAACATGGACGTGCCACCTATGTGCGTTCTGACATAGTTGAAGCAAATCACCTGATAACAACACATTTCTCAGACACCATAATCATTGGTGGCTTCCATATTGTCAATGTGTACAAGCCCCCTAATGCCAACTGGGATCTGCAGGTCTTACCCACCCTACCCCACCCTGCCATCTATGTGGGGAACTTTAACAGCCATCACCCTGACTGGGGGTACCCAGCAGTGGACAGTGATGGGGAGGCACTTTCAGACTGGGCATCCAGAAATTACCTCGCTTTGATATACGACCCCAAACAAAGAGGAACCTTCCACTCTGCTAGGTGGAAGAAGGACTATTCTCCTGACCTGTGTTGGGTCAGCTCTTTGAATGGGGAGCCATATCCTACACAGATCCTCATTCTTGATGATTTTCCACACAGCCAACACCGGCCCCTGCTTGTACACATTGGCCTACAACTTCCAGTCATATACAGCCCAAGGAAGATGCGCTGGAACTTCCGCAAAGCCAACTGGAAGAAATTCAGTGAAACTCTGGACCAGAGCGTTGTTACCATCCCACTCCACACCATCACTGTAGATGAAGCATACAATCGCTTCTGCAGCGCCATCTTCAAGGCTGCCCATACTGCAATCCCACGAGGCTACCGACCCCTCTATGTCCCATGTTTGGACGGAGAAAGTGCTGCCCTCCTACAATCCTATCAAACATCAGGGGACCCAGAGATAGCAGACCATCTCATTGAATCGCTAAATATAGCCCGGCGAAAGAAAGGGGAGGAGATAGTTGCTGACCGGAGCTTTACCCACTCTAGCAGGAAATGTTGGAGCCTCATCCGTCGCCTAGGAGCTGCACAGAAGCCCCCTAGCCAAAGCCGAGCATCCGTCACACCCAACCAAGTTGCATCCCACCTACTGACTATCGCCAAAGCACCCCAAGACAAAGAGACCAGAAGAGCAGTTACAACTGAGCTAAAAAAACACCAAAAAATGCCTGTAGAGGAAACGAACCCTGAACCCTTCGAGACTGCTGAACTGGAGAAAGTCCTACAGGGCCTGAAATGTGGAAAGGCAGCAGGATACGATAACATCCTCCCAGAATTCATGAAAAATCTTGGCCCCCGAGCCCTAACCTGGTTGACACAATTCTACACAAGGATCACACAAACAAACTCGATCCCAAAGAAATGGCGGACAGCAAAGGTCATTGCCATCCCAAAACCTGGCAAAGACCACAAACTACCAGCAAGCTACCGCCCAATCTCCCTACTCAGCGTTCCTTACAAAATCATGGAGCGCCTAATACTGCAACGCATTTCCCCAGAAATAGAGGGTATTCTAAGTGTGGATCAAGCAGGTTTCCGCAAGGACCGCAGTACAGGAGAACAAGTACTGGCCCTAACCACCTTCATCGAAAATGGCTTCGAGAGCAGACTGAAGACAGGGGCTGTGTTTCTCGATCTTACAGCCGCCTATGATACGGTCTGGCACAAAGGCCTCCTCCTGAAACTTATAAAGGCGATCCCTGCTTGGGCAACAGCAATTATAAAAACCCTGCTGACCAACCGAAGGTTCAGAGTCCACCTCAGTCAGAACACAAGTGCATGGAGAATGCAGAAAAACGGACTCCCACAAGGCTCAGTTCTAGCTCCAACTCTGTTCAACCTCTACATAAATGACCTGCCTACTACAAAATCCCGCAAATTCATCTATGCAGACGACATCTGTTTGGCATTCCAAGCACCAGACTTTGAACCACTGGAACGGGTGCTCACGGAAGATCTTGCCAAACTGGACCAGTTCTGCAAAATCTGGTGCCTAAAACCAAGCCCAGCAAAAACCGTCTCCAGTGTATTCCATCTCCACAATGCAAAAGCTGCCAGAGAACTAAACATCCACCTGAGCGGACTCAAGCTTAAGCATGCCCCAAATCCAACTTATCTTGGAGTGACCCTTGATAGGACCTTATCCTTCAAGGAACATCTAAAGGGGACGGCTGCTAAGGTGAAGGTACGAAACAACCTGCTCTGCAAGCTCGCTGGTGCAAAATGGGGGGCGGCAGTCTCCACCCTGCGCACCTCAGCACTGGCCCTTTCATACTCTGTAGCAGAATATTGTGCCCCTGTCTGGTCCAGGTCATCTTACACACACCATGTAGACACCCAGCTCAACACAACCATGAGAACTATAACTGGAACAATCCGCTCAACACCACTCCCCTGGCTCCCTGTACTGTCAAACATAGCCCCTCCACACATCCGGCGAGCAGCATTAACTCAAAGGATGCTCCAAAAAGTTAAAGATTCTCCTCACTTACCAATCCATGCAGATATCTACACCCCACCCACTGCCCGACTTTCATCCAGACGGCCGATTTGGAAAAACCCTCCCCCAACTGACTTTACCATCCAGACAGCTTGGCAAGAGGAATGGGAGACCAAGGAGGTCCCAAACAAACAGCTGGTGATAAACCCCAACCAACAGGTCCCGGGCACCACCCTCCCAAGGAGACAGTGGTCTACACTCAATCGCTTCAGGACTGAACATGGCCCCTGCTTGGCCAGCCTTCACAGATGGGGCAGTAGCCCTAGCCCACTGTGCGCATATAGAGAGGAGCAAACAATGGAACACATCATAGAGGCTTGCCCGCTCCAAAGACTGGAAGGAGGATTACACACCCTCCATACAGCAAACCAGGAGGCAACTGCTTGGCTTAAGGACTTTGCATTCGCTAAATAAATAACTCCATAGGATTGATGGATTCACCCTCAGAGATAGGGTGAGGAGCTCAGTCATCTGGGAGAAGCTCAGAGTGGAACCACTGCTCCTCCACATGGAAAGGAGCCAATTGAGGTGGTTTGGGCATCTGATCAGGATGCCTCTTGGACACCTCCCACTTGTGGTGCTTTGAGTACGTCCCACTGGGAGGAGACCCTGGGCAGACCCAGGACTCGCTGGAGAGACTATGTCTCCCAACTGGTCTGGGAACACCTTGAAGAGCTGGAGCAGGTAGCTGGGGAGAGGGAAGTCTCGGCATCTCTGCTTGAACTGCTGCCTCCGTGACCCAGACCTCCGGAAAAGTGGTAGAAGATGGATGGATGGATGGATGATCAGTGATGCAATAATAGACAGCAACAGGTGTGGCATTTGTGCAAATGA